>JAAGEH010000041.1:29781037-29838144 GCA_011751065.1 Lasiurus cinereus | reverse complement strand
GAGAGAGAGAGAGAGAGAGAGAGAGAGAGAGAGAGAGAGAGAGAGAGGCAAAGCAGACACCTGAAGGACCTCACTCAAGTCTAATAGTCACAAATATTTTGGGGCTGATTCTGTGAGTCATAAATTGTGACTTGTAATAGCTGAAATGCAGTGTCTGAATAGCAGTTACAAAAACAAATTAGGTTTTGTTGTTTATTGTAATATTTTATCCCTAAGAATAAACAAAGGGGGGAAAACTTCCCTGATATTAAAACTTACTTGGAGATAAAGTCTATTAGAGCTCCCAGTTCCAGACAATAGAGGGGTGCCATTTTTCTCCTTGAGTGTTTATGCAAGGTCAGCAATATTCAGATAAAGCAACATTTAAAAAGATGTGTCTTCATAACAGTTTACTTTTCTCCCACTGAATTCTTAATCAAGTCCATATTTGGACTGCTGCATTTATCTTAATCACTTGTCAGAACCCATGTTTTCCAATATTAACTACTATCAGAGGATGGAGAAGAGATATCAATTAAACTTTGCTCATGCTTGCCTCTCTTGGGGATTTCATGCTTCCCTTCTCAGTTGTCATAAATGCAGATCCCTTCAGGGGATCCCGCCTGGTAACACCTGTCATCTTTGCTTCTCTCAATGAGGTTGTCACAGGCGCACCTAGTTTTTGAGCTTTTCCTCTATAATTAATTTCCTTGAGTCACTGAATAACTTTATCTACCTCCTGCCATAAACTTCTCATTTTCTCTGATATCTTTATTTGCAATAACTCAACCAGAATTGAGCACCTCATGGCTTTTCCCTTCAACGGTGCTGACATAATTTCTTCTGACTCACGCTCCCTGCACTGCGTGCTGGTCGAGGGAGTCTGTGATGGCTTGTTTAAACACTTACATGCTAGATTATTTAACTGCTGGGTTAATTGTACTTCACTTGATGTTTCAAACTTTTTTTTATCATTGGAGTGCTATCTCTAAATATATCTTTCTCTTAATCTACGTGACTCAAGACAAATAGTTACCATATTTCCTTGATTTTAAGATGTGCTACCCCTAACTCCCTTCACACACACATTTCCACATTTTTTGCAACCAGAATGTCATAGAATCATCATTACACATTGAATGTAGTGACAGTCACTAAATTGTTCCTTTATCTTACAGTGAATGGCTTCTGAGACTTCTGGGGGTAGGCTGAGTCAAAATACTAATACATTAAACTTCATTATGGGTTTGAGACACTAATGAATTACTGTTCTTCCTTTTTTTACTTTACTCCTCAGATATCAGGCTTTTGTTTAGGCCTAAGCTCTTATAGTTTGGTACTTTTGACTCTGTTTCCTCTTTGTGGTTGCCTTCAACTGGGTTAGTATTAGAAAGTAACTAATCCTGGAGACCCTCTCTGCTTTGCCCACATCTATCATCTTCCTTCTGTTTTCCTACACACATGCTCTCTTTTAAACTTTTGGCCATTTCTGTTTTTTGTTTGTTTGTTTGTTTGTTTGTTTGTTTTTTAATTCTTTGCCTTGAGTCGATGGACAAGTCTTTTATGTTGCACTATATCAAGAGCTTTGTGGAGGTCACTGGTTGGATCATGTGTACTGGTAAACACTAATATATTGTCTTGGCTCTTACATATTTTCATAGAATTTTAACTGAGGAATCCCTTTAGCTCCAGGGTTACCTGTTTATTCTCCTTTCAAAATCTAAAAGCATCTTTATTAGATAATTTAAAACTTAAAAAAAAATCAAAACATGTACTGGATACAAACATATTTCCAGATAAAAAAATGAAAGTTTGATAAGTAGATTGAAAAGTAGGTATATGTATACATTTTTATCTATAAAGATATGTGTGCAATATTATTTAAAAATCTAAATAATCCTAGTATATTATACACAATTAGATATGTGATTATAGATTATATAAAGTTGACCTATGTGATTGCATTTATTTTTTTATGTACCCAGTGGCAGTTTAAGTATGTGAGTGAATGAAAATTGCATTAAATTGTTCTTAATATCCAAAGTCTGTTAAGTTTTCAGGTTCATAGAATATCCTTGCAAATCTGCAGTGTACATGGGCAGAGACTTGATTATGTTGAGCACCAAGTTTCATGAGACTTGAACATTCAGTTAATTTAATTAAAAAGAAAATATGCCCTGCTTTTGATGAAAAGCTCCAGTGATACCTTAAACTCATTCCTTCTGCTATTTCCTGACCTTTGTAGCAGAAATCTGAACATCGCTAATTAAATGGTAACTATTTCCCACTCCCAAGCAAAACCCTCTGTGTTGAATCACTAATGATTTTGCTTTGTTCATTAGAATGGACCAATCAAAATAAACACACTGTTTATAAAGATATTTAACAAGAAGTTGGACTTCCAGAGTATTCTCTTTAACCCATAGTGAGCCTAGCACTTTGATTAACCAGAGTTGTCTGTCTGCTTAATTGAGGTTTTATTGTATGGTAACCATAGTTCCCAAAGGGCTCTACTGCTAGAATTTGATAGATTCTCCCTCCCCGCAACTGGTGGGCAGACTTATGACAGAACTGGCGTCTACCACCAAGACATTCAACCACCAATCAGCGCATGCCAAGTGCCCTGGGCCCAACTCCTTACTGTTCCCTCAAAAGGCCTGGTCACTGCCACATATTTTACTGTTTTCCAGTCTAAAGACCATCCGGCGGCTCCCTCCTTCTTCTTCCCCTCCTACAATCCTAGTTTTTCTACCTTTTCCATAATAAACCTCCTCTTTAGAAATGCTTGGTCTCTGACTCCTTTTTCCTGCGTCTCGAATCTTACAGAAATAATATTGCTGTGTTATTAAGTTTGAAAAAAATGTGGTGAAAATTGTGCAGGTAAATATGTAGTGTATGATAGAATAATACTTCTAAAAAAATGGGTGGGAGTTTGGGGAAGATCAGGAGACAGAGGTGGTGAAGGTTGCACAACAATGTGAATGTAGTTAGCACCATGACCAACACACTTAAAAATGGGCAACATGTTAAATTTTATGTGCTATGTATTTTGCCACATGAAATATTTATTTATGTATTTATTTATTAAATAAATCTTTATTTTTCAGATTATTACAATTGTTCCTCTTTTTTCCCTCCATTGCTCCCCTCCACTCGGTTCCCACCACACCCTCTGCCCTTACCTCCTCCCCGCCCCCCCCATTGTCCTCATCCAGAGGTGTATGATTTTTGTCTAGTCTCTTTCTGCACCCACCTCACCTCTTTCCCCCTGAGAATTATCAGTCCACTCCGTTTCTATGCCCCTGATTCTATTATATTCACAGTTTATTCTGGCCATCAGATTTTTTATTCACTTGATTTTTAGATTCACTTGTTGATAGATATGTATTTATTGTTCATAATTTTTACCTTTACCTTTTTCTTCTTCTTCCTCTTAAAGAGTACCTTTCAGCATTTCATATAATACTGGTTTGGTGGTAATGAACTCCTTTAGCTTTTTCTTATATGTGAAGCTCTTTATCTGCCCTTCAATTCTGAATAATAGCTTTGCTGGGTTGAGTAATCTTGGTTGTAGGTTCTTGTTGTTCATCACTTTGAATATTTCTTGCCACTCCCATCTGGCCTGCATAGTTTCTGTTGAGAAATCAGCTGACAATCATATGGGTGCTCCCTTGTAGATAATTAACTGTTTTTCTCTTCTGCTTTTATTATTCTCTCTTTGTCTTTTGCTCTTGGAATTTTAATTATGATGTGTGTTGGTGTGGTCCTCTTTGGATTCCTATTGTTTTGGGTTCTGTGTGCTTCCTGGACTTGTAAGTCTATTTCTTTCACCAGATGTGGGAAGTTTTCAGTCATTATTTCTTCAAATAGGTTTTCAGTATATTGCTTTTCATCTGGCACCCCCATAATTCTGATGTTGGTATGCTTGAAGTTGTCCCAGAGACTCCTTTATACCATCTTCACATTTTTGGATTCTTTTTTTTTTTTTTTTGCTTTTCTGGTTGAGAAATAGAAACATCAATGATGAGAGAGAATCATTGATTAGCTGCCTCCTGCACACCCCACTCCAGGAATTGAGCTGGCAACTTGGGCATATGCCCTGACTGGGAATTGAACCTTGACTTCCTGTTTTGTAGGTTGGTGCTCAATCACTGAGCCATGCCAGCTGGGCTGGTTGTTTGTTAATTAGCATTATTGTCACTGGAGATAACCAATATAGCACTTTAAAAATACAAAAAATTAATTTTGCAACCTCTTTTTATCTGATATTCCTCTGTATTAACTACCTTATATCAATACCTTTTTTGCATCTAGACTTCAATTAGTTATCTACTGATTCTTTTTCCACTGCTTCATCTCCTACTCCTTTCTCAACTTAATCTTTCTGACTCCTGTCCCCATCACTCCACTGAAACTGCTTTTTTCAAAGTCAACAATTACTCTCATGATGCCAAATCTGGTACACTTTTATCATCTTTTGGGATGCTTCAGCAAAATTCAATATTTGATCATACTGCGTTTTCAAACACTTTTTCTTTTATCTTTGGAGGTACCTTAGGCTTTCCTCCAACTTCTTTGGATGATTCCTCTTGTCTCCACTGTAGTTAGTTCATTTATTTATTCATTTTAAAAATCTATTGAGCAACTAGTTTGTTTCAAGCACTTTGGGGGGATGAAAGAAAACAAAATTCTTGTCTTTGTAGGTCTTATGTTCTAATGAAAGGAGAAAATAAGCAAGTAAACAAGTAAATATACATGTCACAAGGTAATAAATTCTATGGATAAAAATAAAGCAGAGGAAGGGGGATAGGTAGTGATGGGGATGGGATTAGCATTACTATTTTAATTAAGGTGACCAGTGAGGTCTTCACTGAATGAATGACATTTGCGTAGACACCAGAAGAACATGAGGGAGTGAGCCAAAGAGGGTGGAGCGTCCCAGCCCAAAGGAACAACACCTGCAAATGTCCTGACTCAGGACTGTTGTTAGCATGTGCCTTGGCCTCTTATTTATTTGTTTGTTCCTATCTTTTCATTTTTTTTTTCAAATCAATTGCTTTTTACATTGAAAGTTTAATTAAAAACCTAAGAACAATGAAGTAATCCTTTGAAAACAAACATCTCATTTGGCACAGTTTATTAGGTTAGAAATGCCTTTCACATCTTACCTTCTGGAGCATGGTGGCTGACTCCTGCACAAAGGCTACTTACTACCTATGTTTTCAACGTTGATTCTGCAGGGCTCAGTTTCAGTCCTTTTCTCTCTGCATGCATGCCTTGGGTGAGTTTTTTTTCTCTGTACACATGCCTTGGGTGTACTTTTTTATTTTTAGTTTTATTTACTTATTTTTAAAATATTTATTGTTGAAAGTATTACATATGTCCCCCCTTTTTCCGCCCATTGACCTCTTCAAGCCTCCCCTGACCCCACCCCAGGCATTCACCACCCTATTGTCTGTGTGCATGGGTTACATACATGTGTGTATACACACATATATGTTATTCAACCCATGCCTATATAACCGTGCATGCATACATAATCCATGCATATATAACCACTAGAGGCCTGGTGCACAAAATTTGGTCACAGGTAGGATCCCTAGGCCTGGCCAGCAATCAGGGTTGATCGGGCCCTTCCAGATGCCAGCTGATGCCTTCCTTTGTTCCGCCCTCTGGTGGTCAACACACATCATAGAGAGCAATCAAACTTCCCATCTCCCAGTAGAACTCTCCAGGGGACACTTTGCATATTAGCCTTCTATGTATATATAGATAGGCATACACATTTTTTGGTTGATCACTTCCCAAACACTTGCCCTCCCTGTCTGAGATTCTATAGTCTGTTCAATGCTTCTATGTCTCTCGATTTATTTTGTTCATCAGTTTATTTTCATTTTCAGTTTTAAATATTATCAATATGCTGACAATGCTTAAGTTGACATGTTTAATCTAGGTCTTCTGTGCTTCAGATACAAATATTCAACTGTACCCTTGACATCTCCACTTGAATATCTCAAACTTAGCACATCCAAAAATAACTATTATTTTAATTTAAAATTTTTATTGTTGACACTATTGCTGATGTCCCCCATTTCCTCCACCTTCGCCTATCTCCACCCATCCCCTACCTGCCCCCCTTCCTTGGCCCTCACCACACTATTGTCTGTGTCCATGGGCTATGCATACATGTTCTTTAGCTAATCCCTTCACATTCCTTTATCCAGTCCCCTACCCCCTTCTTTTCTGACATTTGCCAGTCTTGAGAATTCTTTTTTATACCAATATCCCCCTAACTTAACCCCATCTCCCCAACATTTTCTATCTTTGGAAAGAGCCACCTACTCATTTTCTCAAGCTCTAAGTCTAGTATCCTCTTTGATTCCTCCATTTTACATGTATCCCAAGTTTAACTCATTAATCTTTTAGACTTTTTGCCTAAAATGTATCTTAAATCCATCCATCTCTATCTTTACTTCTCCCAACCTATGTGAAGCCACCAGTATTAAGTGCCATATTTATGATATTCCTAGCAGCTACATAATATAAAATAGTAAAAGTGGATCTACACTATCATCACACAAACCTATATAAGGGGATTTAATTTAAGATAAAGCAATGTTCCTAAAAGGCTCATTATACATAAAAAATATGATGGAAGTTTGACCTTTATAACTAACTACTAGCTTGGTGTTTAGCTTACAGAACTGTATTTTGTCTATGATACTGGATGTATTCCTATATCAGCTTAAAATTTAAAAAGAGGCATATTTTAGGTTAAGAAATATTCAGAAAAGTGGAAGCAACTCAGTGCTTTTACCAAAGTCACTTTAATGTCTGTGATTTTAACATTTTTATGTATTCTAAGATGAGGTTGACAATCCTGGACCATTCTTACTCTAGACTAGTTTATTAAATTATTAGATTCCTGGCTTTAACAGTATAGATAGAGACTTTTCAGGGATAACTATTATTTTAATAGTGATTCATTGTGCTAAAATTTAGCATTTAAATTTATAAATAAGATCATAGCTGCCGACCTCTTTCAGTGAAGAAATGAACAAAAGGAGTTAGCAACTTATTCTGAGAGTCCACCTAAATCAGTTAGGATGTTAAATCCATGCATAAAATAATGCTTGATAAAAGTGCTTTAAAGGGGAAATTGTCTCACTTTAAATTGAATGAGTACATAGGATGACATGAGGTTCCCGGATTACTGCTATGAGGCTCTAAGACACCAGACTCAGGCATTGCTAATAGTTCAACAGTAATTGGAATATTAATAGGATGTGTCATTCTGATTATACAGAATATGCATCAGAGTATTTTACCTAACTCTTCTGGATTGATTGGAGAGTGGCTGAGAATAATCTGATTGTTGCTTCTCTCAGTTTGAGAGCCTTATTTCAGAATGCTTACTCGCAAATTCTATTTAAGGATATATTCAAAATAAAATCGATGCATTTATAACCCAATTAGCTGGTCTCCATTGATTCATATTCTAGATATTCAGATTACATAGCATTACTGTTTTCACTAACTCCCTGTAAATATTTCCTGGATGGCATACTGGTTAGTTAATCCTCTGGTCTTTCTTCCCCAGTGAACTGAACTAGCAACTACTGTAAGTCATCACTGAAGTACTATGCATTCCAGTTTTCTCCTGGTCAATACATGTTAATGAGACCTCAAACTTCTATTTATCACTAAATCAGCCACATCTTGGGTTCTGTACATTCTTACATAATGGGTTAGTGTCTAAAAATAAAGAGAACCTTGACCTTTGAACCATTGGCTCTCTACACTGCAGGATATAAGTCAGAGGTCAGGGGTTCACTGGAGCCACGCTGTGGAAGTGTAACCTGTCTAGACATGTGGACCCAGTCACCTGTTCTCAGTATGCCCAGCTTGAGAAAGGGCAGGTGGCCTATCACTTTGCCACAAATTTACCCACCAGTTGTCTTATAAAAAGAAAAAAGAAGTCAGGCCATATGTTCTTTCAGCGTTTTTCTGACTTAGAAAAACATTTGGGGTACATGTTATGTGTTTGAGAACGGTCAGACTTCTCTAATTACATCAAGCAAATTTGCTAACTTTGCTCTCGAAACAGTAAAATATTCCTTAAACCGTGGAGACATGGCAAAGCTCAACTCTGAGGCTCTGATTTGGCTTAAAGATGCTAGAGGCGTTCAGACTGAGGCCCTGGCTCTCTGGGCTTGCTTGGGGAGGTCATTGATTTACTCCTTCCACAGAGGTGGAATGAGAGGACCCAGGGAGATGGGTTTAATTAATCTTAAATATCTCTGCAATTTAAGAATTGTAAGCCTGGAACAGTTCCTGTACTAACATGATTAGCAAATATTGACTTTTGAATACAATAATAATGTGTCATCTGAAACCCTTGATAAGTAACTTAAGTACTTCCTTAGCTTGCATCTTATTAAATTAGATGAGGTATGGTTGGGGCACATTACACAAAGACATTGAAATGAAAAATCAGACCTAAGGGTTTTAACATTGATTTTAAGAGAGCTAAAAGTCTCAAAGAAAACATATATGCTTCAGTTCTGTAACCTAGGAATGTGAGCTGTCTATTTTCTCTAGATGGATTTTTTAAAAGTATGTAATAATTTTCATGGTGCAACTGTAGTAAACATTCACAATTGGTGACCTTTTTGACAGCTGTAATCAATCATCAGATTATGTATGATGACCATATAATTTTAGTTTTATGGAAGGTTAACTTACACAGATTACAAACGTTTGATGTTAAAATACAGAAGAAAGAGCCGTGTCACACTAGTGTGCCTGGGAATATGGTCAGGGTAATCCACCCAACTCTCTTCATAAGGTTTAACTTAAAAATGTGTACAACAAACAGCTAGGAAAAGAGTTTAAAGATGTGATACCAGTCAGCTGCAACCTGACAAATCTCACTGTATTGATTGTTTTTCAAAGGCTAATGGCATATGGACCCTTCTTACAATAGAATTGGAATGAGGGGAGGAAAGCCGCCAAGTGTCATCAAAGCAAATGGTCTGTGAATGTTGCTTCAAAGCTCGTCATCAGTTGCCAGGGTATTTGGCCACACAGCTTCTCTGGAGGGGAAGGTCTAACAAAATGCATGGCTTGACAAGAAGGTACCAGCTTAAATAGCAGGACACATTCATTCTTGCTTGATACATGGAATTAATTAGAGGATTAACATTTCATGAAATGTTGCCGGCTTTTTATCCTTTTTCTTTAAAACAAAAACAAAACAGAAAACAGAACTAGGTCCCAGGCTTTTCTGTTCTCTAATGAAATTAAAAATTGACTTGTCTTTAAATGGTGCTCTAATAAAGAGAACAATTAGAAATATATTGCTAACAATGAGATGTATTAGGTGATCTCTTTTAAGGATTAATTAGTTCAGAGAACAATCTTTCTCATACAACTTACCAGGGAGAATAGCACCATAGTTGGCAAATCAATCAGAAGGTGTTGAAGAATAGGTTTTGAACAATGTATATGCACATGTTTTTGCATATCTCTACACATACATGTAGTACAAACATACAGGTATAGACTAGAAATTTGCTCCAGCTTCTTGGAGATATTTATTCCCCCTTAGCCTGAATAATTCAACTTCTGTTGATAATTGATCCATTAGTTAGCTTGAAGGCAGCCAACAGATTTTACTGATCATAATTTATCATTAAAGCAGAGAAATGCTCTCGGTATTTAAATAATGTATGCAGATAAATTCACTCATATTTTTTTAATTACCCACCTGTACCAACCTTGTAAGAATCTGTTCCCTTCTCAAAGTTTGCTGTTTGAGGAAAATGTCAAAGATAACCAAAAAAGGAAAGCCCTTCTCCCTGGTTGCATTGACTTCCACAAAATATCTGATGTTTCTAGTTACATTGATAGTCCTTAAAAAACCTGAAATTATTTCCCCATTGGCCATTGAAGATGGAGGTCTTAACTTGCAAAATATGATACCTCTATCATTTCTTTAGCAAAGATTTCAGACTCAAGTGGGAATTAATTGGAGTCCTCAGAGCTCACTGCAAAACTGCAGGGGGAAATGAGCATAGTCTTCTTCTACAAGATATATTTAAATAGAGAACGTTCTAGAAAAATGTCATTTTTCTTAGGCTGCCCTAAAGTCAGATCTTCTCACTGCTGCCACTGTACCAAGTCAGCCTAAAAGGGCACTTAGCATTGAGGCATTTGGTAAATACTACTTTATTGTGCTTTGTCCTCCCTCCAGGGCATTCTGAAGAGATGAATAATAAGTGTGAACAGGAAGAACAAGTTTTCAGTCCTGTCAAATTAATTAGACTAGTGTAGACTGAAGTGAGTTTTGCCGTTAGGTAAGTTGAAAACATGTAAAGAAAACTATCCAAGCAATCTGAAAGGATGAAGAGAGCAAAATGTCCCCATGGATATGTGAATAATTGTGTTGGGTATCAATGCGTATCACATCTGCATTGGCATACTAGTCCATGTGTTTATGCAACACATGCATGGCAGGCCAGTTGAAAAAGGGAAGCCACAATTCAAATAACACCCATTTAATTTTAAAAATTTAACAGGAATAGATCTGACCCTTCTACATATAGGAGTACACCTGGTTCTGTACTAAAAATTGTATCAGGTGAGCTTATTCAGAGATTCATGAGAGAAGAGGGAGCAATGCAATTTGATTGTTGTTTTACCAAATTCCAGTTGGGTGCTTTGAGCCACAGAGTTCATATATGTGAAGACACAGGAGAGAGAGAGAGTTCCATGGGCAGCAAGGTGCTCTTCTGAATGCAGGAACTCTTGGGTCATTTGGGCTAATTTTAAATGACCTTTTGAGATACATTTTCTTATATTTCATTCTATTCTGAAAAATTGATTTTGGTAATTGAAGTAATCAATTTGTATATCTATAGAGCATCGACTGCTTTGTACCACTTCCACAAAGCAAGCTAGCCATGATGCAAATTGATGTTTTCATAGCCAGTTCCAAAGGGGCTGGCTGCACAGCTGCCCTTTTCGTCCCGGTCAAGAGAGATAGTTTACCCGCACGAGCACATGACTGAGGTCCATTGCATTATTTTAGACTTTGCTAAACCAAAGGATGTCCTGAATCACCAGTAAAGATTAGTAAATGATTTTCTTTTTGCAAAGGACATGAAAGCCTGAATCTGTGTTTCATTTATCCAGCCTTTCCCTAGACCTCCTTCCATTTCTTTTTTTTAAAAAAAAAAAACATTTCTGTCTCCATGCATCTTGCTCTCTTTAACTCCACTTTTCCTTACTTTTCACTAGCTCCTTGCCACTCTGCCTAGCATTAACCAGTGTTCATGGACCACTTTCTAAGCTCTCTTCTGTCAAAAGGATGAGAATCTATAATTATCAAAGATCTTTCTTTGTTGCTTACTATCTCATCCTGCTGCATCTTGGGTAGAATCACATAGCCAATTACAAACAGAATGATTTCCCACCATCAACTGATGCTCCCATGTCTTTTTCTTTTTTTCCCCTTCTTTTCTTCTCTTTCTTTCATTCACAGGAGAGAGGCAGACAGACTGCCCTGCATCTGAGTCAAATGATGAGTTTGAGAAATCATAACCTGTGAAAATGCTTCCTGCATTGCAACCGATGACTGTAAAAACCATCTGGCTACTTGCTTTGGCAGGTGGCACCGCAATAGCTCAAAGGTCTCTCCACCTTTGGATGCCCCAAGGCCTGTTTTAACTACCCACTTCTCTTTTTCAGGGGGACTCAACTGTCCTGCAGCCATAGGAGTGGGGCATGTCATCTCCCAATGAAAGAAATCCGTGCCCATGATGAGTAACTTTCCAATTAAAATTAATCACCAACAGCAGGCTTTACATCATTCCTGGACAACGTGAGTCATCTTTGGTGCTGGGAAATGCGCATCATAAACCTCCATTGCTATAGAATGTCTACTTCCATGAGAACTTGTTTTATATTAGTAAATAAAACATCATCTGACATTTTTGTCACTTCCTATGTCTGGGTGCTGACAAAAATAATGGGAATGCTCAGAGGTTATGGGACACTGTTTATCAAGGAATGTAGGTGACGCCAGAAAGTATAAGTAACACCATACAGCTGGATGATTGATCCTTGCTGCATATTTTAAAGCCCCTTTCATTGCTTATCGAAACCTTTTAGGTAATGCACTCCTCTCAGATATCATTTTATGTTTGAAGAGCTTTATAATTCATAATGAAAAGTTGCTTAGTTACCCCAAGTGAATCCATAGCTTCAATTATTCTCTGTGCAAATGGTCCGACTCCATTTTGACCAATGTTTATAGTGTTTGGCAATTTTTCAGTAGCTACTTTGCTCTGATATGATTAATTTCTTGCATAATACTCTGCTTTGCGTGTGTGGAGCTGAAATAATCTTAGTAGACAGAAAGGAAATGAAAGACCTTGTGTGTTTCAGTTTGGAAAGCATTTGAAACATCACATCACAATGTTAAGAGTGCCAAAAACAACACCAGCTAGGCTTGATAAAGACAAGCACAGGAGACATGGATGTGCCGATGGATCCCGTTCTGAGACAGCCAGCCTCGCATTGTTTCATAGCCAGCACGCTCTGCCTTAAAACATTGAAGCAGGTGGGAGAGGACAAACCCCCAGATTTATCAAATGGGACTCAACTGCCAGGGAAATACTGACATCTCATTGATATATTTTCTTTGACAAAATTACATAAAACACATTCTTTTACTACTAAAAGGCTACACATAAGGATGCTATTTCATATGCAGAAAGATGAGGGACATACATATCTGTTGAATAAATGAGTGAACTCATTCATTCGGGAGCAGTATGTGTGGGATTAACTGGACCTTGGACCTTGGGAAAATGCTTGTCTTCCCCTGTCCTTAGATGATTTCTGTTGCCCTGACACTCTGGAATTCTCATTTTCTCAGAAGTTTCTGGGATAGTCTCTATTTCCTTCAATGCCTTGCCTTCTCTCTAAGCATTTTATGCACCAATAGGTAGCTGCTCTTACCATACCCATTTTATAAAGGAAGCAAACTAAAGCCTAGAAAGGTTAAGTAATATGACTAGAGTCACACAGCTAATAAGTGGCAAAGCTAGGATTAAAACATATTAGGCAGCTTTGTATAGATCTGTGCTCTCTCAACTATTATATACAGCTGCCTTCTGTAATGGTAGCTGGCATTATTATTATTATTATTATTATTATTATTATTACAGCCATCATCATTATTATTATCATTATTACTACAACCAGAGGCACATGGAAGACCTGATATCAAGTGGTGATAAATGACCCATATGGTGCTAGTTGGAGAGCATTACTAAGGAAGGCTGGCCCTTCCCTTTCATCCCAAAGCCTGTGACAGACATAGTCCCAAATGAGCATCCCAAAGCTGATGCTGCAGAGCGCAACTTCAGTTCTGTTAAATGATAAGTGTTCACGGATCCCAAGGGCTCAAGGCTGCTCTTGCCCGTTGAATTTTCTTTTCTTCATTTCAAACACACATGTATGCTTGCTATAGTGTTAAAATATGTACTTGGTGAAGATCTTCATTCAATATGTTGGTAGGGCAGCTTTTAATGTAAAATTAATTTACAGAGGAGAAGCATCTTTTAAACTATGAGTTAGCTCTTTCAGGTAGCCCTTCTTTCATAGATGGCAGTAACAAATTTTCTCCCCTGTTTAAAATGTAAATTGGCAGAGCTTTTCTGAGTGAGGATAACAACTTTTTCCTTTCTCAGAAGAAAATAATGTAAAATTATCACCATGGGGGGAGGGGGAGGGGAAGAGAGTCACCTGCTGGAACCATCAGCTATGTTTATTTGAAAGAGAGCCTGGCTTTGTCAACTTTGCTCTACCCAACAGATGTCCCTGAAATCAATGGGGAATCAGGGATTTCAAAGAATGTGGGAGTAAGCATTTAGCTCAGCCAGATGAACAGAAGGAAAAGAAGGGGAGTGGAAGTTTCAGATCAAAGTCTGTTGCTGAATTTAGAAAACAAAGGCCAATACAATCACAGAAGATTTTGATCTAATTGTGGTGAAACAATATAAAACCAAACATCACATTCCTTCATTTTCTAAATACTTAATCAGAAAAAATAATTTAGTTAAAATGTCCATGATTGGCACTATAATTTATTTCTTATAAAGAGCTGGCTATAGCTATAAAACAATTGGAAAATCAGTTTAAAATAGTGAAAAATTTATGAAAGGTGTATATGAATATTTCTCTCCCCACTCATCCTGCCACTGCCTGTTTATAGTATTTATAGATAAATACACACACAATATCTGTAATCTTCCAAGAGTGGATGGATGCTTTTATCCTCCTATCTGAAACTATGGGAAAGTAAAGGCATCATATAAACTCCCCTTAGGAATTCATGGACTTACACTGAGCCTAAATAAAATGCCCCTGGCAAATTTCATGACATTCTTCAAACACAAGGCACACTTATGCTTGATTCCCAAAAAAAGGGATGGAATGAAGTTACATGATCAAATTTTTTCTATCTAATTTTTTATTTTTTAAATATTTTTTATTGATTTCAGAGAGAAAAGGAGAGGGAAAGAGAGATAGAAACATCAATGATGTGAGGGAATCATTGATCGGCTGCCTCCTACATGCTCCTTATTGGGGACTGAGCCCACATCCTGGCATATGCCCTTGAACAAAATCAAACCTGGGACCCTTAAGTTCACAGGCTGATGCTCTATCTGCTGAGCCAAACCTGCTGTGGCTCAATATCTAATTTTAATTATACTGGATTGCATGATATGAGCTGTAGTATTTGGTTATCAAAAAGTACGAGGGGAAAAAATAAGAAACAAAGGTAGAAAAAAGACTTTTTAAAAGTTGAAATCCCGAGAAGAGACTGCCATGTAGAGTTAGCATCAGGGAAGACTTTTCACATCTGAAATTCCAGCTACTTTACCAGTTACAAGAAAGAAGGTTATGTACATATCTTAATAATTCAGTTCACTAAATTTTCTGTTTATCCTTCCTCTCTTTCCAAAATAAGCTATTTTCAAAAGCCTAATGTTGTGCGCGCGCGCACACACACACACACACACACACACACACACAAAATGGGAAAAGGAAAAGACACATGTATTGATAATCTAAGATTGACGAATTTTTTTTAAAGAATTGGTATGTCAAAAGCATATGTTATGCCTCATGGCCAGTATGGAAATGTCAGGGGTTTAATTGGCAGCTGTGAATAGCAGCACCTGCAAACAGCTCAGGGCTTGTTCCTGTGGTCTGGCAACATTCTTACTTTATGCTTTAAATAAAGGCTTACTCACTGGGACAGAAATAACTGACAATGGATGATTGATGATTGCCCATCACGCAATGGCTGACATCTACCATTCACCAGGTCCGTTTACGAGTACACGTCCAGACTTCATTAACGGGGGCATGACATCCGGAGACAGCCTGCTACAGATGGCTAGTCAGTAACCTAGTTCAGAACACCTAGAAGAGACTGAGTTTTGTTAACTTGGAAAAAATAGAGTACTGGAGATTCAGTATGTCATAGGAAGATGATTTTCATAAATTCTCTTTTCTTTTTTCTGCTGGCTATGTTGCCTTTGTTTTCTGAGAGTTTGTTTGCCTTCATGTTCAGTATCAGGCTGCCTTTTATAATTCATCTGGTCTTATTCCAAACTGGCGTTCAAAGGAAAGATGTGATATGAGGATATATTTCCAATTATTAATTTATAACACCTTGATGTCTGTGGACTATTTAACTTTGAGTACAGTGATGTTTACTATTTCAATTAGAAAGGGCAAAGACAGTGCAAAGAAATAAATCGACAGTGCAAACAGATGACTAACGTGCTTTCCACACCTGGACATCCGTCAGCCCACAGTGGGCCTCCAAGTACCGCCAAAAATACACCAGCAAATGTGGTGTATTGGAAAGAGCACTCGTGTAACAAACGTTTCAAAATAAACACTGCTAAATGAGAACAGCCTTGCAATGTTCAATAAAACACCAAGTATCTCCAGGCTGGGATGTGCTAGCATGAGGCTAACACTCAGCTCTAATTTTCCCCCTTTCCTCTCCCCAAGGCATTTTCTCCATATATAATCTTTTTCAGCACATAGCTCTCTTGATTCTCTTTCTTCTCTTCAAACTTCTTCTCTGGTGTGCTTACAAATAAATCTTTTCATTTTTTAGTGATTAGACCAGGGTTGTTGTTTTTTTCTTCTTTTTCTTTATTTTGGGTCTACCTTTTGGACAGTGATAGCCCCTTCCCTGCAGTTTTAAGGAAGTGATGAGTCATTCATTGCCCTAAGTAATTGGATCTTCCCCTCGAATTTTGCTCAGGGGCTAATGCTCTGCAACCTTAGAACTTAGTTCTACACATAGTGGTATTCTAGGTGTTTCATTAGCCAATGAAACAGCCAGTTTGTTTGTAGCCCTCTGTGAGCCCCACCCTATTGTCCTGGAGGAAATAGGGTGGGCATCAGCACTGGCATTTCTGGATCAAGGGGAGCAGAGCAACTGGAATCACATGGCACACCTTTAGCCAATACAGTTGTATCTATGAGCAGCGAGCACTCACACCTGGCACTCTGGTGGCCTGTCCACTGGACTGTTTGGCTAAGAAGGATCATGCAGTGTATGACACAGAACTTCTGCTTGTTATGTATGGTCTTTGACCAATGTGCAACCACAGCTAGAGAAAGTCCTAATTCAACCCAAACCATTTTGTGAGCACCAGTGAATGAGGATGGAGTTCCAAGCATGTGCAAAAGGCTATGTCAGTTGCCATTCAGTACATTACTGCACAATAAGGGAGGTCTGCTTTGCCTCTGAAATTACCACCTTTGAATATGCATCCATCTAGTTGGCTTTCCAAATCACTTTTTTTTTTTGCCATAAAATCTGCTGTCTCTCTTTCTGTTTAATTGCATTTAACTTTACAGTCTCTCTCAGGAAGAACAGCTAATTATCATATATTTCAGCAGAGAGAGAGGCAGGTGTTAGCTAAGATGTAAGTCCTAGTTTTTTAGCCTTGACAATGCATGCCATTTAACTGGATCTTAATGTAAAGTTACTAGACCAGGAAAGCATGATTTTGTGACCCTATGTTTGCAGGGGATCACATGACAACAGATTTGAAACTTTGAGGTTGTGAAATGAAAATAAAACTGCCAACAATAGGTGAAATGGTTGAGTTGTAGTCTTGTGTACAAGAAAACCTGGTTCATTGGTAATTCCAAATGAATCAGACATGGAAAGTGGCTGAGATCATTTGGATAAGCAATCAGACTCCTCAGGGTTGAACCTTGTCTATACATTTGCTAGCTATGTGACCTTGGGCAAGTCATTTAACATCTCTACTTTTGTTTCTTTATCTGAAAGTTGAGGAAATACTGGTATTAATCTGTAGGTTTTTGTGAGGATTAGATGAGGGTGAGGTATATAAAACACACCATAATGCTGGGGACATAGCTAGGTATACATAGTCTTATTTTTAGATAATAGTTATATTGCAAAAAGTTAAAATCTTTGGCAAAACAGCTGATATAGTGAGGGCAGAGATGTGAGAATTATCCAGAATCAAATTCTCCATTAACAAATGCTCACATTTTGGAACATATCTGAAACAAGTGCTTGCTCTTAGGATGAGTGGGCTCTTCTTAGTTTTCATAAACAGGGCACCTACAGGCAAAATATCCAGTCATTTCTGTGAAAATACTGAAATTGTTCTGGTGTGTTTGTGTGTATGTATGAGTTCCTTGTAGGTTTGGAGATAGTAGGAGATGGTATCATAGAGACTGAAAAGCAGAGTGATTTACTAAATATTCCCCTTTCCAGCTGGTTGTTTTGGCCTGGGCCAGTTCTGGCCCAACTCTGTTGACTGTAATTTCTGGGCTATTCTCATGAAGCTGCAGGTAGTTACCACTTCTGCCCAGGAGTCTGCCAAGTGCACTGGTGCATGATAAACCATGCCTCTTCCCATCTCTGGAATGAAGTAGAACATGCAGGCAGAATCTCATTATTAGTTGGAAATTGTCATTTCTAGTGATAAGCAATTGAAAACAATTTTAAGACTACCTCTAATACACCCATGTATACGAGCTTTTCTTAAATGCTACATTGTGGTTCTTTGCTGAGGGTCAAAGTCATCCATGACTCACTCTTCCATACTCGTCTACCTATTATTATTCCCCATGTACAGATCATCTCCCTCTTGTGACCCAGGCATGCTACTATTCATATTTTTTTAAAATATATTTTATTGATTTTTTACAGAGAGGAAGGGAGAGAGATAGAAAATCAGAAACATCGATGGGAGAGAGACATCGACCAGCTGCCTCCTGCATGCCCCACGGTGGAGACGTGTCCACAAACAAGGCACATGCCCCAACCGGAATCGAACCTGGGACCTTTCAGTCCACAAGCCGACGCTCTATCCACTGAGCCAAATCAGTCTCGGCTACTATTCATATTTTAAGATCTGCTTAGGTTTACCTCTTCCTTGACTTCTCCAGAAAAAGAAAAAGAGAAAAAATTTCATTTGTGCAGATACAAATGACATTTGTATGCATTGTACTGTATGGCATTTCATTGTTTCCTTTTCTAGATTGTAAGTCTTTGAGCTCGGGGCCATTTCATTCATCTTTGAATCTTCAATCATTATCATAGTCTTTGGTTACAAGATGTATTGTGAACAGAGTTCTTAGTGGTTTTGTACTTATTCAAGAATTCATCTAGACAACTATATGATCAATAAAATCATATAGAAGTAACAGTTCTAGCTTAGGCAAAGGAAGCACTTATTGAGAAGCATGCCTTAGATTTAAACAATGCATCCGATGCCTTTGACAAAGCAACTCAAGCAATATTTGCTTACCATACTCACAAATTCCACAACTCATCAAGCCTTAATGAAATAGCTAGAATTGTGACCATTTAACTGGTGCTCACACTTGTAAACTTAAACAATAATATCAATAATGACAGAGAATGATAAGCTTTGAGCTTTTCAGTTCTAAGTGGCTCAGTCCATAAGATTGGAAGATTGCTATGATCCTATCTTTTTGCAATATAGTATATTTTATGCGAAATTGACTTTCTTGAATATTTTGGGGAGGAGGGGAACATCTAAAACAATTAATATAAACAAAATAGCTAAAGTAATTAAGGAACAAACTCTGAGGACTAGAGAACAAGCATATGTCATCGCCTCTCAGATGAGTGTTGTTATTGCTGCATGGGGTCCCCATGCCCTCTACACACAACCCCCTTGAGGCTTTTAGAGCAGAACAATTCTCACCATTTTCATTAAGAACCATTATGTCCAGAGAACCATCATTCAGTTATACCAGATTGTTCTGGGGCATAATATTTTTCAACATGAGAGTCAATGTTTCTTCAATCATTTTTTAAAAGGGAGAAAGTAGTTACTTTGAATGCATACAGAATGCAAATAAAGTGACTATGGACGTTTGGGGAGCTCACACATACTAAGTCCAAAGCAGCTTTCATTTAAAAATTGAAAATTGGCAAGTGATCAATCAACACTGGCTTCTAATTGCTTTTAGTGTCTTGACAAAATAAAAATGCTATTTTAATGGAAGAGACGGTTTCCTTTGAAAAGTGGCTGTGGAGCATGCTCAATAACTACAGGGGTGCTTTCCTCTGAATACACAATCCACATGCTCAGTTGCATATGCATCTTCAGTGCTGGGCGGCATGCCTATGATTGACATAAGGCATTTTAATTTAAAAAATGTTTTCCAAAGTGACTAAACATATGTTTATGCATTTTAGTTATTTCATGGTATTACATGGAAAACATGCAAACTAAAAGAGAGAAAAAAAATGTTGACTGTGTATGGCCATACAATGGAATATAATGGAAACCAGAAAAGGAGAGGACTTGTATCGTTTTCTAGGCAAGGCAAAAAAAAAAAAAATCCCCTGAAAAATCCTTTGACAATTCAGTCATGTTAAAGTTAGGAGACAATCCTGACATAAGAAAACACACTTCACATTAAGGCAGCAGAGTCCTTCTTAATCACAGCAGGTCTAGACAGCCCCACAGCTGTGTCTGCTCTCTCTCAGAGTGATGTGTGGCCCTTGCTGGAGGGTGGCGTGAGCTCAGAAGGAATGTCAGCCTAGAGTCTTAATTGATTTCCTTGTGCCGGAGTGTCTGTGTGACAGTGTGGTTTTGCATTTGCTGAGAGGGAGGCAGTTTAGTGGGAAAGCCTTAGGTGTATAGCACCTTGACTCACCAAATCACAAGGAAAAAGTCAGCCGTCACTCTACTGAGAGCATGCTGCCTTCCATTGGGGCCAGCATTCAGCCTCATGACCCGCCCTTTCTCGCCCAGGAGGGGCTTCCCTGCCTCTTTTTTTCTTTAAATATAGATAGATATAGATAGATATAGATAGAGATAGATATAGATATAGATATTTAGATATAGATTGTTTTGTTTTGTTTCTCTTTATTGACTAAGGTGTTACATATGTGCTGTTATCCCCCGATTCCCCCTCCATGCCCCATTCATGCCCTCACTCCCCTGTTGACTGCGTCCATTGGTTAGGCTTATATGCATGCATACAAGTCCTTTGGTTGATCTCTCCTCCTTATACCCACCCTCCCCTACCTTCCCTCTGAGGTGTGATGGTCTGATCGATGCTTCTCTGTCTCTGGATCTGTTTTTGTTCATCAGTTTATGTTGTTCCTTATGTCCCAGAAATGAGTGAGATCATGTGATATTTATCTTTCTCTGATTGGCTTATTTCGCTTAGCATAATGCTCTCCAGTTCCATCCATGCTGTTGCAAGTTGTAAGAATTCCTTCTTTTTTACAGTAGCATAGTATGCCATTGTGTAGATGTACCACAGTTTTCTTGATGCAGAGTGCTTGACCGAGACTGCTTCTTGTGAAATACCTTGATACAGCCCAAGATGGAGTCTGATGCTAAAAGGCTACAGACCAGTGATTTTCAACCGGTGTGGCCCAAGAAGTTTTAAAACATGCAATACCTGACTATTTAGTCAGGGGCACTGACCTCTTTTCCCTGTCAAAACAAAAAACAAACAAACAAACAAAAACCAGCCAATACAGCAATAGCCATCCAGTGTGAACAAATCAAAAGTATACCTATTTTTTTTTGTCAGATCAGCAATATATATATATATATATATATATATATATTGCTTGGCTACAGAATTTTTGTAATTAATTATGTGTGCCATGAGATGAAAAAGATTGAAAATAGCTGCTATAGACCATATATTTATGCCGTTGGCTTTAGGTGTTCTTAAACTGCCAGGATCAGTCCCTTTCCCCATTTGCTGTGGGAATGGAAGTGACAGACATCTGATGGCTCTAAATGTAGTCATCCAAATGCCTAAAAAGAACATTGCTAATAAGATACATAGGTCATAACCCATCAAGGGGACTGCAGCTCTTCACCCAGGGAGCCTGTACTCCAATTGTTTATGGTAACCGGTGAAGCTAGATCTGATCTATTCTGCCCTCTTATTCTGAACAACTGTGACATCAATAATTTGTCTACACCAGTTGTTCCCAATTAAACAGAAAGGAGTCTGGCATGGCAATAGCCTTGGGGGAGAGCGACCAGCAGGAAAATTCTTGCAACCCTATTATCAGACGTTAGTCAGATGGGGGATTATTTTGTTGAAAGCTTGAAGTATTAATGGCAGCGACAGCCTCCGAAAAACACTTTGGGGTTTGGGGGCAGTAAAGTTAAAAAATCACCATTAGGAAGTAAACTTGGTTAGGGCAGGAGCAACATCTTACTACACCTCCACTGAGTGACCAAGCAAAATTGTCCTCCAATTGGTTGACAAAATGGAACTTTTGAAAATCAAGCCTCCCATCCTTTCAAATGTAGCCCTCTGGCCTGGCAGTCTTGAAAGCCAGGCTCTTGTTCCAACGTTGGGCAGTTAAGGAGTTTCCAAACCTTGGTCTTTCCTCCTCACGCCACCTCTGCGTCATTTACCCCATTACACTGAAAGATGAGTGGGGGCAGGTTTTTTGAAATCATGAAAACCACCTTTACAGGCCCCCTTCACTCCTCTGTGAAACGATGTCACCAATGTGACAAGATGACTTCTAAGTCGCCTTCTTTTCTAACACAGACCATGCTATGATTCTGATTATCATTGTCTGTGAGACTTTCTCTTATTGCTCAGAGATATTTGAAAGAATATATATCATATTATTTAGAAGCTGAGCATTACAATTCTCTTCAGACACATGTTTCTTTCATGTGGTGCACCATTTGCAAATACCATTTGGGGCCAATTTTTTTCCTTGCTGGATCTGAGGTGTGTCAGAGGGGTTTGCCTCCAAATCCCCAGCGTGCACACAGTCAAACCAAGGTCAGGAGATTTATAACTTACCTCAATGCATCATTATTATCGTCATCATCATCTTCATTTCATCTTCATTCTTTTTCCCCCTTCAGATTTAATCTAGTAGACCATGCTGACCTGGGTTAAGAATTTTTCAAATACAAATGGTCTAAATGTTACTTTACTTGGCAAAACAAAGGCAGGGTAAGTAATTTTTTTTTTAAATGTCTTTTCAGACGTGCCTTATAAGGAAGGTTTTCTTTCTAGGGGGATTTGGACTCTCATTAATCTATTTCTCCTTTCAACAATAAAATGAAGAATGGAATGAGATGATCAGAATGGATAGTCCGGTGTGAACCTGATAACATGCTTTTGAAAAGTGGTTTACGTTTGACATCAGTTAAGCTCGCTGAGCCAGTGCATCTCAGGACTGCTGCGGGGGCCTGGACTTCCCAGCTTGGACACAAATATAGTTTACTGGTTTCAAACGCCTCTTAAACCAGTTGGAAGGGTGGAGGAATTCTTAGTGCGGTAAATATTCAGTAATGTGCAGAACTATAAATATTCCTTCCCCTATCTTATTCAGCATTTACACAAAGACATTTTTGTGTAGTCTGCTTTTTCCTGAATCTAGATATATATTTATTTTAAAACTGTATTCCTTTTATATTATATATCTATTTTACACATGGTACAAAAGTATAAAGTAAGCAATTTAGATATTTAAAATTTGATGTATCATCCTTTGTGCCCTTTAACATACATAATCATGGAGTCTAATAGCTTCTTATATGAGGATTTTAATGATCTTAAGGTAGTGGAAAGTGTGTGTTCCCAGTAATCACAAGAACAATAGCAGCTAAAACAGTTAACTTATTACTGAAAAATAATCCATTCCAAAGTAATATTCCAAGGTACAGAGTTGCTTAAAGAAAAACAAGCTGACAACAACCTACCTTAATAACATTGCTTCATTGGTTATTACGATGTGCTTCTAATTAAATGTGTGATTAGCAGAAGTGAGTGATCCACACTATGGCAGATGTGGCCGAGAGGTGAATGTCATTCTTGTGTCTCACTCAGTTGCATAAAATTTCTCAATATCCCTAACACTCTTTACCCCACTGTCTCACCATATTTGTCAAGTAAATCATGAACTAAATAGCTCTCTTCTGATTCCTTTAATAGAAGTGGAACCTGGTACTGCTCAATCCATAAGCCATTGATTGACAAAGTCTCTATATGTAGCTAAGAGCTTAGCCCTTATTAAGACTAAAAGCTAGTGATGAGCTGGCAACATTTCTTACACAATCATGTGTAAAGAGAAAATGTAATCAGGGAGCCAGCTATGATGTAGATGCTTAGGCCTCATGACCAAAGATGCTGACTCAGTTGGTCCTGGGTAGGCTCCAGGGTGATTCTAATGACAGCAGCAGTGCTCTAAAACTGTGAGAAGCAGCAGAGAAGGTCTTGCCATGGATCCTTAGGTGAAAGGCTCTGTCCTAGACCTGCACCATTGTGCTGGAGGTTCAGGAACTCAATTCCTCTTCCAAGACCAAGAGGACATTTGAATCAATTGTCCTTGTTGCACTGAAAAGTTCAAAAGTCTGGAGAGAAGTGATGTGTTTGAACTGATGAAGCAGAGTGGCAAAACCAACTGAGGGATCTGGGTCTCTGGACAAACCACAGACATCTCCCTTTGTCAGGACGTCTTTTCGCACTAAATTATAGAGGGGAAGCATACAATAAATTAGTGAGCAAGGCAAAAGGAGGCAGTGGGTGTCAACTTGCCAATCCTTTCTTATTCCCTGCCTGCTCACTGTTGTTCAGCCCCTGACCCATGTTACAGAGCTCTCTGCAAATTCCCTCTGGCTCATCATACTCTCACCACTGGGTGTCTTCTTCAGCAAGGTTGCCTGAGAGCCGTGACATTCTATTTATCCTTCAAGTCAAACTGTGGTGTTAAGAATCCCTAATGTGGCAACATGGCAACAACAAAGGAAAAATGCAAGTACCAGCTGTCACTTCAAGTGGGACTTCTCCCTAGTTCCTCAGCTAAGGTTGTACAACTTCTACCTTTCATAGGAGGCAAGTACAACCACACTGCCTCCCCACAGCATTCAGTAGATAACCCACAGCCAGACAACTGCAGACTAGCCCGCAAAGCAGATTTGCTGAGTGAGGGGATTTATTTTTATCCATGTGGAAGCATTTGGGGAAGGATCCTGGGATTTTTTTTCTGTAGGTGGTAGACATCTTGCTGTATTTCTGCCCAAGCCCTGTTTTGCTGACCTAGAATGTTAATAAAATAAAGGCAACTCAGAAATGATGTTCCGGGTGAGGCTGAGAACAAGACCTTTAAAAATGGCTTTGAATCTCATCTAAAGGGCAATTCTAGGACTTCTATTACAGGAAGAGCAGAGATGAAAGTATGACGTTTTCCACTCCTGGAACATTTCTCGGCTGAGATGCTCTTAGCTCTTTACTTTACAAATTCTCACTGTACACCCAAATAAAGAGGAAACTCTTCATTTCCCTACCCCAGCAGGTCCTTCTTAAGTAAGACTACACTGAAGACTTAGCAATTACTTGGTTAGTTAAAAAATTTGGTAATAATTATTCATCAATTTGATCAAATATTCATTATTCAAAATAACCATAGAGTTGCCAAACCTCCATTCCACTTTTTGCTTGACATAGCTTTCTGTGCACATTCGTAGATGATGGAACCACTGAAGAGATTTGCCTGAGGTCTCATAATAGTTCCCTGCCATTTTCTTTATTGTCTGCCCTCAAATCTTCTTTTTGTAGTGAGCAAAGGAAGGGAAATGACGCTGGCTTCCAAATTTCATTAGAAAAGCTTCCATTTAAAACAAAATGTATTTCATATTCTAATTGCAACCAGAACCAGCGAGGGCAGTGGTTTTCAACCTTGTGAGAACTGTGAGGCTGCTCTTGAGTGCAGCTGACTTCAATGAACCCCACTCGTCCATCCAGCTTGTGGCTTATAGGGCATTTCAAAAAATAGTTATACTGTGCAAAAACACAAACACATTGAATGTCTATTTTCCTTTTTTTGGCTAACAAAATATACATAATTTTCTTAACCAAAAAATACAAAAAAACTCACAATATAGTAATAGTTCTGTGTTATCATAGTAAAGTGTTTTGTTTTCCTTAAAGTCCAAGTTTGAGTCTGTATACTCAAAACTGTTTGAAAAACAACAATGCAACTGTTAATTAAAACCTGTGTTTTTTTTTCCTTCCACCCAAACAAGGAGCTGTTGAATTCCTCTGTTATTTTGTCATGCTGTTGTTGACTCAACCCTGCTTGTGGATGTAAACACAGCTTCTGTCCCTCCTGGAAAGGTGCAAAGGAGTTCAATGAACCCCCAAGATGACAACTAACATTTATCAAATGCTTACCCTATGCCCAGCCCTGTACCTGGCACTTTACAACCATCAATTTAGGTAATCCTGCCGGGAGAGCAGGAATTATGATCTCCTTTTTACAAGTGAAAAAGTAAGCTTAGAAAGGTCAAGAGTGTGCCCAAGTTCAACCCTGCTGGGCAATGGAGAGAGCTGTGCATCAGGACCTGTGGCTTTCTTCTCCATACTGCAAAGCACATGGCAAGATACCTACTTTTTTTCCCAAAAAAAAATTTTGATAGCTATTCTTTTCCATCATCATTTACCCCCTCATACCCTCCTCTATTTCTACTCCCCCCACTCCCCCCGCACACATCCACCCTGTAGCCAGCACACTGGTGTCCGTGTCCATGAGTTTTCTCTCTCTTTCTCTCTCTCTCTCCCTCTCTCCCTCTCTTTCTCTTTTTTTGCTCAGTCCCTTACTTTTGATTCACATTGAGGTTGTGAGACTCCAAATCTTCTCTCTCATACCACCATTAGTTTAATAAAGGATACTTGGAAAATACTATTAAACATATGGAATTCTCTATTAAAATATTCCAGTTAAATTCAAAATCTATTTACTCACACCCATGAAACTTGTAGAAAGTGCCCAGTTAGTGAGAAGTTATTATCGAGGTCTTTGAACTTTAATTGCTCCCAGGACTCTGAGGCACATGGGCAGAGCAAATAATACAATGGAGAGCAAAATAGAGGTTCAGCAGAGACATTGCAGCTTTCTCCCCATTTCTTCCTTTTCCCCTGTTTGTAGGCCTTGCCTTATCAATCAGGGCCAGGGGTCTGTTTCATAGGCAAAGAACAGAAAGGAAGGAAGCTGGGGTGAGCATCTTTCTGAAAATCTTGTGTCTAGGCCTAGAATTGAATATACCCCCATGCCACCAAGTTGATGCTTCTATTACCAGTACACATAGGGAAGACTGAAACTCTAAGAAGAATATTGAATCTTTTCCTTGTCAGCAATAAGGCAGATACTCTTGTTGGGATAGGGCATTGAGCTTTCCCTTTCTCGTTAATGCACTCAGAAACTAGGAGAGTTTGGGTCTCTGGGATGCACCAGCTCTCCTCTCTATCAACAACATGCACTTACTGAGCACCAAAAAAATCTTGGAGACAGATTCCAAATCTCCTCCAGGAGCTGAAAATAAGGGAGTTCTTCTGATTAGACTGATTGTATTTACAATGGCCCATCTGGGACACGGGTTGTTTTTCTAAATGACTTTATTTTATTTATGTAGAATTGGAACTTTTTACCAACAATTCCTATGGCCTGATTAATATTTTTCACAGACTTTGTCTCTGTACAGTTTCAAAAATGGAACTACATATCTATATCTATATCCATATCTATATATATATATAAAAGCCAAGCAACTGGAAGGATAGAATAACTGAACGACCAGTCACTATGACGTGTACTGGGGAGGCCAACTGGCCGGATCAGGGCCCTGATCAACTCCTACCCAATTGCCTGTGGCCTCTCCCCCTGGCCAGCCCTGCTCCTCATCAGCCCTCCCACCCTAATTGGGGGCAGAGCCAATAGCTAACCTCCTGCAGCAGCCCCAATCGGGGTGGGCTGGCTGGACCCCACCTGTGCATGAATTCCTGCACTGGGCCTCTAGTATTGTCCATATTTAATGACCTTACATTTTTGCATAGTGGTAAGAGACAGAATCATTTTCCTTTAACAAACAGGCATACTAAGCAGAAGTCTTCAGTTACTTTTACTTTTAGATTAAGTGAAAGAATAGTTGAAAGGTCCTTTTCAAAATGCATAAAGTAGGTGCAAGATTTTTTTATTAGAGAAGTATTTGATATGATTATAAAAGAAAACCTCAAAACTAAGATTTCTATTTTAATTTCACCTTTGGATATCCAACTGTCCATGTACAGGGAAAAATACCATGATGCTGTGTTTTATGGTGGTTGTTTTTTTTGAATTTAATAAAGATAAGAGATCATTTTAGACATTTTCTGATATGCACACAGACTACCTATATAGTTTATGTATGTATAAATGTATTTGGACCTATCTTCAGCTAAAGTAGCAACAGTGACCTCTAGTGTATCTTTTTAATTTTCTCACTCTGTAACTTAACTCATTGTTTTGTTAACCTCTAGGGCATTATTTAAGCAAAATTTTCCAGTTCGAATTTGGTTTAATTTCTGGATTGACTCTATATACTGAGAACTGATTTTTAAGAGACTTTCTTTGACCCTGGTAATGTATGATAAAGTAATTGTGCCTTCATTAATGACTGTAATTATAGTACATAAAGCTGTCATTTACATGAATAATCACCCATCCTTTACCCTCTCCCCCCCCCCTAAAAAAAAAAAGGCCGGCGTTATTTGCAAGATGAATTTCACTTTGACTGAATAACTCTTTGAGTACTCACCCAAGAGCATCCACACCACATGAAGTCATGTGTTATTTGCAAAAGCGCTCATTTCTCTTTGATGAGACCCCTAGTTCTTTTCATTAAAATTAATTTGAGAGAAAAATCAAAGAATCTATCTGAGAAGCAAAACCTGATTTGGTATTTCAGTATTTTAGGTTTTGTCCTAAATGTGTGCTGATGTCGGGGCAGAACCCACAAGAACTCAGATCTAGCAGTTTATGTCAGCACTTCTAGTCCAAATTCCTCTTTTCAGGAGTTTATAACATTGCAATAAAACTTGTTATGGGCTGGAAGTTGCATACGGGAGCCTGGGCTAACACTGTAAAGTACTTTAAAGGATCTCTCTCTCTCTCTCTCTCTCTCTCTCTCTCTCTCTCTCTCTCTCTCCTCACCAAGTGTCAGATGATCTTGGCTTTCCCTTGGTTTGCCTCTTAGAGGCAATTGAGAAGAGAGCCCTACCTATTCCATGGTAAATTCTTTTAGGATGAGTTGGAAAGGAAAAAAAGAAAAAGCTATAAAGGAGTAGATGTTTCCTGCAAATGAAGGAGGCCCTTAAAATTGCAATTGTTGGAAAACATCCTCCAGGGTAGAAGAGGAAGATATGAAAAGGTTTTCAAGATTGTTTTCTATAATTGGGTGATCTTTGGTGGCCCACAACAGCTGGGCTTGCTGGCAAACAAGAAGCTGCATGTGGAAAACACGCTCCAATCTGTGTAAACGAAGCAAGGCATAAAAATAAGCATTGTCCCCAGGTTCAAAACAAAATGAAACAAGCAGAACTCAGGCCCCTAGAGAATCAGGAGGAGAGTGTGAGTGTGGATGAGTAAATCTGTCTTGTAATGTAGCATATTTAAAATATCTAAGATATACTAATATTGGTATGTAATACATACATTATCATGCATGCCTTTCTTGCTATTGCCTTTTCTTGTTATTGCTCAGTGACAATTCTGAGACAGCACCTATCCAAAGGAAGAACAACAAGTGAGTCAGAGAATTGATGAGTCCCATGGGAGGAAATTAGAGTTAATACAGCTCAATCAAGAATTTCAGAGTTGTACCAAAACCGGTTTGCTCAGTGGATAGAGCATTGGCCTGCAGACTGGAAGGTCTCAGGTTCGATTCCGGTCAAGGGCATGTACCTTGATTGTGGGCACATCTCCAGTAGGAAGCATGCAGGAGGCACCTGATCAATGTCTCTCATCGATTTTTCTGACTATCTCTCTCCCTTCCTCTCTGTAAAAAAATCAATAAAATATATTTAAAAAAAAAAAGAAATTCAAAGTTGGAAGGAGCTGTAGAGCTCTACTTGACCAACCTTCCTGACTTGTAATCATGAATAAAGCCTAAGATGTCAACTGATCCGTGGTCAGAGCTGACATCCAGCTAAAACATACAGTATATTCTCACAGGTGGTGTGTGGCTAGCATGTGTTCTAATCAGATAGTGTGTAGTCTGTGCTGACCAATAGTTCCTGGAGATATTTTAACATCTCCCATGCTAGTGGTCACATAGTGAGTTTGTGAGCTTAGTCATGGGTTTTCTCTGCCAGTAATCCAAAATGGTTCAAACTCTGAATTATATAGCTTGGCAGATCTACAGCAGCCTCCATTTAATGGCTTTGCTAGATTAGACCCACCCTACTAGCCACTGCTCTCTATTCACAGCATAAAACTAGACTTTGGGTGGTGAGGATGCAATAGCATATACAGACATCCAATTCTGATGTAATACACTTGAAATTCATATAATGTTATTAACCAATGTTAGCTCCATAAGTTTGATGGGAAAGAAACAAAAATGATGAGTACTGATGGCCCCTCACAGTGGAACCGTGTGCCCACCAAGAACCAATGGCCTCTGGAGTTTGGTTTCAAACTTGCCTGTGTCATTGTTCTTTTTAATATGATATCATCAGACAAAATAGGAATGATATCTATGAAAAATTAAACTAAATGCTTTGGAAATATTTGATAAAGGTGAATTTTTAATAAAATAGGCTGCTGCACTAGAAGTGGCTAAGACAACTGTAAAAGATTAGAAAAAGCTGAAAACAACAATAACAACAACAACAAAAAAAACATGGACAGCTTCTTGGCAGTTGAATTTGTAAGTATCATTACATATTCTCAGAGAAACCCCAAACTGGAAATTGTAGAAATGCTTTCTGAATCTGACTTATACAAGAAAAGATGCTCTGGGCCTGGCTGGCATGACTCAGTGGTTGAGTGCCAACCTATGAACCAGGAGGTCATGGATAGATTCCTGATCAGAGTACATGCCTGGGTTTTGGACTTAATCCCCAGTTGGGGGCTTGCCAATCAATGATTCTCTCTCATCATTGATGTTTCTCCATCTCCCTTCCTCTCTGAAAAAAAATTAAAAATAATAAGAAAAGGAAGAGAAAGATGCTCTGGGATCCAAAGAGGATTCCAACACAAGCTAACAGCCTCATGCCCGCATCCACAGAGGTGAAGTGAATGTGCATTAAAATAGATATTTCAGTATAGCACTACTTAAAATCACTGGAACAAACTTTGAGTTAATTGATTAACAAGTGGTCTTATCATGTCTGATAAGAAGGTTCTTCGACTACTTTTAAGTCTGTCACCTCGGGAGGTTCCCAGAGAGAACCTCCTGGTCTTCAATTCTAGGTGCAGGAGGCAGTGGTTAGGGGTGAAGGACCAAAGTAATGCAAGTGGTGACGCTTTGAGGAGGGAACGATGATATATCTAAGTAGGTCCCTGACAAATGATATAGATTTAGAAGGCACCGGGCAAACATTGGTCAATGCATGGTAAGAGGAAATTCACATATGAATTACTTAGGACTCACTTGGAGAACAAATGTGTTGCTCTTAACAGAAGTGCATATAAACATGTACACAGGTTCCTTCTAGGCAGTTTGTTCCCTGCTCCATCTTCCCACTTCCAGAGTATTTAGGGACAGGAAAAGGCAGTCGTGTCTGGGCAGGCTATTTGCAAAGTTGTTTTATGTCTCCCTTTTATTTGCCTCTGCAACTGCAGGATAGTTCCCTGGGTCGGATTTGCCAGGATCTTATTCTCCCAGCAATTAATCGGCGAGGTCTCTCCCATTATCCTCCTTTAGTGTGTTCATAAAAATGTTTTGAGTCCCTGCAATTGGAGGCATGTAATGCTAGATATGGCCTTGACTGTCCTAAAAGAGTCACCACTGTATCTGCTAAAGATATAATTTGATTGATTGGAGCACAGTTCTTCTGTTAAAACCATTTGGGCTTTAAAAAGCTTGAGTTCGGGATAGAAGGGTAGTATTCAGTTTGCATCCTCTGGCTTTTGTCAATTTGTGTCAGACTTTAATGTAATCTTTCCTTTTCAGTATAAATAACATGGAAATTCTCCCTTTTAAAACAACTAAGGAAATGGAGTTTTATTTTTAAATCCAAGAAACTAATCAACCAGGAAGGAGAGCTTTTCCTTAATTTCTCTTTTGAATTCATGGTTTCAGTGCTTCCTTAAAAAAATAGTAAAGATTGTTTTTTAAGAGAGTTTTGAAATTGTTCTGATATTTTGACACATCCCTGTTTAAGTGTTATTATTTTGAGGAAGAAGGAAAATATTAATGGAAAAAGGGTAAAAGATCAATTTAAGCATTTTATATAAAGGTAGATTTTTTTTTACTTTAGACAACAATGTCACTTTATCTAAAGGAAAGAAACACTAGTACTATAGTGCCAAAATAAAGAGAGAGATGTTTGCCACAGTATTGTTTAAATTAATGAGAAAATTTAAAAGAACACGAATGTTTGTTAATAGGGAATTGGTCAAATAACAATGACAAACTAGTAATGCATTAATTGAAAGAATGTGTTAATAATATCCACTGACATTACAGCTCCAAGATTTTTTGAGTGAAAAAAAAGTTTAGAAAATAAGAAACAGGATATGATCTTGTTTATATAAAATTATATATGTACCTCTGCATACATACTTATATGCATGTATGAATATATAAGTATGTATATCTATCTATCTATATACTTACCTATCCATAAAGAAGAAGAGAGAAATTAGAAAGAAAAGTAGACACCAAAATGGTAATAGTGCCTAACTTTGGGTGATGATACTTAGATCCCCCTTCTTCTTCTTCTTCTTCTTATTATTATTATTATTATTATTATTATTTTATCTATAAAATAAATGAAAGCTTCTTGAAAAAATGACAAGGGCACCAGTTGAGGAACACTCTAAGCACATTAGGGTAGAAACTGCTGGTTGGCTGACCCAGTATTTACTCCCAACCCCCATCTCAATTAGTACCTTCCACTATTGAGACTGGAAAAGGAAAATACTTTCCCAGCTTCCTTTGTAAGTAGGCATGGCCATGTGACATAATTCTTGTGACAAGGCAAAAGTAAAAATATGTTGGGGCCAGGGAAATCCAAGAAACTTGACTTTATTGTCTAGTGACTCAGCAACCATCACATACCAGGCATAAGGGAAAGCCAAGATCATCCCAGAGATGCCAGTCTTGGTAACATCAGGCCTTAAAATTAAGGCAAGCAGCTGTCTATCTCCAGCCTTTTTGCTGTGAGAGTACAGCTAACCTTTGTTTTCATTTTGTCAGCTATTCAAACATTTGCAACTGAAATCAGTTCTAATTGCTTAGGAAAGAAAAATGGAATCCCTCCACCAATCCAATTGTCCAGAGTTCACTGTCCAGGTAAGCATTTTAACTCAACTCTCTCTTAATATCTCTGTGCATTATCTGCATATATATAAGTATAGTCATATACCTTGTTTCTAAAAATAGAACTAGGTATTTAAATTATTCTATTACTTGTTTTATTTAAATAAAAAGTAATGGAATGGGTAACATTTTTGTTGGTTCATATAACTTAATTATATTTTAAAAAATGTTTTTATTGATTTTAGAAAGGAAGAAAGAGAGAAATGTTGATGTAAGAGAAAAACATTGCTTAGCTTCTTCCCATATGCACCTGAACCAGGGATCAAACCTACCACCTGTGTATGTGCCCTGAACAGGAAATGAACTGGCAACCTTTCAGTGCATGGCACAATGCTGAGCCACACCTGCCAGGACAATCATATTCTCTCTAAACAATATTATTGAGATATAATATGTTTATCATTCAATTCATCCATTTGAAGTGTACAATTCTATGCTTTTTTTGGAATAAACTCAGCCATATAATCATCATCACAACTGCTTTCGGAACATTTTCATTATCCTCTCCACCTTCAAAAAAGCCCTACAGCCATTAGCAGTCATTTTCATTTGCCTCCAGTCATCTAGCCTGGAGCAACAATCGCCTTATTCTTTAACGACTGCTTAGTTTCTTGAGGTTGGATTGAACATAATTTAATCATTTCTTTACTGATAACTACTTAGTTCATTTGCAATTTTTCACCATTGAAAATAATGCTGTGATGAACATCCTCATATATTCTCTCCTTCAAACTTTATTACATTGCTTCGCTTTGCTACTTGTTCCAGCTTTAGAACGGGGGAGGGCATTTATTTCCACTAGGAAATGCAGACCATGGCCTGCAAAAGGTACATAGTGTGCAGGGTCCAACTGCGACAGACTCCAACTTGGGAGTGTGGAAGCTGTGTGTCCTGGCACAGGTTGCATGAGCCCAAGGGAGGAGTGCCTTTGGGCAATGGGTCTATCCAGAGGCCATTGTATTGCAGATGGTCTATCACCACAGGGCTTTTTCCAGTTCCACCAAGGTTGGTCCTGAAGCAGAAAGTAGCTGAAGGTGGCATTGCCTGGTGGAGAGTTTGGAGAATGTTTGCAGTTGTTGTGGCGTCTTGCAGGCCATGCTAGGAAGTTTGGATTTTATTTTGAGTTTGACAGAAAGCCACTGAAATCTTTGAGGCAGGGAAATAGTACAACCTGATTTGTATTTTGTAGAGACCACTCTGGTGTCTGCATGGAGAGCTGACTGCAGGTCAGGAAGAGTGAAGGTGGGAGATCTGTCAGGAGGCTATTGTGGTGGGGCTGGTGAGAGATCGATTTAATTGAAGGAAGCTCAGAATTTAGGAGGAGAGATAAAGTCAATGTAAGTTACTATGATGGGAACTAAAAAGTGGCATACATCATAAAACAGTCCCATAAAAGAGTCACATAAAATGCTATTGAACTTTAGAGGTGGAAGGGATTATTTTCAGCAATGATCAGTAAAGGCCTCGTGATTAAAGATTGTAGTAGTGACAGAGAATTTTTGGACTATAACCCAGATTCTTTGTCCACCCGAGTTGAAGAATGAATCCATGAACAGAAGATGGTATAGTAAAGATGGAAATTTATTAAAGAACAAGTACAGACTCCCACATAGGGCAGGGGAAGAGATTCACAGAATGGACTCCCATGTGAGGAGGGAGAAAGGGTCTCACTGAGTTCCTTTATGGCTTATAAAGGCTGTAGATCCTGGTGCCTTGATGTTCCCTCTGATGGGTCACTATTCCCTTAGATTGGTTACTATAGTAATTCTTGAGCTCAATGGTCAAATCCAACATGGGACAATGTGATGTTCTCACCCTATCCTTCCTTATTCCCTTTGAGCTTTCTTCTTCTCCTTCTGGATCAGTGGTTCTCAACCTTCCTAATGCCATGACCCTTTAATACAGTTCTTCATGTTGTGGTGACCCCCAACCATAAAATTAATTGGTTGCTAATAATTTTATGGTTGGGGGTCACCACAGCATGAGGAACTACATTAAAGGGATGTGGCATTAGGAAGGTTGAGAACCACTGTTCTGGATGAAAGGCTTCCTTTTCTTAATTTTGTAAATATAGACCTTTTGCAGTCCCAGTTCCCTCATTCTATGGAAATATACCTGTCACAGCTTTTCAGTTCCCTATTCTGTGGAAATATATCTTCTGCTGCTCTGCAGCCCTGTGTTTCTTCCATGGCCCTCTTGATTTCTAAAATTTCCCCAAACCTGTCTCTTTCATCCCTACAAATTCCTGTTTCAGTTGCCCCTAAAGAATGGGGAGAAAGGAGCTTCTGAAAGTAGGGAAAGGGCAAGCGTTGGTAGGTAGATAGAGGCACTCAAGAGGGAGACACTTCTTGTAACCTATAATATTTACCACTCACTACTTAGGTACTGTCCACTAAGCAAGGCCATTGGAAGTGAGACGCTCCAGCCCCAAACTGGGGCCCTAGGTTTTGAAAAAGTAGATTTCTAGTCGGTTAGTGCCCCAGACTTCAGATCCTGCTGTCACTGTCTTCTAAGTGAGGCATTCCATTAAGTCATGAGAGTGGGCTGAATGGTGGCCCATGGATGTGCAGACATGTCTCATTTGATTGCACTTCTCTGTGTTGTGCTTTACAGATGTTGCATCTTTTACAAATTAAAGGCAAGACTGTTCACTAGCAAAAAGATTATGACTTTGTGATACTCAATTTATCTCAAAGGTCTGCCAGGGAACATGCAATATATCTAAGGTATGCCTGTGTGCATTCCTTAATTACCAGAACCTGTGATTATTGTCTTATATGGCAAAAACTTGAATATCACCTTATATGACAAAATATATGGTTAAGGTTCTTGACAGGAGGAATTTTTCCTGAATTATCTGGGTGGGTCCTAAATGCAATCACATGTATTCTTCTAAGGGAGATGCAGAGATGTGAGGCAGACTTACAGACACACAGGATTTTTTTGGCAATATGAAGATGGAGGCAGACATCAGAACACAAGCCCAGGAACACTGGCAGCCACCAGAAGTTGGACGAGGTGAGTACCAGATTCTCCTCTGCAGCCTCAGAGGAAATGTGGCTCTGCTGACTTCAGTTCAGCCACAGTGATCTCTAATTTCTGGCCTTTCGAGCTGTGAGACAATACAATTATTTTAAGCTACCAAGTATGTGATTGTTACAACAGCCACAAGAACATAATACAGTCACATATACATTGAGTGGCCAGATTATTATGATCTCTGAATGCATAATAATCTGGCCACTCAGTGTGTGGTGTGTGTGTGTGTGTGTGTGTGTGTGTGTGTGTGTGTGTGTCTGTGTGTGTGTGTATTAGAGGCCCAGTGCATGAATTCTTGCATGGGTGGGGTCTGACCAGCCTGACCAGGGAGAGGGGACATGGGCAGTTGGCTAGCCTGCCTACTGGTTGAACTTCTGCTTGAGGGGACAATTTACATATTATACTTTTATTATATAGGATATACATTGAATGGCCAGATTATTATGCATTCAGCCATTATAATAAGCTGGCCACTTAGGTTATGTGATAGGTGCATGTACTCCATGGAAAAGTTTGAGATGCACTGGCTTGTTATGCCACCCATATCAGGGGAAATATTTGCATATTTCACACAGACCCTTTAGAATCACAATGCCTTAACTCTGAGAGGTGCTGCAGGGCCATGTCAGGTGGGAGGGAATCTATAAGAATTTAGAGCAGGAGGCTAATTTAGTGCCAGTACAATGATAACCTTAAAGACACCATTGCCTTTTCCATCCAAAGCCACTGCAGATTTTTGTTGAATTTGAGGCCCACCTTAATTGTGACACCTTGAACAAGTCATCTGAGACTCTACTTCTCAAACATTCATAGCTAAAATGGAGACACTGGTTTTCACTTCAAAAGTTGGATTTGAATATTAAAGAAGATAATGTATGTCAATGCATTACGTAAATTATAACAGGTTATGAATTCAGCAGCATTATTATTATTTTCTGTGAACGAGACCTTGAAGATTTCAGGATGAGGAGACAAATGGCATCCTAGGTTGGATGCCTGTTGCCTTACTGACTTTTTGTGAAGATGAAACAATGGCAAAGTAATTATTGCCAATTATGAGAGCAGATCAGGGGACAAATATTGTGTGAAACAACTCACTTCATCCTTAGAACAACTCTTGGGGGTAGATATTATAACCCCATTTTACTCAAAAAATGACTATATTTTGGAGGGCTTACACTGTCGTGGCACATAGTAGGTACCCAGTAAATGGTAGGTGATACTAAATTTGGTTGCCTTTGGATCCTGCAATTTCTGCCCCAGTTTTACACAAGATCTATTCCATTGCTCAAAGCAAATTTAAAAGAACCACAATTTGAATTAAATGATGATCTTTCTATTGTTTCTCTGTAAAGCTCATTTAAAATAATAAGTACCTGCAACCAGGCACAAGCTTCTACTGCAGTCTGCCTAGTTCTTGAGGTAGGTAAATTAACAGAATCAAGGAACTCTGTACAGTGGTACCTCGAGATACGAGTTTAATTCGTTCCATAACCTTGTTTGTGTATCAAGTTGCTCGTATCTCAAAGCAAATTTCCCATTGAAATCAATTGAAATGCCGTTAATCCGTTCCAGCCCCCAAAATGCCACCCCAGTTGTTCTTGCTACATGTTTTTGAATAAGAAAAATGTATTTATAAATGACAAATATTGTATAAAAACATAATAAAAGAGAATGTAAAGGAATAAACTGGTTTTATAAAGTGTATTTACCTACTCGTTACACTCTTAATGCTACACTTTATCCCTAAACTGAATGTAACTTAACTAATCTTCACTGAACTTAATTGCTACTGGTCTTTGCATTTTTGGCCAATTAAAAAAAAAAACATGTGTCCAATGAGGTTTGCCTCTTCCTCCCTTTCAGAATGTTTCTGAAATGGGTGAGGCAAGTTTCATTGAACAGCTCCGATGCACGACCAGTAGCAACTTTTTTGGGGTGTTTCTTTTCCACGAAGTGTGATACCCTCTCCCACATTCCTAAGATCTCCTTTATCTCACTTGTAGAGATTTCCTCCTCTTCTGGCTCCTCCTCGCAACCAATTTCTTGGAGAACCTCCGCATGTTGCTGAGACTGCAACTCTTGTAACTCCTCCGTGGTGAGTTCCAGAGAGTGCTCCTGGACAAGCTCATTCACGTCTCTCTCATCCACCTCCAGGCCCATGGATTTTTTTCAGAGACACTATCTCCTCCTCCACTGGCACCTCGGGTTCGAATCCTTCGAAGGTCCTTTCGGCTACGGCCTCAGGCCACAGCTTCTTCCAGGCAGAGGTCAAAGTCCTCGTTGAAACACCCAGCCAGGCCTGATCAATAATTCTGAGGCATATCACGATGTTAAAGTGGTTCTTCCAGAACTCTCAAAGGGTGAGGTTTGTGTTCTCTGTCACCTCAAAGCAGCGCAGGAACAGGTGCTTGATGTACAGCTTTTTAAAATTAGAAATCACTGCCTGATTCATGGGCTGCAGGATAGAAGTAGTGTTGGGAGGCAGGTAGACAACCTTTATAAACTTGAACTCTTCGAGGAGTTCATCTTCGAGGTTCGGTGGGTGAGCAGGAGCATTGTCGAGGACGAGGAGGGCTTGCATGGTTAGGTTGTTTTCCTGTAGATATTTCTTAACAGAAGGGCCGAAAACCAGGTTTACCCACTCCACAAAGAACTGCCTGGTGACCCATGCCTTCGGGTTTGCCCTCCACATAACTTGCAGTTTATTTTTTAAAATCTTATGTGACTTAAAGACTCTGGGGTTTTCTGAATGGTATAAGAGCAGAGGCTTGATCTTGCAGTCGCCACTCGCATTGGCGCACAGTGCGAGAGTTAGCCTATCCTTCATGGGTTTGTGGCCTGGCATCGCCTTCTCCTCTGCCATTATCTAAGTCCTATTCGGCATCTTCTTCCAGAAAAGCCCTGTCTCGTCACAGTTGAAGACTTGCTTGGGGATATATCCTTTGGCTTCTATCAGTTCGGAAAAAGTTTTGAGGTAATCCTCAGCTGCCTTCACATCCGAACTTACTGCTTCACCATGCCTGACGATGGAGTGAATGCCGGACCTTTTGCTGAAGTTATCAAACCAGCCTCTGCTGGCTTTAAATGAGTCTTTCGATGCTTCAACCATGGAAGTGCGCGGAGTCTGCTCCAGCAAATCACCGTAAATCACTTGCGCTTTCTCCCATATAATGCCCTGTGTTAATGTATCTCCTTTAAGCTGCTTCTCCGTCACCCACACCATCAGTAGATTCTCCATCTTTTCATGGAGAGAGCTATGGAGCTTAGAAATTATTGTAACGCCCTTAGCTGGCGTTATACCCTTTATCGACTCCTTCTGTTTAAGCACAGTGCATATCATTGAAGTACTACGCCCGTATTGCCTCACCAAGTCAGCCACTCGCACACCTTGCTCATATTTTTCTATGATTTCATGCTTTAATTCAATAGACATCATCCTCTTCTAAGTACTGACCTTTCCACTCGCTTTCTTCAGACCCCTGGTTATAAAAAGAAATGTGATAAAGTATGTAAATGCACAAAAGATGCTTCGACAACGAGGTAAACAAGCACACTGACTGAGTCGAGGTAAACTGGTGGGTCGTGTGCAGCCAGCTGATCCTCACTATTACTCGTATCTCAAATGTTGCTCATATTTCAAAGCAAAAAATCACTCACTCAACTGCTCATATCTCAAAAATCTTGTATGTTAGGGCACTCGTATCTCGAGCTACCACTGTATTGTAGTTTTTTAAAACTTCTATGAAGGTTCTAGAGGAAGAGAATTATGCCTGCCTTCTTAGCCTCTCTAGAAGGTTCCTCAAACTTCCCTTTCTTTAAGTATGTAAGAGGAAAGGCTGCAGGCAAAGTACAACCATACCCACACTTTGTAAGTTAATTATCATCTTAAGTAGTTGAGGATCCTTGGATTTCTTTCAGGGCCTCTCTAGACAGTGTCTTGGAACTGCATCAATTATATCAGTAATCCCTTTTATTATTCATGTTCAAAATACACACTTAATGGAAGTTAAACTCCAACCTCATGTCATGTCAAATGACCTGTGTATAGGAGAGAAGTTTAGATTTCCTGCTTTTGAAGTAAACAATGGGCTGTAGTTTGGTGCTCCATGATTCATAGGGAGCCAGGGAAGTATATTTTGGCACCATGGATGGTTTTCTTTACAGATAGACTACAGAAAGGGTCTTTAGTAAAATGCACTATCAATTTATAAGGAAAAATATACCTTGTCAATCCACTTCAAGAAAAATACATTTATTATGTCATTAACAATAATACCAATAAGGAGCTCAGATTATAACACCGGGGGGATGCTAAGTGTCTGTTTATGTGTGAGAGGAGGAGGTAAGAGAAAGAAAACACTAACAAGAAGGATGGCAAATAAAAGCATGAGACATTGAGGGGAGGAGCAGCAATGACCAAACACAATGATACTTCAATGCATAAAAGGTTGGAGACAAAAGATCCAGTGAGTAGAGAGACCTCATATCAACAGGTAAAATTTTGGCAGGCTTTATGAAGGGCTCACTCAAAGGCATTTGTGTTGCCTTTGAAAGAGGGGGAGGGTATTATTGGAAGGTAAAGAGAGCACATACTCAATAAAGAGAATCTTATATGTGAAAGTAGGAGAGCATGTAGGAAAATACAAAGCCACTCAAAGTTTTTTTTCAATCGTATGATTCAGGGATTAATATACAGATCATTATATATGGGTAATTATTCACTTAATTCAGGGATAGGCAGGCAGACCAGAACTTGCCCCTGGAAAAGGCTTTAAAAATTCCAATGTAGAGACACATGTGAATCAGGGATTCATTGAATAAAAAGGAAATTGTCTGTGAGATTAAACTCAAATTTAAAGGTGGAGCCAGTTGGCACAATCCCCACAGGGGTGTATACAAAGTGAGTTATAACTCAGGCAAAATCCTTTTCCTAGAACTTTCTAGCTTGCAGCAACACTGTAATAATCAAAATATGGCACTGAATGCTAAGAAGTCTGTGGCATTTCTATATACTAACAATGAAATTATAGAAAGAGAAACTAAAAAAGCAATCCCATTTACCATCGCACCAAAAAAATTAAGATACCTAGGAATAAACCTAACTAAAGAGGTAAAAGACCTTTATGCAGAAAACTACAGGACACTGAAAAAAGAGATAGAGGAAGATGTTAACAGATGGAAGAGCATACCATGCTCATGGATTGGGAGAATCAACATCATTAAAATGTCCATACTACCCAAAGCAATCTACAGATTCAACGCACTACCCATTAAAATACCAACGACATATTTCACAGACCTACAAAGAATTCTTCATAGATTCATCTGGAACAAAAAAAGACCACGGATAGCTACAGCAATTTTGAGAAAAAAGAATAAAGTAGGTGGGATCTCAATACCAGACATCAAGCTATACTACAAAGCAACTGTTCTCAAAACAGCCTGGTACTGGCACAAGAACAGACATATAGATCAATGGAATAGAATAGAGAACCCAGATATCCACCCAAACCACTATGCTCAATTAATATTTGACAAAGGAGGCATGAACATTCAATGGAACCCAGATAGCCTCTTTAATAAATGGTGTTGGGAAAATTGGACAGATACATGCAAAAAATTGAAACTGGACCACCATCTTACACCAAATACAAAAATAAACTCAAAATGGATACAGGACTTAAACATTAGAAGGGAAACCATAAAAATACTAGAGGAATCCACAGGCAGCACAATCTCAGATATATGCCGAAAGAACTTCTTCACTGATACTGCTCCAAAGGCAATGGAAGCTAAAGAAAAAATAAACAAATGGGACTACATCAAAATAAAAAGCTTTTGCACAGCAAAAGAAACCATCAACAAAACAACAAGAAAGATCAATGCATGGGAGAACATATTTGCAAATGCTATCACTGATAAAGGTTTAATCTCCAAAATCTACAACCAACTTATACAACTTAATAAAAGGAAGATGAAGGATCCAATAAAAAAATGGGCAATGGACCTAAATAGAACCTTTTCAAAAGACGACAGAAGGAAAGCCAAGAGACACATGAAAACATGTTCAAAGTCATTAATCATCCGAGAGATGCAAATCAAAACGACAATGCGATACCATCTTACACCTGTCAGAATGGCAATCATCAACAAATCAACAAACGACAAGTGTTGGCGAGGATGCGGAGAAAAAGGAACCCTTGTGCACTGTTGGTGGGAATGCAGACTGGTGCAGCCACTGTGGAGAACAGTATGGAGTTTCCTCAAAAAACTAAAAATGGATCTCCCATTTGACCCTGTAATCCCACTCTTAGGAATTTATCCTAAGAAATTACAAACACCAATCAGAAAGGATTTATGCACCCCTATGTTCATAGCCGCACAATTTACAATAGCCACAATTTGGAAACAGCCTAGGTGCCCGTCAGCAGATGAGTGGATCAGAAAACTGTGGTACATCTACACAATGGAATTCTATGCTGCCATTAAAAAGAAGGAATTCTTACCATTTGCAGCAACCTGGTTGGAACTGGAGAGCCTTATGCTTAGTGAAATAAGCCAGTCAATGAAGGAGAAGCATCACATGATCGCACTCATTGGAGGATAATAAAGAACATTACAAACTGATGAACAAAAGGATAGATACAGAGACAGTAAAGCTTCAAACAGACTGTGAAATTACAGCAGGATGATTAAAGTTAGGTGAGGTAAATAAGAGATCAATCAAAGGACTTGTATCTATGCATATAATCATAACCAATGAACATAGACACTGGGGGGTTGGGGTATGCCTGGGAGGGAGGGGGGCAATGGGAAGATATGTATAAAAAATTAATAAAAAAAAAAAAAGATATGAAATAAAAAAAAAAAAAAAATATGGCACTGACCCTAATGAAACGGAATTTTTGAACTGGAACCCGGATTCTTTGTCTGTAGGAGTCGAAGAATAAGTCCGCAGACCAAAGGTGCTATAGCAAGGATGGAAATTTATTAAAAAATAAGTACAGCTCCCATATGGGAAGGGGGAAAGAGTCCCACAGAATGGACTCCCATGTGGGGAGGGGGGAAAAGGTCCCACCGACTTCCTGTTTCCATGGTTTATAAAGGCTATAGTTCCTATATCCTGATATCCCCTCTGCTTGGTCAATATTCCCTTTTGAATTGGTTATTATAGTGACTACTAAACTCAAAGGTCAAACACCACATGGAACATGTGAGGTTCTCCTTCCTCATTGTTCTTTTCTTTCTGTTTATTCCTTCTTCTTTATTTTGTAAATATAGACCTTTTTGGCTACGTCCAGCTCCCTTACTCCCTTATGTAAATGCAACTGTTGCTACTCCCTACACCTGGCTTTCTTGTGCTAAGGAGATGTGCTTGTTGCTGCTTCCTTGTCTTGTGGACATGTAACTGCATCTGGCTTCTTTGTGTTATGGAGATGTACCTTCTCCCAATCTGTAGCCCTGTATTTTTTTCCATGGACCCCATTCTAAAAATTCCCTAAGCCTGCTTATATCCGATTTTACTAAAATTCCTGTTTCACTAACAGTACAGAGGAGCTTAAGGCTACATTGTCCAGTTTCTCTTTGCTTCAAAGACAGTTTCCTGCTGTAGAGACTGAGAAAGTGACTTGCCCACAGTCATATTACTTATAAGTGGCAACACACGGAGTATAACCTGAGTTCTTGGCTTTGGGCAGTGACCCATCTCTCCACTCAGCAGTCACCTTCCCCTGCCTGTTCTAAACAAGAATTTGAGCTCATCTCACAATATCTGAGGAGAGATGGCTCCAGAAGAGAAATATCTTACATGGCTCAATTGACCAATCAGTAGGAGGATTGGCACAATTGACCAATCCCTAGAAAGACCAGAAAGTGAGGTTCTGAGAGCATTTCAAAAAATTCTCTCTTCCTGATCTGACCCCACCATTATAGTGATTCTTACATTTATTCTTGAAAACCCTCAAAAATATTGTTAAAAATTTACATAACTTTGGAGAATAATACAGTAGGTAATATTGGCTATTGATTTCTTAGAATGGCTAAGCCTATCAGATATTTTTGCAGTGATAGCTGGATGGGGAGAATGTAATAAACAGAGGAATGAATTTGAAATATTTTGAACAGCAGAATCTGTTTTCAAAAATATTATGAAACTTTTATTTAATAATCTCTTTCTATTATGAAGTCCATCAGTTAAATGAATGGGGTTGAATCAAATATTTTTTAGTTGGGGATTGGAAACACAGCTGCAGTCTCAGGATATTCTAATGTTTAAATTAGGTGGTTGTCCAGTTCCTGAAGGGTTACTGTATAACCAGTTCTAGAAAATTCAGACTGACAACCAATAGTCAGAAGGTTCATATGGTTGTCCACTGGGAAGGGAGATTATGAGTGTTAATGTCATTTTAAAAAATTTCTGGTTTTGTATATATTTAATATATAACTTATATATGTATGTAACGTAAATAATCTGAGGCCCTTTCCAGGGTAGAAAGAGACCTCAGAAGAGCCATGAAGGGCCCAGGCTTATAGAATTTGTGGCGGGGGGGGGTCTGTCTTTAAGAAAAAAAAGTATGAACTTGTGACTTGTAAAATTCAGAATGAATAGAATATATATTTAGGATGAGAACAGAAATCATAACACATTACTGGAGATTTAGTGGGTTTTTTTCCTTCTGATATATCTTATGTAATTTATCAGAATCATAACATAGAAAGGATTCTTAGTTGATGCCTGGCTTCTCCTACCCACCTAAACCTCCCAGCAACATCTACCAGTGACAGGGGCCCAAATGAATAAGAGATTCAAATCCATGTGTGGCCAAGAGCTACTTATGGATTGAAGAAGAGAATGGGGGTGGCATTGTCTTGCTTTGAGATGAGGGGAGAAAGGGCTTACAGACAAATCAGCCAAGAACTTTTCTAGAACTGATAGACGCCCATACTATTCTGTATACATTAAATTGTTTCCCCATTTTGAGTTAAAAAGGAAAATGTTATGGGCAGTCTCATCAAAAGCTTGGAGTTAGGTAGAACAAGTTCCAGTTCTAGTGTGGCCATTGATCCCAGTGTGGCTAGGCCTGTCTCAGTTTTAGCACCATATCTCACTGTTGGTCACCTGTTTCCATCCAGCTGTAATGCTTGATGATTGTAAGACTGTGTGTAGACAAGTTACTTCTCTTGCTAATGCCAAGTTTCCACATCTATGAAACAGAGATAACAGGAGGATCTATCTTACTCACAGTTCTTCAAAGAGGCAGGAAAGGACAGAGCATGGCACTGAAGGACAGGAGATGCTATACACTTAGTGTCTCGAGCACCTGTACCAATTTCTGTTCAATCCTTCCCAGGATGTCAGAACCCCACTCCTTCCCTTGATTCTCTCAGTGTTCTTTGATTAGTTGAGACTGATTGCATTTGTGCCCCTGAATTTTCACATCACCTTGTGTTTATGGGTAGAGAACACTTCTCCAAAGTATGCTTCACTTTCAGGAAAGCTGTTCATTGCATCCCCCTACTGTCTTTGGGTGAGAACACAGGGGATACTACGTGACCTCCTCCCGACCTTTCCAAAATTAATGCATCCCTGAAGTTAAGTGCTTTCTTTTCATGTGTGTTGAAGGACAACGGAGTAGAATGTGTTTTTTTTGTTTGTTTCAAAGAAAAAGAGAAAAGTGTCCAGTTCAGAAATTGACATAAGAGTAAAAGCAAACGATCCATTAGGGAAAATACATGGGCTAATAGAAAGAGCATGGCTTTCTTTCTTTCTTTCTTTTCTTTTTTGGTTACTTATTTTTGTGTCAGGACTGTAGCATTGTATTTCTGCTTTCCCAATGTGAGCTGTATGACTTTGAGCAACTTAAACTTTTTGAGTTTTTGCATCCTTATTCATAATGTGGGAAAAAAATCCCATCCCATCTATAGAGTTATGGGGGTAATTCAATATATTAGGTGATGTAAATAAAGCACTTAGCACAGGGCTTGCCTTAGATAAACTGCCTTTTTACAAAAGAAAATACAACTACAGGAAATCCTCAAGACTTTTTGAGTGAGCACTGAGTTAAAACAATGGGATTGAAACCTGTCTTTTCTATGTATATGAACACATTAATAAAGCATGCATACCACTTTCCAAAATATGAGCTAAAAATTGAACTGAAGAAGAAGACTCAGGTACACTTAATTTCACTTATTAAAGAAATTCCTGAGGAAAAAAAAAAGGGAGACTGTGCTGAATATGGGTAGGAAACAGCCAGAATTATCCCCAAAGGGCATGTGCTGTGTCCTGGGGCTCCTGGAGGCTGGTACAGAAGCTGAGGTCTTCAACTGGAGAATTTTGGGAAATACCCCCTCTGCAGTGTAGTATGTATGTTGTCTGTAATAGGTCCCCAAGAAATGACACAAGGAGAATAGTCAGAGGACTTTAAGTGTGAAGATTTCATGTTTGAAGAACCATTTATGGATCATAGTCCATTTTTTAAAAAAAATATTTTTATTCATTTCAAATAAGAAGGGAGAGAGAGAGAGAACATTTATGATGAGAAAGAATCATTGATTGGCTACCACAACCAGGGCATATGCCCTGACTGGGAATCGAACATAACCTCTTTGTTCATAAGTCCGCACTCAACCACTGAGCCACACAGGCTGGGCATAGACCACTCTTACTAGCATTTGAAATCTTTGGGTCAAGGGGAAAACATAGTTAGCAGAGATTTTACAGCTAGCTTTTTCACTTTCCTTGAGTTTTATGCCAATTTGGCAACCAGAAAACACTGGAATATGCATGCTGACCTGGAGGCTATAAAATACATCCTCCCAAAGATTGGCAGAAGATGCAAAAACACTGGTTAAAAAAAAAAAAAGGCTCAGTAAACTTGAAGAGTTTATAGTCATATGAATTGTATCCAAATGTAGCTTAGACATTTTATGGAAGATAGTAAAAGTAAAAAAAAATTTTTTTTTTTACATCCAAATAATCTGATTTTTAAGGATTTAGATGGAATCAGGAGGTAAAGAAACATTAGGTGACAAATTTAGGAATGTGAAATTGTCTTATGTGAAGATTCCTATGGGTAGAGAGCAAATTGCAACATTTGTTTTCAGTGATTCTATACTAAAATGCTCACAATTGATCTCCTAAGTTAAAAGAAAAATAATGGGGCTCATTCTCTCTCTTCTGATTAGTTGATATTTACTACATTGTGAGCTGGAGTACATAAAGGGGTCGGGTAGAGATGAGCAGAGAAAACAATAGAATGAAAAGAGGTGAGGCAGATAAAAGGGAATGAGAAAAGTGAGCTTAGTAAAAAAGTGGAATAGGAAGAATATAGATTTCAGGTTTACTGCATTGGAAGCTGCCCATTGCCTTCACTAGCAGAGAAATGTGGACAAGGAATCTGGAAGGCTGGTCAATCTTGAGGCTCTGACAAGGGTCAGAACCATACACACACTGTCTAGTTGAGATAAAGGTAGCTGAAGCAACTTTCACCTTGTAGTCTTATGTAAATCTTTGCTGATAGGCTATCATCCAGCTATTATTGGAATGGCCTACCTAAAGGCTATAGGTGGATCCCAGACCTGCATAAAAGGGATCACAAGGCCAGAGCAAAGCAGAGTCCTTTCTTGGGCTTCTGCCTGGCCCCATTCCCAAATTAATATTTTCTTGTCTAGCCTCTTTCATTTGTGCGCGACCTCCTCCAGAACCCGAACCCTGAACCTGAACCCTGACCTACGTGGGACATGGGGAGGAGGGGACACCTGCAACTGGCAGCCCAATGTGGGGCACTTGCATTACTGCTTTGGATTTTCAAATCTACAAACTAATTAGTATTTTTAGCTTCTATTGACATACACATAAATAGTCTTAATTCTAAAATAACTATTGCACAGGGAGCAAACAGTAGATAATTTAGGTCTATGTACATAAAAGATTACTGACATGGGTGGCAAATACCACATGAAACCTGGACAGGCTGAATTTGTTTAATATCTGCCAGATTTATAGGCAGACATAACACTTTCTTCAAGTATTATTCATGCAGTTGTGAATGCCTTAATTCTTTATGCATAGGACAAGAATAAAAAACTTCCAAGTAATTTTAAGGATGAAATAACTCAAACTCTTTGATTACCTAAGGTTAAATATTCTTGGATGTCCATCAGCTAGTTTCTAAAATACCATGCTACAACAGGCTTCATTTAGTTATTAGCAAAAAAATAAAATAACCCTTCCATTAAAGTAAATATATTCATGGAAATGACTGAAGTCTAGAGGAAGATAAGTATTTGGTTAATTGTTTATATGATATACAAAGGACACTACTTTGGAGTCCTTTCAGCTCTGTTCATAAGAAATCACTCTTCCATAGAATACTTTACAATTAGTTTTCCTTTATATGACCCACTCCTTAATGGACATTTAGTTGTACTAGAAAATTAAAATAGAAAATAAAATCAATAATATCCAACTCCTTTCCTTTTGAGATTTCTATCCAAGTCTCCAAATAAATTTACTTGTCTTTAAATATGTGTAAAGATTCAGTAGAAAAAAATGGCGGTGGAATAGACAGATGTGTCCTGATCCTTGTCCTGGAGCAGATAGAAAGAACAGCTAAGGGTTGCTTAGGGAGTGTTTTTTTTTGGGGGGGGGGATGAATTAAAGGAGAGCTATACTGCAGGAGAAGGTGGGGGACTGCTGGATGGGGCTCCCCTGACCAGGCAGCCCCCTCTGCTGCTGGGTTCCCTCCCAGTGCCACCTGCTTGGATACAGAGACCAGGTCATCTTGAAGGGGAAAGTGGATGTTATCAGAAGCCTGAAAATCTACAACTACAGCACCCACCAAACAGCTGCAAACCCCAGAACACCGGTCCCTAATTGGCACAAACACACAATTCAAAGGAACTCTACACTCCACCACAGAAAGGTCAGATTTGGCCTAGGATAAGGTGAGGTCGCTGGTCCTGGCAGGACAGAGAAATGTGCACACTGTGGAAGCTGGATATGGAGGAAGTCTGCACCTAGAAAAATCCATGGCTGTTGGGGCTAGCATGACCTGTGAATGTGGAAGGGCGTCCTCAGAGCTGCTAACAGAAGGGATTTCTAAAAAGCAATCAATTTTGATCTGATAATAAAGGACAGCCTAAAAATTTTAAAAGTGTGCTGGGTGCTTAGATACAAGGGGGGAAAAAAGACTGCACAAACCATGCAACCCTAGAGTTTGCATACTTATGCTTCTTCCACTTCAAATCATTGCTTCTGATTACTAAGCCCAATACATAGGGGACACCATAAGAGACTTCAGGGGAAAGTTGTTTTTCTGGAACCTGGGGATCAGAGCAGGGAATAATCATCACAGAACCAGCTTTGGGAAACCCACTCCCACAAACTGGTATTGAGTGCCACAGGGAAAGCAGGATTTAAGCACAGGCTAGAGAGAACCTATGGACCCAGAGGTCAATCCAGAATCACTGCCACTCAGGGGTCGAATCACAAAATTACTCTTGTGTAATCGTAAATAAAGGAACACAAGAAATTAAGACACACTGCCTGCTTAAAAATCAGGACTGGCTTACAACCCTGAGGAGCAGTAGAACGAAGAGAACAGCAATACTGTCCTGACTGAGAAACAGGCATGCCAAACAGAACAGTAGAGGAAGTGCTGCACATTTATTTTTATTTATTTATTATTTTTTCTTTATCTTTTACGTAAGAAACTATTTTTTTTCTTTTTTCCTCACTTGATTTTACCTTTTTAAGTATTACATTTTTGTTTTTAATCAGTATTATTACTTCTACTATTTTATCTTTTTTTTAAAAAAAAGTGTCTTTTTTTTCTCTTTATTTTACTTAGGGATTAGTGTTCTACATTCTATTTTCATCTTTCCTTCAGTATCATTTTACTCTCTCTCTCAACTCTACCTTTATGCTTTAACTCTCTTCCTAACTGTTCCCCTTTTCCTCTGTTTATCTTACCCTTTCCCTGCTTTAGATTTTCCTTATTCTTTCTTTTTACCCGCTGTTAAAATTTTACCCTACTTATATATCTAATTTCCAGTCCCCTGCTCCAAGGCCATACACACCTCTCCCTTCTCTGTCTTCATATTTCAAAAAATTGTTTTTCTCTCTGTCTTTTTGTTGTTATTTGCTTGAATGTTGATCATATCAATTTTTATGCTTGTTTGTAAGATTATATTGCTTATTCTTTTTGTTTTGTTTTGTTTTGTTTATTTATTTTGTTTTTGTTTGATTTTTGCTTCTGTTTTCCTCACCTTGCTTGATATTAGTTGTTTGTAGTTTGTATTCATCTCCAGGTACTTGTTGCTGGCATTTGTTGGGATTAATGGTTGTTTTTTTGAAGTTTTCTCCCCAGATATATAGTTTATTGCCCTTTTATTTCTTATTCACTTTCTTACTTTTTTTTCCCCTTTCCCAATTTCATTTCTGCACTCCTTTCTTTTTTTTCCCTCTCTTCTTCTTTCTCTCCTATTCTCAAATTTGTCTTCCTCTGGTCATCACCTTTTTTGGGGTTATAAATATCATGAATACATTTCTGTTCAGTGCCTTGTACATTGTAACTGGTTGTGTTGTATTTTGTGCCTTTAAATCAACACAGGAGAGAGAGAACTACATAACCAGACACCTGGAGAAGAGAGACCATGGGGAGACAAAGAAATAGCCCTCATATGAAAGAAAAGCAGGTATCACCAGAAAAGGAAGTAAACGAAATGGAGGCAAGCAACCTGCCAAAGAAAGAATTCATAGAAATGGTCAAGAGGTGGCTAAAAAGAATGGAAGAAAAATTCTACAATATGAGTAAGAACCAAGAGGAAATGAAGAAGAACCAAGAAGAAATGAAAGATGACATTGCTGAAGTAAAGAACTCAACAGAAAGCATCAAGAGTAGACTAGCAAAAGCAGAGGACCACATCAGTGAGCTAGAAGACAAGGTAGAAAAAAATACCCAAGTAGAGCAGCTTCTAGAAAAAAAAATTAAAAAGCAAGAGGAGAGCCTAAGGGAACTTTGGGACAACACAAAACAATACAACATCTGCATAGAGGGGTTTCAGAAGGGAAGGAAATTGAGCAAAACAAACAAACAAACAAACAAAAATTTCCATACTACCCAAATCTATAGATTCAATGCACTCCTCATAAAAATACCAATGGCATATTTCACAGACCTAGAAAGAACTCTCCAAAAATTCATCTGGGGAAAAAAAAGACCCTAAATAGCCATAGCAATCCTGAGAAAGAAGAACAAAGTAAGTGGGATCTCCATACCAGACTTCTAGCCATTGCAAAGCCATTGTTCTCAAAACAGCCTAGTACTGGCACAAGAACAGATTATAGACCAATGGAATAGAATAGAGAATACAGATATAGACTCAAACCAATTAATATTTGACAAAGGAGGCATGAACATACAATGGAGTCAAGACTGTCTCTTTAATAAATGGACAGATATATGCAAAAAAAAGGAAACTAGACCATCTTACACCATATACAAAAATAAACTCAAAATGGATACAGGACTTAAACATAAGACTAAAAAACATAGAAATACTAGAGGAATCCACAGACAGAGAAATCTCAGACACATGCCGAAGGAATTTCTTCACTGATACTGCTCCTAGGGCAATGGAAGCTAAAGAGAAAATATACAAATAGGACTATATCAAAATAAAAAGTTTTTTCACAGCCAAAGGAACCATCAACAAAACAAGAAAGCCCACTATATAGGAGAACATATTTGCAAATGTTATCACTGATAAAGGTTTAATCTCCAACATGTATAGACTACTTATACAACTTCATGAAAGGAAGATAAATGATCCAATAAAAGAAAATGGGCAACGGCTCTATATAGAATCTTTTTGAGAGAAGGCCAAGAGACACATGAAAACCTGCCCAAAGTCACTAATTATCCGAGAGATGCAAATCAAAATGACAATGCGGTGCCATCTCATACTTGTCAGAATGGCAATCATCAACAAATCAACAAAAAACAAGTGCTCGCGAAGATGTGGAGAAAAAGGAACTCTCGTGCACTGCTGGTGGGAATGCAGACTGGTGCAACCACTGTGGAGAACAGTATGAAGTTTCCTCAAAAAATTAAAAATGGATCTCCCATTTGACCCAGTAATCCTACTTCTAGGAATATATCCCAAGAAATTAGAAACACTAATCAGAAAGGATATATGCACCCCTATGTTCATAGCAGCACAATTCACCATAGCTAAGATTTGGAAACAGCTTAAATGCCCATCAGCAGATGAGTGGATTAGAAATCTATGGTACATCTACACAATGGAAAACTATGGTGCTATAAAAAAGAAGGAATTCTTACCATTTGCAGCAGCATGGATGGACCTGGAGAACATACATTATTTAACATAATGTTCTCCAGGTCCATCCATGCTGCTGCAAATGGTAAGAATTTCATTTGCAATAAGCCAGGCAATGAAAGAAAAATACCACATGATCTCACTCATTTATGGAGAATAAAGAACATTATAACCTGATGAAGAAAAAGATAGATACAGAGGCAGTAAAGCACCAAACAGACTGTCAAATTACACTGGGAAGGCTGGGGAGTCTTGGGGAGGGAGGGTAATAGATCAACCAAAGGACTTGTATGCATGCATATAAGCACACCAATGGATATAAGACACTGGGGTAGGTGGTGGAGTTGGATGAGGGGATGCAACAGGAGTTAGGAGAGGCTGGGGAAAGGTCAAGGGGGGAAAAAAGGAGATATATGTACTAATATATGTAATACTTTAAACAATAAAAAATAAAGATAAATAAATACATATAAAGATTCAAATATTCCATCTATCTTGTGGAATAATACAGGGTGGAGCAGAAGTAGGTTTATAGTTGTGAGTAGGCAAAACACAGAATTTATTCCTGTATTATTATTTATTAATTATCACATTCTTTTTCATACAAATAACTTTTGCCTCACCCTGTTTTTGAAACAGAGGCCAATGCCCAAAATTAGGGTAAAAATTACAAACATTGCATGTTATTAACCAATGCAATCTTAAAATACCTTAATAAGAGGTAACACCTTGGACTTTGGATAAAATTCAAACTCCTTACCCTGACATATAGGGTACCCATGACCTTGCCTTAACATATGCCTCCATCTATTGTAACAATCCTGCAACATGCACATATCATCTGCTCCAGGAAATCTTGTTCAGGTAAGGTTCCCCTTGCCCAGCCCATCTTGAGCACTCTTCTCTTTTTCACTTGCTTAGGCTCATATTCACTTAGCTTGCCCTTCTGTTTCCTTCTCTACCTTCAAAAGTCAGCTCCTTCAGAACCAGTGCCAATATCACAAAATTTGCAATTTCCCTGATAGATTCCATGTGAAGTTATCTCCCCTTTCCTCCCAGTTTTTGTATCTCTCATCAGTATAATTCATTTGGAAGGAGAAAAAGAAGGAACCACTTATTTTCTTGCCACATCTCTCTCTTCATCATTCTTTGTATAGTTATGCCTTGTCTCACCAGGTTACTCTAAGCATTTCAACATGAAGAAATATGTTCCTCACTGATCAACTCAATTGACTAGCTGTGTCTACACAGAGAAAGAGTCCAAAATATGTTCATGTATGATCTGGAGAGTACTCTATCATAGACTTACATTGTAGCTATGTCAGGAAATACTCACAATCGGCAGCCCATAGGACTGTAACTCACCAGACAGGAAGCACAATTAGATAGAAATGATCTACTAAACAAGCAGATACAAACTTTCATAATTCTTTAACAATTTTTTTAGATCAATAAAAACCTTCTGGAAAGACATAAAATCCATTGTAGTTTGTAAACTTACAGCTTATTGTAAGCCACTTATTGGAACTATATAGATATGTTGCTGTTTCATGTTGCACTAAGAATTTTAAATCAAAGATATGGTTGCAATTACTAGCTTGTGTTTGTAAAAGCAGAAACATAATAGTAATGGTAGTTTTGCTTTGGGCATTTCTTTGAAGGATCCAAGACTTGCTTACCATATGCCACTGTAATTAATACAGCTTATTTCTGTTGACTAAAGTTTTAATTTGTTTGTTTTCTAAGTTTCTGGATTTGTTTAAGTGGACTAATAAGAAAAGAGATTTAAAAATAAGCCAGGACTACACTGGACAGCAAGGGCTTCATGAATGCATGTAGGCACTAGCCTTGTTTCACCACTCACTTCCTTTTCCAAACCAGCATTCCCTCCACTCCTCTGCCTCCATGGATTTACCTAAATTCCTTGACTCTGCAAAGGAACTTGGTGCTCATCACTTTCCAAGTCAAAAGATATGGCCTGGGCCACATAGTTCTCAATGTATAATCAGGTCGTTGTTGGACTCTGGTCTCAGCTTTTCCTAACAGTGTACTTTACCAGGCAGCTTTTTCATACATCATTAAACAGCCACTATAACACTTGTGCCCTCTTTCTGATTTACAGTAGATAGTAATGTTTAAGATCACATTTAACGCCACATGCTCTTCGCCACTTGCGCAATCTTATAGGAATGAATTGTCAATAGTACCTTTAAATTAAGATCTCCTGGGCTCAAAACGAAAGTGTGGTCTTTCAGAGGAGGTACAATAGTAGTGTTAGATAATAAATTTATTTATGAATCTGAATTTGGGGGTCTTCTTTTCTTTTTCTTAGTGACTTCAGCATCTAAACTTTAATAACTATATAAAAACCAAGTTAAGAAAATGACTACATTTTTAATGATGGACCTAAAATCATTTCAGTCAACATTTATTGAGAATGTCATCTAAGAGAAAAGTGAACATTGCCTTTACGGCGTATGAAAACAATCAGAAAAGAGATAGAAATGGGGAGAAACATGTGCAAGAAAGTGTATAACAACACCTACCTTTTGGCAGATGCTTGTCACTGCATACTAGAGAAACCACTCCAGGTTCATACTTCTAAGTGCTTACTTACTATGTTGAAATCGTTTGGAAATATAGCTGTCACCCCTGGTAGACTGGAAATTACCAGTGGATAGAAGTTGTTTTACTCATTTTTGTTTTGTCATGCCTAGAACAGTCTCTGAAACTGAAAAATGTATGTTGAACTAATTCGATCATGTTGGTGTGTGGAATGAAAGAAAGAAGAGCATGGAAGGTCTGATGTGGGAAGGTTTGAGGAGCATAAAATACTTGTTAAATGCAAATAATTTTTTTAAATTATTTTCTACAAAATACATAACTGAAAGCAGAGAGCACATTCTAAGACAAGCATTCTCATTATTCTTTTTACTCTCAAACATAAGCTAAAGGATGAACACAACTAGCTACATCTGGTTTTTCCATTGAAATGGTACACTGTACTCACAAAAGCATTTTCCTACTTTTGTATAAGGCCTTATTCTACCCTTACCCCAAGCTTCTGGAAATATGGAGAGAGTCAGTACCAGCAGCCATCTGGGAAGTGGCATTTGTCATGATCATTAATGCAAAAACAGTTCTGCTAGAATTATTCAGGTAGGTGAGATTGTGGTTTGAAATATCCCAATAACACCTTCCAAATTTTTACTCTTTATGTCTATTGGTTGGGCTGAAATGAGAGTAATCGAAGATGGAAACTTTAGAAGGCTTGAACAATTTTGGTGATCTAGGGGAAGGGAGATGTTTCCAAAAGATCCATGAATTCTGTGCCAGAATAGACACCTCTCATGGATTTCCAGTAAACTCTCTTTAAATGCATTCTGAAAGCAAAAGTTGAGGGTTTACCGGCAAGTAAAATTTCCCTGAAGTCTCATGTTTTATTTTCTCATGAATTTTGTATTTTATCCACATTATATTCACATTCATTCCAATATGTCTTCTCCACTCCTCTCTGATTTTTTATCATATGGTGATTTAATGCTCTTGTGATATCTTATCCTTGCTCAATTTGAGCAACAGGGCTTTGAAATATAAGTTATGAGAGCAGACATTTCACTTTCCTGTAGTATTTAGTTGCTAAAGACCTATAGCTTTTTTCCCCTGAGGGTAGATAGCCAATAATCATGCCCAGTAGGTAGATTATTGTGCACATTTATATACTTCACATTTCTACTTTCTCAATTGAATGGCTGCCACTTATTAGTGAGTACAGCCAATATTTATTGAGCAAAGTACTTAGCTGGGCCTCTGTTACGTAAAGGTATGAACCACAGTATCAAAATAGACAGTCATGGCTTTCTCCCACAGGCTCAGGACAGAGAATATTCTGGACTAAAGTACTGGAGTCCCACTATCAGCTGATGAGACTTTTGAAGCCACATAGCCTGGTGGTAGAACTACTTAGTCCCACACCCAGCTGTGCTAAGAAAAAACTAAAAATATAGACCTAATTCTCAAAGAATGGGGCAGAGTTCATAGATTTTTTTCTTTGTACATGTAATACCTTCATTCAAGCACAATTTCATTCATTTTCCCAGGTGATTAACTTTATAGAGTTGTGGTTAGTGACATATTTGGTTACAATATGTACAATATAGCAGGTGACATTTGTGGTTAGTGACATATTTTTTTCCTCTGGCATTCCTGGGAATATCTGAAATATAATCTCCTACCATAAATTTATTATAGGAAGTTTGATGAACAGAAAATATATATGGAAAATGTCCCCAGCAGAATTCCATGGAGGAAGAGTGTTCATATATTGCTTTTACCCCAGTGTCTTTGTGGCTCCACAAATATGTACGTATAGTATATAGCAAACTCCTGAAATGTCTTGGCCTACCTCAGTTGATAAAACTACTTAGTTAATGTACTTGAAAAATCTGAGAGTGTGCTTTTTAATTCATGCTTTGCAGTTCCCTTCCATGAGAAAGTAATAGTGAGCGACCTTTTAGGTCCTTTTTATGATTGGCAACCAAACAAGCATTAAGTGTTTGCAACATGACAAGCCCTGTGGTAGGAAGAGTATAAGACTGTGTAACCTTCTTTTGTGGAGCTGCCTGCTTAGCAGGAGAAGACAACCATACATATCAGTAACTCCAACCTACCATGCCAGGATAACATAAGTGCTACCACAGGCTTGGTGTCACCAAAAACCAAGGATATGACCATCTACAATGATTGCAGATTGTTTTACAAATTAAAGATTTGGAATACACAAACACACACACACACACACACACACAC
>JAAGEH010000041.1:29678675-29780637 GCA_011751065.1 Lasiurus cinereus | reverse complement strand
ATAAATTTATTTTTTTAATTAAAGTATAGTTGGTATATAATCTTATATTGGCTATATTAGTTTCAGGTGCGTAGTGATTCGATATTTTATACTTTGTAATGTGATCACCCAATAAGTCTAGTAACTGCTAGTAGAACTTAGCATTTCTTCTGAATATAAAACCTTGGGATCACAAAGGCTGGGAGGTCTGTCAATTTAATGCTCAGACATAGGTAAGACATCATGTTAGGAAGGCAGAGAAGGATGCAATGAAAAGGGTTGAAACAGAAGTCCTGGGTGTCCTTAACCATGCCCCATTTGTAAAACACTAGTGTCAGCAAATGGGTCAGAGATCAAAGCAGGTATCATTGTCTGTGGCCAGATGGCCCTGCTCATCTTGGGTCCTTCCCACACTCCTGCCAGTGCCAGAGATCAAAACTCAATCTTCTTCAGCATTCTGTGACCTACATCTTTAATGCCAAGATCAAAGGGGAACTTTTATCCAAGTTGTAAAAGAGAAACCAAGAGGCAACTTAATGCTATCTCTGCCTCCTCAGTACTTCCTGAGGGGATGAAGGGCACTCCTTTAAAAGGATTCCTCAGAGGAACACATTTGAACCAAGGCCTGGTGTCTCCAACAACTCCAAGGGCACAGTGGCTCCTGCAGAATACGTGCCAGTGGAGCAACTCAAGATCAGACAGACAAGACCAAATGACAAGAGCTTGGAAAGACTACAGAAACTATGATCATGGGAGAAAAAAATCCATCTGATTTTATAGGTATACTAAAGGCCTGGTGCATGAAATTCATGCATGGATAAGGTCCCTAGGCCTGGCCAGTGATCAGGGCCAATTGGAGCCTTCTGGCTGCCGGCTAGGGCCTTTCTTCATTCCGTGCCACCCCTTGGAGGTCAGCGCACATCATAGTGAGTAGTTGAACTCCTGGTCAGTTGAACTCCTGAGGGGACAATTTGCATATTAACATTTTATTACATACAACACACCCACACACACACACACGTGTGTATGTGTGTGTGTGTAGTCATTATGTTGTTATCCTCCTAGAACTAATACAATGTTACATGTCAATTATATCTCAAGTAAGAAAAAATATAACATTTTAGCTTAATAATGTACAAAAATATCTATGAACTCTGCCCCATTCTTTGAGAATTAGGTTTATATTTTTAGTTTTTTCTTAGCACAGCTGGGTGTGGGACTAAGTAGTTCTATCACCAAGGCTATGTGGCAAAGGTGGGGGGTGGGTAATGTTTAGAGAATAGCATTCTAGCAGAAAGAAAGTGGTGGACAGAGACATTTGGGCAAGAGAACTCAGGATGCATTTTGGAAATGACAAGCCATTCCTTGGACTATCTGAGAGGGTAAGTGGGAGCTAACAGAGCACCTGCATGGCTAAACAAGGGATTAAGAAGACTATTGAGCTGTGTTGCAGAGAGAAAGCCCCACTATCATTGCGGAAGTCAACTTCACATGATTGGTCTGCTACAGTATATCCAGATGGCCCAAGGAGCCTAGTGATTCCCTCCTCTTCTTTGAATCACTTAGCTAGCAGTGGCTGTCAACTTTTGAAGAGATTCCTCAAAATGTGAAACTCAATGAGCAGTACAGGATTGTCACATGCCAACTGTGAATTCTTTTCCCAGGTGTACAGAGCTGAAAAAGATTGAGAACTATTGTCTGTCTGGAATGGGTGGCTTCAAATAAGACATTTTAGGATTTTCAGAAGAGTATTTATTCTTCCTTCATGTAATACAATATTAGGGATAAATAAAATATCCATCTCCCTGTCCAGATTTTTATCTCTTGTCTTGCTCTTGGCTTTTAAAAGTTTTATCCACCAACAAACAAACAAACAAACAAACAAACTAAACACATTTATTGAACAAGGCAATATATGGACAACCTAAAACTGGAAAGAAGAGTGAGAAGATGTAGCACTGACACAGAAGGAGAAAGTGGGATGGGTTCTGGAAACCTCCTGAAAATGTAAACATTTGGTGGATGGTGAAAAGTAGCCCCTACACAAGATGCAGAAGAATCCCACGAAAGCAAGTTTCTGGGTTTAAAACCGGGTGTGATACTTTTGAACCTCTGCACCTTCTACTTGGCCCTGGGCTGCTGTACATTATGTCATCTTACTCCCCTGGTTATCCTAGAAGCAGAGAAAGAATCACTTTCAAACACAAATTCTTATTGTTTTCATCACACTAGCTTCTGTTGAGCTATTAAAAAAAAAGGATTGTCTTTTATGAAATTTCTCCTGGAAAACAATGGATATAAGATAAGAGGAAATGACCTCAGCCAAGTGAAAAACTATTGGTACAGCTCTAAAAAACTTTCCAGAAGTTTCTCAGGACTTTAATGTTCTGTGAAACTTCAACCATGTTCTTTCTTCTCTCCATCTTCAGGCAATAAGACTGTGGGATGCTGTGTTTCTTATCTAATGTTTCTCATATTCAATGAGAGCAGGTCTGTTCCTCCCTCATCTAGACAACTGTCATAACAGGGAAGGGACCCAATCTTCTATAAACAACTCTCTCCCCCTACCCTAAACAACAGCAGGAGCAGCAGCCACTTAACCTTGAGAAGAGACCAATATGTTGTTTTCTGCCATTCGAAAAACATAAAGCAGTATCTCTGCCCCAACTGCTTTCTAAGCCATAAGCAAATTTGCAGTGTTTTTTGTTGTTGTTGTTGTTGTTGGCGGGGGGGAGGGGGATGTCCTGGGGGGAGGAGAGGGTGAACCAGAGAGTTTGGCAGAAGGTAGTACAGAGATGGAGATGGAGAAAGATTCTAAATCATTGACTGAACTTTGTCCTCAGTTAGCTCCTCTCCTTCCTCTTTTCTCTGGAAAAGGAGCTAGCAGGTGGCATGCTATGCAGCAAACCAGCAGCAGGCCAGTTACAGCTGTGCATGTTTGGCAAACAAATGTTTCATTTTGGAATTGGTCGTGAGCCAGCTCCATGGAGTGGGGGCAGGAGAATAACCTGCTGTTGTGTGCACTGAGGAAGCAGAACACGTCCATGGACGCCAATACCCCCAATCTCCCCATCGAGAAGCACAAAGTTAGGTCCAATGCCGCCCCTTGAAGGCCTCCCACGCATCATCCCAGGCCTTGGCAGAGGAAGAGGGCCCAAGGAGAGTAGTAGCCATGAAAGAGGGAAGTGACTCACCAGGTTCCCCACGTTCACTGCCTCTTTTGCAGAGAGCCAGAATTCTGATCCGAGATGGAATCTGCAGGCATCTCATCACACCTTCAGGGAAGTTCACGTTCTCCGGGAGCTCACTTCTCCAGCCCAGCTCTCAGGAGACCACCTGATCCTGTGGAAGAATCTCTAAGTTAATGTCATGGACTGCAGGGTGGGTCTCATTCCTCTAATTTTTGGCTGCTAATATATTGGCACTTCCATTTCTCCATCTATATAATTGAGCAGCTTCCTGTCCTTTAGATTCCTTTAATAGTATTTGTAAAAGTGATACAAAATAAAAGTTTATATATATATTTATCTGAAAGGGTCACATCTAAAGTGGAGTCAACTGAAAAAGGTCTAATAGCAATATCACTTGGAATCAGTGTAAACAACTAGTTATCCCAGAGGAGGCTAATGAAAGGTGGGAAAACTCCTGCATCTGAAATCTACACAATTGGAAAGCACACACAATAGACTGGCTCAGTGGGATCCTATGATCTGGATGTGTGTGTCCCCCAAAGATGGGGAAGGGTCTTGGGAGGTACATAAGTCACAAGAGTGTAGTATCTTGCCAGGACCAGTTTAGCTCAGTGGATGGAACATCGGCCTATGGACTTAAGGGTTCTGGGTTTGATTCTGGTCAGGGACGTGTGCCTTGGTTGCGGGCACATCCCCAGTGGAGAGTGTGCAGGGGGCAGCTGGTCGATGTTTCTCTCTCATTGATGTTTCTGATTCTATATCCCTCTCCCTTCCTCACTCTGGAAAATCAATAAAAAATGTGTGTTTTTTTGTTTGTTTTTGGTTTTTTTTTTTAAAGAGTGTAGTGTCTTATAAAAGAGTCTCCAGAGAGATCCCTAGCTCCTTTTAACTACATGAGGACACAGCAAGAAGATCCTATCTATGAACCAGAAAGTGGGTCCTCATTAGGCACAGAATCTGTTGGCACCATGAACTTGGACTTTCAAGCCTCCAGGACTGTGAGAAATAAATTTCCATGGTTTATAAGCTACTGAGTTTATGGTGCTACCTCAGCCTGAAGGGACTAAGACAGAGTTGAAGGGGGTAGGAGACTCTTTCTTCCATTTCTCTATTATGAGAAAAATAAACATGTAAGTTGCTGTGAGGATGCATAAAAAAGGCCACCTTATGCCCATGTCATGTGATAAGTGATGGAGAGGAAGAGGGAGGAGCTGCTTCCAAATGAATCCAATCTTCTCCTTTTACATCCAGTTCACAGTCTGATGATAATTGATGCCCATAATGAGGACAGAATTTCAATAGAGATCTAAAGTAATTTCTGTGGCATCAAATAATGAATTACTTTCAGGAGAGTTGAAGCACTTGACATAAATCTAAGCTTCAATTGGGATGTATTTTGCTGTCTTTGGAAGTAACCAACATATCTCAACTAACCAAAGAAATCCTTAGTTATTTTAAAGAAATGAAAATAGATGTTTGTGCATGCTAGTAGGAAAATCGTAAGTGGCAATCTTAGGATACTGCTACATTGTACCACACATCTGCAAGAAACTTGAAAAAGGTAATCCAGCAACCAATTATAATTAGTATCCAAGATATTTGATGATGAAAGCTAGGGTTTTTGAAAATGTATAAGTGTGCACAGAGATTTTTATTTTTAAAATCCAGATACCCAGTTTAAATGACTGGTCTGTGAATTTCTATTGGTCATAGTCTAATCCTCCTTCTCCAGTTGCTGGTTTTGTAAAATGTATGTATGATGTAATCACAACAGTGAGTACTGATGAGAAGCAGCTGTCAATGTTGGATCCCAGCCTCTTGGTAGACATTCCACAAAATATCATATCTGGAGTGAATTTCTTGGGGCCTCTCTTATCTATAGCATTTGTCAAGCAAGACGAGAAATTTTGAGTCACCTAATTACAAATTAGAGTCAGCATGTTTGTGAATTTTGTGTCAACTCCCATGTTTTGAAGATATGTTTTGTGGGGCTGCATAGGGGTAAATTGTTGAGTTTAAATAGATGGTTAGCCAGATGAATACAAAAGCGAAAAATCGGTTTCTTTCTTTTTTATTCTTCTCCCTTGGTAATTCTTTATGACCACCTAATTTCAATTAGTGAGCACCCCTTTTATGCTAGTCAGTATTAGCTACTCATGATTTGAAACTATCTTGTTTCTTTCCTGCTCTCCAACATGAGAATATCAGCTTTCCAAATGGGCTTGGTTTTGCTCTCCACTGTACTTGTATCCCCACCACCTGAACTGAATACTAATAAATAAATAAATAAATAAATAAATAAATAAATAAATAAATAAAATCCTAGAAGAGAATGCTGCCATGAATGCAAATAAAAGAAGAACAAATGAAGGTTTCACACATTTGCTTGAATATATATATAAGGCATCTCTGAGAGCATCATGAACACCTAATAACCTCAGTTGCTTCTGGTGAAAGAAAGGAGGGACATTTTTCACTATATACCCATTTGTATCTCTTGAATTTTGAATCATGTGATGATACTAAGTATTCAAAACCAAAGGAATAATGGTTTAAAAGATGGAGTACTCTATTTTTGCAAACAGAGATTAAATGTCTTTTGGAAACAATTATTTTTTTCATTCTTGTCAAAAGTCCTATGAGCCTTTACACTCTTTGGTTGTCTAAGGGAGTCCAAATCTTTCTATACTCTTACATATTTAGTCTTATCATCTTCAAATATTAGTAAAATAAAACAACATTAAAAGACTCTGCTCCATAATTCAGATTATTTTATACCATGAAAGAAAAAAAATCAAATGAGGCAATTACACTGGAGGGATAGAATTGCATAATTAAAAACATTCACGATGGTTTTACTGGACAGCATTAAAGCAGTCCATTTTCCAATCATTCATTGCTTTTATTGGACACCATCCTGACTTAATAGAATGGTTCTTCTTAATGCTGTTAATTTCTGGAAGGGCTCCAAGGCAAATGAAATCTTGATACTCATGTTCTGGGAATATAATTTTTGAAGTGGTGGAGGTGGGGAATATGGAGGAGATCTTATTGAAGATGAATTTCACTTTAAAATCTAAGAAGACTTCTCATATCTCATCATGACCTAGCCAGTCTATTTCAGTGCTTCTTTCCAGACTCTAAAATGATCTGTCACAGTGAACAAGATGTAGGCACCTAACTTGAAGAAGTTAAAGAGAGAAACTAAAAACATACAACAGATAAATTATTTCATGCTTTTTACTGTCTGCTTCTCCCACACAAGGGAGTTATGCATGAGTTTTTTAGACCATATAATTATTTTAAGTAATTATAATTGCATCAACAATAAGTATATTAATAGCAATACATTATATTAGGTTGATCCAATATCTTACTCTAAGAGATACCAAGGTTTTCTCAAGATTTGGTTGAGGTCACCCTTGTCATAGACCGATGTAGTAGGTCGGCTGGGTTGCAGCTCTTAATGTTCTTACTTCTTGAATGTCCAAGCAGAAATCCTAATGTGTCCTTAGTACCTCCATCTCTCAACTACCATCCAGTTCTCTGCACTTAGTTACATCTTGGGAGTGTAGGTGTTATCTGGCTAAAGGAAGATGGCTACAAATATGCAAACAAGTTCATAAAAAACTTATCATTGAAGTGTGAGTCAGGAAACTTTAGATTGAGTAGATGCATGTTAATTAGTTTAGAAGAATTGGAATAACTTTTACCAAAACACATTCAGGTTAGCCATAATATATCTCTGAGTTCACAACTATAAATTATACATACTCTGGATATTTTTTAAATATATAACAACACTTTGATTCAGATAATGCTAATTCAAATATCATGTGGTATTTTTTAAAAATATATTTTATTGATTTTTTACAGAGAGGAAGGGAGAAGGATAGAAAGTCAGAAACATCAATAAGAGAGAGACATCAATCAGCAGCCCCCTGCACGCCCCACACTGGAGATGTGCCCGCAAGCAAGGCACATGCCCTTGACTGGAATCGAACCTGGGACCTTTCAGTCCACAGGCCGACGCTCTATCCACTGAGTCAAACCGGTCTCGGCTCATGTGGTATTTTTCAGATAAGGTAAAAGTTTCCCTTTTTATTCTCTATGAGAAAAAATATTGTTTCTCTAAATAGAGGAGTAAAAATAATTTCAAAATCAACATTTAATCTAAATAAATAATATTCTTTTAAATATTTCCAAAATACTTATTTACTTATAAACAACAAATATGTTTGCTTAGAAAATATTCATAAAGCAGAAAACATTTTCACTCTAGCCCCTTAAAATAAGCAGTACCATATTATTTTAAAGGACTTTATAATTAAACTATTCCTAAATTGTTACAAATTTATTTCAGCCAAGTGCATTTTCAATCTTTATTCCAAGATTTTCTTTATACAGTGATCACACTAAATTCCCCATAATGATGAGACAAAATTTCATGGTTTTGCTGAATACAACATATACCAAAAGATTACATTGCAATGAAGAAGAAATTATGGTCTTTAGATGTTTGATTTACTTGACTCAAGAATCTGGTGTCCAAAAATTCGGGATAGTGGACCCTGTCTTCAGAAGTATCATCTTACCTAATAATAGAGAAACATGTAAATTGACGATACCTTTGCTATGCCTACAGCCAATCAGAGTATGCAAATTAACCCAACAAAGATGGTGGTTAATTTGCATATATATATATATATATATATATATATATATACATACACATACATACCTGGGTCCCAGGAACCTCCTCAGCACTCAGGTCACTCCCAGATGGCCATTGGAAGGAGGGGGGAAATCCCCTTCCCAAGCCTAAAACCTGGGGTGGAGACTTTGGGCTTGGGAAGGAGCTGAATCTGTGATGGGAGGTGCAGGGGGGAAGGAGCCGAGCCTGATTCAGAGGTGCTGAGGAAAGGGGTCAAGCCTGCGATCAGAGGGGCAGAGGGTCCCCTTCCCTCTGGGGAGCAGGCTTTAGGCTTGGGTAGGTGGCAAGTCTGGGACTGGAGGGAAGGGAAAAAAAATCAATGGAAACATATCCTCAGGTGAGGATAAAAAGAAAAATAAAGAAAGAAATGTCATATCCTATGAAAGACACATCTTGAAAATGCTTAAAGAAAGTTGTCATTTTTTTCATGGTGAAGGGACTAGAATCCGTGTTGATGAAAATACCATGGCGGCTGCAGTGACTGGCAATGGCTGCAGCAGTGGGTGTTGGGGCTGGTGCCTTCCCCTATCAGCCCAGTAGCCTCCTGCAAAGGGAGGCCAGACTGCAGCTTAGGTCCACTCCCAATAGGGAGTGAGCCTAAGCCATCAATAGGACATCCCCTTAGGGCTCCCAGTATGTGAGAGAGGGCAGGCTGGGCTGAGGGACCTCTCCCCAGTCCATGAATTTTGTGCACAGGGCCCCTAATTCAAGATACTTAGCAATCATTAAAGTCCAGGGAGCACTGACAATAGATGCTGGCTGGCTTGTAGCTAAATTGATGCCTACTTAAGAAACATGAGTTCTGTGTATCTGTAAGTATGATTGGCCTAGTTTCCTGACCTTGGCAGAGGACCACAGCAGTGGTATGGCACCCTGGGAATCCCCAGAGGGCAAAATAATCCATTACTTCTCTATATGTCCCCAAGGTTAATAAATCACAGACAGAAAAACTGACAAGACACATACATATGTATTTATTAAAATGTGCATAGTAGTCATTTCTCTTATGTGTACAGGTTAATTATGTAAATGGTAGATGCATGTTCTAAGAATAACATTGCTTTCAAAGTACTTCATGGCTGCATCCACACAAACAGACCAGTATGAATGTAGTCAATCAATTAATGACCAATTATTTTCATATTTCTTTTACACTAATGTATTCAATCTGTAATTTTTAAATATTTTGAATATAAAAAACTCACCTCATTGTACTAGTAATTTTTGAATTGGTTAAATTCAGACTTTTATCAAGGAATCTAAGATTTGGAAGAGACACCAGAATAATTGAACCCAATCTCCTTTCTTTTATAGAATGCTTCTCTCCAAGATTCTTGAGTTAGTTTCTGTTTATAACTTCCAGCTGTGAGGAGTTTACTATCTATCATGAATACTTTTCTAATTAACAAATTATTTTATTCATTCCAGCTGCATATTGCTTTTAATTTGGGAGATTTTGTTTGTTGGTTGGGCCTATTGTTACATTTTGCTCACATTATTTGTAGCTTGTGAAATGAAATTGAGAGGTGAAAAATTAAATTAAGTAATAGCTACTTTCTAGCTCTGAGCGGGAGGAATAGGAATAAAAGTTTCTTTAGAACACATTTTCACGTTCTCTGGGGAAATCCAAATCTAAAGTATGTGACAAAGTGGTGAAAAGAAGGAGAAAGAGGTCGAAAGGTCAACATCAGTTATCAATGGGTATTTATTAAACAAATATTAATGTATTCAGAAATTATTTGCTTCTCAGTGGGTGACTTGGTCCTCAGCATTTAGTGATGGGCCTAATGGTTTCATAGGATTGTTTGGATACCCAAAACTCTGAATTGCATCTTAATAGAGTTGAAGGTTTGGAGAGGTAACAGGAGAAAAATAATTTTATTCTGGAGTCATGTGACTCAAGGGTGTAAGAAATTGAATATAGAACCTGTGGTAAACAGAAAGGAAACCAACTTGCTAGAATGGAGACTGGGTTGAAGAGAGGAAGGACAAGCTTTACTACCCAGGATTATGAAAGCTCTGGGGAGAGAGCTAGGCAAGGTCACTGAGCCTTCTAAAAAATGGAGGGAAGATGTCTTTCATGAGTCAGCATCCTAACATCACTTGTTTTAGAAATGGGATCAATAAAGTAAGAGATGACTCACCCTTCTTGGTAAATTTATGAAATTAAACACAGACGAACATTGTCTTTTACATGCCCACTCTAATCCTTATAAAGACAAAGAGGATGATTCTCAATGTGGCCATTGCCAAATGCTGCAGGGATTCTGCAGATGTATCCCAATCAGTCTTTCCTCAAAGGAACAAATCAAACTAACATCTTTTGAGTAATACTTCAAGTGTCTACTTCATTTTTTTTTTCAACGTGAGAGTGCTGTGGGAGGACTCAGGGAATATATAACATAACTGTGAAAAACGTACATTGATGGAAACATTGGGAAACCTGGTTATTGGACATGTAACATGCTTTATATATTAATCCAATAGTATGAGCTAACACCTCAAGTTTGTTTCCCTATGTTATCTCAGTGTCTAGCCAGGTTCTCATTAGTCAAGATAATCACTTTTAGTGTAAAACCTAACCTGTTTTGAATCTGTATGTGGGTGCATGTTACCTGTGCCTTATAGTCACTGGGACCACTTCAACAGAAGAACGGAATGCTGAAGACACATTTATCAGCTGTGACAACTCTTCTATTGTTACCACGCTTTGTCAAATCTGACCACCCATAGGCACTTAGCAAAACATAAAGATTTATCACCCGATTCCCCTATTCATGGTAACTTGGATATTTTGATTTTCAGTGTGATGCCAAGACGTCTTCCTTCATTATGTACCACGGGTAAGGCATTTGTGCAATGCCTCCTACACATGAGTTTGTTAGGTTTTAGATCCTCTCACCACCATAAAATATGAACTGTCATGGACAGTGTTCGGTCTATTTATCTCTGAATTACTGCCCCTCACATTAGAGTTTCCACCCGATGAATAGAGGGGGAAAGATGGCTGCTTGTTTGCCCTCAGGAAACAAATATTTGAAGCTGAAATGCTCTTAACAATAAGGGCTAACACAGTGCAAGGAAACGGAGCAGTGATGGTAACTAAGTGAGCTGTAGTGTGGAGCTGTGTAGGTGACATGCTCAGGCACCACCCCTTCTTCTTAGTTCACCTGTGGCCTGTGCCACAGACTCATGTCTCCAAATAAACACAGGGTCAAGAGAAGTTGGCAAGGGAGCTGATTCACTGATTCCAGCCAGCCTAAGACCCATTTAGACAAAGATTGCCATTATTTTATAGTTTCACAAAAAAGAGACATTTACATGGGAAAATGTTGGGTAAAGCATAATCAAACATTCATGGATGGACTCTGAATGCATTCTGTCCCATTGGGAATTTTAATCAATGTGTCTCCCCAATGATTGTTTTAAGTCGAATTTTTAATGGTTGGATTAACTGGTCGAGTGAAGTTTATATACTGGCTGGGGGAATATTTTGTCCCTGTTAATACCTCACCCTAAATTGAAGTAAACCTGGCTATAGACAGGATGCAATTTATGCTGTCTGCCACATTCCTTGGTTGGGTAAGATTTTCAGTTAAAGTCACCCCTCCCTCACTTCCATTTTGCCCCGGGGAAGGGAGATAGATACATACGTATTCAGCCCTGACAGGTAAGTGCTTGCCACTTATAAAATCCAATAAATAAATTCTAAATAAATATATCTGCAAATCGAAACCATTTTGAGCTACTTAACTGAGTGCATATCTAGTCCTTTGTACACATATTTGTACAAAGTGTTGCCTGTAATTTTAAAGATGCTTGCCTCCGGGAGGTTTCGTTTTTCCATTGAAGTCCCCTTGATTTACTGTACGCAATATGTTACAGCTTCCTTATTTGCTCCTTTGGGACAGTTACTGACAGTAAATCTCTATTAAAATATTATTCCATATGGTTGCATGAAAATTTTATTGCAGTGAGCCTGGGGCTGAAGGTCACAGCTGAGTAGCTGCAGTTAAGTATTGCTGTCTATGGACTCGGAGGTACATCTGTTCTGGGAGCTGGAGTAAAATTAGAATTTTACTGTCAATAGCATTTCTTCCAAACTAGTTACATTTGTTTACTGTGGCTGGCTGGGCTTTTTTCTCCACAGTATCTCAAATGCTTGCACCTGGCCTCGCACCCATATTTTTCAGGGTGGAAGTTTTCATACAGAATTTTTTGAACCTGAAGGTCATTGGAGAAGTCCCTAATGGATATTTCATGTATGATACATGAAAATTTAATTTGATCTCTTCTAATTTGAGTCTATTTGTTCACTCCCACCACTCATTGTTTGTTCTAAATGCTTCTGGAAAGTAGCTATCACTCATTGTTTGTTCTAAATGCTTCTGGAAAGTAGGTCACACAAATGTAATCAATGCCACTAAAGGATGATTTTTAGTCTGCATCTCTGGAGCTAATGAGAGCTTGTCCACGCCACAAGTTTACATTGCTTTGTATCGCTGGTTAAAAAGCATGGGGTGTTTGATGCCATTTGCCTGAGAATGGAATGTCACTAGTTCAAGTGTTGGTAGATAGTACTCACTCCTGAAAACAGTGGGAAAACCAAGGGATTCCTGAAAGCACAATTCCACTTCATGGCTATAGCTACGTCAGAGTGTTTTATGGCCCTAAACACCACATTTAACACTTGGGAACTGGGTCAACCAGTGTCAATGTTGAGCTTGTATTTGCTTTTTTTTTTTTTAAAGAAAACATCCAGCTATATTTCTAAGCCCATCTTTCTCAACAGTATATGTCTAGCCTAATCCAAGTCTACCCTTGCCTCTTCCAGGTCAGAGCACTGGAAATTGTAAGGAGAAAGCCAGCCCAAGAGTTCCAGGTCTATGACAAAGCTCACTATCATCTTGACCAGAGCTTCCTCCAAATAATGATTTGAACAGTAGATTCAGAAATTTAAGTGACTATGTATCAGGTTTCTTCTTTGGTACTAATTAATTTCCAAACTTATTTTCAAGACTATTGATTATCAAAGAGAGAACCAAGATGGCGGCATAAGGTATACACCTGTACGTGATGCCTCTTACAACCAAAACAAAACTACAATTAAAAGACAAAAGGACTATCCCCCAGAGCCACGGGAAAGCTGGCGGAGTGGAAGTTCTACAATTAGAAGGAAAGTAAAAAGTGCTTTGAGACATAGGATGTGCAGAGGTTCAGAAAGGCAGAGATACGAAGATGCATGCAAATTGGGCTAGCGTGTGCTGTTTTTTTTTTTCAATTGGGAGGGAGTTACAAGTTCCCGAATGCTCTGAACTGGCAAGATTCTGGGTCTGAAAGAGATGGTGGCTTTCTCACAGAGGTGCGCACAGGAATCATTGAGGTGCAGGATGCAGAACATGGAACAGAACGCGGAAACACAGAGATGCAGAGAGGGCTCACTGGCAGCCATGGTTGTTTGCCATGCCCTAGCCCAGTGATTCCCTGAGACCCTGCCCTGCCCAATTTACAAACCCACCAAGCTATGCTCAGAGGCTTTGGATATGAATGGCCTGCCCTCTCCCAGCTTAACCTAACAAATTACAACTGGGTCAGACAACTTTAAAACTTCCAAACTCCAAGCAAAGAGGAGAAATCTGCAGATCTCCCTGTAGTTTCTGCAGGGTGGCCTCAGACGTAGCTGACTTGCACCCTTTTGGAGATCCAGGAACCAATGTACCTAGAGGTCAGTGTGAGATGACACCAGATTTCAACTCCTCACATACATAAGTGACACATTCAAGAGGCAGACTTGGTGAGCATCAAAGCCCCACTGAAGCAAGTTCTGCCCCATAGGGTGTCTCCAGCACAGCAGTTCTTCCATTATAGACACTGCTAATCCTCACAGTCAATTGGCCTGGAGGTCAATTCTTCCCAGTGTACCAATAGCAATCAAGGCTTAACTACAACCAGCCCACAAAGGAGTGCACCAAGAGTGTCCACCTCAAGTGATTGGAGAGGTGGAGCTATTGGGCCATGAAGGACAATTAGCACACAAAGCCACTCCATCAACACAGGGAAGCAGCCAAAATGTGGAGACCAAGAAACATGTCATGAATGAAAGACATGGAGGAAAGCAAATGACTAATCATAGAGTTCAAAACCACATTTATAAAGTGGTTTTCAAAATTCTTCTACAAACTGCTGAGAAACTTAATGAGACCTCTGAGAAACTTAGTGAGACCTTCAAGGATCTTAATGAGAATGCCAAAAAAAATGAAAAAGGACCAGTCAGAAATTAAGTATCCACTCTCTGAAATAAAGAATAATATACAGAATTCCAACAGCAGACTAGAGGACCCCAAGAATCAAACCAAAGATGTGAAATATGAGGAAGCGAAAAAAAACCCAACCACAAAAGCAAAAGGAAAAAAGAGTTAAAAAATGTGAAGATAGTGTAAGGAGCTTCTGGGACAACTTCAAGTGTATCAACATCAGAATGTTGGGGTGTCCGAAGAAGAGAGAGAAAAATACTGAAATTCTATTTGAAAAAATAATGACTGAAAACTTCCTACATCTGGTGAAAGAAATAAACTTACAAGCACAGGAAGTGCACAGAACCCCAAATAAAAGGAATCCAAAGAGGACCACACCAAGACACATCATAATTAAAATGCCAAGGACAAAAGACAGAGAATATTAAAAGCAGCAAGAGAAAAACAGTTAGTTACCTATAAGGGAGTACCCATACAACTGTCAGATGATTTCTCAACAGAAACTATGCAGGCCAGAAAAGAGTGGCAGAAAATATGCAGTGTTGAATAGTAAGAACCTACAACCAAGATCACTCTACTCAGCAAAGCTATCATTCAGAGCTGAAGCTCAGATAAAGAGCTTCACAGATAAGAAATAGCTACAGGAGTTTATCACACCAAACCAGGATTATATGAAATGCTGAAGGGTATTCTTAAAGAATAGGAAGAAGAAGAAAAAGGTAAAGATAAAAATTATGAACAACAAAGTGATAATAAATACATACCTATCAACAAGTGAATCTAAAAATCAAGTGAATAAAAAATCTGATGTACAGGAGAATCCAAGATGGCAGCATAGGTAAACACCTACACTGCTGCCTCACACAACAATTTCAAAACTACACCTAAAAGACAGAATGGACATCATCCAGAACCACAGGAAAGCTGGCTGAGTGGAAGTTCTACAGCTAGAGGGAAGGAGAGGGGCTCACGGAGACCCAGAGGAGCTGCAAAAAGCTGAGGTACGGAGACGCGCTCACGGAGAGAGCGGGTCCCGGAATACCTGGCTGGTTTTCCCTGACAGGAGGGAAACGGAGACTCTCAAAGGCATTGAACCCCTTATCTTACAACACTAAACCCCAGATCCAGCTGAAACTCATATGGGGGAGTTTGGACTGTGAAAAGGGAGAGGTGCACAGAAATTTAGGGGAGTCGCAAAAGATTAGAGGTCTGCTGGCACGCACGGCACTGTTCAGAGGACAGACTGCTGATTGTGCTGCTGGCTTTCGCGAGTGGGCGGGAGACAGACCCTCCCATCTATGCCACTTCTGACTCCACTAAGCCCCTATTTGGGGTGAAACCCTGGGGACCTAGACTCGTGTGGTCCTGGAGCGCAGGGGAGCCGGAAAGGCAGCGGTCTATAGGCACTGCGGGTGCACGCGCACAAGGACTGCTCCAGCCATTACCCAGTCACATGAGACTCAGGGGCCGTGGAGGGCGGGGCCGACTGGAAGGCAAGGCGGTCCCTTAAGCCCTGAGACTCCACCCATCCCAAGCTCAACAGAGGCTTCCTTGGTTTTGCAAGTCTGGTATCATAAGGCTGAATCCAACACAGAAGTTCTCTTGGTGTAGTGAAAATGCCGAGACAAAGGAAGAGATCACAAACAAAAGAAATGGAGGGGGAAAAACGACTGGATATAGAGTTCAAAACCACACTTATAAGGTTTTTCAAGAATATGCTAGAAAAGTTGGATAAATTTAGTGAGAGCCAAGAGGAGATGAAAAAGGCCCAACTAGAGACCCTGACTGAAATAAAAAATATTATACAGAGTCCTAACAGCAGACTAGAGGAAGGCAAGAATCAAGTCAAAAATTTGAAATATAAAGAAGCAGAAAACGCTCAACTGGAAAAGCAAGAAGAGAAAAGAATCCAAAAATGTGAAGATAATGTAAGGAGCCTCTGGGACAGCTTCAAGCGTACCAATATCAGAATTGTGGGGGTGCCAGAAGAAGAGAGAGAGCAAGATACTGAAAACCTATTTAAAGAAATAATGACTGAAAACTTCCCACATTTGGTGAAAGAAATAGACTTACAAGTCCAGGAAGCACACAGAACCCCATATAAAAGGAATCCAAAGAGGACCACACCAAGACACATCATAATTAAAATACCAAGAGCAAAAGACAAAGAGAGAATATTAAAAGCAGCAAAAGAAAAACAGTTCATTACCTACAAGGGAACACTCATACGACTGTCAGCTGATTTCTCAACAGAAACGATCCAGGCCAGACAGGAGTGGCAAGAAATATTCAACGTGATGAATAGCAAGAACCTACAATCAAGAATACTCTATCCAGCAAAGCTATCATTCAGAATTGAAGGGCAGAGAAGAAAAAGCTAAAGGAGTTCATCAGCTCCAAACCAGTATTATATGAAATGCTGAAAGCTACTCTTTTAGAAGAGGAAGAAGAAAAAGGTAAAAGCCAAAAATTTATGAACAAATACATATATATCAACAAGTGAACCTAAAAATTAAGTGAATTAAAAATTTCATCAACAGAATAAACTGGTGAATATAATAGAATCAGGAGCACAGAAAGGGAGTGGACTGATAATTCTCAGGGGGAAAGGGGTTAGGGGTATACAGGGAGAGATGGGACAAAAATCATACACCTATGGATGAGGTCAATGGGAGGGAGGTAAGGGCAGAGGGAAGGATGGGAGCTGCGTGGAGGGGTTCTATGGAGGGGAAAAAAAGAGAAACAAATGTAATAATCTGAATAATAAAGATTTAATTTAAAAAATCTGATGTACAGAATAATCTGGTGAATATGATAGAATCAGGGGCATAGAAAGGGAATGGACTGAAAATTCTTGGGGGGAAAAGGGTGTGAGGGCTGCAGGAAGAGATTGGACAAAAATCTTACACCTATAGGTGAGGACAATGGCTGGGAATAAGGAGATGGGGTTCGGGGGGAGGTGGGGAATCAGTTGGAGGGGAGCTATGGGGGAAAAATAGGAACATCTGCAATAAACTGAACAATAAAGATTTATTTAAAAAAATAAGACTATTGATTATCTTCTATTATATTCAAAAGTTTAGGAAAATGTTCTAGCATAAGTCACCATACTGAACTTTTAGAAACTAGTTGGGAATCAAGAGAAAAGAATAGAAAGGAGGTTTGTAAGCATTAGAAAATAGGAGTTACATGAGCTGAGTGCCAACTATGGGCAATCCCTGGTGCTTCTCAAAGTACTAATTCTCATACTCACAAGACCCCTATGAGTTAGGCACAATTGTCCTCATTTTAAAAATGGAAAAACTACACTAAATTGATATTAAATAAGTTGTTCAGTTATACTGATCATAAATAGATTTGTATTTAAAGTAATATTGCCCCAATGACTGTTATTAACCCTTGTACTCTACTTATCTTGTATGAGTAGCATCATGGGAGAGACACGGAGTGTCTCACTTGATTTCCTAATGGCAAATCAGGTTTGAGATAAAGGCAAGACCATGCTGTTTGGCCTCAGGATATAGTCTTAATAAGTTCAGTATCTGTCATTTATGAGAAAAAGGATCATGCTCTTGACCCTCGGTAATGGGAACAGATATGGACCAAGTTTAACTTTGAAGGTGGTAGTAGTAGTTTTCATGAAATGTATAGTGAAACATAAGAGTTCAAGTTGATGGATCTATATAGTCTCTCTTAAGGAAAAAAGAATTGTCCCTTATAACATGAAATATATTTTAGAGATGTAGTTTACTATAGACTAAGTCTTGGTCTCAACCCTCATTATTTCCACTTTGCACACCTTCCTCCCCAAAACACGCATCTAATAGCTGGGAAAAGGGGAAACTGAGTGCAGTGTTGAGACCAACAAGAAAAGAGGTAAATTTGGGAGGTAAGCCTGAGTCAAAATTCCTTCTGGAGGGCTAAGAGAAAACTTTCAAATATAAGAAATAATCCAGAGGATCAGAGGCAGAACCAGAGTCTGGGCAATGGGCTCTAAGTGAGGAAGACATGTATTAAGAGCAAGACAAAGGGTGCCTGAGATCGTCAGGAGCATTCCAGATGCATCAGTGCCTCCAATGGGTAGCACGCTTAGTAGGCTTAAAGGATTGGAGATCCAATCTCTTTCAACAAATATTTTTGAAAACATTTTAGACTCACCTAGAACTTGCAAAAAGAAAACAGATAATTCCCCATATCTTTCTTCAGCTTTTGCCCAGCAAAAACATTTCAAATAGTACCATGATAAAAACCGGGAAATTTATGTTGGATGATACTTTTAACTACACTATATTTGCATTTCATCAGACCAACTATTTTCTGGAGTGCTCTTTTTGTGGCTTACAAAAATTGTGCTAGGGATTGGGATGTATCCCTGGCTTTAGAGTGTTTTCAATTTTTTTTTGATAAAAGCTTGCAGGCCAACCACATGCTACTTGGCTGTATAGTTCTGTGGCTAGTATTTGGAAATACTGTCATTTCATTGAGTTGTCATGACACAGGGTAAGCATTAATTATATCTCTCTGAGCATCTTTTATTCTACATAAACACAGAAAGACAAAGACTCAGTTCTTTATGTCTCCAAATTACAGAGAATGTACAAGACTGAAGAATTCCTGGGGAGGATTTAGTGGAAGAGAAAGTGGAAAATAAGCCAAGAGCTGGGGAGTTTCCCTTCTTGGCCTCAAAGAATGCAATTGAAATCTTTGAAGCTGTGAACTTTGGAAATGCTATTAAGAGATCACCAGGTATTTGTGTGTTGACAACTCAAATAGAATGTCTCAGTAAACTTTGAGGTTTTAGATATTTTTTTATTGTTAATTAGAGACCTAGTGCATGAAATCCATGCACTCAGGGAAGGAAAGGGGGTGTCCCTCAGTCCGACCTGGGCCCTCTCACAGTTTGGAAGCCTTCAGCAGGCCTAAACTGGCAGTTGGACATCCTTAGTTCTGCTGAGGAGGTGGGAGAGGCTCCCACCACTGCTGCTGCACTTGCTAGCTGTAAGCCCAGCTCAGGGCTTCTGGCTAAGTGTTACTCCCCCTGTAGGAGTGCACTGACCACTGAAGGGCAGCTCCTGATTGAGCATCTTCCCCCTAGTGGTCAGTGTGCATCATAGCAACCAGTCGTTCCACCATTCAGTTGATTTGCATATTATCCTTTTATTATATAGGATTACAGATATTTTCTATTTTTTATATTAAGTAGCAATCAAATTATTGGAAACAAGACCAATTTCAACATGATTAGGTTTTGCCTGTTCTAATAAAGTTGTAATGTATAGATTGCTACATATATAAGGTCAGGATTTGGACAATAATATAAATGGATTCATTGTAGAGTAAATATCTTTTTATAATTGGTTTTACTGTGTCATTATATAATATCCATCTCCTTTTAAAAAATATATATTATTGATTTCATAGAGGAATGGAAAAGAAGAGAGAGTCATTGATTGGCTACTTCTTGCACTGGGCCCTACACTGGAGCTTGAGCCGGCAATCGAGCATGTGCCCTGAACAGGAATCGAACCCTGACCTCCTGGTTCATAGGTTGATGCTCAACCACTAAGCCATGCTGGCTGGGTGCCCCACCCCTTTTATTTGGTAAACTAGAAATCATTTCAAATTACTTTATATATAACATAAATCCTTTAAAAGTAATGTGTAAAATTATTATAGCTATGTCCTGGAGAGTGAAAGTTAGACTCTCTATGTGTGTCCACCCTAAATCCTATTATTTAAAAATAGTTGCATTAACACTAAGTAAATACATATTTATCCATCTTACCCAACTGGATCCACACATGGGCACCTATGATAGAGACCCAAAAGGAACAGCAGGCAGACTCCCTTTCCTCTCAGCCTGGGCTGAAAGCTCCTTGTATTTGCTCATGTGGTAGGAAAAGATCACTATAAAGTTAACTTGCCTAGTGAACCCATCTATCATTTGCAGAAAAGTAATGAGCTGGAGCCGGAAGCTGAAATATCTGCTTTTCCCCCTTTCTCATGGCCAAGATGTGAGTCATAAAAAGCCATTTTTCTTGTCTGTGATCAAACGATGGATTAAGACTTGGAAAGAGCTGATGATCAATTGCCTGATAACATACGACAGATCTTGTCAGATGGACCACAGTGTGCCCCAACCCAAAGAGAGAGAAGGCTCTGAGCTGTGAAGGTGCTTTCTGAAGCCACTGCCTGAGCAGCAGAGACCTCTGAGATGTCAATTATGTTCTGCATCAACACCATACAGGGCTTCTGCTGTGGAAGCTGCCATCATGGTTTGACGTGTGTGAGTTAATAAATAATTAGATGAATTTCAATGAATGCTTAGCGTTATTTGGTTTTGTATCTTATTTTTCCAAGGAGGAAGGTATAGACTTGCCCTAATATTTTACCATAATAATGTTCCACAATACACATTCTGACAGGCTAATAAAAATAGTATTAGGTGATGAAATAAAGAAAACATTTTAAAGAAGCAGATATAATGGTAAACGGTGGATCTTGCCACCTGAGGGTCTGCCCTGGGATTTGGGTGAAGCCCCCTACAACCTCTGCTTAGTTGGAAGGGTCCACACTTAGCATGCGCTCCTCTTCACGGGAGAGGAGAGAAGGGAACAATGAAGACATGGGTTGTTTACACCTTTCATAGCAGTTTCAAACTGGCACATAATATCCACTCATCTCTGACTATCCCCAGTTGAAGGCAATGAGAGGAAAAATACATTTCAAAATCACCTGAACTTATTTTGGGAGCTCGGGGAAATATAAGTCAGGGTTCAATTTTTTTTTACTTAGCCCCAAGCTTGGGAAGAAATGTTTTATTTTTACAGGAGGCCAAAGAAAGGACTGAAATAGGTTTTAAATTCTTTCCTAATGCAAAGGCAAGGAATCTGACGAATCAGCACTTTCTTCCAGCATTGCCGTAAAAGAGGACACTGTGCTGAAGCAATTATTTCTGTATAAACAAGCTGTCTCCCACTGGGGAGACGTTTACATTTGGTGTTTTAGATACAACCCCTGGGAAGCTGAGGCTGAGCTTTTATATGTGTGCAGAGAAAAATTGGGGGAGGTATACAGCAGATGGTAAGAAGGGAAGATTAATACTGAAAATCCAAACTCTACTGGTCACCTGGAACTATAATCTGAAATAGACAAGAAACATCTCATGCATCTAAAAATATTGTATTTATCCATTAATCGTGTTTGTGTGTGTATGTATGTGTGTATAATATGTGCCAAAATCATTCTAGTCCCTGAGGATTTGTGGATGATCAAGGCAACACTTAGCCTTCACTGAGTTTGAAACAGGGGTGCATTTGCAATGATCTAGCCCCAAGTCTTTGTGTTTTTCAAATTGAATTCCTGGAACTAATTGGAGGTGTTTATGTGGGTGGAGTAATGGGGTAAAGCTAAGTAGATCTGTTTCAGCCCAGCTCCATCACCCACCCTTAGTTTCATTCAAAAGATATCCACTTTGGAGATATATATAGATATATAGATATAGAGAGATATAGAGATATAGAGATATAGATATCGATATAGATAGATAGATAGATAGATAGAGATAGATATAGATATATTTCCTATACGATTTTAAAAAGAATTATGAGAGAGAAAGAAGGAGAGAATCAGACTCCAATTCTATTTTATGCAAAAAAAAAAAAAAAAACAAATTCTTGAGCCTGAGAAGCACTCAATGACACATATGGTGACAGTCTGGAGAATCCAGCAGCTCTGCAGAGAGGTTACCATATAAGGTTCCCCAGGAGGTCCGCAACTGCCACCCCAGTGTCTGGTGCTGCTCAGGATGGCAGGAGCTTTTCTACAAAGGTAGAGGCAGGTGCTGCCCAGCACAGAACCACAGACAGCCGAGGGGTTGCACTCTTGTGCTTCCTGGATGGAGTTGAGGAGCACCTTGCCAATTGATTTCCATTTTCTGCGTTAGGTTTTGGTGTGTACGAGGGCATATTTCTATGATTCTAAGACATGTTGGGGAGCTTTTGTGTGCACTCTCATGGCATTTGCTGGCATTCTGAAGGAGTGTACTCATTACCATGAGAGTCTGTTAATTTCCCCATTGGGTTTAATTTTTTTCTTGAAACTCCTGGGATCCCTATGATGACCATGCTAATATAAGAGCAGTAAAAATTATGGCAAAATGCTAATTCTATGGATTAGGGGTGAGCAGTCAAGATCTAAGATGAAAAGCACAAGTAAATCAGTGGGTATAGAATTTCAGTTATGCAAAATTAATAAGTTCTAGAGCTCTTCTGTACAATAGTGTGTCTATAGATAATAATACTATATTGCACACTTAAAAAATTAAAAATGTGGTAAGTGGGTAGATCTTTTGTTAAATGTACTTTCAAAATAACCACCTCCAAGGGCATGTAATGACATTTACCTCTCCCTCTACTGTAGAGGGTGGGCAGAAAGTTGTTTGTAATTGAGAACTTCAGAGCATGGCAAGTTGTGGTTTATCTGTCTTGAGACTAGACCATAACCCTTGGGCATTCTCTGTAGACAAATGTAAGTTTCTACAACAGCCTAGGCAGCTGGGCCATTTTATCATGCCCATTCTCTATCTATCTGGTCTTGTGCCAATGCCCAGTCCCTTTTGTCCATTTCTAACATAAACTATTCTTGCCTTAATAAATTTGGAAATGTGGCACTCATTCTTATGTCTACCCTAGAGTCAAAAAGCATAATTTTGTGGACAAAATCCCCAAGGTAAGATACTACTTTAATGGGAACTTGGGGGAAAGAAGAGGAGCCTAAGATACTGAAGCAAGCACAAGAGATTAAACAAGGGTAAGGGAGTGCTTTATACAGGGCCAAAGACATTGTACTCATTCTATAAACATCGGTTGAATGAATGACCTTGTATCTGAACATCTCAGAAATCTTTCCTGCTGAAGTGACTCCAGCATATGTCCAGTATCAGAGGTATGGGCGAGGAAATATGTAGGACTCCAATTTATCCTATATTTATTCTCCCTTCAGGGGCACCAGAATCTGGCAGAAATTAACATATAAACAGTTTTTTAATTTAAAAAATTTAAAACAAATGGCCATGGAAAAGATAGAGAATTTGATATTGAGCATTGCAACTTTGCAATAGGCAAGATCAAGTAAGATACTAAGTTTAACAAAAAAAAGTGTGTCTGAGTTTTATTCAATCACTCTCTTGAGAACTAATATGAGAATTCACACAGGGTCAAAGGCAAGCTCCTTCCCTGGCTTCTGTGAAGCTATATCTAAAGTGGAAAAGAGGAGGAATTGGTAATTGTCTTTAATCTGGCAAGAAAAGGCAAATTTCCATGTTTGATAAATAAGGATGAAAAAATGTCACATCCAGATGCTCATATTCTCTGCAAGAAATACAGGGCTAGAAGATTCACAGACATTTCTTTGGAAAAAAACTATTTCTGCTTCTTCAGCAAGAAATGACCTATTGGAGATTTCCAGAGAAAGCTCATCAGGCTTCATGCAAGTTCTGTATAAGACACATTTTCAGGGATCCTGTAGGCAGTTGACCTAAACCTTGCTTTACAAACAATAAAACATAGACTTTGAGTGACACGTTAACATCTTCAAAATCAGTGTCACAACAGTGACAAGAACCCATAACCCATGATCCCACCTCCGTAGGACCTTTCTTTTTGTGAGACTTGGGAAGTATTTTACTGCAGGTATTACTCATATTAACACAGATTGGGCTCTGTGGGATGTCAAGAAACACATGATATTATACTTGCTCACAGGATGACGGAACCTTATTAGGAAGAAAAGACACATGATGCTACTAGAATTAGATGGCCTTGCACTGTGATTCATGTGCTGAGATTAGAGCAGGCAGGACTCCCACTACACAGTAACTAAAATGTGATCTTCATCATAGCCAGGCAAGCTAAAGAGCCCAATTTAACAGAAATTGAGACATAGATTGAATGACTTGCTCATAATCAAATAGTCTGTTACAGAAACGGAGTTTGAAGTTGTCAGTAAAAATTGAGGACTTTCCCACTATACTTTGCAAGGCTTTAATGCTGCAAAACTCGTGTGTGTGTGTGTGTGTGTGTGTGTGTGTGTGTGTGTGTAAGAGGCATGAGAGACACAATACCTAGTCATCTCTAGGATATAGCTGTTGACATAGAATTAATAAGATGAAATAATTATTTTTAAGCATTTGAATTCAACAAAATCATAATTTTAGGTGTGAAATATTGATTTTAAAAGTATTGCTGGTTTCACTGACTTTGACAGGTGTCAAAATATCATAGAGATGGAGCCTCGATCACTGTTGAATTCCCGCAGAATCAGAATATTCGAGAGATGTTGCCAGTCAGTATGAAACCACAACATTATTGCAGAATTCATGGAAAACCAGTCATATGAATAGTGAATGTTCATTAACGGAGACTCTTTTTAGGTTTCCAGATGTTTTCCAAAACAGAGATCACTGTAAAAAGGGGATATATGCTACAAAAATGAGCACAACCCACAAACAAATGATAATAAAGGAAGATAGATACATAAAATCACAGAAGCTCTACAACTCTAAAATTATAATATTAAAAGCCACTCATGCACAGTTACCTACAATGAATACCTTAGGCTAAAATCTAACCCTCTATGCATGTAAAACTATTGTAATCATAGGAGAAAATTTATAGGAATACATTCTTATTATAAATAATACTGAGATTTTACATTTAAAAAATTAGGACTAAAATGCCTAAATATACTGGAAAGATCATAGTAAGAATAGTTGCATATAAAATGTAATCCTTAATCACTTAGAAATTCATTACTTTTTAATTTGTTTTTCAGAATTACCCAAGAGATTTTTTTCAGTGAGAACAAAATGCATGATTAAATGATAGCATCTACCCACCAATTTATTATTGTTTTTGTTTGTGGGTTGTTGAATTATGTCTTGGCCTCATGAAAAGCTAAAGCTAGTTGAACAAGCTCTCCAAAAATACTATACTGGAGCTGAAACCAAGCATGGAAAATGTTGGCTTGTAGAATGTGATTATGAATCACTAAAAATGATACTGAAAATCCACATAAAATATTCACTCCAGAAACAAATGGGAAATATGAAATGCATGAGCTGAAAGAGATAAATAGTGCCACAATTATTTGAGAGTTGGCAACACCAGAGAGAAAAGAAACAAGGTTAAAAATTACAGTAGCTTCTAGCTCATGGAACAAAATAAAAAGAAATTCTAGTTAGGAAATCCAAGAATCATATTTATGTGTTCTGGGATTTACCAACTGAAATACTTGAGCTATATTGGATTTTGCCCTAAGACTAGATTCCAGGTGCTAACTTATGTTTTCATAGCAATAGTAACCCAAATAAGACATCTCAATGCATTTTTTTTACATAGGCTATGAAGTTATCACTTTAAAGTGGTTAAGTTAAAATAGTTATGTCCTCAATAGATATCCCTTACCATCATTTTATTCTTCAGCCCATCTATAAGATGACTTTCCAAATTTTTTTGACACCTTCTTGGTAAACTTGTTGTGAAGGCACCTGCTAAAAATTCCATTAGATAATCTAAAACTCTAAAGTTTAATAATTTGGTTTTTAAGCATTATCAGAATGTTCTCAAATCAAAATGGTGACATCAACTCTCTGGGTTAACAAGTGATAAACTTTTGAGGAATATAAAAGCCAAATGCTACTTAACAAAATAAGTATAGGATTTATTATAAGAAAAACTACCACTCTGATGAAAGATATTTAAGAACTAAATAAATGGAGAGATATGGATAAGTTCATGGATAAGAAGACTCAATATCATCAAGATGTTAGTCCTCAACTTGATCTATAAATTCAGTGTAATTCCAATAAAAAGCCCAGCAAGTTATTTTGGGGGTATTGAGAAACTAATTTTGAAATGTACATGGAGACACAAAAGACTCAGAATAGCCAATAATTATTGAAGGACAGGAACAAAGTTGGAAAACTGACACTACTTGCCTTTAGGACTTAATATAAAACTACAGTGATCAAGACAGTGTGCTATTGGCAAAAGAATAGACAAATAGATTAATAAAACAGAATGGAGAAACCAGAAATAGACCAAATAAATATGGTTAACTAATCTGTGACAAAGAAACAAAGACAATATAATGAAGCAAATATAGTCTTTTCAACAAATGGTGCTTGAACAATTAGACATCCACATGCAAAACAAACATGCAGACTTTTTAGGTACATATCAAAGGCACAATCGTTGAAGGAAATAACTGATAAGCTGGACTTCACTAAATTTAAAATTTCTCTGTGAAAGACAATGCCACAGAATGAGAGGACAAGTCATAAACTAGAAGAAAATATTTTCAAAAGACACATCCGATAAAGGACTGTTAGACAATACACACAAAACCTATTAAAATTCAATACAAAAACAAACTTCTCAGTTTAACAAGGGGGCAAAAAACTCCTGAACAGACACCTTACCAAAGAAGATGTAGTGATGGCAAGTAAGCATATGAAAAGTTGTTCAACATCATATGTCATAAGGAAATTTAAAATTAAACAATGAGGCACTACTACATACCTATTAGAATGGCCACAATCTAAAATACTGACAATACCAACTGCTGGTAGAAATACACGATGGTACAGCCACTTTAGAAAACAGTTTGAAGTTTTCTTACAAAACCAAACATTCTCTTACCATATGATTCAACAATCACACTCCTTGGTATTTACCCAAATGAATTGGAAACTTATGTCTACAAAAATCCTGCACAATAATGTTTAGGAGCTTATTCATAATTGTCAAGACTTAAAAGCAACCAAGATGTCTTTTGGGTGGTGAAAAGATTGAAAAACTGCTATATTCAGACAATGAATTTTAAGGCTAAAAAGGAATGAGCTATCAAGCCATGAAAAAATATGGAGGAAACTTAAATGTACATTACTAAGTGGAAGAAGCCTATCTTAAAAGGCTGCATACTATGTGATTTCAATTCTATGATACTCTGGAAAAGACAAAATTATAGATACTGCAAAAGAATCAATGACTGCTAGGACAGGAGGGAGAATGGGGGAGGGAGGCACAGAAGATTTGTAGGGCATTGAAACTGCTCCATGTGGTACTACATAGGTGGATACATGTCATTATATTTTTTTCAAAACTCACAGAATGTATAACACCAAGATGTAAACTATGGCCTTTGGATTATAATGATGTTAATGTAGATTCATTGAGTTACTATATGTACCTCAGTGGTACTTAATATAAATAGCGAAGGAGGTTGTTGGTGGGGGAGGATATAGAAAAATATATGAATCATGATACTTTCTGGTCAATTTTGCTGTGAACCTATGACTTCCCTAAAAATATTCTTTATTCATTTAAAAAAGCCAAATGCTTACATGACTGGGGAAAAGGAGAGGGTGATTATTGATAGTGTTTCTAAAAAGAAAGAGAGTAGGGAGTCTCATTTAACAAGAAATCTGCTTCTTATATGCTTAGCAAAGGGAATGAAACTGTTTTATGAAATGTCTATTAGCAGCAAAGAAAAATGACTTGCCTTTTTAGTTATTGGGAAATAGACATTAAATGTATATATAATATAAATACAACTTAAAGTTCTCAAAGCATAGTCGAGAGTTTCCTGAGACCCTTTCAGGAGGTCCAACTATTTTCATAATAGCACTGAAAAATCATTTGCTTTTTTTACTGTTCTCATATTTGCACCCATGATACACAAACAAAGGTGGGGGGAAAACGCTGGGGTCTGAACCAGGGCGGTGGCACCAAACCGTACTGATAGACACTGTGTTCTTCTCCAGTGTGCACTTGCAAATAAAAGAATGCTGGCTTCACTTAAGAATGTCTTTGATAAAACTGTACAAATGATTGGTTCTATTAAATCTCTACTCAAGTTCACATATGCAGAAAGCAGTTTTGCTACCCAAAGAAGTAGGATGTGCTCTTGAGGTGAAGCACTGTGTAATTGTTGGTGTCATGAGCTGAACTAGCTGGTTTGTTCAAGGACCATGATGTGTATTTGAAAGAACGACTGACAGGTACACTATGATTATTCAGGCTTGGCCATTGGCAGACATTTTCTTAAGAATGGATGAAGTGAGCCTGTCACTTCAAGGAAAAAACTGACAACAAAATACTTCAGCTGTCAATTAAAAAAATTGAGCTTTCAAACAAATAATTAGAATTTTAGAAAATTTGTGTGAGCTTGATAGTTTCCAATATTTAAAGACTTTCCTGATGATACCACTAGTGATAATGATGAATGTTGTTGTTATGTTGTAGAATTAAATATTTCAACATTTAGAATATCTGCATAATTTAGTGAACAGATATCTTGCAGATAATCAGTGTGTGGTGGCATAAAATCATGCCTGGATAAAAGATCCATTTGAAATACAAGAAGACCAATGGATTTCACTGTAACAGAGTACTAGAAGTTCAATGATACAGTTTTAGGTACTAAATTGAAACTAAAGGCCACTTGTCAAGTTTGCATGGAATATCAAAGAATATCCAGGTAAGTTAAAAAAAAAAAGCTATTACAATATGCCTACATTTTCCAGCTGCATAGTTATATGAGGTTAGATTTTCTTCAGATTCTTCAACCAATTCCCATGATTTTATAGACTGAACAGAAGGAAAAACCAGATATGAGAATCTAGCTGTCTTATATTAAGCCAGACTTGAAAGATGTTTGGAAAAATGAAAAATGATGCCAACTTAGCTTTGTGTTGGAAAATAATAATTTTCATAAAAGTAAATTATTTACATTATCAGGTAATGAGTTTATTGTTGTGATTTTCAAATATAGTCTTAATTTTGCTCAATTTTAATTTTGAATACAGTAAATGTCATTAGACAAAATTCACATAAATAAAACTCCTTTGAAGTCTGCAATAATTTTTAATAGTGTAAAGGAGTCCTGAGACCAAAATGTTGAGAACCAATAATTTAAAGATGTAATGAAACAGATACCATGTATTCAACACACAACTTAAAGGATAAAGCATAACTACCATCTTTGAAGCCACTGTATTTGCTGCTTAGAATATAGTTTCTTTTCTTTTCTCAGATGTGAACATATTACATTAATTTTATATCAGCTATTCTCTTGCTTTTCTTCATAGTTTATCAGACATGCCTATCTCCCTATACAATATTTAATCTTGCCTGTTTTTGAACTACATACAAATGCAAACTATATGATAGCCATAATTTGAGTTTCCTTGAAAGCAATGCCTGGGACAAAGACCTGGGGTGCAGGTAATATATTTTGGAGGTGATCCCAGGAAACAGAAATGGAAGGATAGAAATAGATACTAGAGAAAAGAGAAATTCATTGTGCTGGTTACTATTATACCTTGTGTGGGCAACTGAGTATATTCCTACGTGTACCCTCTGTGAAAATATATAAAACACATTTCATAATTGGCCCACCAGACCAAAGGAAAAGAGACTAGACATTATTCACTGACTTTACCTTCATTTCGTTAGTGTTTTCTCAGGGACTTAACTCCCCGGTACATTTAGGCTGAATGGCTTCCTATGGTTCCAAGGAAGGCTTGAGGCAGGAAAGCAGAGGCCCTTTGTTGTGACCTGGTGGTGACACTGATCATTGCATGGAACTGCTCACCACATCTGCCTGAAATCATGTCAGTGAAAGGGATATGGAGTGAGGGACACCACTAGTGTGAGCTATATGGTATATATTCTTTTATGACTTTCTTATTTCCTTTCAGAGTATGTTGTTAAGATATGTGGGGTTGATAATTAGTAGTTTTAGCTTTCACTGATGTATAGTACTCCATTGCCTGAATGTTTACAACTCAATTTCCAGTCTATTGTTAGACATTTACTTATTTCTTGACATGGGGATCTTCGTTAATACTACCGCAGGAAAACAAACATTTTCCTGTCCTTACATTTCATCTAAAAATTCCCATAGACCGCAGAAATTAGGTCTCCACTTCAATTTTGCATTTCAAATCTAGCATGAATTTGATTGGCCAATATGTCATATTCTTGCTGCAATGAATTCTGGGAAGCATAGGTTTGAGCTTTCTGACCTTTGCAGTACAGAAGGCACACTGAAGGAGCACCATGTCCAACACACTGGGCAACCAGGCAACAGCTATAAAAATTTAAAATACATATAACCCTTTGATCCTGTGCTTTTTAACTCTGGTAATCTATTCCATAGAAATACAAGTACTAATATAGAAGAGCATATACACAATGTCATTTATTTCAGAATTATTTCTAGTGGACTAAAAGTAAATGTCATTTAAGAAAGGAATAGCTGGATGTATTTAAATACAGCAAAAGAATGAATGAAAGCAATACCAGATAACTTGGAATGATTCCACAATGAGTTATTGAGTGAGGAAAACAAGATGCAAGAATGTACATACATGTTATATAATACCATTTTGGGTAAAACATGGCCAATAAAAAGTGTATATATACTATATATTTATGTATTAAGTAGAGAAACTATATAGAAGACCATCCAGTAGGCTGTTAACAAGGTTTATGGTTTGGTTAGAAAAGTGGTATAAAGGTAATGTGGGCAAGGAAGGTTCCCTCAATGTGATTTTTTTCAGGAGGATGGAATTTTAAGCAATCTTTTTCTTTATATTCGTATGTACTATCAAAATTATAGTGCATATATATTATTTAAATAATCTGTATAAAACAGTACATCTACTTTTAGTATGAAAAAATTATTTTTTTCTAATGGAACTGGGATAGAGGTGTGGTAGAAAGGATTACTGTTTTATATTACCTACTTCTGTATTATTACATTTGATACTATATAAATTATATATTTAAAAACTATAATAAATAGTTAAGAAAAAATTTATTAAGTTAACAAATAAAATATCCAGGGGCTAATTTCTTGCACCTGTACTCTGGAGCTCAACCAGTGCTACGTCTTCACTCCATTAATAAACTTTTCTCCTACAGTATTAAATTCTTCTCTGATGGCTTCTTCTCTGAGTGTTAGGTACATACTTGCCTATTCCCCATCTTAGAAAAATCCTCCTTTAACATTATAGCCTCTTCTATCTACCACACCATCTCATAGTTTTGCTTTGTGGCTTTGAGAAAACAACTTGAAAGAGCTACTTACACTCAATGTCTCACATCTCATTTACCCCTTATCATCTCACATGATAGCTTTTGTCCTGACAACAGTGCCTATGGAATTCTCCCACCAGGATCAGTATGGCCTCCTTATTGCCAGCTCTAGTCATCCCAGTGTCTTAGGAGCTCTCGTCCATCTGAACAACCATTTTCTTAAAGTTCTTTCATCCATCTGCTTACACTGTCTCCTTCCCATTCCCTTGCTCCACACAAGTTTTCTCTGGGCCCTCAACTAGCCCTTTAATTGCCTTAAATGGCAATGTCTCTCAGGGTCCCACTGCCTTTCCTTCTTATTGCATTCACTTTCCCTAGAGATGACATTCATGCTCATGGCTTTGGCAGGGATGGCTCAAATCTGTAGGTATGGCATAGATAACTCACCTGAGTTTCTGACCCACATTTCAAACAGCCTCCTGAAAATCTTGATGTCTTACTTGTTCGCCAAACTGTACACGTGAAAAATAAAATGCATCGTCTTCCCCATAAAGAATATGCACACACTACCATTAGACTATGTTCCCCATCTTGTTGAAAGATATCATCATCTACCAGCCCACATGAAGGGACTTGAACTATGAAGTCATCCTGTAACCCTGATTCTTATCATCTCTAATAACCAGGTTCTTTGACTCTAACTCCTAAAAACCTCTCAGGTCCTTCTATTCACTCCCTGGGTTCCGCCTCTGCCTTAGTTCACATTGCTCAATTGAACTCTTATAATCTTTTATCTCTAATGGCACCACCTTCAAGCCATCTTTCATGTTGCCAGCAATGTAAACTTTCTTAAATGTAAAACTGAATAGATCACGCCCATGCTCAAAATTTTTGAATAACTTCCCATGACCTTCATGATCAAGTTTAAACTACTTAGAATAAAATGTAGGACTTATTCCACCTACCTCTCTGAAATCACCTCTTACCACTTATTCACATATGAGTGATCTGCTCTTCAACATATTGAATTATCTACATTTCCCAAGTTCAATTTCAAGCATTAAACTATGCCTTTGGGCTTTGCAAGTACTTCCCAATGACATAGCCCTTGCATCATTCCATGTTTTCATCTGCTTTGCCACTAGATTCTAGGTGCCTCCAGGGAGTGGGGCTGTATTCTACTCCCACAAATAGCACATGCATATATGCATATTATTTGCTACATATTGGCTGTATATTAAATGAACTCATATTTGCATGCACAGACACTGAGTATCCATCAAAGGAAATGACTTTCCCAGGTCACACAGTAGGAAATAAGGCCTGTGATCTGTGTTGGGAGTTCTTCTCACCAAATTCCATGTCCTTCCCTATTAGTTATATAAACCTAAGCAAGATACATTCATCTCTCATCTCTGGCAGAATTATTTCCAAGAAATCATTCAGATATTTGCTTTAACATAGTGTGAGTTCAAATCTCCATTCTGTCATCAGGGCAAATAGTCTAGCTTTTCTCTGACTTTATTTTTTAATCTTTAAAATGGAAATATCAATAGCAACTTAATTCATAGGATTCTTATTGTGGTAAATTGGGAGAATAATTTGAAGGGTTTAGGAGAATGCCTGAGCCATGATGAGCATTTAACATGTTTTAACTGTTATTACATTCTACATAGTAAATAGCCAAAAATGCCTGAGCCCTTCATCATGTAAGTGGATGGCTGAAGTCCAGATAACTGATTGTTTGAAAACAATAGTTTAAGAATTGATTTTTAGATGGCAAGCATAGACCATTATTCTTAGCTTGGCAGTGGGGAGCTTATATTAAAGTTGTTATCCCAAATAACCCTTAGGTTAGTATAATATAAAGGGAGCCTTCACATCCAAAAATCATATATTAAAGATAATTGTCAAAAATTTATAAATACATTTCATACTTTGGTAGTTTTTTCCCAACTATTTTGTACAATTTTAAACTCTAAATGTATTGCTAATTTTATCTTATCTCAGTCAAACCACTAGTAAGGCAGTTCTGACTGAAAATTTCTACCAATTTTAACATAACCTCCACATAACCAAGCCCACAAGTTGTGTTTCTATGAAAGTATTTAGGTAGAAAAATTAAAAAATTACATAAAAACTGAGTTTTTTAAATTCTAGACTCATGCTCTTGATTTTTCTCTTTGTTTAGATACTATAACAAAAGATGATTAAATGCTCATTTTTGAAAATGCATAGAAATTAGCAGCATTCCAATGTCAACACAACAGAAAAAAATTTTTCATTCAAGACAATAAAACCAGCTATATGCCAATGCATGTAGAAATGGTCCTTCTTCAGATGTGGCAATCTGTGTTTCAAATGCCCTGGACAACACTAAATCATCACTGTCTTTGCCACTGTTGTCCATATTTGTGTTTATTCTAAAAATCTAATTTGTATGTGTCTTGTTGATTTATAAATCATCAAGTGTTGCTTTAACATAGCTGGTGGATCACCAGGAAACATCTAAGTTGTTTTATGATTCCTTTAACCAGCCACCACCCCAACACAGAAAGCTATATTTTTTCTGCCATAAACAAAACAGAACAATAAATTGTGAATCAGAGTTAGAAACTGCCATCTCAGTGCAGCTCAGGGTGGTATTCGATTTTGAGGTTCCAGGTTTTCCTTGATCTTGCTGACAACAAAAAGTGGAATAGAAAATCAGGAGGAAAAAAAAAAACATTCACAGATTCCCCCTTGGTTTTCCACTAGCAGTATTGGACCTGGCTTTCCAGGGTGTCAGTAGGGCACATAGTCTGTTTTTTCTGCCCCTGGATGTTGGGTTATACCTGGTAGGAGGGAAGCAGCAGGAGCTATAGGAAGATGAACGGAGATCCAGGGAACAGCTGCTTAGTTAAGAAGTGGTGGGATGCTGTTTGTTGACTTCTGATGGGTACTCTGGGCTCAGATGAGCAGAAGAGGTGTCAGGTGGTAACCACAGCAGCATGGGCCTCCTGCCTTCTCTAAGCGCCCGAGGCAGTGCAGGAAGCTAAGAGATGCTGCCAGAAATAATGACTTTTTCCTTGTCACGGCAATCACAAACATGAAATGCAGCTGAGTAACTGGTTGCAAATGGGGGGTCATGCTCTGTTGGAGTCTGTGAGATGGGATACAAAACATCCCCCTGGTCTGCCTGTTCATCACCATGGGAATGCCATAACTATCTTTGTTGTACACCGGCTCACTAGCACTCTCAGGTAGAGCAAACTACAGCTGCCTCTGCTTTTAAACACCAAAGAAAAACACTAAAGACTATAGAAAGCACAAAGCAGGAGAGCCCCTGAACGCCCCTTGGCTGCCTGGGATTGTCATTTTGAAGGATGGTTATTACTGTATTTTGACGCCAGTGGACATATTGAACTTCTTTCCTTAGTGCCATTGGTGTCAGCGGGATCAAAGGTGTGTGTGCGCGCGTCTGTGTGTCTGCAGAGGCATGGCAGGAGGTGAGATGGATGAAACAGGAAGAGGGAAGAAAAAATGGGCAACTGAAGAAGGAATGAAAGATGAGGGTGGATAGGACCCCTGGTTTGAGGTTATGGGGCTCATGGAAGATGAATCATTCTATAATATAGTTCAAAGAGGGGACCAGCGCACATATCTTCTTCAAAGGCATTCTGCCCCTCGTGAGCCACATTCTCTGAGCTTATTGAGGAAACCAAGAATCCCATTCATTGTGGACAAGACTGATCCCAGGTATAGGAAATGGAGGCATTGGGCATAATCAGAGCCTTTAAACTATCTCTAAGAGCAGTAATCACAGCAAATACATTATTACTTCTCCGATGCCATTTGTTTAGTATCTGTTATGTTTCAAGCACTGTGATAAGTACTGAGGATATAAAGATGAATAACAAGGTGTAGGCCAGTCTAACGTGGATGAAGAATTATATCTTTTATAATACAATGGGATGGTCTTATAAAAGATTGAAGAATACATGACTAAGGAAAGGAGCATAAAGGAGCAGTACTCAACCAGGTGGAAAGGGTTACTTTCTGGGGGAGGCAGGAATATAAGCCTTTCCAAAGGATGCTTGAAGTAGATGGGGAAACAGAAGTTAATTAGATTGACAAAGACATGGGGAATTTTAAGAAGAGGGGAGTATAATAGATAATACTATATTCAGTCTGTACCAAGAACTGGCCCACACACTTTATGTATATTAACTCATGTAACTGTACAACCATATCAGAGAAGCCATATAATCACCCACATTCCTGTTCTACAGACAAGGAAAGTGGGGCAGGAAGAGAGTAATAATTTGATCAAGATCAAACGGTGAATAATGGGCAAAACCAGGATGTTAACCCAGGTGGACTGTGTTTGGAGTCCATGCTCTTAGCTACTATAATATACTATCTTTTCTTGCTAGGAAAAAAATATATAAAGATTCAGAGTGTCCAAGTACCCATGTTTCAGTTCAAAGAGTTAATCTATTGTGGACCAGATATTGTACCAAGTGCCGATGTTTGAAATATGAATATGCCTCAGCTCTTGCTTATAATAAAATAAGGAGAGCCTTAAACATCCAATTCTAACATAATGTGAAGTAATGTTTAGATATGTTAGCTGATTTTTTTTTATTCCCTGTAGTTCCCTTCAACTCCATGGCACTTCTCCCATCCACACTAGGTATCAGGATTATTAAAGCAGAAAAATAGAAGAGAGGCGTGGCATATACCTAGGTTGTGGGCTTGACCCCTGGTCTTGGCAAGTATGGAAGACAATTGATCTATGTTTCTCATGTCAATATCTCTCACTCAAATCAATAAACATATCCTATTTATTAAACATACCCTGTTTATTAAATATTTATTTAAAATTTTTCTTAAATAAAAATAAATCCATCTGTGGCCTCTGTCTTTTTAAAAAATATATATTTTATTGATTTTTTACAGAGAGGAAGGGAGAAGGAAATAGAGTTAGAAACATCAATTAGCTGCCTCTTGCACACCTACTACTTGGGATGTGCCTGCAACCAAAGTACATGCCCTTGACTGGAATCAAACCTGGGACCTTTCAGTCTGCAGGCTGACATTCTATCCACTGAGCCAAACTGGTTAGGGCTTTGGCCTCTGTCTTGCTTACATATGGAAAATTTGATAACAGCCGTTATTGAGGTTCTTTTCAAGGACTGCTGTAGAATTCCACCTGAAAGATGGACAGAGGCCTCTAAGCTTGAATGCAGTGTAGCTGCTGCTGATTCCCCACTGTCTACACCTGCAGGGCCCTTGAAACATAGGGTGTGGGCTCAAGATAGACGTAGTAATCTTAGGGCATGAAAACAGGAATCCAGACTTATAGCATTCCTTAAAAAAAACTTTCATCCTTTTAAAAGCTCTGTTCTTCTTTCTGCATAACTGAGAGCAGATATATTTGTATTCCAACTGCTTCATCAACAGTCATATACCATAGGTGGTTTTCTCTTAGTTCCATACTTTTCCAAACCAGTTCTCATGTATTCCTTCTGGGAGGTAGCTAGTCAGGAATTTTGGTGCCCATGAGGTCATTGGGACATTACCATAAGAGATTCATTCAAGCTTACACACAACAGGTCCTGAGCCAAGTCGGGCTTAGAATGAAGGGTTCAATAATCCAGTGTTCTTGAAATATATTTTTATGGACTTCAGAGAGGAAAGGGGAGAAAGAGAGAGATAGGAACATCAATGATAAGATAGAATCATTGATCAGCTGCCTCCTGCACATCCCGGAGTGGGGATTGAGCCCACAACCCAGACATGTTCCCTGACTAGGAATTAAAATGTACTGTGGCTGCTGTAACAGTAGTAGTAGCCAATTTTTACACCCCAAAAAATGTTAAAATGTGAGTATAGAAGAGTACTGATTATGGGTTACAATATTACTATAGGTTGATCATCTCAAGCTGGAGAAGGGCTTCCTATGTGCAGGTAAGTAATTGAGACAAACAGGACAACAGAGAGCAGAGGTAGGCTTTTGTGTGTGGTAGATAGGGATGGTTTCAACTGTAGCTTTGTTTTTAATATTGGATCTTTCTCAGCAAATGTATGGATACAGCACAGAGACATCTATTACCTGCTTCTGAAACATCATCAAAAGTCCCATGGGCAGTAGAGTATAATGCAATGTGCCAACATGACAAGTGTGAAGTGTGTCAAGTCAGGGAACACCATAAATCCTCTATTCAATTCTCAAAGAATATGATACACAAATGTCCATTCATCTTGCTCGCTGGCATTCCACCATTTTCAAAGAAGGCGTTTGATAGGCTAGGGAGGGCTCCCTCTGTGCTGAGCTCCTGAGGGCAAGACTCATTAGCCATGTGGTCGTCTCTAAAATTATTACATCCAAACACTCAGGGAAAATAGGAACCTGAGATAGCACACCATGCCTTGCTGCTATCATTTGTCAAAACCTGGCACCAGTTAGAAATGACACAGGATAACAAGTCCAGAAGCATCTAGAACAAACAAGAATGATTCATCACTGAAGACAGGGCAAAAATACACTCCTATCCATCCACATATCAATTATACCAACCATGAAAATAAGTACTGGTTCACATACCCAACTCCTGAAAAAAAATCAGGTGGGTTATAAAAATAATAGTTAAAATAGAAACCAGATTTAAGAAAAAAAAATGTACTCTCTCCATATTTTCTCATCATTAGGTTTGAATTTTCAAGAAAAAAAAAAGTTTGTGAGGGGAAACTCAGTATTTGGCTAGAGAAAAGTATCCTCCTTAGTTCAGCAACATCGAAGAGGTGAAGAAAGGTGGCAAGGACATTCAAGAGAGGGAAAGGGGCCAGCTCAGCAAGAGAAAGGGGTATCGAAGGCTAGAGAATAGGCAGAATTTGAAAAGTAATACCTTAAATGTATGAAGTGCTCACTGTTACACTTTTTCTATATATCACTTCAATTTAATCTCACCACTATATATTATCCCATTCATTGATAAGGAAACAGAGGCATAAGATTACATGACTTTAAAGTTAAATATTTGAAATCAGGCAATCTGCCTAAAGTTCATACTGCTAATAACTAAACGTGTAGTTTTTAAACTTAATTTTGCATCAGAATTCCCTGAAGGGCTTGTTAAAACCCAGATTGCTGGTCCTAGCCCCAGACTACCTGATTTAATAGGTGAGAGCTGGGAATTTGCCTTTCAAACAAGTTCTCAGATAATACTGATGCTGCTGGTGCAGGGAACCACACTTTGAGAATCACTGAATTAAGATATGTTGCCCTTTTACCAGGTGGCATTTTAGTTTGAGGGAGATAACATCACCAAATGTATACAATGAATAAACACAACAACTATAGCAAACCACTTTAAAAAATATCACAGCTGAGATTTGGAAACCTTGGAGTGAACATTTACAGTATATAAAAAGAGATGCTCTCCTTATTATATATTAAGAATAAAATTTTGCATGCTCTGAGGCAAGAACATAGAAACTTTTACAGGATAAGCAAGGAATATAACTACATCTGTGAAAGCTCTTGGCATACATTTATCTTGAGTAGGCTTAAGCCAACAGGAAAAAGGCAAGAAGAATAGTTTGCTGTAAGTATGATCATAAAACCACATACTACATATATGTTCCAGACATAGTATGCACACACACACACACACACACTAGAGACCTAGTACATGAATTAGTGCCCCAGGGTGGATACCTCAGCTTGGCCTGTGGGTTCAGGCCAAAACTGGCTCTCTGGAATCTCCTGAGGAGTCCTGGATTGTGAGAGGGTGAAAGCCAGGCAGAGGGACCCCACCGGTGCACAATCAAGGCCAGGGAGGAATGTGGGAGGTTGACCAGCTGGGGAAAGACTGTGGGAGGACTCCAGGGCATGTCAGGTCTGTCTTGCTCAGTCCCAATCAACCCCAGACACTAGTTGGATTATCTGCCCCATGGTGGTTAGTGCACATCATAGCGAGCGGTTGAATGGCCTTAGCATACCATTAGCATATTATACTTTGATTGGTTGACCGGACAACTGGATGACCGGACACTTAGCATATTAGGCTTTTATTATATAGGATATACTAAGGAACATGGACAATCTTTGCCAACTCCATGTAAAAATCTGAGAATTTCATTTAAGATTAGGAATCCAATAAAATCCATTGTCTTTGAAATATATGAGTCAACTGAGATTCTCAATAAAACTTTTATGTTTGGATCACAAGAAAACTTTTATATATATCTCAAACCATTTCCTGTAGTAACCAAAAAGTCTCCCATCTTTTCACATGTCTATAGCCCATCTGAATGTCCTCTTTGGAGAAGTATCTGTTCAAGTCCTTTGCGCATTTTTTAATTGGATTGTTTGTTTATTTTTTTGGTGTTGAGTTGTACAAATTCTTCCTAAATTTTGGATATTAACCCCTTATCAGATGTATAATTGGTAAATATGATCTCCCATTCAATGAACTGTCTTTTCATTTTGCTGATAATTCCCTTTGCTGTGCAAAAACTTCTTGGTTTGATGTAGTCCCATTTATTTTTTTTCTTTGTTTCCCTTGCCCAGGGAGATATATCAGAAAAAATATCACTATGAGAAATGTTTGAGATTTTACTAGCTATGTTTTCTTCTAGGATTTTTATGAATTCAAGTCTAACATTCAAGTCTTTAATCCATTTTAAGTTTATACTTGTGTATGGTGTAAGAAGGTGGTCTAATTTCATTGTTTTGCATATACCTGTCCAATTTTCCCACCACCTTTTATTGAATAGGCTATCTTTATCTTATTGTATCTCCTTGCCTCCTTTGTCAAATATTAATTGGCCATAAATGATTTCACACATTAAGTGAAATCTAATGAACATAGAAAACTAACAAACAAAACAGAAACAGACACAAATACAGAGAACAGACTGACAGCTATCAAAGGGTAAAGGGTGGGAACCTGGGCGAAAAAGGTAAAGGGATAAAGCAAATAAAAAAGAAACAAAAAGAACCCTCATATACAGACAACAGTATGGTGATTACCAGAGGGAAAGAGGGGTGAAGGGAGAGAGAGAGGGTAAAGGGAGGATAAATGGTGATGAAATGAGACTTGACTTGAGGTAGGGAACACACAATACAATATACAGATGATGTATTATAGAATTGCACACCTGAAACTTATGTAATTTTATTAACCAATCTTGCCCCAATAAATTCAATTTTAAAAAATGTCTCCCAAGCCTAGATATTATTTTTATTTCACTATACTGGTAATTTTTTATATAAAAAATCATGTGCAAAATAAAATCAGCCATATAATCATTTTTTTTGGATACATTCTATGCCAAAGCTCAGAGGATACAAAAGGTTTGGTACCATGACTCTCATGATGAGGCTTACAATCTAATTGTAAAGACTTTATATTTATATGCATAAATGTGTCTCTATATCCCATAAGGTCTTAATTTTAGCCAATCATGAAGATGCATTGAATGGATAGAACAGCACAAAACATTTCTTTCCCATGGAGCCTGATGTAGAGCCTACCTCAGTGTGGTTGCTTGTGTCTCTTTCCCTTTGGATAGTTGAGAGGGAGAGAAAGATGTTAATGAAAAGAGACAAAAATTATATATACATATACAAAGTCAAATGTGGTATCATATCTACTCTGTAAATAATAAGTACATATAAACTTATTGGACAGAGGTATCACTGAAATCTTAGCAAACTCTCTAAGAGACTGAAACTTCAGATGTGAAAGAAGGCTGAGAAACAACAATGAGGAGGAAACATGTCAGACACAGCAAAGGCTGGGAAGAAAGACTGTTGATCCAGTATATGCCATTATGAAGAAGACAATAAGAACAGTAATGTGATAGGGACAGTAAAAATCCAAGTAGGGAAAACAGCTGATCAGCATAGAAAAGTATTGAGTAGATCAGAGAGGGATTTGGATGTCACCCATAGGATAACTTTTACTTTACACGTATTGGAAAATTTCAGAGTATTGATGTACCAGAGCAATAGCATGAACAGAAAAGATGGAGGCATTTGATGGAGTATGTCTGAAAGAAGAACATCAGTTAGAAAACTACTGCAACAGCCGAGATGTGAAGTAACAGTGGCCCAAATTCAGAGAGGCCAATACAAATGTAAAAAAAAAAAAAAAGGATGACTATGAACCCAGAGACTAAGGAAAAATCCTTGTCTTGGCTGTGACTAAAGCTGAAGGAGAAGGAATAGTTGAGGAATTATGTCACGCTTTTCAGTTTCAATATCTGGCCAGAAAAGGCAACAGAGACTCAGGTGGGTTAAATCACTTAACCAGGCTCATGGTTAGCTGATGACAGGGGAGCACTGAGATATTTGGGATCTCAGCTCAGCCTTTCTTCCAGTACATCAGGTTATCTTACCCATGTCTCATACATAGCTTTTGAGTCTTGAATTTATTGCATACCATGATGACCCTAAAACCATGTTGTACATCTCATAACAACAAAACAGCTATTTTTTCTAAATCCTAAGTTTTTGTTTAGTTTTGTGTGTTTTTTAAAATATAATTTTATTGATTTCAGAGAGTAAGGAAAAGAGAGAGAGATAGAAACATCAACGATGAGAAAGAATCATTGATCAGCTGCCTCCTGCATGCCCTCTACTGGAGATAGAGCCTATAACCTGGGCATGTGTTTTTGATCAGAATCCAACTTGGGACCCTTCAGTATGTAGGCTGATGCTTTATCCACTGAGGCAAACCAGCTAAGGTTAGATCCCAAGTTTTAATTGAAATGAGTGGCTTTAAATGAAATCTTTTATTTTGCAAATCCAAATATGATTATTTATTTATAATATTATGATTACATATTTTTTGTTTTTGTAAACAGAAACTGGGAATGGTGCCTCATTCCCTAGATAATCTCTCCCAAGTCCTCATTCTTCATTGACTCGAAATGTTCCTCAAACTTGGCACTTGATATTTAAAGCCAGATAATACCTTGTTGATGGTACTGCTCTATGCATTGTAGAATGTTCAGCAGCATCTCTAACCTCTACTTACTAGATGCCAGTAGAACCTCCCACCCCAATTGTTACAATAAAAAAAGTCTCTAGAAATTGTCAAATGTCGCTCTGGGAGACCAGTGCTTTAGAGATATTAAAAAAAAAACTTATATTAGTGAAGATATCATTTCTATTAAATAGTCCTCCTATTGGAAAATGGAGTTCTGTCTTAAGATGGTGATGTTCTGGTGTGTATGTGTTGGGTTGGGGGTGGGATTGGAGGAGACCTGGAAAGACAAGACTCCAAGTCACCAAGTTTTACCTCAAAGTTCTCCACAAGGGGATATCACTAATTCTGGAGACAAATGGAAGGTGATTTGCTTCCAAATAGAAACCAAAGGTCTTTTGTGGTCTTTAAAAAACTTATGACAATGAACTGCTTTCCTTGAACCCACTCTTAACATCAATTAAATTCTTTTTTGCTTTTTAATAGAGATTTTTGTCTCTCTGAATAAACAAAATTACAAATTTAAAGTCAGAATTATAAAACCTCCAAAAAAGGGGGACTTGCAGTGGAGAACAAAGCTAAGCTCCCTGTCACTAATGGCCCTTGGTCTATTAGGCAAGACCAAGGAAATGGTCCTGCATCTGAGACCATTACTACATGCCATTCATCTACTCTAAACAGGCAGGCCTGGGAGGGGATAAAATAACTGATGAGACATAATGTTCCATCAACAACAAATTCTGTAACTTGGTCTTTCAGATTCATCAAGAATTGAGTAAAGAAAAAGGGACCTGTTACATTTAATCAGAAACTGACAAGACATTTGTATTTATGTGGCAAGAAGTTACATCTGCCAACCAGGCTCCTCTCTTCCTTAAGTAAAAGCTTTGTGTCAGCTCTTCTGTTTACTCAATCGAAAGCTGCTTTCTGATCTCACTTGCTTTCCTATATATTTATATTGAAAGAATACATTCTCAGCAGCTTTTAGCCCCTTAAATGCATTTCAAGAGGAGACCAAGCCCAATCACTGTTACTTAATTAACACAATTGTGAAGACTTCAATCTAGCTACACAATAGCTTTCCTGACCTTGCAGACGGAGGCATGACTTCATTATTGAGTATATTGTTTCCTATAAACATATAAAACCCTACAATAACAATCCCATCAGCCGAAATGAAGTTATCTGAGAACAGAATTAAACTCTAAATGACCTTTAGCTCTACTCCATAGCCCCCTATTAATAATTTCTAATCTAATCAGTGTGGATAAATGTACTGACTGGTCATGCTAGGCACAGGGCCAGCCCGGCCAATTGCCGTCCATCTGATTCATTCCAGTCCAGAGCTTGCCTGGAAAAGACGCATCCTTCGCTGAGAGACCACTGCCTGATTTCCTCTTTTGTTATCTTTTAGCGGCAAAGTCATGTCCTTGTAACTGATAGACGCGTTTCTTTGTAAATAACCCTGGAGTGACTGATAGAGCTTTTGCCAGACAAAGGCAGCAAATAGCAAGGCATTACTCATGCCAAGCTGGAGAACACTGTGTCACGGCTGACAAATTTATGGGAGATATGAGCTCACCTCTTGCACAAATATATACTTTCCTGGCAAATTCATCACATGCTTTAATGGCCCCATACTGCATTTGTCAGCTGTCTGTCCCTGTGCCTTGTTGCCTTTGGTTTCCTGTCAAGGATTGTTTGTTGAAATCATCTAGCAGTCCCATTCTTCAGCAGTGAGGCCCAAGAAAGATCAATGATGACACCTGTATTGATAATATTTTACACTCAACTATTTGGCGGATAAATCATTTTAACAATGCTGATATGTTTATAGAGTGTCTGCCGGCATCACAATTATATGGAAAGCCATGCCAACTTAAATCTTTGCTTTGTTGGTCTGGATTTTATTTCTTTCTATTCATTTTCCCCATAATTAAATGTGCCACAGAACAGGTTTGACTTTCCCATCTCAATAGAGGCAAGTGCAGACAGGAGAAGAGGTGACCTTCCACATTGTTTTGTTTAAAAAAATAAAAATAAAAATAGAAGAAGAAGAAAAGAAATGGCAGTTTATTAGTTATCCTTGGTTAGGGGAGTAGTCCTTAGAAAGGAGAATAAGGGAGTTCTTAGAATCCTGATAATGTTCTGTTTAATGACCTGGGTTTTAGAACAAAGATATGCTAGTTTGTGACAATTATTTGTGCTCTTCTAAATAATATGCACACTTTTCTGTGTGTACATCATACTTCAATAAAAAGTTACACAAAAATTAGCAAACATCACACATATACCCATACACTGTAAATAAACAGGCTCAGATTCAGTGCTTGTTTCCTTGAAACTGTATATTATCCATAATCCTTTTGGTTTCTCCCTATAAATATCATATGTCTAACATGGAAATTATGTTCCACAAGTATTTTAGAGGGAATCATATCAACCCCCTCCCACACCTGGAATTTCAAAGAAAACCTTAGGGTTTCCAAATTTCGTAGTCTTTACCTTCTCTGTCTGACACTTTTTCCATAAACCAAAATCTCCTCAAGGAAACAGAGATGTGCATTAAGAAGAAAAGACCAAATTCTCCCTTTATTTTCTCGTTCAATTACCCTTGATTCAAATTCAAGTCATGTGCTCAATCTATGTCTATGGAAGCATTCACATAAATATAAAACATTCAGATTAAAAGTAAAAATAAAAAGCTAATTCATTAATAGAAACACTTGGATATCTGGGGTTCCCACAAGCCCTCAACAGATAGTAACTTTTTTGTCATTGGCTAGAACTATCTCATATAGCTCCTCCAACTTGAAGGAAGTCTGGGAAAGAGACTTTTCCGCTCCTTCGGCCTCTATACTAGAGGCAGGTAATGAGATGGCATTTGAGAAGGAGTGTTGAATTGGCCAACTCACAGTCCTAGATGTATGAATGAAAGCCAGAATAGGCCACAGGTGAAATGGATACAGAAGGTCCCTGACTTATAATGGTTTGGCTTAAGAATTTTTTATGATGGTGCAAAAATAATATGCATTCAAAAGAAACTGTACCTCAAATTTTGAATGTTGATCTTTTCCCTAGCTAGTAACAAGCAGTACAATAGTCACTTGTGAGGCTGGGCAGTGGCAGTAAGCTGCAACCCTTAGTCAGGCATGGGATCACCAGGGTAAATGACCGATACTCCATAGTGAGCTGTGTTGCTATCATTTTTACTTTTACAATATTATTTTGTTTTCATCTCTTATCATTTCTACAAAATGCCCATCTGTGTTTCCTGCTTCTGGTGAAAAAAAGAAGGCAATTACTCTTGAGATAAAACTCAAGATAATTGCCCAGCTATACACTAATATAAGTATTCTGAATACATTTAATGTAAGCTAGACTAAGCTATGATGTCCAGTAGTTAGGTATATTAAATGTATTTTTGACTTAGGATATTTTCAATTTATAATGGGTTTATCAGGCTGTAACCCCATTGTGAGTCAAGAAGCATCTGTATAGAGAAAATTTGGGAAGAATTACTTAAGTGAGTGGTTTCAACCTTGGATGTGCATGGTAATCACTGGTATATCACCCACAGAAATTCTGATTTAATTGGTTTTGGGTGCGGCCCCAGCATCAGGTTCTTTAAAAGCTCCTGTAAGTAATTCTAATGCTCGGCTAAGATTAAGAGCTTTTGGCTTAAACAGATAAGTATAAAGACTTTATGAATGCCCAAAGAAAATAGCAAAAGTATTAGATGTCTCACCAGCCATTATTTTTGTGGATTTGAAATTGCAAGTTAAACAAAGGTTTAAACAAGAGCTTATAGTTAGAAGAAGAGTAAAAGTCTTGAAAAATAATTTCATGGTTTTGCAAACACTTGAGTGACTCATTAGATAGAACATGAGCAAATTTATTTTTAAAAGTAGCATGTTGACTAATCAGCATACTCAATTTAATACTTGGATCTATTAGCATAAAGGTAGGCAATCTTATCTCTACCATTAATTGGAAAACTGTGCCACCATTCCAGATTCATATCCTAGCTCTACCACATCCTAGTTGTAGTCTCAAGCAAAGTACAAACTTCTCTGAAAGTGTCAGTTTCCCATTTATAAATGGGGAAAATTATGAATCTACCTCAAGGGCTTGCTATAAGGAGTGATTGAGAAGATCTAGATGAAACATTTAGTTCAATGTCCAGCACATAGTAATAGTTCAATACCTTCATTCTTGGTGTCCCATTCAGTATGCTCATTTATAAGCACTAGTGTTACCAAGAAAAAATTAGGAGGAATTAGATCTGAAAAACACTGAGGTGATAAATAACTGTTATCACATGAGGCTTGTAATAAACTACTACGCAACTATCCAGGGGCAAAATATGTATTTTTAAATAGATTTAAAATGCTGCTGGAGGGACATAGGTTAAGTATTATTTAAAAAAAAAAAACATTAACTCCAAAGGCAACAAAACATAACAATATATTATTCAAGGAGCAATGGTCTCTCCTTCTCAGATGGCCTGCTTTAATTAGTTTTGCTTTTTAGAACAGTGTGAGCTAGTAGTGTGCTGAGTAAATTAATTTTCAACATCCCTTTTAGCTTTATGACTCAACAGTTGCTCTTCAAAGATATAAATTCAGATACCAGTTTAAAAGTGATGCTTTTTCATTTCCAGAGACTATTGACTTGTGTGTGAAATATTACAGCAAAATCTGCATTCCCCCCCCACCCCCAAATGTGAAAGGTCTTGGCTCGATCAAGCCAAAGCAGAAAACTCACCCTTAAAAGTGGCACACTCAAGTCATTGGCAGAATGGATGCCACAGTACTCAGGTGGAGGGCATGTCCCCAGTACCCTGGCTCTTCCTTTCCATCAAGTCAAAGTGCACAGGAAGGTCCACACCCTCCCAGGTGATTGGGGCTTTGCTCCCTCACTTCACTCTAAGTAAGAGACCTTGTCGATCTCTATTATGTCTGGCAGAGAGTAGGCACTCAATAAATATTTGTTGAATAAGCCGGATCACTCTGATGAAAAGAGACCCCTTTGTTTTTCTGGGCCATTGGATCTGCCATTTACTAAATGGCCTGTGGCTTCCTGGTCTGACAAATTTATAGCACCTGTTTATGTCTTTCTCACCCACAGGTTTCAACTGAATACCTGTGGCTGTGCTTACAAGAGGTGGCCAGAAGGACCCATCCATTTTGGCAAGGACCTCTGGTCTGAAAGGTACAAATCAGAACTTTCACCACATTCCATCTGGCACTCACTGGTGGCGCCAACACCTCGAAAGCCCTGCGTGGCTCATTTGTCACCATGTGGACACACAGACCACTGACGGAAAATGAAATTTTTGAACCAGCTTGAAAGACCCGCCTATATGTGTAGACAGCTCTAGTCACTTTTTTTCTCCGTAGTATTGGATGTGCTGATCCCAATGTGGTTCCTATTATGCTGGTGTTTTCTTTTAAAAGCAATTTTTTTTTCAGAAAGCTGGGAATTTCTAAAATGATTTCACTTCCATTCTTTCCTTCTGCCTTCCAAGAGAGCAGCTCATAATCTGAATATTAGTCAGCACATAGCAAAAGAAAAATATTTATTATGATAAGTAGTAGTAGTAGTTTTTCTTCAAATTCCAAAATTTCCTTAAATGAATTTAGAGTAAGTATGAGAAGGAAATCATTATTTTCAGTATGACTCTTCCTGTGGAAGTGTGGGTTGAGAGATACTACTTTAAGAACAATGAATTTTCAAACCACATGAAATTATCATTCTGACCATTAATCAGTAGTAGGAGTAAATATATTATATTTTTGACTTTTTTTTTTCTATACTTGCCAGGGTCTCACCAGCAAAGTTGGAGTTATTAACCATTTTCAGCAATTTTCTTTCTTTCTTTCTAGCATTAATGAGGAAAAATTATTGAGTTTTCTGATGGTTTTTTCAAGTGACAAATGTGCAACCAATAATTCACACTCTACAGAAGGAAGAACCAGAAAATAAATATTCCATTGGAACTCTTGCCTCAAAAACAACTGGTATTTAACACTGCAAACGTTACAACATGTCCATTATCTTCCTCATGTATGAATCTTATCTCCTTATATAACAAGCTCCATGAAGAGAAGGAAATCACCATTTATTTAGAACAAACCATATAGCCCATTGTGGATTTTATTCTACGTGTTACCAACAGCCCTGTGAGGTCTTTACAGATGAAGAAAGTGTGGGAGGTTTGAGTCATACTTCCAAAAGCACGCAGTGATTGTGTCAAGTTGTCCTCACCCTCAGCCCTAGCTTGTCCAGGCACTCAGTGAAGGTTTGCTAAGCAACATGGACTAGTGTCATTAATCATGGTCAAGAGATTAGTACTGAGTCTGGGATTACTATAATGTATTTTCCCTGAGTATTCCCCAAACATCTGGAGTCAACCTTAGCTTTAAACATCAACTTTGGCTCAAACTTCCATCCTCTGTAATTTGCAAAACCCAGTGCCCTTCACCCCACCCCATATTCATTACTGATTTTTAACCCAATGTTCATTGAGTGCCTCTGTGCCAGGCATCACTCCTCCTGCTTGGGAGAGAATGCCAACAAGACAGGGAAGAACTTCCCTTCCCCCATGGAGATTATCTTCCAGTGGAGATGTTAGTTATCAATTGCCTTGTAACAAATGGTCCCCAAACTTAGCCACTTCAAACAATACATATTTATTATCTCAGAGTTTCTGGGGGTTAGCTGGAGGCCTCTGATTCAAGGTCACAAGAGTACAGTGTCATCTGGGACTGCAAGCGTCTCAAAGAGAGAACTTGACTCACTCATGGAGCTGTTTATAGGTCTTAGGTCTTGCAGGCTTTAGGCCCCAGACATTAGTTCCTTGCCACATGGGCCTCTCCATAGGCTACTCACCACATGACAATCTGCTGCCTACAGAGCTATGACTCCGAGAGAGAGAGAGAGAGAGAGAGAGAGAGAGAGAGAGAGAGAGAAGGCAAGATAGAAATACAGCCTTTTTGTAACCATATCCCATTACTTTTGCTGAGTTCTGTTCATTAGAAAGGAATTACCAGGTACAGTTGACACTCAGGATGATTGGAATTTGTGCAGGAGACAGGGATCTTTGGGAGCCATTTTAGAGGCTGACAACCACAGAGTCAGAGCTAGACAGTAAACAAACAAACAAACAAATACATAAATAAAATGGAAGGTGATGAAAAGTACTCTGAAGAAAAATGAAGCAGGGTAAAGAATAAAAGGAAGGGGTTGATTAACAAGGTGTGAGTGTGAGAGATACTTGTCTATTAATATGTTCCCAAATGACAAGATTTCATTTTTTCTTATGGTTGAGTAATATTCCATTGTATATATAAATTCTACCTTGTTTCTTCATCTATTGATACACACCAATGTTGTTTTCATATCTTGGCTATTATAAATAATGCTGCAATTAACATAGGGGTTCATATATCTTTTCAAATATGTATTTTTGTTTAACATAAATACCCAGAAGTGCAATTGCTGAATCAGATGACAGATCTACTTTTTATTTTTTTGAGGACATTTCACAGTGTTTTCCATAGTGTTTGCACTAATTTATGATTCTTCCCACTGTGCATGACAGTTCCCTCATGTCCATATCCTTGCCAACACTTATCTGTTGTCTTTTTTGTGGTAGGCAACCTAACAGGTATGGTTGACATCTGATGGTATGGTTTCCATTTCCCTGATGATTAGTAATGTAGAGCACCTTTTCATATATACAAGTACATCTTCTTTGGAAAAATATCTGTGTAAGCCTTTTCCCCATTTTTCAAATTGATCCATTGTTTTTGATATTGTATGAATTTCTTATATATTTTGGAAATTAATACCTTCTTAGATAGTTTTCAAATATTTTGTACTTTTCCTGAAAGTTACTTTTTCACTTTATTGGTTGTTTTTTTGTCCATGCAGACACTTTTTAGTCTGATGTAGTCCCACTTATTTATTTTTTATTTTGTTGCCTGTGTTTTTGGTGTCAATTGCAACAATTGCTGCCAAGACTAATGTCAAGAAGCTTTCCCCTTTGTTTTCTTTTGGAAGTTTTACAGTTTCAGGCTTTATGTTTGTCCATTTTGAGTTGATTTTTGTATACGGTGTAGATAAGAGTCCAATTGCATTCTTTTGTACATGGGTATCCAGTTTCCTAACACCATTTGTTAAAGAAACTATCCTCTCCCCATTGGGTATTCTTATTGCTTTTGTTGAAGGTTAGTTGCTACTGATTTTTCTGGGTCCTCAATCTCTCTCTCTTGTGGCTCACACAAAAACGTTCCCACATTTTTTTTTCATGTAAGAGCAATTCAGTTTCCCCTTTACTTTGCTTCGTTTCTTTAGATTCTGACTTGCGACTCAGCTTTTCACAACCAAAACATCCTATCAAGGTGTTTTGCCAAACAACATCAGTAGGAGATATATTTTCCTAAGCAGGACTTGAATATTTTTACACTTTTCTGATGTTTGATTGGAAGGCTAGCAGACAAAGGGAGGGAGGGATGGGCTAGAAATAATTCCAGAAGCAGATTCAAAACATGCATCACTCCTTGGAGATGGAAAAAGTCATGAAAGAAGCTGAATGCAAAACAGTCCCAGGGACCATGTCTCCTTGCCAATATATGCTTTCAGTGTGTGGTGTTTGCTATCACCCCGGGAACACAAAGTCCCTATGGACCTGCAAGTCATAATAATTCTACTTCTCCCATTCCCTAGCCCCCATGCCCTTTGGCAGCCTTGTGCACTCTAGTTAATATAAACTCAATTCTCTAGAAAATTTCAACAACACTAATTTGCTTTCCTTTTCACTCATTTATATTCATTTTGTCTCATTGTATTAACAGCCTAAGTACCTGTGGAGTGTTCAGACTCTGTCAACGATGTCACAGTTCAGAAGTATAAGAATGATTGAGGAAAACTTAATGTCTGATTCATGTAGCAATAAATTGAGGCATGTTGACTTGAGCATTACTTTGCCAAGAACTTTTGCTGCCAGATTTTATTTACAGAAGGTCATCATTTTCTAAAACATTTTTGTTTCTCTTTCATATCATGCCTTCTGACTAGAGCAGGTAATTTGGAGGAGGATTTACACATACTGATAGCCTGATTCCTTCGTTTCTAAAATTGCATAGGGCTTGACTCAATGGCTGCTGAAAATGCTAGTCTAGTAAAATTATAAGAAGACTGTTTATATGGTGAATTTAATTGCTAAAATCAAGTTGGACCCATCCCCATACATTATCTTTAGACTGAAAATCAATCCTGGAGCAGGGGTTCCTCAAGGCAGATGTTGGGAAGGCACTGCCCTGATAGGAAGAATGAATGTCCCCACTTAGGGTTCTACCTCACACACTGGACTTGGAGTAATCACCAAACAGTTTAATGAACCCCACTTAGAGAGTTGAGAAATTCTCTTGATGGCATTGACAAGGTTCCAAAAGGCAATGAAATGTATATAATATCATCCTGGCTTAAAGGATTTAAGCATCTGTCAATACCCCAGCTATGACCCTGGACTTTCATTATTAAGCACATAGTAAAGTTGTGAGCTGAAAGTGAGAGATTAAAAGAATGCCAGGGAAATGCTTCTCCACAATTAGAGATCTTAATAGCCATCCTTGTGTTTTGTTCTCCCACCTTAGGCCGTGGTATGAGACCTATAGAAGAAATACTCTGTATTGTACAGATGTATGCAGAAATAAAGCTGCTGATTTACCTGAATTCTATTCTTAAAGTTGGAGGAAGGGCAGAGTCAGATTTTAGAAGATCAAGATAGAATGTTATGGCCCAGATTAGACCTGAAATTCCTCTAGATAATTATGCATTCGTGTGTGTGTGTGTGTGTGTGTGTGTGTGTGTGTCTGTGTGAAGAGTTCACAAATTATTTTATTTTGAGAGAGAGGGAGAAAAAGGGGAAAGGATAGAGAGAAAAACATCGATGTGAGAGTGAAACACTGATTGGCTCCTTCCTGCATGCCTTGTACCTGGGAACAAGCCCACAACCTAGGCCTGTGCCCTAACTGGGAACCAAACCGAAGACATTTTGGTGGATGGGATGGATGGCCAACCAACTGAGCCACATAGGCCAGGGCACAAATTATTTTCAGTAACTAAGTTCATCATCAGAATCATTTGAGGAGCTTTTAAAAATACAGATGTCCAGACTAACTAATCTTGAGGCCCAGGAGCCTGTAGTTTTGAGATAAGCACCTATTCAGGTGAGTCTTATTATTAACCAGGTTTCAAATCATTGTGATAATATTCATTACTTACCTCATCCTTATTCGTGCTCTGCTGGCTGTCTTCCAGTCTTTTCATTTTCCAAAGTTTCTATTTTCCTTTATATTTTGACCTGCAATTAATCATGAGCTTACAAAGGTGTTTATCTTTCCATATGGAAGTATTATTCTTACGATTTGTAAAAATTCGTAATAACCATGTAAGTGCATAGCCAGGTAAATCAATTGCAAACTGGTCAAGCATAGCTGAGGATCCAATAATATGCTCACAAATCCTTATCTAAACTGATTCTGAGGCAAATGTAGAGATTGACAGAGCAATGCCTTCAGTACTGTCAAGGGCTCAGCATCTTAAATAAACTAACTTTTAATTTCTCAGGTAAAGTTTTTAAAAAATATATTTGTATTGATTTCAGAGAAGAAGGGAAAGGGAGAGGAAGATATAAACATCAATGATGAGAGAGAATCATTGATCGGCTGCCTCCTGCATGCCCCCTACTGGGGATCAAGCCTGAAAACCCTGGCATGTGCCTTGACTGGGAATTGAACCCTGACCTTCTGGTTCATAGGTTGCTGCTCAACCACTAAGCCACACCAGCCAGGCTTGAGGTAAAATTTGAAAAATAATTGATTCTTTGTTCAAAGAAGAAAAAGGGCTTAAATGAATCACATACAGCTTGAAAGTACATGTCCTTACAAAACAATAGCTTCATGAGCTAACTCTAAATGTTAGTTATAAATGAATCAGAAACATATGGTTGCAACTTTTCTCTAAACAAAAAGAAGACTTAATATTCAGGGGGAAGAAGCTAGAGACAAACATAAAGTAGATTTTCCAAAGGTCTAGACTCTGAGCAGTGGTTTAAAACACATTCTGAAAACTCAAAAATGTCAGGTTTAATCAATTCTGTTTTTTTATTTAGTTATCCGAATATACAGATATCTAAAAAAAATAAGTGTTAAATAAAAGTTTCTAATAAACTATATCCTAAAGTAGTTTCCAAAATACAATCTAATTATAGAAACTTGCTAAAGGCATGATGTAAAATAGATGGAGACAGACTCAAAGAAAGCCAAAGCTGGGCATTCAACAACTTTCAAATAATTTTTAATAAAAAGAGAGTACTTCAAATTGAATGATAGTTGAACAAATCAATTGTTGTTGAAGAATTTCCCCCCTAATTAAATACTGATGGCTTTACAATGCAGAAAAGAATGTTCTGGGCTTTTGACAACTCCTCCATTCCCAGTAAAGAGGGAAGCCAGCCCAGAAAAATCACTTAGGAAGACCGGGACAACAGATGGTACACCAAAACTGAACAATGATCTCAGTGAGGCCTCAGTGATGATGATACATTCCACAGCTGGATATCATAAAACTTGGGGACCCGGAGTGCATTGGTCTGACCATTAAAATTATGTTCTTCTTGAGCCATAGGCCATTGTATGATTGGTGAAGGCCCAATCACAAGCTGAACAAAGTTGTAGGAAGCATCTGAGGCGTTGGAGAAAGAAAGCTTCCCTGGGCTTGCTGCAGTATGATTGTTACCACAGCAAGTCAAAATCCTCTGTCTCAATTCCCTATAGAGTGACAGTAACACTACCTATTCTATCTCGCACAAGAATGCCAAATGAAAAAAGAAATTGCTTTTAAATGCAAATATACTGTACTTAAAAAGCTGTTTTTGTTGTTGTTGTTTTAAAGAATGGACACATTTTAGAGCTTGAAATGTTAACCCTATGTTCTAGATTAAATATAGCTGCAAATTCACCCTTCTCCCATTAAAAAAATGAATCTATATCCTCTCCTTTTGAAACTGGGCTGGCTCTATGACTGTTTGACCAATAGAATGTGATGGAAGTGATGGTGCTACTTTCTAGGTCCAGATTATTAAGGGTAGCTTCCACTTTCTGTTACTTGAAATATTTGCTGTGGAGGGCATCTTGTGACACTTCAACAAGACCTTGCTACACTTCTTCATGCCCAGGTGTTTAACTTCCTCCAATCACTACCTCAGCTCCTACATATCATCCCTTACCATTGCCACCCGATTCAATACCAACACAGGCAAAGTAGAGATGAGCTATTCCCAGTTCTTCCAAGTTCAAATCAAGAGCCTCTCTTTCTTGGGCACCTTTATTCTAAGGTAGCAAAGGAACAAGGAGGGGGTAGAGAGCCTCCAACTACTGACAGTGCACAAGAGTAAGAATGAGGACCCTCATTCACTCGCTATATGAAGACTTCCCATCCATGCCCCAAGGAAACCTCACACTCCTCCTGCTGCTGCTACAGATCATGGGCAGTGCTGTAATCTTCTCCATTCAGACCAGCCTGCCCAACTTCTTTACAATGTCTGAATCCCCTGATCATTGCCCTTCACTTTAGAGTCTCTGGGGTTACTGACTCAGACCAACCTTATTCTGGACCAAGATTGCCTCTCAGTTCAGGTTTCTCCCACCCTTCACTCTCCTTCACTTTGTCCTGTGGTAACTGATGCCTGAGCTAGTGCAATTACTAAGAGTGAAGCTGATATAAAAATAAATATTTTAAACCTTCTCAGATAAATAATAAGTTGGGATAAACAATAGAACAAACAAAAATTGACCTAATGGTGGACATTCAGGCTGTACTGAGAGTGGCCACATTGCATGTAACCCCACGTGTCCTTAGGCTTTGGGAACTCCGAAGCTAATAGTACAGAGGAAAGGAGCACAGAGGCTGATTTTGGAGGAAAGCATATTACATCTTGAAGCTGCCATCCTCCAGCTCAAGTCACTGACTGATGTGGTCAAGGATCATGTGGCCACAGGTCCATCTGGCAGATGTAATGTGCAGCACCAGTGACATGCAGGACCCCACCCAATCCACACCCTCACAAACAGCCCTGAAGGGCAACACGAGGGGCCCTGCTGCTCTAGATATTTTGCCAAAGAAACACTCAGCTGTTAACACTGTTGGGAAACACGAAGGAGCAAAATAAAAGAGGCAAAGGCAGCTTGCTGTAGAGGAAAGCTATAAGACTCAAGAAAAATCATCATTTCGTCCAGGCAGGACAAGGTAATAAATGCTCCACTGAGGACTGGGTTACAACAGAAAGACTAGCAACTAGTTTATGTTGGAGGCATATTTCCCTGGGTGACCTCCTGATAAATGTTAAAAGAGGCAGCTAAAGAGAAGCTGTGGGTACAATGAATGTCAATTTCCATTATTTTGATAAACCCACATTGTGCAACTGGCAGATCATAAATCTCTGGCTTACATTGGGCTATTATTTAATTAGGCTGGCCCTTAATGACTCATGGTATTTTGTCATTTTAACGATTCTTCATTTTTCTCACATCTAATTGGTAAATCACTGCTTATCAGAGTTTATGGTCTCTTTCTTTATTGTACATCTTCTAGCCGCTGTCCAAGGTGATGTGAACTCCAGGCTATTGACTTGCCTCAATCCTCAAAGGAAGTTGTCCTGGAAAATACGTTTTTGACAAATCAACAGCCTGTGTGCAATGCTTCTTCCTGGTTGTAACTGTAAGGAATTTGGGAACTGTCTCTAATTTTGGCCTGGAGTCATACTTGCAGCTTGAGACCCTATCATTTACATCGTTCAAAAATATACATTTTAATACACTGAAGCATTTCTTGAACTTTAATGGTATCTATGAACATGATGAAAAGAGGTTTCACCATCAGATGTGAAATGTTTGGCGTTTTTTTTTAAAAATCACAGATTTCTTTTGTCTAAAACAAGTTCAGACAGAAGGAAGGATGGAAGAGAGTTCAGATCTATTCACATGGTATTTTCTCAGAAGTCTCTCTTTTTAAGAAGCAATTATTAAGCCCATTCAAATGAAAAAATCAGAGGTAATTAATCTTGTCCCAAGTAAGAGACATGATAAAGAGCAATTAAGTATTTTGTGTACCTCAAGGAATCTCTTTGCTTACCTCCTTCTTATTTCTTAAGGGAGGGAGTTATTCTCATAATATGGAAAATGCTTGGTGGAAAGGGCTAGAGCTGGTGACTCAGATATCCTGATCATCTTTCTTGGGCATGGCATAGGAAAAATAATGGAGTTTGTGGAGTCACCTTGACCTAGTTTATCTTTTCAGTTCTACCATTTGCTAGCAATGAGAACTTGGCTAATTTATATAAACTCTTCATCCATAAAACAGAGTTTAGAGAGCCAACCTTCTCCATAATGATCTCAAGGCAGCCACCTGTTTCTCCGTGGGCTAGAGCCAGAAGGAAAAAGCTCCTCTGAGAGTGCAATTTGAACCCAAAGAGGTGTATTTAAAAACAATAGCAAACATATATTTCTAATACGACACCACCTTTCACTTTATTTTGCAGAGTGCTTTGAGGCTCTGTCTATACCCCAGAATGTTTGAATTTATTCACATAAACAAAATTAGATCAAATAATAATAATAAATAATGACAATAGTAATAATTGATGTTATTTTGATGGAGGAGAGAAGCAAGAAAGTACTTGTGGGGTTAAATGACCTCAAGTCATTGGCTGGTTGCCCTTGTCATTATTTGGTTTATCTTTGAGGCACCATTAGACTTAATAACAAATGTCTTTATCAAGGAAAATAATCAACAAGTATATTAATTAGGCATTGCTTACACTTTTACTACACGTCTAATGATTTGTTGATTTTAAGTTAGATGTCTGTCTTTATTAAAGTCATTAATGCTCTAAATGAATTTGTGCTTAAAATTCCTTAAGTATTTAGGAATTGCACACATTTTGCTTTTTACTGTGGGACCCTTAGGCTATGAACGTTCTCCTATTGCAAACATCTAAAACTACAAACACAGCTCTTTAGGCATTTGTTAATAAATGCCTTGCCCTCAAAATTGAAAATGAAACAAACACAGAAGTGTAAGCGATGGAACCATCAATAAAACCCTATGCTATCAGCTTCCTTTTTTGTTGATATATATAAATTTCTCTGCAGCTGGCCACAAATAAGCACAAATCAGTATCCAGAATGATTTGGCATGACATTCACTATTCAGTCATCATCAGAATAGCCAGAGGACATGGAACCTATCCCTTTCCAGCCCTCACTATTGAGTACAACTATGCCTTTATAACAATTTCATATATCTTGAACCTCTGATCCCCATGTATGTCTTCCCCCTCCTTTTCAAGTGGCTTATTTATGGGTCCTGATGGTGATATAGTGATGATATCTCAAGTTTGTACTTATGTTCACTGCTCTTGTGATCTTTGGCCCCTTGGACCACTGCTGGGAGCCAGTGCTACTATCTATAAAGCTACTGGTCGTCCCTTAGATCTCTGATCTCTAGGCAGTTTCTTACACTATATCCAACAAGAATGTTCCTTTTGCTCCTGTGATCAGCTTTATCACAGAACTTTCTCATAGCAGAATTCTCCAGATTTTGTGGAGAAAGGAAAAGAGAAGAGGAAGTGATAGGAGCGGATGATGCACAACTTCACCTTATGCCTAGGACTTATGTTCCCTTCTTCTCCACATAGTTTATGTTCATAACCTTGGCCTTTTCAGCACCTGGTGCCTTCCTTTGGTAGAGAGAATGTGCCATTGTTTTATCTCCTAGTCACACCTCCTACAGCAACTACTAGAACATTGAATAAGTCTGTGGACACAATTCAAATTATTTCTAACAGGTATCACATACAAGTCAAGGATCTATTGGGCATACATATCATGCTTCATGCCATTTCCTAAAAGGTCAGAAACTCCCAGGATATCTAGAGACAAGTCTTAATTCTAAGAGTTAGAGTTCAGCTCAAAAGTTATATTGAACCATTCAACATGGTTAGTCCCTGTGAGCTTTTGTTACCAATTCTATATTCTAGAGGTGGGGCCAGCACAAATACATTATATGTACCTCTCAGGGTCTGTCACAGTGAGGTTACATCTCACTACCTACTCCAATCACCAATTGTTTCCTTCCACAATTCACCACACAGCACTCCAGTAACACTGCTTGAGATATCTCCTCTCCTTAGAATCTTTTCTTTCATCTATTTTTATGTCATCTCCCTCCTTCTTTAAGGACTGATTTAAAGTTTACTTCTTCCATAAAAACTTCTTCAATTTCTCCATCTCACATCCATTTCTCTCTTCTCTATCCATGTATTTGGCATAAACATCACAGCAGCTCATTGTTCTGTAACTTCAATGCATTCGTATTGGCTTTAGTTTTTCAATTAAATTGGAAATCCACTAAGGGGAGGTTTTCATGTTCTTTATGCATTCTTGTATTCACACAGTTTTTAATATGATATATTCTTTTGGACACAGGGGCACAAACATCAAATTAAATAAAAAGAAACATAATATTGTCAATCCGTTTGGGTATTCATTTGCTATGTCTAAAGCTATAGTAGGCAATTCAGTCTCATTGTATCTCATTGAGAAGACAAGAGATACAATATGTAATATTTTGATTATAGACAAATAATAAAATGCTTGGTTCAGACAGGAATTGCTTTGGCACCAAGGAAGAAGACAGAGCAAGTTCACTTAAGTAAACCAAAAATATTTTTATGGATCCAATAGAGTTTGTGATTGGCCTACAAAATTATAAAACTGTAAAGGCTGATAGAAAAATATCTGCATAATAAAATTTATACAAAAATTTGTATGTTAATGTCTATAAAAGCTTTATAAATAATAGCTCAAAACTGGAAACATCTCAGAGTTCCTTTAGTAAGTGAATGGTTAATTGAACTGTGGTATATTATACCATGCAATACTATACAGTAATAAAAGTAAAACTATTGATACATACAACAATTTGTATGACTCTTCAGGGAATTAGGCTGAGTGAAAAGAAACCAATCCCAAAAGATGACATACTGAATAATTCCATTTATATAACACTTTTGAAATGACAAACACTAAAAAGTAGAGAAAAGATTAGTGGCTGTCAAGGGTTTAGAGATGGGACAGGAGAGAAATGGGTGTGGCTATAAAAGGGAAACCCAAGAATCTGTCATGAGGGAAGTGTTCAGTATCTTGACTGTATGGTAGATAATTAAACTTATACATGTGATAAAAGTACACAGTGCACACACACACACACACACACACACGCACACAAATGAGTACAAGTAAAACTGGAAATTGGAATAAAACCTGTGCATTATATTAATGTCAATATTCTGGTTATAATACTAGAATTAGTTTTGCAAAATGTTCCGCATTGGGGGAAACTAGATAAAGACTACAAAGAACCTCTCTGTATTTTTTCTTAGAAATGCATGTAAATCTATTATTACCTCAATAAAAATTTGAATTAAAAAAAAGCAGAATATCATTTCAGATGATAGAGTATAGCATCATTCAAGCAATGCAAACTTAGAGCAAGTATCAGATCAAATTTCAGAAGTCTTGGTTCATAAATATTTCTTAATCTACTAAACTACTTTCTATCAATTTATAAGCCAAAAACATATGAATAGAAAATAGTAAATGGGGTCAGGAAAAATTTTGTAAGACATTCAAACAAAGAAAGTGATTCCCTTTAGTCAGCTTAAATGATTCTGACTTGAAGAGACCATGGTCATTTCATTGAAGGGGTCAGGGGCTGAGATACTGTTCTGCAACAGAGACCAACATAGCCCAGCCCGCAAGTTAAAAGCCCCACCCCCAATGTCCAACTGCTAACTGAAGGGTTCTTAATAAAAGCTACATATAAGATTCATCTCAAGATGTGAAAAATACAGATTCCTGGACCACATCTAGAGATTCACATTTAATTAGCTTGAATAGGGTTCTGGAATTTCCATTACTAATAAGCAACTTGGTGATTTTAATCTACCTGGAATCAGAAATCAGAGTCAACTAGAGTGCTGATTTAAATGCCAATTTTTTGAGATCTACTATACTATAAACTATAGGTGTACTATATACTTTGGTCACTCTAGTATGTTTTAATTTTATTCTGATGACTCAATGGAATTTCTTGAAAGAGATCAGGATATTTAAAAAGTCTGGGTCATATTCTTATATGGTTGGGAGTGGAGAGAGAGGAGGAAGTTGTCAAAGTATAAAACCTTTCCAGCCCTCCTCTTCCAATCACAACTCATCAGAGAGCATTTTGCACAGGGAGATCAAAGGCCCTTGCCGAGAAAAAGTTGAAAGACTTTGCTGTTGCAATTCTGGGGCAGAGGTGCTTGGATATAAATGATTCCTAACTGTGGGTTTGGGGGACCCTCTACGTAGAAATGTAAACACAGATGTCAAGCCTTTCATCCCCACTATGTAAACATACCAGCTGCCAGGGGAAGAAGGAGAAACCCTTTGGAATTAGCTGCAATTTTTTGCCATCTAGAGCATAAAAATTGGCTTCACGCTTGAATTTCCATCAGCAACGCAAAGCACTATGCACTGGAATAGGGCTGAACAGGAATGAGATGTCCACTTGCTGATGGCCTCTTCTCTCAGGGAGACCTTCAGTTCTTGCCTTTCCCCAAAATATGAGTGTCTGTCCCAGAAGAGGATAGGATGATGAGAAGAGCTGATAGCACCCTATCACAAAATCGCTGGACTCAGAGGAGGGAACCCTTAAAAAATATATGGCCATTTTGTTCCCAGAGTTCTATAAACCAAGAGCCTGGTCGACATGCACACCCGAGATTTAGAGAAAATGGAAGAAACAAATGAGTAAAACAGAATGGTTTCCAGTAAAAGAGGATATGATTATTCTAATCCATGAATATTTGAGGGGCCACAACTGATGTAGCTGCACCCAAACCACAACAGACCTCCTCTCACACTATTCAATAAATTTTTGAAGGAAACCATGAAAGGAAACGTTTCTGGAAAAAAAAAAAGTGCAAAAAGTATAATGGGAAATGTATTTCTAAACAAAACACTTCAATCCATGGAGAAATGTGTCTTTAATTATATCTCGAGCTAGTGTGCCAACTTGCATATGCGTGTAAGTCTCAGCTTTTCTACAGAGCCTCAGTTCTAAAAGACTGGAAGAGCTGCAGCAAAAGCTTCTAAAGAGTGTTTTTACACTTGAAGGTTTTGTTTTTGGTGTTTTTGTTTTTCTGAAAATGTCAGGACAAACCAACGGACCTTTTGACAATGGATAAACTAGTTTTTACATTATTACAACACACACACAGTCCACGATGATAAAAATTGATCTGAAATTACCAAGCATCTCACATGTGTGAACTTATTGGGCAGAGGCCATTGAGGTTTAGGACACATTAGTTCCAACAAAATATATTCCTTTTCAAATGGTCCAGCAGAGGATTGTGAAAGGATTATCACAGTGAGCTTTTAAAATAGTCCTCTTGCTTAGAATGGGTCAGCCAAACGGCTGTATGTGATAGAAGAACCAATCAATTCAGGAAAAAGGTCTCGCAGGTAACTGAAAATTCTGTCCTGCTGATGCTTAGCTTATAAGATATTATTTTCCACAGTCAGGTTGGTTATAAGCTACAACTAAATAAAAAATGTGTGTAGACAATATCTTCTACTTACAAGTAGGTTAGTTCAGCAAGGCTGTTCATAAATCCATTTGTTTCTAAGTTCCAAAGATCACAAACAATCCATTTGTTCACCTTTCTGCTGTGACAAGAGAGTTCTAGATGTTGATCGTACAGCATCTGTTTCTTCTTGCTTATTTAAAAACCCGTGTGTATATGTATGTGGCAAATATATTTGTGTGTACATGTGTGTATGTATATATGTGTGTGCATTCATGGTATCTATTTATAATTATGTGTGCATATATTCAAGACAGTACTTTAAACACAACACCCACACCAGAATATATTGAAAATTCAGACTTAAAATGCCTGTGAATGACAGCCTGTGGGTGCAGACAGAGCTGACTTTCCTTTATTAGGAGCATGAACATTTGTTGAATTGAGAAATGTAGCTTATGTAATTCTTATTTCATGTTAATAAGGCAAAAAAATATGCATTATGATTTGGTTCCAGCAAAACTCTGCAAGGCTGGTCGCTTGCCCATTTTGTGTTACATTCAAACTGTTTTCACTTTTTAATTTCCTCAAAGCACCACCCTTTTTTTCTCTTCAGTCATTAAATTAGTACTGATCATGTGTTGTGTGATAGGCATAAGACTCAGTTCAAGGGGAGACAGCAGTGAGTCAAGGAGACACAGTTCTCTGCCTTCTTGGAGCTGCGTTCAAGTTGGGGAAAACAATCAACAAACTCAGAGTGCGACAAAAGTAGGTTTACAGTTGTGAATACGTCAAGCACAAAATTTATTCTTGGATTACTATTTATTTTTTATTGTATTATTTTCTATACGGACAAATGTAAACTTACTTTTGCCCCACCCTGTATGTAAACTATGTAGTATGTCAAAAACTAATAACTACTCTGCAACACCAACAGGGAAGGTGGAGGAGTCGGAGGAGTGGATAGGGAAAGCCAAACAGTGGAGGGGTCTTTGGAGCAAAAAAACTGAAGAGACTGAGGAAGTGAGCCAAGTGGGGTGTCATTGGAAAGAATTTTCGAGGCACAGGGGACAGCTAATGTAAAATCCCTGGGAAGGCAGCATGTTTGACTTGTTCAACAGGAAGCAGATCAAGGTGATGGAAGGAGAAGGTGGTGAAGATGTGGTCTGGAGGCAAAGAATTGTGTGGAACATGGAAAGCCCTGGACACATTTAGCTTTTACATTAAGTGATATGGAACGCCATATAAAGGAGAGGTGGAGGAGGGTGAAGGGGTGTATGTTTGCTTTTTCCTGAGCAACTGGTAAGGTGAAATGGCTATTCACTGAGAAGGGGCAGTCTATGGAGGAAGCAGGAGTTGGGGTTGTGGGTGGGGTGCCAATGCAGGTATCAGGAGTTCGGGTGAGACAAGCTAAGATAGAGATGCCCATTAGACACCCAAATGGACATGGCAAAAAGGCAGTTGGGCATGTGAATCTGTGGTTCAGGAGAGAGGAGTAAGTTAAAAACATAAAATTGAGAAGTTAGCATATAAGTGAGAAGATAAAGAGAAGGTATTTAAAGAGTGAGAGCCTTGTTTCACAGGACTGATGACTCTGAACCTTAGCATATGCTGTTCACTGGGCTTGGCAAATTGTTTCTTTTTTTAAAAAATAATTATTTTCATGTTAAAATTGATTTTTGTGTTCATATATTCACATGGATATTAAAATATACATATGACTATAACATAGATACATAACATAGGTGAAGCAATGATAATATGAATATCTGTGCATTTCTCACTCAGCTTAAAAAATATATTACTAATACATCAGAATTCCCCCTACACATTTCTCTTTTAAATGCTCCTCCCTCGTCCTCTATGGTAATCACTGTTCTAGATATTTCTATAAGGTTTTAGTGTCTAAGAGTATTCGTAAAAGTTTACTTAGAGTCCTCTCTTTTTGAAATACATATATATATAAAATCATACTGCAACTACTCTCCTGAGACTCCCTTTCCCCTCATTTTCAAAATCCATTCACATTGAGGAATATAGCTTTGATTCATCTATTTTCACTGCTATCTAGTATTTCATTGTGGGTCAAAAACTGTTGAATGTTGTCAATTTTATGGTTAAATTTAATGAAGTCTAATTTCATTATGATTTGTTCATTTACCCACAATTCATACTAAAGTGTGTTTCTTAATTTCTAAATATATGAAGCATTTTTCCAGACAGCTTTGCTATTGATTTCTGAGAATTTCATTGTAGTCAAATTAGGTAGTCAACAGGAACTTCATCTGAAACTTTTATTAATTAGCTTTATGATCCATTACATGTGTTTTTATTTTAGTAATTGTTCTGTTTGTGCTTGAAAAGAATATTTTGTGTTCGTTGCTTACATTGTTTTATATAAGCCCAGCTGATAACACTGCTAATTACATTGTTCAGATTTTCTGTACCCGCACTGATTATTATCTGCTTGCTCTAAATGTCACCCACTATGTTAATTATTAAATTTCTCCCTGTACTTCTGTTATTTATTTTCACTATATATATTCTGAGGTTGTATTTTTATTTGTTACTAGAGGTCCAGTGCACAAAATTCATGCACGGGGAGTGGTGGGAAGCCTCAGCCCAACCTGCACTCTCTCCAATCTGGGAGCCCTCAGGGAATGTCCCCTACTGATGACTTAGGCCTACTCCCCATGGTTCTCTGCTCTCTGTGGGACCTGCCTGCTCCACACCATGGTGATGGGCAAGCAGGCCCTGCTGGGTTGCTGTCTGCAGGCCATGCTTGCCTGCTCATGAATTGCCATGGCTATGGCCAAGCAGGCCCTGCTGTCTGCTGTCAAGCTGGGCTGCCAGCCTTGCCTCCAGAAGCCAGAGATGGTCCTGGGAGCCTGCAGGTATGGCTTGGCATAGCTGCCCTTGCCTCCTGGGGCTGGTGATGGTCTCAGAAGCCTACAGGCTTGGCACCCATCCTCAGGACCCAGCCACTTGGTGCTGCCCTGCCTCCAGCCACTTGGCACCTGGTTATGCAAATTAATCCACCATCTTTATTGGGTTAATTTCCATGCTCGCTCCTGATTGGCTGGTGGGCATCAATTTGCACCATTCTCTTTTATTAGGGCAGATAAGGGTGGAATTGTTATATATGCCTAGCTAACTAAACCTTTTATTATTATATAGTGATCTTATTTTTTAAATATATTTTATTGATTTTTTTACAGAGAGGAAGGGAGAAGGATAGAGAGTTAGAAATATCGAGAGACATCAATCAGCAGCCACCTGCACACCCCCTACTGGGGATGTGCCCACAACCAAGATATATGCCCTTGACCAGAATTGAACTTTGGGACCTTTCAGTCCACAGGCTGACGCTCTATCAACTGAGCCAACCCAGTTTGGGATATATAGTGATCTTAATCCTACCAAAACATATTTCTTTAAATTTTTATTTAATGAAGATAATATATTTTGTCATTACTACATATTAATGTATTAGTATATAATTTTTCAGTTAAAATTTACCTTGGAATATCTTTTTCCATATGGTTATTTTGAATCATTCTGTTACCTTATAGGTTTACTGTATCTCTTGTAAACAGGATATAATGATATTATAAATAGTTATCTGAGCTAACAATCTTTTTTATAAACTGGAACTCTAACTTTATTTACACTCATTGTAGCTGCCAATATATTTGAATTATGTTAAGCATCTAATTATGGGCTATTTCTCCTATATTAAAAAATATTTTTTTCTTCCTGCCTTTTGCATAATTTTACTACTTTTTATCAGTACTCTATCCCCTTCTTTTTTTATTGTGTTACATGTTTACATATCTCCCCGTTGCCCCCCCTTCCTCCCAGGCATACCCCAACCCCCTAGTGTCTATGTTCATTGGTTATGCTTATATGCATGCATACAAGTCCTTTGATTGATCTCTTATCTACCCCACCTCTCCTTAATCTTCCTGCTATAATTTGACAGTCTGTTTGATGCTTTACTGCCTCTGTATCTATCCTTTTGTTCATCAGTTTACAATGTTCTTTATTATCCACAAATGAGTGAAATCATGTGGTGCTTCTCCTTCATAGACTGGCTTATTTCACTAAGCATAAGGCTCTCCAGTTCCATCCAGGTTGCTGCAAATGGTAAGAGTTCCTTCTTTTTAATGGCAGAATAGAATTCCATTGTGTAGATGTACCACAGTTTTCTGATCCACTCATATGCAGATGGGCACCTAGGCTGTTTCCAAATTATAGCTATTGTAAATTGTGCTGCTATGAACATAGGGGTGCATAATTCCTTTCTGATTGGTGTTTGTGATTTCTTAAGATAAATTCCTAAGAGTGGGATTACAGGGTCAAATGGGAGCTCCATTCTTACTTTTTTGAGGAAACTCCATACTGTTCTCCACAATGGCTGCACCAATCTGCATACCCACCAACAGTGCACAAGGGTTCCTTCTTCTCCGCATCCTCGCCAACACTTCTTGTTTCTTGATTTGTTGATGATTGCCATTCTGACAGGTGTAAGATGGGATCGCATTGTCATTTTGATATGCATCTCTCTGATAATTAGTGACTTTGAACATGTTTTCATGTGTCTCTTGGCATTCCTTCTGTCGTCTTTCGAAAAGGTTCTATTTAGGTCCGTTGCCCCCCTTTTTTTTTATTGGATCGTTTATCTTCCTTTTATTAAGTTGTATAAGTTGGCTGTAGATTTTGGAGATTAAACCTTTATCAGTGATAACATTTGCAAATATGTTCTCCCATACAGTGGGCTTTCTTGTTGTTTTGTTGATGGTTTCTTTTGCTGTGCAAAAGCTTTTTATTTTGATGTAGTCCCATTTGTTTATTTTCTCTTTAGCTTCCATTGCCTTTGGAGCAGTATCAGTGAAGAAATTCCTTCAGCATATGTCTGAGATGGTTTCCCTTCTAATGTTTAAGTCCTGTATCCATATGGGGTTTATCTGGTGTAAGTTGCTGGTCTAGTTTCATTTTTTTTGTATGTATCTGTCCAATTTTCCCAACATCATTTATTGAAGAGGCTATCTTGGCTCCATTGTATGTTCATGCCTCCTTTGTCAAATATTAGTTGAGTATAGTGGTTTCGGTGGATATCTGGATTCTCTATTCTATTCCATTGGTCTATATGTCTATTCTTGTGCCAGTACCAGGCTGTTTTGAGAACAGTTGCTTTGTAATGTAGCTTGAAATCTGGTATTGAGATTCCACCTACTTTATTCTTCTTTCTCAGAATTGCTGTGGCTATTAGGGTCTTTTTTTGTTCCAGATGAATCTATGAAGAATTCTTTCTAGGTCTGTGAAATATGTCGTTGGTATTTTAATGGGTAGTGCATTGAATCTATAGATTGCTTTGGGTAGTATGGACATTTTAATGATGTTGATTCTCCCAATCTATGAGCATGGTAAGCTCTTTCATCTGTTAACATCTTCCACTATCTCTTTTTTCAGTGTCCTGTAGTTTTCTACATATAGGTCTTTTACCTCCTGAGTTAGGTTTATTCCTAGGTATCTTAATTTTTTTGGTGCGATGGTAAATGGGATTACTTTTTTGAGTCTCTCTTTCTGTAATTTCATTATTAGTGTATAGAAATGCCACAGATTTCTTGGCATTAATTTTGTATCCTGCTACATTGCCGAATTCATTTATTAAGTCAATTAGTTTTGGGATGGAGTCCTTCGGGTTTTTTATGTACAGTATCATGTCATCTGCAAATAAGGACAACTTTACTTCTTCTTTTCCAATTTGGATGCCTTTTATTTCTTCTTCTTGTCTAATTGCAATGGCTAATACTTTCAGTACTATGTCGAACAGGAGAGGTGAGAGTGGGCATCCCTGTCTTGTTCTTGTTCTTAGGGGAATTGGTTTTAGTTTTTGCCCATTGAGTATGATGTTAGCTGTGGGTTTATCATATATGGTTTTTATTATGTTGAGGTATGATCTTTCTATTCCCACTTTGCTGAGAGTTTTTATCAAGAAAGGGTGTTAGATTTTGTCAAATGCTTTTTCTGCATCAATTGATATGACTATGTGATTTTTATCTCTCAATTTGTTTATGTGATGTATCACATTTATTGATTTGCAGATATTGTACCATCCCTGCATTCCTGGGATAATTCCTACTTGGTCATGGTGTATGACCTTTCTGATGTACTGCTGGATCCGATTTGCTAGAATTTTGTTGAGGATTTTGGCATCTATGTTCATGAGAGTTATTGGCCTATAATTCTCTTTCATTGTCTTGTCTTTATCTGGTTTTGGTATTAGGGTGATGCTGGCTTCATAGGTTTTTGGAAGTGTTTCTTCTTCTTGAATATTTTTGAATAGTCTGAGGAGGATAGGTTCTAATTTTTCCTTGAAAGTTTGGTAAAACTCTCCTGTGTAGCCATCTGGTCCCGGGCTTTTATTTGCTGGAAGCTTTTTGATTACTGCTTCAATTTCTTCCATAGTTATTGGACTATTGAGATGTTTGGCTTCCTCCTCATTGAGTTTTGGAAGGTTATATTTTTCTAGGCATATGTCCATTTCTTACAGGTTGTCCAATTTGTTGAAATAGAGTTGTTCATAGTGTTTTTTAACAATCCTTTGTATTTTGGCAGGGTCTGTTGTTATTTCTCCTCTTTCATTTCTGATTTTGTTTATTTGGGTCTTCTCTCTTTGCTTCTTGATGAGCCTGGTTAGAGGTCCATCAATCTTGTTTATCCTTTCAAAGAACAGCTCTTGATTTTGTTGATCTTTTGAATTGTTTCTTTGGTCTCCATGTTGTTTATCTCCGCTCTGATCTTCACTATTTCCTTCCTTCTGTGTACACTGGGCTTTTCTTGTTGCTCTCTTTCTAGCTCTTTGAGTTGTAGGGATAGGTAATTTAATAGCATTGTTTCCTGTTTTTTGCAGTAGGCTTGTAGGGCTATGAACTTCCCTCTCAAGACTGCTTTCACTGTGTCCCATAAATTTTGTATTTTTGTGTTGTCATTGTCATTTGTTGCCATGATGTTTTTTATTTCTTCCTTGATCTCTGTGGTTACACAGTCATTGTTTAATAGCATGCTGTTTAGTCTCCATGTGTTTGATTTCTTTATATTATAGTTGATTTCCAGTTTTATGCCACTGTGGTCTGAGAAAATGCTTGATATGATTTTTATCTTCTTGAATTTCAAGAGACTTTTCTTTTGACCCAACATATGATCTATCTTTGAAAATGACCCACGTGTACTCGAGAAGAATGTATATTCTGTGGCTTTGGGGTGAAATGTTCTGAAGATATCAATTAATTTCATCTGGTCTAGTGAGTCATTTAGGATTGATGTTTCTTTGCTGATTTTTTGTTTAGAGGATTTGTCCAGAGGTGACAATGGGGTATTAAAGTCTCCTACTATGATTGTATTGCTATCAATCTCTCCCTTAATATCCTCCAGGAGTTTTTTTATATATTTAGGTGCTCCTATATTGGGTGCATATATGTTTACCAGAGTTATTTCTTCTTGTTGGATTGTTCCCTTTAGTATTATGAAGTGTCCTTCTTTATCTCTTGTTATGTCCTTCACTTTGAGATCTAATTTGTCAGATATAAGTATTGCAACCCCAGCTTTTTTTTCATTTCCATTTGCCTGAAATACCATCTTCCATCCCTTCACCCTCAATCTGTGTGCATCTCTTTTCCTGAGGTGGGTTTCTTGCAGACAGCAGATATATGGATTACATTTTCTTATCTAGTCAGTTACCCTATGTCTTTTGATTGGAGCATTTAATCCATTTACATTTAAAGTTATTATTGATAAGTACTTATCTGTCACCATTTTTTAGTCTTTACCCCAGAGTTCCTTCCTTGCTTCCTATTTCTTTTTATTACAGCAGACCCTTTAACATTTCTTGCATTGCTGGTTTGGTGGTAATACATTCCCTTAGTCCTTTTTTGTCTGTGAAGCTTCTGATTTCACCTTAAATTTTGATTGAAAGCTTTGCAGGGTACAGTATTCTTGGATTCAGACCCTTCCTTTGCATGACTTTGTATATTTCATTCTATTCCCTTCTGGCCTGATGAATTTCTGTTGAGAAATCCATAGCTAGTCTTATGGGGGTTCTTTGTAGGTAACTTTCTGTTTCTCTCTGGCCGCTTTTAAGATTCTTACTTTGTCCTTGGTGTTTACCAATTTAATTATAATGTGCCTTTGTGTTGGTTTTGTGGGGTTCATTTTGCTTGGGACTTTGTGAGCTTCTTGGATTTGTGTGTTTTTTCTTTCCTATATTGGGGAAATTTTCTGTCATTATTTCTTCAAACAGATTCTCTAATCCTTGCTCAGTTTCCACTCTTTCTGGAACCCCAATTATGCAGATGTTGTTGTTGTTTTTTTTCGTGTTATCCCAAAGTTCCCTTAGGCTCTCCTCTTGCTTTTTAATTTTTTTTTTCTAGAAGCTGCTGTACTTGGGTATTTTTTCCTACCATGTCTTCTAGCTCACTGATGTGGTCCTCTGCTTCTTCTAGTCTACTTTTGATTATTTCTATTGAATTCTTTAAAGCAGTGATAGCATTTTTTATTTCTTCTTGCATTTCTTCTTGCTTCTTCTTCATTTTCTCTTGGGTCTTCTTCATTTCCTCTTGGCTTTTACTCATATTGTCGAACGTGTCTTCCATTCTTTTCATCCACCTTATGATCATTTCTCTGAACTCTTTCTCTGGCAGGCTTATTTCTGCTTCTATTTCATTTACTTCCTTTTCTGGTGATACCTGCCTTTCTGTCATATGCGGGCTGTTTCTTCTTCTGCCCATGGTCTTTCTTCTCCGGGTGTCTGGTTATGTAGTTCTCTCTCCTACGTTGATACAAAGTCACAAACTACAACATGACCCGGTACAGCTCACAAGGCACTTATCCCAGGCAAAATCTGACCTTTCCGTGTGCCATGTGGATCTCCTCTAAGTCTGCTGCATGTCTGCGCTGATTGGAGAGCAGTGTTCTTGGTCCCTGGCTGTTCGGTGAGTGATTCAGCTGCAGCTTTCAGACCACCGCAGACATCCACCTCCCTCTGCAAGATGGTGTGGTCTCCGCGTTCTTGCTGGTAGCTCCAGCAGACAAAAACCCCATGGCAGTGGGGCTGTCTAGCCAGGAGAGCCCTGTCCAGCAGTCCCCCACCTTCTCCCGGAGGATAACTGACTCTCAACTTGCCAACAAACACTCCCAGTGCGACTCTCAGCTGCTCTCTCTCCCTCTGCCCAGTGGCAAAGCTCCAGACGCGTCCGTCTATTCCACCACCATTTTTCATCTGCTCTATCCCCTTCTTATTTTAGAGTAATATAGTTTGCTTCTAGACATTTATTGTGCCTGCTTATCTCATCAAAGTTTAATTTTTTTAATACCTTCACTCCCCTTTTCTCCAAGACAAGGGACTGAACATTGTAACTGCAACCTCCAGCTCTTGATTTAATTCTATTATTTCCATGTATTATAGTTTTATTATTTTTACCAGTGAAGACATTATAATTGTCATTTCACACAGTCAGTGCTGAAATTGACCCATTTCTACTTTTATTCTCATCATTCATTTTCAAATCTCCCATCTGGGATCATTTTCTCTCCTTGAAGTATGTTTGTAAGTCTTGCCTTTGTGAGGCTCTTTTGGCAATAAGCTTATAGTATTCTTCTAAAACATTTTTGTATTAGCCTTATTTTTTTTTAAATATTTTTAAATTGATTTTAGAGAAGAATGGTAAAGGAATGAGATATAAAAACATCAATGATGAGAGAGAATTATTGATGGGTTGCCTCCTGCACACCCCACATTGGAGATCGAGCCCACAACTGGGCATGTGCCCCCCCTGGGAATCTAACCAGTGACCTCTTGTTCCTGGGTTGACACTCAGCCACTGAGCCATGCCAGCCAGGCAGCCTTATTCTTGAAAGATATTTTTCTAGGCATGCAATTATAAAATAATATTGTTTCTCTGAATATATGTTTAAGATATTAATTGACTATCTTGTGATTTAGTTGTTACTGTTGAGAAATCAGTTTTCAGGTGAAATATGTCATTTTCCCCACTTATTCCATTGCTAAGGGGCTACTGCCATTAGACTTGTTGCCATTTCCTGCCTATTCTGTGACTTGTTCTGGTTCACCTGCCCGTTTGGGCTCCAGCTTCCTCTCTAGTCCTCTGAGTACAAGGGGTTTTAGTAAAGTTCCACCCAGCCACTTCATTCATCCCCTTGTGAATGCTGCTTTCAGAGAATTAAAGACCAGAATGTCCTGATTAAACACTTAATTAGACATAATAAAAAATATTGCCAGTTTTAAATAATTGATTCACTCATTAGTTTAATATGCTAATGACAGAGCCTTGAGAAAAGGAAATGGAATAAAATTTACCCTCTGAGAAAATGGGTTGAAATTAGATTTTTACACTAAGATTATTCAGAGTAAATTACCAGCTCCCGATAAATGGGAGCTGTCTGACTAGTATTTCATTCACTACGTGGACTTCTAATGGCTAAACCTTTTTCAAAGGATAGCACCCAGGACTGGCTTTTCAGTTAATTACTGTTAAAAACTGCCATAGAGCATGCGATACAATGAAAAGAACCCTGCACTCAGGTGGTCTGTGTTCAGATCTCATCTCTCAATTCCCTAGTGTGTCCTGGAAAAGCCTCCCAGTTTCTTAGAGTTTTCCCTTGTCCTTCTGTTCAGATGAATATGAGATTGTGTCCTAGACAACGTTTTGTTTCTAAGATTATTTTTATGGTGCCCACTGAGTACTAGACACTCAGTATATATTTATGAAATTAATAAGGCAAAAGGATTCGTTTAGATGGTATTTTAAGTAACTTGTAATTTTCAAATGTGTATGTTTGAATTAGGATAAAAATGAAATTCGCATACTGCAATTCATTGATAAGTATTTGAAATATATTTTGATCTCTGGGTTTCATCTCATTTCTTTTTTTGTCTTTCTTATAATGTGTTTGTTAAGAAATCAGGCACTATGCTCCGAAGATTTTTTCCATAGTGTAACTGATTGTATCTCCCAGTAGAGTTTAACACTTTCCTCCTGTAAATGGGTAGCTGCAAGGAGAAGCTTCATCTGATTCAAGTACAGTCAATGAAATGTATTCTACATATCAACCAATATATAATTCTGAAAGTGCCTGGGTAATTCTGAGTTTCAGTGAGGTGCCATTTTATTCACAACAAAGAACCCAAATACAGGAAGTTCAATTTCACAGGGCAGGATGTTATTTTGAAACTCACATAGCCACAGTTTCTAAGGTGAAGGAAAATGGCATCAGTGTGGGTCTGCAAACACAGACACTGTACTCTCATTTGTAAGGATGTGAACATGTTTTTGGATGTTACATTGATTAACCTACTTCATCCTCACTCTTGAAAGTCCACATAAACAAATCAAACCAAACGGTGGCTCTCCTTCTAAGGTCTCTGTTTTTTTTCCCTGCGTGTCTTCTCGTACCCTGGGCATCTTTCTCATCACTGTCACATTTGGCATAACTTCCTTGCAATGAATCCAACTATAAACAATCTTTTTTCTAAATATATTTTATTGATTTTTCACAGAGAGGAAGGGAGAGGGACAGAAAGTCAGAAACATCGATGAGAGAGAGACATCGATCAGCTGCCTCCTGCTCACCCCACACTGGAGATATGCCCGCAAGCAAGGTACATGCCCCTGACCAGAATCGAACCCAGGACCTTCCAGCCCGCAGGCTGACGCTCTATCCACTGAGCCAAACCAGTCTTGGCTATAAACAATCTTGAAAGAAATATCCCTAGAACAAAATATGATGCAAATTAATACATATAAAATGCAGGTATTGGATAAGATGGACTCTGATTCTAGGAGTTCTATGTAGCTCTCTGGGCTGAATCCACAGAAGCAATACTTTCCATCAACATCATGCTCTCAAATCTTGAGCGATGGTGTGCTGGAATTCAGTGTAGAGCACAGAGTAGGAAAGCTTGCTTAGGAGTTATTTGGTCTGTTCCTCTTGTTTTTCAAAGAAATTACTGACTTGCAATAAAAGACATGAACAATATTTAGTTATCTTTAATATTAAAAGTGCAATATGCTTATTAGACCAGACAACCTTCTGGACAAAGCCTGGGCTATGAGAGAAGCCAAGGTCCCAGATGCCAGAGGGAAGCAGGGGCTGACAGCCAAGAGAAGGAAGGTCTACTCTTGCACAAATTTCATGCATTGAGCCTCTAGTGTGCTTATAAAAGTCATTGCTGCTGCCCAATCAGTGTAGCTTAATGGTTGAGTATCAACCCATGAACCTGGAGGTCACAGCTGATTCCCAGTCAGGACACATGTCTGGGTTGCATGCTTTGGAAGCCAGTGCTCCTGGTTTTCAATCAGTGGCTTTTTATGCCATCTCTCTGCTAAAAGCTTAAAGATACCTTTAACTCTTTAATCCCAAATCCAGGTAATCTTAAGCCTTCCCGTCAGCTGGAGGCACATGGAAAGATGTCTCTGGAACTAGGGCATGGGTGGCCTCCCACCACCCTACTCTCATTATGTGCTACTAAAGGCCAGATGCATAAAATTCATGCAAGGGGCTCTGTTCTCACAGCCCCTTGCAGCCTCGGCCAGCCCTCATAGTCCTGACTTCATCTGAAACGTTGTTTGGATGGTCGTTCTGCTGTTTGGTCTAATTAGCATATTAGCTCTTTATTATATATGACTAGGGACCCAGTGCACAAATTCGTGCACCTTGAAAAGTATCTGTAGGCTGCAAATGAGCACAGAGGCAGATCTCAGCCCATCCTACATGTCCCCACCAGGCTCTCTCCACCATGGGCCCAGGTCCCTGTCTGCCGGCAGCCCCGCTCCTGCCACTGTGACTTCCACATACTGACAGTGCTGGCCCTGCTTGCGCACCCTGATGGTGTGGAACAATTGGCGCCAATGCCAGCAGTGGGTGCTAGTGACAGCTGATGCCTGATCCCCCCTGAGGAGCAGGGGGAGATAGAGAAGTCCTTAGGGGCATCAGAGCTGGCAGCTGCCACTTACACCTGCTGCTGATGCTGAGTAAGCAGGACTGATGCCAGGTGCAGGCAGTGGGTGTGAGCTGTGGCTCTGGTGCCGCAGCAGGTGAGAGTGATGGGCACGACTGTGGCATGCGGGAGTGAAGGATTTTCAGTAACCACCAGAAGTTCACCCCAATGATTGTGACCAGCACCCCCTGTGGTCTGGCACCCCCAGCTCAACTGCTCCACCATCCTGCTGTGGCCTATGCCTGCCATGTTCCATGCACAACCCCTGGTGGTCAGTGTACATTATAGTGACTGGTTGTTCAGTTGTTCTGCCATTCAGTATATTTGCATATTAAGGTTTTACATATATATATATATAGATATATATATATAGATATAGATAGATAGATAGATAGATAGATAGATAGATGATAGATAGATAGATAGATAGATAGATAGATAGATGGTTATACAGTTTTACTGCTCACCCTTCCTACTTGGGATGGGGCAAAAGCAAATCCTTTCTTTTCCCCTGAGACTCCAGCATTATTGACAGTGACTCCCCCTTAACCGCTCACACCTCACACACACACACACACACACACACACACACACACACACACATTCCTTTGGCTCTTTTCAAATCAGGTTGCAGATCAAAATAGCTCCCTCTGCATGTCACTCATTTGTTCCCCTTATCTCAAGCTCTTGCTTGGATCCAGATTATTCATTCTATGAGTTATGGCCATCTCTTCTCCTTGCTCACTTATTGCCACGGAAGCAATCTTTTACATGTACTGTATGGATGACATATTTCAGTTACTCAGAATCTTCTAAGGACAGTTGCCATGTGTTCAGTATAAATGCAAACTCTTCACCTTGCTTTCCACACTGTTCACTGGTCTCCTCTCCCACACTAATCTCATTCACGCTTTGTGCTGCTGGCTGAACTCTCTGATTTCACATTTACATCCTCCTTAGAGTATTTTCTTACACTCTCTCAACAGACTTTGCGATACTTACATGTCATATGAAGAAATTATTTTAAAAACCAAGCTCGGTCTTCTTTCTTCTGAGATATCTTCTCTACTTAATTCAAATTCCAAAATTCTTGACCTCTCAGGCTCTCATGATATCTCCGGCCATAGGTGCATATGGTTTAGTCTCCATATACAGACTTTTCTGGCTAAATTAACATCACTTTTAGAAACATTTTGACTTTAAACAAATTTTCAACTTTTCTATAAAATTGCAATCTATTGACAAATATTTGTTGAATATTTATTAAATGCTACATAGTACTACATATTAAACACTAACCTAAATAATATGGTATTTAGATCAATGCACAAAACACATTTCTGCCTTCAAGACCCTTATATTCTAGTTGAACCAACAAAATATGAACATTTGAAAAGATGGTTAACAACCACAAAAGATAATTACAAACAAACAATTATTGATAGCTAGACAGTGGCTACTCTGAGGAACTCAGAAGGGAGGTCCTGGAAGGAGAATTAGAATTTAGACCTTAGGCTTGGAGTTGTAGGTAGAGTATTTTGTTTTGTTTTGTTTTTTAATATTTTTGTTGATTTCAGAGAGGAGGAGAGAGGGAGAAAGAGAAACATCAATAATGAGAGAAAATCATTGATTGGCTGCCTCCTACATGAACCCCACTGGGGACAGAGCCCGAAAGCCAGACATGTTATATGCTGACCAGAAGTCAAATTGTGACCTTCTGGTTCATAGGTTGATGTTCAACCACTGAGCCATGCTGGCCAGGCTGTAGGTAGAGTTTTTAAAGGGTATGTCAGAATTAGCTAGCACATGAACATAGAGTATCAGCAGATATGAACCATATTTAGCTATGTCTTTATAAAAGTCACTGCTCCAATGACTTGACCAGCACTCCCCTTGGTCTGACCAGCATGGCTCAATGGTTTAGTGTTGACCTCTGAACCTGGAGGTCACAGTTTATTCCTAGTTAAGGCTTGATCCCCAGTAGGAGACATGCAGGAGGCAACTGATCAATGATTCTCATCATTGATGTTTCTTCTCTCTCTCTCTCCCCCTTCCTCTGAAATAAATACAAATATTTTTTAAAAAGCCATTGCTGCTGACTATAAACATGATGAAGATGATGTTAACAATGGTGCTCAAGAAAGTGATGTGAGAAAGGTGAAATTCAGCAATGAAGGCTGAAATATGCTTTTCAATAGAAATCAGTCTGATCTTAATTTGTATTAGTGTGAAATCGTTTTTTGTTTCACCATTCCAATGCTAATTTTAATAGCAGTGCTGTGATTGAGTATTTTTTTCTTGCTTTATAGTAGTGGTTTAATGAATTCTTCCCTCTCCCACGCCCCACTTCTAGTGGAACAGTAGTAAAGCTTGTGGGTTGATGCTAATTTTTCTAGTTAGAGTCTTGTTAATGAACTTTGGCTTGGTAAAGCATGCTCTAAGGAGTGCTCAGAGAGAGCACAAATATCAGAGTGACTGAGATTTCTCCTGAGATTGTTTTAGCTATTACCCCAACTTTACTCATAGAAGCTTGGCTTCTGGACTAATGATAATACAAGCCTAACCTTTCTACTCAGGATGGAGCAAAGGCAAATCCTTTCATTGCCTGTGAGATCCCAGGGTCACTGACAATGTCATCCTCCCACTCTTGCCATTTATACAGAGCAGGTTGAAGGTCCAATGCATGCCACTCATTTCTTCTCCCTACCATTGAAAAATTAATGTGCATACATATAAACTCAACATTGAGATTATCTTGCACTTATATTAAACTTACAATAGTGCATATAGATGCACCCCTTCTCCCCCCCCTTACACACACACTTCACTTTATGTGAAAGATCCTGCCATTTTCCTCTTAAGCTTGGGAAAATTGAAGGCACAAAGGCAAGCATGTTCTCAGTTCCACTCAGTAGACACCTGAGCTAAAATGACGCCTGGAAAGCAAATGCAGTGACCTTTAAAGGAATCGAGAAGAAGCTATTTCCAGCACATTACTAAATGCTATATTTTAAAGGTTCTAACCTTATTTGCTACAAGTGTATAATATCAGGAAGCCCTTGTGAGGGAAGGGTCTGCATTCATCACATGGCACAAGTCACTTACAGAAGAGATGGGGGAAGTTATTACTTCCTAACTTGCAGACACCAAAGTTCAGCCCAACTCCTGTTGTGGTTTGCTGCATTAAATAAGGTTCAGGGGTCACTTGGAGAATTACAGGCTTTTTGACCTAACAAAAATATAAAGTTTTCTACAAATAACAATGGCTATCTCATCATGCAGAGCAATTTATAACACACACACACACACACACACACACACACACACATTTTCACAGTTCATGCCAGTTTGCAAGACTGACCCTTGGTTTGTCTATGTCTATGGTACTAACTTTATTTACTCTTTCATTTGGTTAATAGTAGTAATTGATTGATAAGACCCAGTTTGTGGAAGCTAATGCACAAAATAAACTGCTAACCAAAATAGGTCCAGGGGCATGGATTCATGGAGCAAACTGACAGAGGGAAGAAGAGTAGGGGGATGGAAGAGATTAACAGAAGAATTTATACACATAGCTCATAGAAACAGAGGATAGTGTGGTAAAGGCCTAGGGTGGAGAGGGCCTGGATGGAGGGACGGAGGGGGAAAGGAGGGACATCTGTAATATTGTCATCAATAAAAAAGAAAGAAATAGAAAAAAAAAGAATGTGTAAAGAAAAGAAATTTTTAAAAAAAATTCTAACATACCATCTTTGAAACTAAAGTTTGACCATTGTGAAAACCTGGAGGGCTGTTTGCAAATAATAAAAATATGGGTTGTAATACTACTTAATCTTAACATATACCAGAATCCTCTGGTGTAGATGTCTTAGCAAAGATGATAGATAAATAGATAGATAATAGATAGAATTGATAATATCACCTTACATTTGTATACTGCTCACAAAATGTTAGTATCTGGCCACACTTTCTGATTCTTAACCTCATTATATTTTATAGATTAAAAGTAAAGATTTCCAGCAGATCAGTTTCAGGGAATCATTTCCCCACCCAATTACACAATCCACATCTGTGAAGGAGTGAGTTGGCAATTATCTCATGGTGATAGGATTTACAAATCAGCCAAGTCAATAAAATATGTGGGGGCCTAGGTGGTCAGAGCTGTCTCCAATTCACTTCTATGCTGAGTGGAGGTGTCAGAACATTAGGAAGTAAACTAGTTATCTAAGGACGTGCTGGCCTCTATGTGATTGACTAATTTTTTTTATTTTTAATGGTGAACTGGAGAATCCCTTTCAACCTAGTTAGCATGAAAGCATTTGTTGGTGTTTATTGGTTTTCCATACTTAGCATTGAAAGACTGAGCACATAAGCAGAACACAACTTGATGAAGCCTGTGCCATGTGTTTTCAGGTGAGGGGGAGTTCTCTTGTCAGGATTCTATCTTGATCAGAAAATAGTTGCATTGGGGGTTTTGAAATCTGTTATTTAACCATAGGCCATATTAAAACAAACAAACAAACATACCAGTGATGGCATTGCTCTCTGAAGCAGCAATAAGCAAAGTCAGAGAAGGAAAAGAAATCAAAGTTCAGACTGGGAGATTTTTGTGGGCTCGGGTTCAGTTCCAAACCACTGCAATAAAGTGAATATCACAATAAAGCAAGTCACAATTTTTTTGGTTTCATAGTGCATATAAAAGTTATTTTTACACTATACTGTAGTCTATTAAGTGTGCAATAGCATCATGTCTAACAAAACAGTGAACACACTTAACTAAAAATACTTTATTGCTAAAAAATACCAACCATCCCCTGAGCCTTCAGCAAGTCATAATTTCTGTGGTGCCTGTAGACTTGCTCAAGGCAGAGTTGCCACAAACCTTCAATTTGTAAAAAAAAGGCAATATCTAGGAAACACCATTAAGCAAAGTGCGATAAAAGAAGGTATTACTGTAGTTAAGGGTGGTATGCAAAATACACTCAGACATTAGTTCAGTTTCCCAGTAAGGGTAGCAAACTGGTGGGAAACTCAACAATGAGTTGTTAAATCAAGAAGTCACTTAAACCTAAAAATCTTACCAATGGTTCCCTTGGGATTTTGGCCATCACTTGCTCCAAAATGCACTTCATTGAATTATAGGAAATATAAGGTGTATCAGCAGCAGCTGACTTTTAATGGCCCAGTGAGTATACTTAAGAATGTTTTGGGCTACTGTTGTTGAGACTGTCTAGAATGAAACAAAATATACATTGATTTCAGTATGGAGATTCCAGTATTACTGTTAGTCAAAAAGGGTTTTTGCAAGGTAATTCCTGCAGCTGGAGACACGATGAAATAAGCCCAGGGAACTTCAGGCCTGTGAAGTCCCTTGCTTATGCTGCCCAGCTCTTTTTTTTCTGCCATCATCTCTAGGGGAAACTTGGTGCATAGAAATTCAAACTCATTTAATTTAATTTAAACTCACTAAAGGTAACCAAATGTGATGGATGGTATTGAGGAACACGCATGACAAGTGGCAGGCTTCCCCTCATATTACCTTTTGGCAAAATTGGTTATGAGTTTGCTGAGGATGACTAGAATGGGGAGTTTTCAGTTGGACTTCAGAGTCATAAGACTTCAATGGAAGGGTATGCTCATTTATCCACTTATAAAAATGCTAAATAGTAATATGCAGGGATCCCCAGCAAGTATATCCAGTGTATGTTTCAGATGTATGTGGCTACACCCCTACCATCTTGAGTGACCATCTCTCTGTTCTATCATCATGCATAATAATAAAAAATAATAATAGCTAACTTCTACTGAGTGCTTCTGATATACTAGGCACTATTCTAAATACTTAGTATGGGATCATTCATTTAATCTTCCAAATAATCTTTGGCAGTGGATGCTATTATATTCCCATTTGTCCTATTAAAGAAACTGAAGTACAGAGAGACTAAAGGACTTGCCAAGATCACATAGCTAATAAGTGGCAGAACTGGGATTTGCAACCATTTTCTCAATTCCAGGATATTTGCTACCTCATAGAGTTTCATGAAGATTCAAACATTCCTGACACATAGTCAATATCAAATAAATATTAGATATTATTTTAAAAATAATTTAAACTCTTATATCCTGTTGTTGGCATACTGTGTTTTTTTAACTGTGCTTTTATGACCTATCATAATGATTCTGACTTATATGATTACTCTTTCCATAGCTTATCTTCTTAAAATACTATGGAATTCGACATGATGCAAATATATAGGATTTAGTCTTACTAGCTGATAAGTAACCTGTGCTGATTCTGTTTCTATGGAGAACCCTGACCAATACACCCATGAACTGAAAGGTCAAAAAGGCTGGCCCACAGGCATTTTTAGCAGCCCACACAAATTTCACCATTTTTCCCAATCATTCCTGGAACCATGAGACATAACATCCCAGAATTTCTCTCAGGGGAGTGGCCCTTCAAAACCTCACTTGTCTGCTCTTACTTCTTGATAGGTTCAGTTTGCCTGCAAAGAAGAACTTCAGGCTTTACCATAAGCAAACACAGAAACTGCCAGCAGCACGACCAAATTACTGGAGTCTGTGGCTTGTTCTGGGACACTCTAGGTCATCCTGAGAACAAGCCTACACAGCTGGTGAAGAGGGCAGCTTGGCCTGTCCCCTCACTGGGTCTGTCTGCCTTTCCCACAGCTGACTGCAGCCCTTGCCTGGGCTGAAAACCAAGATGTGATGGATTAACTACATGCCAGATATTTTATGCCTGATTATTTAAATCCCCTAAGGTGAATCTTTAAGAAAACAGTGGGAAAATAGTATCAATAGCTTATAAAAGATAACTTAAACACCATCAAAAGCCAAGTGTAGCATTTCACCCAGTTCTGCTTGTTAATCCCCCAGCAAGAACCTCCTTTTCATATGGTAAAGACTTCTTAGAATGTAGAATGAAGTGTTAATGTCTGAACAGCTGGTGGGTGGTTTAATATAGTCACAGGTGAGTGGATTTTTCCCATTGCATTTTCTCACTGTTGTCACTTCAAAAATAAGAGAACTACACCCTCCAGAAAGCACAAGATATAAAACCAATATGTCTGCCTTTCAATTAAAGACCTAAGGCTCTGTGTCTGAGTGCAACACCCCAACATCAACAAAAACGGTTCTGAGAAATGCAGGACTGTGTCTGTGAGTGTTTCTGTACAAGAATCCCACTAATGAGCTGTTATGTCCCTGACAGCTCAGATTGCTCTGGGCTGAAACTTGTTCTACACATTGTCACCTAAGGTGTATCATTTTTCCTGAAATCTTACTGTATTGTAAATGTTTGAGGTGTTTGGTTTTTTTTTTAATTTTATTGATTGATTTTCTTTTTAGGGGTGGGCAGGGAGAGAGAAATATAAACTTGTTGTTCCTCTTCTTTATGCATTCATTGGCTGATTCTTATATACACCCTGACCAGAGTCAAACTCACAACCTTGGTGTATCAACTCAGCCAGGGCAAGACATATTTGAGGTTTAACAATCAAAATGTTCACATGGATTCAAATGTTTCCTTTTTTTTTTTAGTTATGGCCAATGATATCACATATATAGTCCAAATGACTCTCTCTCTCTCTCTCTCTCTCTCTCTCTCTCTCTCTCTTTAAAGAGAAGTTTTAGGTTCACAGTAAAATTGAGCAGAAGGCACAGAGATTTCCCCCATATATGAACACCCTCCCACATTATCAATATCATCCAGCAGAATAGTACATTTGTTATAACTGATGAACCTACATTGACATCTCATTATTACTCAAAGTTCATAGCTTATGTTAGGGTTCACTCTTGGTATTGGACATTCTGGAGATTTGGAAAAACATACAATGACCTATATCTACCATGGTACTATCACAGAGAATAGTTTTATAGGACTAAAAGTCCTCTGTGCTCCGCCTATTCATCCCTCCTTCCCCCTCTAACCCTGGCAAACACTCATCCCTCTATTGTGTCCATTTGTTTTCTTTTTCAGAATGTTATACAATTGGAATCATACAGTATGTAGCCTTTTTAGATTGTCTTCTTTCACCCAGTTCTGCTTGTTAATCCCCCAGCATTATCTTCACAAAATACTATGGAGTTCGACATGATGCAAATGTTTAGGATTTGGGTTTTCTCTAAGTCTTTTCATGGCTTGATAGCTCCTTTCTTTTTTAAAAAATATATTTTATTGATTTTTTACAGAGAGGAAAGAAGAGTGATAGAGAGTTAGAAACATCGATGAGAGAGAGACATCATCTGTCATCCGCCTCCTGCACACCCACTACTGGGGATGTGCCTGCAACCAGGATACATGCCCTTGACGGGAATCGAACCTGGGACCTTTCAGTCCACAGGCTGACACTCTATCCACTGAGCCAAACCAGTTTCAGCAATAGCTCCTTTCTTTATAGCACCAAATGATATCCTATTGTCTGGATGTATCATACTTTGCTTATCTAGTCACCTATTGAAGCACATTTTTGTTGCCCAAACATAAAATTCTCTTTTGAAATACCTCTTTGAAACATAAAAGGGCAATTCACTTCAGGGAAAAAGAAAATTTTAATTGTTTATTAAAATGCATTTGTGGAGCGAAGGCTACACATTTCCTGGATGAGGTGGGCAGATTGGAGTCAGTGGGGAGTCTTGAGTGAAGAACACTAGTGAATTTTAAAATACTATGTTCATCAATATGATTTCTACTAGCTTAATCACTCAGTGTTAAATATTGCATAACATTAAGAATTTTGAGCATATGTATAAACCTGCTGAGATCTATGGCATTATTTGGCAATTTCAGATTTTACCTAGCTAGTAACATCCTTCATTTAAGGTCTCAAATGATTCCATTGACTGATCCATTATATTAAGAGACAATAACAGTGCCTTTTATCTTCAGAAAAAAATGAAGTAAATACTGCAAAGAGCAAAATATTCCTGTCATGGTGTATTCTTAGATGTAAGCTCTACTTACATTGTGCAATGCACACACATTAAGACAATTAGCTTGTTATTTGCATCACATAATTCAAATTGTTTTCATTGAACTAACCTATTGTTTCTGAATGGTTTATGTATCTCCATGATAATGTAAGCTCCCAGAAGACATCCACAGTTTTCTAGTTTCATTTTTGGATCATGGTCTTAAGTAACATTTGCTGAATGGATGCCTATTTATTGTTGTTGCTGTTGTGTTTTGTTTTATTTTTAATGACTAGAAACTATAACTAATTCACAGGGCGGCTACACCTGTCATCATATTATAACCAAAACAGCAGATCTGGGATTCATCCTTTGCCAGCAATTCCCAATTCTCCCCATCTATGATTGGTTGATTTATCAGGTCCAGAGTCAGACTGTGCCTGGCAGAACTCCAAGGGGCTGCTCATCTTATAGATGACAAAGATGGGAATTATGGCAGAGTTTGTGTGGCAGTCCTCGTTGGTTTTACATCAACATCCTCTAAGAAATGCTTTATGGTTGAAATTTACTTCTAAGCTAAAGAGAGTCAAGATAAATTGTTCTTTTTTAAAAAATTTTTTGTTGACTTCAGAGAGGAAGGGAGAGGGAGAGAGAGGTAGAAACATTCATGATGAGAGAGAATCATTGATTGGCTGTCTCCTGCATGCCCCCTACTGGGGATCAAGAAACCTGAACATGTGCCCTTGACCGGAATTGAACCCAGGACCTTTCAGTTCATACGTTGCTCTATCCACTGAGCAAGATTAATTGTTCTTTAAATTCAGCTAGGGCAAGATGAATTATTTTTTTAGATGAGCTTTGGGAATTTCACATGCCATCCAATTAACTAATTGGAGAATCAGGAGTACCACCAATCTGAGAACCCCTATTATTGGTTTCTGTCAGATGGGGATAAAAGTTCTGCCCAGGCTGCTTCACTGTGATAGTGTGATTCTCTACCCTCTGTTTACTCATCTGTAAGCCCAGCAGAGGTAAATCCAGAGATCTCTATGGACTCTTGTAGATTTGATATTCTGTAAATCTATAATCCTCAGAATTCAGGTTCGTTCTCTAATAATTGCCTTTGACAGAAAAGGGCAAATCACATTGTAAACAAAATCTTTGTGTCTTTTATTCAATAGATATTTAGACAACATCTATTGTGTTATTAGTCATTGCAAGAAAATAAATATGTTCAATCATCTCTACCAACAATAATTGACAACTATGATTTAACACTAATATCAGTAAGTCTAATGTTTTCTATACCCCAGCCATTCTTCTATGATTTTATATAGCTTAGTAATCCTTGTAACAATTCTATATGGTAGATAAAGATAAGGACATAGAGAGAGTTTGCCCACCACCAGTAAGTGAAGAAGCTAGAATTTAAATACAGGCAGTGTGACTCCAAATTCCTTGTTCCTAATCACTATAATAAAAGAAGTACAAAAGAAAACAAAGAATGTAAAGAGTTACTTATAAAGTTTGCATTTCTTTTTTGAATTTAACATAAACTGAAGGAAAGAAATTGCCCACATAACTTATAGATTTGGTGACGGGATTCAGGATTAAAAACAACAAGGACAAAAGACCAAAGTCTTAATCTCCTTATATATTTCTTTGTGCTAATATTATTACATTGATTTAGTAAGAACTAGGAACAGATTGAGGATGTTAACCTTGGACCAGTGTGAGGTATTCCTGATGTGGGGTCACTCCAAATGTTCTAAATGAAGGCCCAACTTCTACTCCCATGTATAAGTGGGGAAAGTCCACTGACCCTCACAGCTCTTGTACTCTTCATTCCAATAGTGTTGACTGTACATTCTATACATGTTAGCACTAGAGAAATGTCACAGCATCTATGTTAAGTGTTTAAGATTTTGAGCTCTGGAGCCCCATCCAGCTGTGAACTCAGAAAAAATTTAGTGTGAATCCTGGCTCTCCTGGAAGTGTGGTCTTGCCAAGTTCCTCAGTCATACCAATTTCAGTGTCCTTATCTTAACAATGGGGAGAAAAATAGCACCTACCCTATGAAAGTTAAATGACTTGATACATTTAAAGATAACACTAAGTTTGGGCACATAGTAAGCACTCACAAAATTATTTTCTGTTAATGTTATATAATGCCACTTTATAGTCTATAGGCTCTCAACTGGACTATACATCTAAAGACTTTTTTGTCTTTCTGTCTCTACTTTCCTGCTTAGTCCTTACAATGTTCAGTAAAACATATTGAAAGATTGATTGGCAAGTGAAGCAAAAGCTGAGAGCTAAGTTCTCTTCATATAAAGTCCGAGAACAACAAAAAAAAGACAGCAAATGAGTGGGTTGCCATTTGGTCTTTTGATCATTCTATTCAGATTTGTGTGATCACATTTCCTCTCTTTTATAAATCATAGGAATAACTTCAGGAAGCCTCAGACATCTCATATAAGGTTAAATATTTCAAACGGAGCTGTGCATGAGCCTTGAAAATATCCAGACAAACATATGTTGAAAACCTTTTTGCAAAGCCCACCGCAGCACAACGAGCCAAGGTGGCCAGACCATCCCTGCAGCTGTGTGCTCAGGGCACACGCACCCATTTATCAGGAGCCATCCATCTTGAACACAGCTTGCAGGCCTCTTCTCAAGAATGAGGTCACCCCAAAGCCCAGATGGGCAGACAGGCTGCAGAATAAGATATGTCTGGGTGCAGATGTGGGAGGAATTGAGACTAACAACCATAATGGAAACAGGAAATGAGAGTTAGGTCAGCCCAATTGTACAGTTGCTGAAAACGCAAAACTTAGCCATGTGGTATAATTTTCATGCTCCATAATGTTTACCACCAATCAGCCAACTTTACAGATAGGTTAGGTTGTCACTAAGGAAAAGAAAATCCTTCAAGGGTGTCCATCAGACACCTTTCCCACTACAGTCTCCTTAAATTCCTCCCTGCACTCCAAATCAACATTAACACTAGATCTAAAAGGTCATTCCATTTAAATGCTTTCAATGGCAGAAGCAGACGTTTCCCTTACTCTTTCAGGGGCAAGGCCTTTGAAGACTGGAGGGCCTCACTGACATGTAAAATAATAATAAGTACAAATACGCATTTAGTGATAATTAAAGACTGAGCCTCTTCCCTTGAGGCGCACATAGACATGTATGTTCATAGTATGCACTCATTCACAAGCTCACATATACATATACAAGCACAAATGCACACATTTAGTGCTTCTGTCCTTTGTAAGGATAATTATTTTGAGAAAATTGTTGCTGTGTCTTGGGCTAGGAGAGCAGTGAATGATTAATTTCTCAAGATGGTTAGCTTATGTTTGCTGCTGTGATGTTAGTGACCTCACCCTCCAAGAGTACGTCTAAGGCTGTCTGCCAACCTGAACACTCTGTTTGAATACTCTGCCACTCTGCCCTTGACCTTGCCTGGTCCTTGATGTCTTTTTGGCTGATGATAAAAGCCATGCACAGCTAAGACATGCAGTCTGACAGAATTATCAGCACCAAGGCCTGCTAATTTTTTAAAAACTACAACACTCTGTTTCTAAAAATCTATGATTTTACTCTGTAACATATGCCAGTATGTTCAAAACTTGGGAAGTGTCTTAACCCAAAACCTTTTCTAACTGCAAACCCTCTGTGATCATTCCATTTTCTACAAATCTTAGACTTCTGTGTGCCATATCATCTAATCATATAATATCTTATACAATTCTCTCATTGTTTCATTTATATTAGACTTGCTTTCCCAAATGAAGTGAACCCAGAAAAAAAGTAAAACTTAGGAAAAATACTTAGGAAAAAAGTAATTTTGTTTTATTTGCTATTTTCAAACAAGATTAGGAAGGAAGACAGAGCCTGCTGAGTTGATTAGCTGGTAATACATTAATGTATATCAAAATGAAGTAGATGTTCCAACTTCATTTTATCTGTCAAACAAAAAGATGTTCAGATTAGAAAGTAGAGTATGGACAAAATTAGGTGGGAGAAAGTAGAGCCTAAGTCCAGAACCAGACATAGACTAATAGACTAGAGGAATAGAATTTAAATCAGGTAGCTCAGAAAAAAAAATTATACATGCAAGATAAAATTAATGAACTGTTTGGAAAATTATAATGCATAGAGGATATCTTAGAAAAAAGAACTACAGAGTTTACCTGACTAAAAACCATTTGTTCAATAATTCATTCATTAACAAATTTGTGTCAGGAGTATATTAGTCTTATGGATCTCTCTGGAATTATTCTAGGCACCTTCATACAAAAAAAATAAGACAAAGTTTCTGTGCTGGTAGAGCTGACATGCTAGTAGTAGAGACAGAAATTAAACAAATGAGCAAATAAACATTTAATGGCAGCTGGTGATAAGTGCCAGGAAGAAAAATAAAGCAGAGTAAGGAAATAGAATGTAACTGTGGATGGAGGAGTTCTATTTGAGATGGAGTAGTCAAATATGGACTTTCTGAGTAGGTGGCATTTGAGCAGAAATGAATTAAGAAAATGAGCCAAGAAAATATCTAGAGACGTGAAGAACATTCCCAGCATAGGAGACAGCATGTATAAGAGTCTTGAGTAAGGAAGCAGCTTGGTGAATTCAAGAGACAGAAAGAAAGCCCAGATGGCTAGAGCAGAGGAATATGAAGAGTGAAATGGGATAGGGAGGCAGATCATGGGGCATCTTGGGGGCCACAGTAAAAAGGACTGGATTTTGTCCGAGTGTCAATTGGAGGCTCCTGAAGAGTTTTGAGTAGGAAGTATCATTATATGATTTATAATTTAAGAAAATTTCTCTGTTTGTTGTGTGGAGAATACACTAAATAGGGTCTCAGAGAGAAAGATCTGAGACAAATTAACAGGCTATTCCATTAGCCCAGAAGAGAGATAAAGGTGACTGGCATGGTCGTGGTAGAGGTGTTGATCCACCTAACAGAATTGCAGATGAGACTTACCAATTGGTGGGTTGAGGGAAGGAGTCAAGTATGATAACCAAGTATTGGTTGGAGAAATTGAGTGAATCTTGGAGCTATTTACTAAGATGAAAAAGACTGATGAAGAAGCAGAATTGGAAGCAAGATAAAGAATAAAAAGTCACGTGGGAAGTGAGATTATTAACTATATAATGCACTTGCTAAAAAACTAATGGGACCTTTGATTACATTAATAGAAGTGTAGCATCCAGGTCAAATAATGCAACACCTCTAATGTGTGCTATTTGAAACACATTGACTACTCTGCTCAGTACTAGATCCTCCCTTTTTAAGAGGGATAATAACAAAAAGGATAGAGTTTAGGAAGGAGAAAGGGCTCACAAGGCAAATGCTTGAGGAAACTAGAGACCAGAGACAAGATTTTGCTGAGAAAGATGAATGCAGCAGATGGTAGTGGTCTTCAAATATTTAAGGAAATTAAACTTACCCTGTGTGACTATAAAAGACACTTGAATAGAGATGGGTTAGAAGACACAAGAAGACAGAAAGGAGAGGCTTTCGATCAATTAGAAAGTTGTTCTAGAAGAAGCTGGCTAAGCATTTACCAAGGGGCACATTAGACAGTAGGCTGAAATAGGTAAAATCTAAGTCCTTCCCATCATGAGGTGGGACCCTAGATCGGAGAGCTCCCGGCTGCAGGGCTACGTCTGCAGGCCATCTGTGCTTTTCTCCCTTCTCATCTCCCTGTTTATTCCCAGTTGGCACCTTTAGATGTTTCAATGTGCGGGTCTCTCAGGCATGCCTCTGTATTGAGCAAGGACTTCTTTGTTGAATTATAGTTGGTTAACTTGTTGAAATTTCAGGGGGAAGAAGCCAAGGGGATTTCTCACACCACCATTCCTCTGACGTCACTGTCAATATGTAAACTCTCCCTGGTTAGAAACCATCATAGGTTTTAAAGTCAGCATAGGGTACATAGAAGAGGCTCAAAATATATTTTTAAAATGTACTATTTTTTATTTGTCATTCAGATCTAACCAATGAAACCTTTAATATAGTTTTTTGTTGTTGTGTTTTTGTGTCTGTTTGTTTGTTTTTTGCATAGGGGTATTGATTATACATCTGTTCTCTGCAACAAAAAGCCTGAGTCAGCTCTTTAAATTATTAATAATAGACTAAGACTCAGAGTAACCAAGGACAACACAGAACTCTAGGAAGTCATTTGGTAGTAGCCTTCTGTCCTTAAAAAGGACTGGACAGAGAGATAGCCAGATGGAGTGAGAAGAGGACAGACATTCCAGTTAGACATATCTGCTGGTGTCTGAACAATTGGGTTTAACTAATTATTGTAAGAATACAATTAGAGAATCTATCTAAAGCATCTAGCAAGTACCTGAACTTGAATAAATGGTTACTGTTACTTTATTACTATATTTATTCACAAATGTTGAGCCGTCTGATCTTTGATTTCACCTCCAAGAAGTTGGGGTAAGGCCCTTCCTTTTATAATGTTTAGAGCCTGGTGCTGAGGCTCCCTGATGGATCATCTATAAAATGAGAGAGTAGGATGACCTTTAGATTCATTCAGCTCTCACAGCCAAAGTTTCTATAAGATTTACTGCCATGAAGAATATTCTAAAAAATGTGCTAAGTATCCAAATTGGAATTAATAAGAAATTTTTGTAAAAGTAGTTGAATCCTCCCTTAGCTGGTTTGGCTCAATGGATTGAGTGTCAGCCTGTGGACTGAAGGGTCCTGCGTTCTATTCTGGTCAAGGGCATATGCTCAGGTTGCCAGCTTGATACCCAGTTGAGGCAGCCTATCAGTGATTCTCTCTCATCATTGATGTTTCTATCTCTCCCTCTTCCTTCCTCTTTGAAATCAATAAAAATATATTTAAAAATAAAGGTGGTTGGAGAGAAGCCAAGATGGAAGCAAAGGTGAACATCTAAACTGCTGCCTCGCACACAATTTCAAAACTACAACTAAAAGACAGAACAGACATTATCCAGAACCACAGGAAAGTTGGCTGAGTGGAAATTCTACAACTAGAAGAAAAGAGAGGGGCTCACAGAGACTCAGAGAAGCTGCAAAAAGCTGAAGTACAGAGACATGCACGTGGAGAGAGTGGAAAGCTGAGTGCCTGAATGGAGGGAGGCAGAGACTTCCAACTGCACTGAACCCCTTATCCGACTGCACTGAACCCCAGTTCCGGGCTAGACTCATACGAGGGGAGTCTGGACTGTTGTGAAAAGGGAGGAGTGCACAGAAATTTAGGGGAGCCGCGAAAGGGCAGAGGTCTGGGGACACACACACCACTGTGTGCAAACAGGATGGACAGCTCATTGTGTCGCTGGCTTTCTGGGAGACAGAGCCTCCCAACTGCACTGAACACTTCTGACTGTACTGAACCCCAGGTTTAGGTGAGACCCTGGGGACCCAGACTCATACGGCTCCCGGAGTACAAGGGAAAGGCAGAGGTCTAGAAGCAAGCACGCATGTGTGTGCGCACAGAGAGAGCAGCAGCAATTATCAAGAGACACTTGAGACTCAGGGGCTGTGTAGGGCAGGGCTGACTGGAAGCCAGGACTGCCTGCTTAGCCGTGAGACTCCATCCCACCCACGCTCAACAGAAAGGCTTTTGCAGTTTTGCAAGACTTGTATCATAAGGCTGACTCCAGCACAGAAATTCTCCTGGTATAGCAAAAATGTGGAGACAAAGGAACAGACCACAAACGAAAGTAATGGAGGAAAACTAATGATTGGATATAGAGTTCAAAACCACAGTTATAAGGTTTTTCAAGAATTTCCTAGAAAAGATGGATAAATTTAGTGAGACCCAAGAGGGGATAAAAAAGGACCAACTAGAAATTAAATATACACTGACTGAAATAAAAAATATACAGAGACCTAACAGCAGACTAGAGGAATGCAAGAATCAAGTCAAAGATATGAAATACAAAGAAGCAGAAAACACTTCACTGGAAAAGAAAAAAGAATCCAAAATTGTGAAGATAGTGTAAGGAGCCTCTGGGACAACTTCAAGTATACCAACTCAGAACTATGGGGGTACCAGAAGAAAAGAGAGAGCAAGATACTGAAAACCTATTTGAAGAAATAATAACCGAAAATTTCTCCCACCTGGTGAAAGAAATAGACTTTTAAGTCCAGGAAGTGCAGAGAACCCCAAACAAAAGGAATCCAAAGAGGACCACACCAAGACACATCATAATTAAAATGCCAAGGGCAAAGGACAAAGAGAGAATATTAAAAGCAGCAAGAGAAAAACAGCTCATTACCTACAAGGGAGCACCCATACAATTGTCAGCTGATTTCTCAACAGAAACTATGCAGGCCAGATGGGAGTGGCAAGAAATATTCAACGTGATGAATAGCAAGAACCTACAACCAAGAATACTCTATCCAGCAAAGCTATCATTCAGAATTGAAGGTCAGATAAGGAGCTTCACAGATAAGAAAAAGCTAAAGGAGTTCATGCTCACCAAATCAGTATTATATAAAATGCTGAAAGGTACTCTTTAAGAAGAGGAAGAAGAAGAAAAAGGTAAAGATAAAAATTATGAACAACAAATACATATCTATCAACAAATGAATCTAAAAATCAAGTGAATAAAAAATCTGATGAACAGAATAAACTGGTGAATATAATAAAGTCAGGGGCATAGAAAGAGAGTGGATTGACTATTCTCAGGGGGGAAGGTGTGAGAGGGTTGCAGGGAAAGACTGGACAAAAATCATACACCTATGGATGAGGACAATGGGTGGGAGGTAAGGGCAGAGGGAGGGGTGAGAACCAGGTGAAGGAGAGCTTTTAGGGGGGGGAGAGAGGAACAAATGTAATAATCTGAACAATAAAGATTTATTAAATAAATAAATAAATAAATAAATAAATAAATAAATAAATAAGTGGTTTAATCCAATTTGACCATGTGGAAATAACTTTTCCCCATGCAAGTTAGAAAATATAATGAAAAGTATGACATTTATAAAAAACAAAAATCCATAAAATACTTAAACCTAATGTTAGCAAGACATGCAAAAGACCTATGTAAAGAAAACATCAAATAGTTTCTGAAAAATACAAACTAATTATTGAGTCATTGGAGACACAGCATTCCCAGATGGCAAAAATTAAATATTCTAATCTTATTATTGAGAATTTGAGTTGTTTGTTTAAAACATATCCAATAAAGTCCCCTTTTTTATCTTTTAGAATACTTGAAAAAAAATGTTTCAAACGTTCATATGAAAAAATGCATTTATGTAAGGAACAGCTAAACATATTTTGAAAGAGAAAATAAATGAAAAAAAATGGTTGCAATAACACAGAATGTATATTTACTTACATGTACAAACTAAATTCTCAATATATCCAAAAGGTAAATGTCAAGTTCAAACTTTAAACACTAGAAAAAAACACCCCACAACAACTTGACATGTATCTATTACCTACCTAATAGGGAAAGACTTGAAAGCAAAAACAAAACAAAACCTGAGAGCAAAAAGGAAAGAAGGAAGGGAGAAAAGGAGGGCAAGAGAGAGAGAGAATGAAAGAATCCATGTGATCGTTGATCATTTAAACACATAAAAGTTTACATTATTTGTTGATTTAAAAATATAAAAGAAAGTAAAATAGAAAGCTAGAAGAAAATTTACAAGAATACGACAGAGGTTTAATATTCAACATATGAAAAGATTTTCTTAGTCCAGGTGTCCAAGCAGCAGACAATAAGACAGAATTAAAAGTTGGAGGATTTTATGAGGTGCATTAGTTTCTTGGGGCTGCCATAATAAAATACCACAAACTAGGTGGCTTAACCAACAGGAATTTATTGTCTCACAGATCAGGAGTGCAGAAATCAGAAACCCAAGTGTCTGCTGGGTTGGTTCTTTCTGAGGATTGTGAGGGAAGGTCTGTTCCATACGTTTCTTTTAGCTTTTGGTTGTTTCAGGTGTTCCTTGGCTTGTAGATGACACTGTGTCTTCAGTCATCTTTCCTCTATAAGCATCTGTCTCAGCATATGGTATTCTTGTTGTAAGTTTATCATCAGTCATTCTGGATTAGGGACCTCTCCTACTCCAGTATGGCTTCATCTTACATAGTTACATTGCAATAATTCTATTTCTAAATAAAATTATATTTTGAAGTACTGGAGGTTGGTTTTCAACCTATGATCTGGGGGCGAGGCATATAATTCAACCTTTAACATTAAGGAAAATGCCTCTGTGAAAGGAAATAAAGAGAGAGCTGGAGAGGCTGGGAGAGCCATCAAAGGTGGGGAGAGACATTGTAGATCACCTTACAGTCTAAGGAAGGATCGGAAATCCATAGGGGACAAAGAATTCTGTCTCCCAAGAATGGGTCTGCTTTAGTATTCCCACCACAGTCATGGTTAGAAGAGGTCAATAAGTGGCGTGGCCTCATTGTAAATAGAGCAATGCATTTCAAATGCGGTAGCCAGGGTCCTCAGTCAATGATGCCCCAGTTGTAGGAGATCTGGGAAGCACCTTCTCCTGGCTGACACAGTACTGTAATAGATAACTGAACAAATAATTGATTAAATAACAGAGATAGAAAAAATTTGGCTTCATTGGCAGTCACAAAAGTGCAATGCAGGATAGCATATCATTTTTTAAAAATTATCAAAGCAAGGGTGTTTTTTTAATGAGGATATTCAATTCTGGTGAGCTATTATTCATGCTACCGATAAAATGTTACAAATATAAAATGGTATACCCATACTAAAATGCAATTTAGTAAAAAATGTGTCTTTTAAAATAACTACTTCGTTTTATCTACCTATTTCTTTTTTTTTAATTAAATCTTTATTATTCCGATTATTACATTTGTTTCTCTTTTTTCCCCTCCATAGCACCCCTCCACCCAGCTCCCACCCTTCCCTCTGCCCTTACCTCCCTCCTATTGACCTCATCCATAGGTGTATGATTTTTGTCCAGTCTCTCCCTGTACACTCCTCACGCCTTTCCCCCGGAGAATTATCAGTCCACTCCCTTTCTGTGCTCCTGATTCTATTATATTCACCAGTTTATTCTGTTGATCAAATTTTTAATTCACTTAATTTTTAGGTTCACTTGTTGATATATATGTATTTGTTGTTCATAATTTTTTGGCTTTTACCTTTTTCTTCTTCCCCTTTTAAAAGAGTACCTTTCAGCATTTCATATAATACTGGTTTGGAGTTGATGAACTCCTTTAGCTTTTTCTTCTCTGTGAAGCTCTTTATCTGCCCTTCAATTCTGAATGATAGCTTTGCTGGGTAGATTATTCTTGGTTGTAGGTTCTTACTATTCATCATGTTGAATATTTCTTGCCACTCCTGTCTGGCCTGGATCGTTTCTGTTGAGAAATCAGCTGACATTCGTATGGATTCTCCCTTGTAGGTAATGAACTGTTCATCTCTTGCTGCTTTTAATATTCTCTCTTTGTCTTTTGCTCTTGGTATTTTAATTATGATGTGTCTTGGTGTGGTCCTCTGTGGATTCTTTTTTTATGGGGTTCTGTGTGCTTCCTGGACTTGTAAGTCTATTTCTTTTACCAGATGTGGGAAGCTTTCAGTCATTATTTCTTTAAATAGGTTTTCAGTATCTTGCTCTTCTCTTCTTCTGGCACCCCCACAATTCTGATGTTGGTATGCTTGAAGCTGTCCCAGAGGCTCCTTACATTATGTTCACATTTTTGGATTCTTTTCTCTTCTTGCTTTTCCAGTTGAATGTTTTCTGCTTCTTTATATTTCAAATTTTTTACTTGATTCTTGCCTTCCTCTAGTCTGCTGTTAGGACTCTGTATAATATTTTTTATTTCAATCAGTGTTTCTAGTTGGTCCTTTTTCATCTCCTCTTGGCTCTCGCTAACTTTATCCAACTTTTCTAGCATATTCTTGAAAAACCTTATAAGTGTGGTTTTGAACGCCATATCCAGTCGTTTTTTTCTCTCCATTTCTTTTGTTTGTGATCCCTTCCCTTGTCTCAGCATTTTCACTATGCTGGAAGAACTTCTGTGTTGGATTCAGCCTTATGATACCAGACTTGCAAAACCGAGGAAGCCTCTGTTGAGCTTGGGATGGGTGGAGTCTCAGGGCTTAAGGAACCGCCTTGCCTTCCAGTCGGCCCCGCCCTCCATGGCCCCTGAGTCTCACGTGACTGGGTAATGGCTGGAGCAGTCCTTGTGTGCACGCGCCCGCAGTGCCTCTAGACCGCTGCCTTTCCGGCTCCCCTGCACTCCAGGACCACACTAGTCTAGGTACCCAGGGTTTCACCCGAAACAGGGGCTTAGTGGAGTCAGAAGTGGCACAGTTGGGAGGGTCTGTCTCTTGCCCACTCGCGAAAGCTAGCGGCACAATCAGCAGTCTGTCCTCTGCGCAGTGCCATGGGTGCCAGCAGGCCTCTGATCTTTTGCAACTCCCCTAAATTTTCGTGCACCTCTCCCTTTTCACAGTCCAAACTCCCCCCGTATGAGTTTCAGCTGGATCTGGGATTTAGTGTTGTAAGATAAGGGGTTCAATGCCTTTGAGAGTCTCCGTTTCCCTCCTGCCAGAGAAAACCAGCCAGGTATTCCGGGACCCGCTCTCTCCGTGAGCGCGTCTCCGCACCTCAGCTTTTTGCAGCTCCTCTGGGTCTTCGTGAGCCCCTCTCCTTTTCTCTAGCTGTAGAACTTCCACTCAACCAGCTTTCCTGTGGTTCTGGATGATGTCCGTTCTGTCTTTTAGTTGTAGTTTTGAAATTGTTGTGTGAGGCAGCAGTGTAGGTGTTTACCTATGCCGCCATCTTGGATTCTCCTATCTACCTATTTCTTATTTAGAAATCTATCATAAATAGTTATAAAGACATTCAAAGATATATGCATGAAAGTAATCATTACAGTATTTAAAGTCATTAACAATAAGTGCAACCAAAAATAAAGATTCAATCTCAAGAAAATCTAAAGGAAATGTTGATGCATTTACTTCATAAGATAAGATAATGCTATAAAAATTACACTTTGAAGAGATTGTAATGTTACAGAAAAAAACATGGTAAAATATTAAGTTAATAAATAACATTTGTACTTCTATATGGACTCAGCTACATAAACAATATGGGCATAAAAAATACCTGGAAGGAAGCGTGTCAACATTTAAACAGTGAGTATTCCTGGGATATTGGAAGATTTTTCACGTTTGCATTCTTTGCACTCTGCTTTTTTCTTCTATTTTCCAAAATGAGCATTCAAATCAGGCATTTATTTATTTTTACCTCTTCCACAGGTGGGAAAGAGTTTAGAATGAGCCATGGTAGGAGGTTTATATGATAATGACAGACCTGAGGGAATTAAGACCTCGTATTTTCTCTGTGATGTCCAAGTAACAGAGAAAGAGGAAATAAGATAAATACTTAAATGTGCCTTTGAGATTTCCTCACCATGGAACCCTTATTCACCATAAGCAGAGAGAAACAGTTTGTTGAAGCAACTGGCTCAGCTCCATTCTCTGTAACCCCCTCTCACTTCACATCTAAACCAAAGAAAGAAGGGACAATTCACTTTCAATAAATCACTCTGCATCCTAGAAAACAAAAGTGTTCTCTCACTAGAAAAAAAGGCCTAAATGCACCCTGACCAAGGCATTATTCCCTTTCAGTCTCTTGGGGCTCATGCGATTATGTGATATCCACCTGCTCTCCCACTTCCCTTCTGTTCAGGAAGAGATGGAAACACTGGGAAACCAGCCATTGCTTAGATGTCTTCTCTTCCCACAAACCCATCACTTTGAGTCTCAAACAAAGCCACATTTCTCCACCTTCAGCAGAAGTTCACAACACCAAAGTCATATTGACAGTGGAGAAATAGCACACTTTCTTGGCAGTAGTCAGTTAACTATTGCCACAGTTTTAATAACCCAGCTTGCCAGTCAACGGTTCAAGGAAGGTGCTGTATTTTGCAAATCAGATGAATGGACCATGAAAACTGTTTTAATTTCCTTCTTTCCACAACCAAGAAGATGATCATTAGAAACAGTTACAAGGACATTATTGCAAAATGTCCAGTAGTTTTAAATGCAAATTGTTCAGGAGACTTTTCATCCATCTGACATGAAGAAACTAATTTATGTTCAATTTTGGAGATGAGGAGGTTGGAAGAGAAGAGGGAATTCACTAATCCATAAACAATAGCTTGTGAACAAGTTTTAAAAACCTTGTATTACCCTGGCCAGTTTTGCTCAGTGGATAGAGCATCAGCTTACAGACTGAAGGGTCCTGGATTCTATTCTGGATTCAAGGGCATGTACCTCCATTGCAAGCTTTATCCCCAGCTCTGAGGTGCATGTGGGAGGCAAGCAATTGATGTGTCTCTCTCACATCAATATTACTCTCTCTCTCTGTCTCTCCTCCTTCTTTTCCATACTCTCTAAAAATCAATGGAAAAATATCCTCAGATGAGGATTAACAAAAAAACAAACAAACACAAAACAAACAAAAAACCTCTTGTACTGTTATGGGGGCTTGTCTCTAAATCTCCACTTCCAAATACCTTCTGACCACATTATTCATACAATTTCCCATCACATCCCTCCAACTCATTCTAGTTTATCAAATCATCCCCTCTTTTAACTTCTCTTTTCTCCTTGAAGTGTCACTTCGTTGCTTCTTGGATTTGACAATTAGCCATAGTGTGTGCCATCAACCTTTTTCTCTAGGAGGTAGTCAGAACATTTTAGCAGACTATACAGCCTTAGAGAAAATAGTCCTTCCTCAAGTCTGCTCTGAATTTGTTTGTGTTCTGTTCTATGTGTATCCCTCCTTTGTTCTGCGTCAAATGGAAAGCAATCATCTTGCTGAAATGTATCTATAGCCAAGGCTCCATGTAAATTACAGAGAGAGATGACAAATTTCATGGCCTGGTTATGGTAAAAATGGCAAATTTCACAGTTTGTCACGGATTAATAGAAAGAGAAAACAAACACAAATGAAGTCATCCCAATTGTAAGAAATAATTCCAGAGTGACTATTTGATGAATTTAAACAATGGGATGGAATGCAGGCCATTCAACACGTAACCCACGATTTCAAATTTAATAAAGGGCCTTGTAGTTTGACACTCAAACATCCTCTTGCTGAAGGTTGAATTCAAACATAGTTTCATGTCAGCCTGAGCCCTCTATAATGAGCAAGCCCCAAATTCCAAAAACCTGAGTTTACCCACCTTTAAGAAAAATAATAAAGCATCCATGAAATGTTTTTATGATGAACCACGAACCACAGATTTTTAGGGTCATTGGTGACATCTTGATAGATGAGGAGATTTATCTACACGTTTGGAAATGTTGCACAGCTCAGTCAATCTGCCTGGAAAATATCTTTAAAAGATTAAGGACTTGAGGCCATCTTCATAGTTCATTCTCTCTAGTTGTAGTATCAACTTCATTCCCTCTCTTTGCTCATTCTCAGTTAACTCCTGCAACCTCATGAAAAACGTGTTGACCTGGGCTTCTTTCACCATGGGATTCTGAGAAGGGACTTAGGAAAGAATTAGGTAATCCATCATCATCTTTTTAAACTCAGATTCTGTAGCCTGGGCTTTAGGCCTAGCGTTCCTGTGGCTTTGGTAACTGTTTCTCCACATTGTCTAAAATCCCTCAAGAGAATTTCTTATTGTTTTAAAACCTGAGCAGTGTTTTTACATTGTCCCTCACTTCTGTGTCTGCATCTGGCTTATGACCCATGCATACCTCTTGTTTTTTTCTGTAGCATAAATGTCTAGGGTATGAAAGAAACAGCTTCCAGGATTATAGAAGAATTACATACAGCCAAAAAATTCATTAAAACTAATATTTCCAGGTTGCCTGATGCTTGTTGATCTAATCAAATTAACCATAAAAATTTATTCTGAATAAGCCTTTGGATTCCTCCATAAAAACAAAGACTTCTAAAGCAAATGTAAATGCTAACATATGGGCAGGTGAATAAAGGCAGGAAGATAAAATAAATGGTGATATTTGATGCCTTCAAGAACTAAAGATTTAGGAACTGTCCAAAACTCTAAGGCGGAATAGATACAGGACATTCTAAGGGGTGTATATTATAGAAGTACCACTCAAATTCCCTAATAAAGAAGGCATAGTTCACTTTTCATCTCTGCATGTTTGAAGCAACTGCCTCTGGTTTATTGTTAGCTTTGAAAATTATGATTAACTCATCTGAAAATTGGAACTAAATAATAAAGTCAAATACTGATGCCTCTTTTTTTTTTTACTTTATTAGGAGATTTTTAAGTATGTGGAATAGAACTCAAACAAAATGCCCTTGCCTTCACCTTCAATGCCTTCAGTGTTTAGTTAGATAATCAGTCTGTCCCACACTCTCACCTTGTTTATATGTCACCTTGTAATGCTCCTGCGTGTATCTCTTACCTATATAACTAGACTGGAAGTTCCTTTCGGGTAAGGTTTTATATTCTTTTCATTCTGAGGCATGAGAATAATTCAGGACCATAAGTTCTAGCTGGCTTGAGAGACACTCCTAAGGACCACATCAAGGCCATCAGCTGCACAGCTTGCCAATTTAACTGTAGTCACTTGCAACAGGTCTTCCTAAATCATTGCTAAGGACACAAGCCTCCGGAGCTCCATGGAATATCACCACTTAATATTCCCAGCACTGCCATAGAAAACAGTTTCATATGCAAATATAGCCACTTAGCTTTCTGATCATAGAAGCTTCACATTAAGGAAAGACTGCTGGGACATCTGGTGTCCCATCAAGTTCCAAATATCATCATCAGTAAAGAGTGCGCTCAACTTTGAGTGTGAGGATAAAGGCGCTAGCCTCTGGCTAAGCCCCAGTTCCATATTACTGAAGAGTAGTCATTTGCTCTAAGTTGGTGACAAATGATATATAGGTCATGGCAGATAAGAAAGAACTTAAATCTAAACCTGTTTTAAGGCCTCAGTGTCTTATGTTTAGTGATGCTCTGTTGTCTTAATTGTCACTCCCTGACAAGTACATTGCACTTTTCTGGGATGGTTCATGGAGATGAAATGGGCAAGGTAGGGAATATTATTGCTCCATTCTGAAGGAAGAAATTTTCTTCCAAAAAACAGAGGTTGAACAAAGTTCAGAGTGTGTTTTAAGATGAAATCTAAAGATCCCAAAGCAATCCTTGAAATAGTGGTTAAAGTCAAGAGGTCCAGAAGCAGGAATGGAAGTAGAAATTCAGAGCTAGAAGCTTAACCCATGCTGGATCAAAAGTGATTAATCTAATACCAGTGAACTAAAGTCTAAAAAATTGCCATTTTTTTTGTTCTCATATACCAGTTTAAAACAGATGTTTAGGTAAGCCACAAAATTTAAAGAACAAAGGAGAAAATGTACATTGCCTCATCTCTTTGTTTCTTTCATCTCATAGAATGATAGGGCTTCCTAAACTTACCAGTGGAAAATTAAGAATCAATTGAGTATTTTTGCAGTAGGAGGATGGCTCCTTGGCCCTTTCTTCCTGAATCTATCCAGTGCATCAAGTTCAGAACTGGCCCTGGGCTTCCTTGACTACATTCTTGTGATCCCCATTTTGGATTTTGTGGCTGCATAAGAGTCAGTACTTGGTCTTATTAAGCAGGCACAGGTGGAAGTGATAAAGATGTGGTTTATTCCTTTCGTTGGGGGTTATTAGAATTGAAAAGTGTTACATGGTGACTAAAAAAATCTAGACTTCTCTTATAAAGTTTCTTCCTCTTCTGCCTGATACCTGCCAGGTGTATCTCATCACATATTTTTCCTCAGTCTTTCATCAAGCAGTTAGTAGCTCTTCTTAATGGACCTAAAACAATCACCAGGTATCCTGCTGCCAGAGCCATGGTGGCCATCAGATCGCTAATTAAATTAACTTAAGTCTAATATTGCAGACCTGAATTTGCCACTTGCTAGCTGTAGGGCTTTAAACAAACTACTTAATCTGTTTAAGGCTATGTTTCCTAATTTATCAAATGAGTAATCTTCAACATATATGTAATTTTATTAGTCAGATATGTAAGACTGGCGAAGAGGAAGAAGAGGAAGAAGAAGAAGAAGAAGAAGAAGAAGAAGAAGAAGAAGAAGAAGA
>JAAGEH010000041.1:29630470-29678665 GCA_011751065.1 Lasiurus cinereus | reverse complement strand
AGAAGAAGAAGAAGAAGAAGAAGAAGAAGAAGAAGAAGAAGAAGAAGAGCAAGAAGAAGAACAACAACAACAATGAGAAGAGTAAACATATCAGCTACTTAACCCAACAACAGTTCATTTCTTCTTGGTTGCTCTAGGCAACACTCATAATTCAGGTTTTATCTAGTAAGTGGTTCTGATTGGAGTCCCATTAAATCCTCTGCATCTGCCCAAGAAACAAGGAAAACAAGAGAACAGATATTTTAGAGGCCAGGAATCTATTTATGCCCCATTGAACAGAAATAGCCCCACAGTTCCACCTAGATTTAATGAGGCTGGAGAATATGCTCAGGAAGATGAGGAGGAACACAGACTTTTGTGAGCACTGCGATGATCTGTTCTAGCCATTGTGGAGGCTGATCATCTAGCTATTGGCAGCATATTTGTGAAACTGGGCATGGAAAATATTGAACACTTGAGATCAGGATATGAACTGAAGAACCAAGGGCTATAGTGGAGATGAAGAGAACACTTCTTTGTATATAGGGAGCTGAAAGGGGATAAATAAAGCCTTTTCAGTCCATCTGCATATCATCATTCCTCTGCTTCCTTAGATAAATAAGAGTGGAAACACTTTTCTTAGTTCAATCCTAACTAATTGTGACATGAAGCCTGGGTCTTTGTAAAGCCACTTTTTCAAAGGCTATAGAGACCACTATAAGTTGGTATAATCAGAAAAGTCTTCAAAGCAAGTAAAGAATTTGATATATGTTTCCACATAGGCAAAGAAAGAGACAATTGACACAAGAATAAAAAATCCATATGTGTTAGCTGTTTTTGCCCCATAATTACCAAGAAAGACAATGAAAAGTAAAGCAGGAAAGGTCACTGACATTTTCAGTCATAGGGTGAAAATTATATTGATACAAACAGAAAAGACTATCTTCTATTCAAAATTTCAAAACACACTAGGAAAATTATTTTTTTTTAAACTAGCCCTTTCAGCCATAAGTTTTGAACTTGATTGCACAGGCTCTATATTTGCAGAAAAAGGGAGAGTTGTGATGTAAAATATAGCCTAATAGAGTTTCTACTCTGCTTATGGATCTGAGAGTATGATGATATGGGTGTTTTCTGTTTTAACCGAACCCTGAAAGGGTAAGAAAGTAAGTAAAAGGCCTGGACCTAGAGGAAAAGAAATACTCAGAAACTGACAAATAGCTCTTCTATGTTTTCTTCTAGGGTACAAAGAAAAAAATTCAAGGACTTTTCCCATCATGTTTTGGTAAAGTCTGGTACCTTGACAAAGCATCTGTGTTCCATTTGGGACACTATATGTGTGCAATAAAAAGGAAACAGAACAAAATTGCAGTTCATGCACCTACAGATCTTCCCCATTCAAGTGACTTCTCAATTATTAGAGGTCTGCAGGTAAATAAAAATGTAATTCTGCTATACAGCACCTGATAACAGGAGACATATGGAGACACCAATATATACATATTACCTAGTTGCTATATTTATTATATTTTACTTCAACTAGCTTTTCTCTTAATGCTAAAACATGATCATAGGTAATGGAATTTAATTAACTTTTACAGGTCTTTTCCAATACATAATGTATCCTATTTTTAATGCATTTCTAAGAGCAGAAACATTTGCCTTTCTCTGGTGATAGAAGCCATCCATAATGAAAACAACTTATTTTCTCTAAAAGCATTCCTTCCTCCTGAAGCTCCTAATTCTTGTAATGTTTCTTCCTGGGCTGGTTATTTATCTTTTATTTCTTAGAACACAGCCTGCCCTTATTCACTCAGATCTGTATTGCTGGGGTGGGAAACCTGCAAACTACATTTCCCAGACACCCTTACCATCTGGCTTCTTATTATGTTCTGCCAGGTAGAGAAACTGTTAGAAATTAGAAGGTGGAAGAAAGATAGAAGCAGTGTGAGTTTTATAGACTCTGGGGGCTCAGGATGGGCAGCCCCTAATTCTTGGTTCTTGTTACAGGTAAGGAAACTCCTCGCTGGCAGTTTCAGCAGCAGCAGCAGCAGCAGCAGGGCTAGGCTCCTAGGCTCCAGCCCAAGAGGACCAATAGCTTCCTTCATTTTCTATGAGTCTAATATTAAAACCTGAGATCATTCATGACCTCTCTTCCTTTATGTTATAGTTTGTCAATCATCTTTTTCTTCATAATATGTCTCACACACATATATTCTTTTTCATCCTCATCTACTCTGTCTTGGCTCATTCTCCACATATTTCATGAACCCTCACAGTATTCTGCAGGACAATGAAACTTATAGAGATCTGAGTTTAAATTTCAGTTCATCGACTTACTTGCTGTGTGGCCTTGGATAAGTTATTTAACTTTTTTAAGATTCAGTTTTCTCATCTGTAAACTAAATTGCTAACAGTTACTGAGTACCTACAATGTACTTGGGGTTTGCTAAACAGTCTACATGTATTTTATATTTTAATACTTTTAATCCCATAAGGTGTATCTTATTCTTCTCATTTTTATACTTAAAAAAACTGAGGTTTAGAAGAGTTGAGTAATTTGCTTGACATCTCACTGCTAGTAAACAAATGGAGTAGGATTTGAAGCCAGGTAACACTGACATCAAAGACCATGCTTTTAAGCTTATTTAAGTGAAGATCATAATGTAGATATTATAAGATTATTGTGATGATTAAATGAGATGTATAAAGCACCTATAGGGCTAACAAAAAAGTGCTATAACAGAAAAGTGCGGAGGAATCCAAGATGGCAGCATAGATAAACACCTACACTGCTGCCTCGCACAACAATTTCAAAACTACAACTAAAAGACAGAACGGACATCATCCAGAACCACAGGAAAGCTGGCTGAGTGGAAGTTCTACAACTAGAAGGAAAGAGAGGGGCTCACAGAGACCCAGAGGAGCTGCAAAAAGCTGAGGTATGGAGACGCGCGCGCTGAGAGAGCGGGTGCCAGAGTACCGGGCTGGCTTTCTCTGGCGGGAGGGAAATGGAGACTCCCAACGGCATTGAACCCCTTATCCTACGACACTAAACCCCAGATCCAGCCGAAACACATACGGGGGAAGTTTGGACTGTGAAAAGGGAGAGGTGCACGGAAATTTAGGGGAGTCGCAGAAGATCAGGTCCGGTCTCGCACGCGCACGGTGCTGCGTGGAGGACAGACTGCTGATTGTGCCGCTGGCTTTCGCGACTGGGCGGGAGACAGACCCTCCCAACTGTGCCACTTCTGAGTCCACTGGGCCCCTGTTTCGGGCAAAACCCTGGGGACCTAGACTCGTGTGGTCCTGGTGTGCAGGGGAGCTGGAAAGGCAGCGGTTAGAGGCACCGCCGGCACGCACAAGGACTGCTCCAGCCATTACCCAGTCACGTGAGACTCAGGGGCCATGGAGGGCGGGGCCGACTGGAAGGCAAGGCGGTCCCTTAAGCCCTGAGACTCCACCCCTCCAAGCTCAACAGAGGCTTCTGAGGCTTTGCGTCTGGTATCATAAGGCTGAATCCAACACAGAAGTTTCCCCGGCATAGGGAAAATGCCGAGACAAGGGAAGGGATCACAAACAAAAGAAATGGAGGGAAAAAAACGACTGGATATAGAGTTCAAAACCACGCATATAAGGTTTTTCAAGAATATGCTAGAAAAGATGGATAAATTTAGTGAGACCCATGAGGAGATGAAAAAGGACCAAACAGAAATTAAACATACACTGACTGAAATAAAAAATATTATACGGAGTCCTAACAGCAGACTAGAGAAAGGCAAGAACCAAGTAAAAAATTTGAAATATAAAGAAGCAGACAACATTCAACTGGAAAAGCAAGAAGAGAAAAGAATCCAAAAATGTGAACATAATGTAAGGAGACTCTGGGACAGTTTCAAGCGTACCAACATCAGAATTGTGGGGGTGCCAGAAGAAGAGAGAGAGCAAGATACTGAAAACCTATTTAAAGAAATAATGACTGAAAACTTCCCACATCTGGTAAAAGAAATAGACTTACAAGTCCAGGAAGCACACAGAACCCCATATAAAAGGAATCCAAAGAAGACCACACCAAGACACATCATAATTAAAATACCAAGAGCAAAAGACAAAGAGAGAATATTAAAAGCAGCAAGAGAAAAACAGTTTATTACCTACAAGGGAGAATCCATACGACTGTCAGCTGATTTCTCAACAGAAACGATGCAGGCCAGACGGGAGTGGCAAGAAATATTCAACGTGATGAATAGCAAGAACCTACAACCAAGAATAATCTATCCAGCAAAGCTAACATTCAGAATTGAAGGGCAGATAAAGAGCTTCACAGAGAAGAAAAAGCTAAAGGAGTTCATCAACTCCAAACCAGAATTATATGAAATGCTGAAAGGTACTCTTTTAGAAGAGGAAGAAGAAAAAGGTAAAAGCCAAAAAATTATGAACAACAAATACATATCTATCAACAAGTGAACCTAAAAATTAAGTGAATTAAAAATTTGATCAACAGAATAAACTGGTGAATATAATAGAATCAGGAGCACAGAAAGGGAGTAGACTGATAATTCTCAGTGGGGAAGGGGTGAGGGGTGTACAGGGAGAGACTGGACAAAAATCATACACCTATGGATGAGATCAATGGGAGGGAGCTAAGGGCAGAGGGAGGGGTGGGAGCTGGGTGGAGGGATGCTATGGAGGGGAAAAAAGAGAAACAAATGTAATAATCTGAATAATAAAGATTTAATTTAAGAAAAAAAGAAAAGTGCTGTAACAGTCTTTATAGCTTCTATAGCATTACATGTATTCAATAATAATCCAAAATATCCTGCTTTGGTTATTTTAACCAAAATCATTTTATGTTTATACCCCATAGAAACATACATAAGAGATCATGGGAAAACAGAATTTGCTTTAGTTTTGCTGGAATATATAAGTTCGACAGACTCATACTATCTTTAAATACACCCTTATATTATCTTATGCATTAATCTCTTCACACCTAAACACACTTTTCTTTTTATGTAGACACTGGAGATCCAGTGCATGAAAATTTGTGTATTTGGGTGTGGGAGGGTCCCCTCAGCCTGGCCTGCCCTTTTCACAGACCAGGAGCCCTCAGGGAATGTCCAACTGATGGTTTAGGCGCACTACCCACGGGGAGCAGGCCTAAGCCATGTCTGGTCTCTCTTTGCAGTAGGTGACCTGTGGGCTGATCAGGGCAGCACCAGCCAGCTAGTGGCTGGCCATGACCCCTGTCACCCCACCTCCGGTGGCCTCTCTCAGCAGGGCGATTGGGGGATGGTGCTGGCTGGTGAGAAGCTGGCACCACCCCTCCATCACTCCTCTGCCGCCAACGGTTACCGCCACTCCCCCTCCCCATCACCATCCCCTCCCTCTGCCCACTGTTACCCATCTTTGGTTGGCCTGGTATGGCCTGCTTGCCAGTCCTGGCCCCCAATGACTGGTCGTTCCACCTTTCAGTCAATTTACATCTTAGGCTTTTATTATATAAGATATTCTTATTTCATACTTAACAAAACTTGGACTTGATTCTTATTTTATTATTAAATTTATTGGAGTGACATTGTTTAGTAAAATTATATAGGTTTTAAGTGTACAAGACTATGATATAGCATTTGTATATTGCATTATATGTTTACCACCCAAAGTCAAATCTCTTTTCATCCCTGTATTTTACTCCATTTCCCTTTGATATCCATCATACCGTTGTCTGTGTCTATGAATTTGTTGTTCTTGTTTGTTCATTTGTTGCTTTCAGTTTTATATGAGTGAAATCATATGGTTCTTGACTTTTTCTGTTTGACTAATTTCCTTAGCACATTATTCTCAAGGTCCATCCATATTATTGCAAAGGCAGTATTTCATCTTTTCTTATGGCTGAGTAGTATTCCACCGTATATATGTACAACATCTTCTTTATCCAGTTATCTATAAAAAGGTACTTTGGTTGTTTCTATGTCTTGGCTACCATGAAAAATGATGCAATAAACATAGGGGTGCATATATTTTTGTAAATAAATCTTTTTAAAAATTTTGGGTAGATTTTTTTTTAATGTGAGTATTTGACATTAGAAGAACCGTCAGGACAAGTGGCAAAGCCAGCTTTCAGGAGATGGCCCCAGGATGCTGGGAGCAGCCCAATTGGAGAGAAAGCAGGGAAAATCCTAAAGATAGATCCCACACAAGCCTATGGTTAGAACATATATCCAGTGAATTCTGTTTCAAAATACAGTTAGGATATCTTTCCAGGTAGTTTAGCTTTGTTCTTTGCTGAACTGCTGGCTCCACTGGTTATAATAAGAACATTTTATACTCAAAGGTCAAAAATTAATAACTAGAAATCCAAATAAAGCTTCTTGGTATCTTCTGTCATTAATTATTAAAACTTCTGGAGCATCACCTTATTCTCAAAGGATTTTGTTCACTTTTAAAACAACTTGTCTCCCTTTTTGTACTATCAGTGGATAATTAGTCCTTCAAAAGTCATCCCAGTGTACAGAGGAGTGAACAGGTGTCAGGAGATCTGAAGTCTGATGGTGACTCTGATGCTAAATACCCTTTCGAATTTTTTGAGCTTTCATTCTCTCATTTGTACAATGAAACACACAGTTCCATCCAGTGCAGAAATTTTATGATTCTAATTAAGAATGATTTTCGAAATCGCAATGAATTGAAGCACACTCACGAAATGAATCTGGCTGCATTCCAAAATGCTGCCTCTGGAAACTCAAATTTTAACAATTTTGTAGAACATTCAGTTGACCAAACTCTCTCTGAGCAACTACTATGTGTGCAATTGCTTTAAATTCTGGAGGTTATGGGATCCAGTACCAACCCTAGAGATTTTATACACTAACTAGAGGCCTGGTGCAGAAAATTCACGCATAGGGTGAGTGTGTGTGTCCCTCAGCCTATCATGCACCCTCTCCAATTTGAGACCCCTTGAGGACAGTTGGACATCCCTCTCACAATCCAGGAATTCTGGCTCCCAACTGCTTACTTGCCTGCCAGCCTGATCATCCCCTGACATGCTTGGGTTGAGGGCTTGAACCCCAGTAGGAGAGATTTGTGGGAGGTAGCTGATATATGTTTCTATCTCTCTCCCTCTCCCCTCCTCTTTTTCTAAAAAATTAATAAAAATATATATATTTTTTAAGTGCTAAGCAGACAGTATAGTAGTGAAAATCACAACAAAGAAAGGATTGCAGGCCACTTGAGGAATTGTTCAAAGGTAAGTTTGACCAAAGTGGAGAGTGAGCCAGAAGATGGTTTGAGCAGATACTGAAAACTCTTGACTTTAAGGAAACTTGACTTTATTCACCATGCAATGGGAAACCATTTTTAAGTTTTGACAAGAAAATGATAATTTCTAAGTCATGCAGGATTTCAAAATTGTGTCATTTATCACAATATACAGAGACTTCATATATCTGCATGAATTGTTAAACATTCAGATTTTGGTCTTCATCTTATTTAAACTGAGTAGGTTGAACAGGTTCTCACAATCCACAGAGCTTTATATTAAACATACTAGACACACTTACACATATTCCTTTAAGTGACTTTTGCTTCAATTAAGATGTGAATAAAGATCAAAACTAGTAGCTAATGGCAAAATACAAGCATCAAAGAATTCCAATCTCCAGAACTTTTTATTTCTTCTCATTATTTTTAATTAGAAACAATTTAATAAGGGGCTATTGAATATTCACATAGCTCTCACACTTCTGTATGTGTTGCCTATTCATTTCTGCAGTCTTGCAGTTGAGTTAAAACTCTGTCTTCAGCCCCAAAAACTAATTGATTGTGTGTGTGTGTCTTTGTGTGTGTGTGTGTGTGTGTGTGTGTGTGTGTGTGTGAGAGAGAGAGAGAGAGAGAGAGAGAGAGAGAGAGAGAGAGAGAAAGAGAGAGAGAGAGTCATATTTAAAAGAACCAAACAAAAGCTTCCAGCATTCACCACTCAGGGATAGAGAAAGAAGAAATCTCTATCTAATAGCATGAAACTTTGCTGTTTTCTCTACTGAATTAACTAAAATCATTTTTAAGAAAGAACATTTCAATACATTTTTCTGACAGGTAGAAAATTAACTACATACCAGAAGCTATTGAATTCAACTTTAACAGTATCAATAAACATTTCTGATTAAATTATGAAATTGATTTTATAATTTTGACCATTATGTTTTTACATCAATATCATCATATGACAGTAAATGTAGTTACTGCTTCCTTATTGATCTTAGACATGGCACTCTAAAGTACTTATTTGACTATATTACAAAATCAAATTTGATTTCCTGTAGTACTGCAGTAACTTCAGGTCCTAATCTACTCTAAAGAATCAAAATAGATGAATTATTCAGTTATTAAAAGATATATTTTTCCATGGAGGAAAAGGAACACTTTGGTCAAACCATCCTTAATGGTTGTGTTACAGGATATTTCTTCATGTGGGATTACTTCGCGTTGGTCTTACATAAATATACTATCACCTCCTGCTTGTGTGTTATCAATCATGTTTCCAATGAATAACGTAAACATCACTTGAATAGAAAAAAATGTTTATCCTTTCTGCACAGGAATTCAACAACAAAAAAATGTAATGTTTCCATGACTCTAAAATTCATGTGTTTTTGTTTCATCAGTCCACCCCATCAAAATAATACCATTGCATTCCCAGGAGATCTGCCTGTCTTATGTCTTTCAGTGGACAAATTCTAAAAGCAAACTAAAAGATGATGCTCTGAATGTCTGGTAGAGTTAATACAAAACTGGGGGTGCTCATCCTAGAGGTCCAGCATTGCTGGGGAAATCCACATAAAGATGTTTCATGCTTGTCAATACTTCCCCCCCAAAAAATATTAACTTATAAATTTTACTAATAATTAATAATTAATAAAATATTAACTTTAAAAATTTTAACTTATAAAATGTGGGGATATGTAGAGACCTCTCAATTATGTTATCTCCACTCCATCAGATGGATGAGGACAGCAAGGCCTATGGAGCATTAAGAGACATAGCTGGTTCATAAGACACTGAAGCTAGACCTCAAGTTTCTTGTCTCCTAGTTGAAATCATATTTTTTCATTTCAGGTGCACTCTAATTATAATTTTTGAAGTAGCCTATGAAGTAAGAATTGATATATCAAACCCAGGTAAATTACATCCACCCAAGACTCAAATGAATCAGTCCATATTAGAGAAGTTCTAAGGACTACTGAGATGCTACTATTTGTTGTTGTTGTTGTTGTTTTGTTTTCTTTTGTTTTGTTTTTCATTGTCCACTTCCTACTTCCATGGAAATAGGAACCCTATTGTAAGGACTATTAAAATTTTTTAAAAAGATATCTTTGAATCATTTCACAAAGAACCAAAGTATAAATTCACTTTGGTTCAAGGTACCAAAACATAAATAAATATATTCATTTTTGGATCTGCCACTGCTTGGAGTTTGGAGGGTCAGATTACATCCACTCCCTTTTTCTTCTCCTTACCCTTGCATTAGCATTTGCTAAATACTTCTCTTATGAAAAGGTTTCTGTTATGGCCAACATTGAAAACCAATGGGAATAAATTCACTAACTAATAGAATTTTAATAAATAGAATATTCAAGGCGGGAGCAGTCCTAAAGCTCACCTCATCCAATCTTCCCCAAAGCAGAAATGTCCTGTGTACCATCCCAGAAAATGCCCACCTGGTCTGTCTCAATAGCTCTGGAGCCTGAGGACCTTCTCTTTTCTACACAGGCCATCTCATTTATGAATAGCAGTGAGTGCTAGAGGTTTTTCCTTATAAAACACTAAAATGTATTTACTGGTTGATTTAATAACTTCAGGAGAAAAAGGGTTATTAAAACTGTCACTTTAATAAAAGTGAGTCTAATCCTCGATATTAGTCTCCTATTTTATTATAATAATTTACTAGAGGCCCAATACATGAAATTTATACACTTGGGGGTGGGAGGAGGAAATCCCTCAGCCCCACTTGCACTCTCTCACAGTCTGGGAACCCTTGGGGGATGTCTGACTGTCGACTTAGGCCTATTCTCCACCAGCAGTTGGACATCCCCCAAGGGATCCTTAGAATTACTAAGCCATTGCTGCTATGCTTGCCAGCTGTGAGCCTGGCTTCTGGCTGAGCAGTGCTCCCTCTGTGGGAGCACACTGAATACCAGGGGGCAGCTCCTGAATTGAGTGTCAGGTCCCTCGTGGTCATTGTGTGTCATAGCAAATGGTTGTTCTGACAATCAGTTGATTTGCATATTAGCCTTTTATTATACAGGATCTTCCTGGCTTTGTTTTGTATGATAAAAAGATCTCTGAAAGAAAAGAAATTTCCAGATAGTTTGGAAGAGAAAAACAACAAAAATCTAATTTTTATTTTTTATTTTACTGACCTAGATGATGGATTTCTACAGAGCAGGAGACTTGGAAAGAGCAGGGCAGCACCTATAGCTACAAGCTAATTACAGGCTCTGCTCTAACTAGGATGATTCTTAGTGTGGCCTTAAGAAGGCCTATAGGACTGCATATTAAATGCAAAGGCTCTGAGATAAAACAAACAAACAAACAAAAACCCCACAAAACATTAATTCAGTGACTAACTTGTTAGGCAACTTTATGGAGTGTGTTCAGCAATGAGACCATGAAGTACAACCTGAGCATAATCTCTGTTCTCCAAAGTGCATAAGCCAGAGGGAGAAACAGACATGAGGACCTTCAAATGAGAATGCAGTGAGTAGATAAGTGCAAAAAGAAGGTTCAGTGATCAAAAGGAGAAGACCCAGATTCCAGCAGGAGTTCTATTCTGCTTTGCTTCTTGCAGCTGGCTTCCTGACAATCAGTTCAATCCGGTTCCACTCAAATTCATCTTTCACACTAGTTCTTAATGATCTTCTAAATACAAACCTGATTCCCTTGTCCTTAAGTAAAAAGTTCATGCTCCTTAGTTCATGCTCCAAAACCATTTATAAATTCCTACTTCCCTTCAGCCACTTCTCTCAGTACCAGCCCTACCTCAATCTCTTGTCCTTCAACCACATTGACCTTCTTGTGGATCCCCACACACTCGGGACCCACTCACTTCTGGGCTTTCATGGAGGTTAACATTTCTCCTATGTACTCTTCAATAAATAAATTCAGTGTGAAGCTTCAGGTCTCAGACCAAGTATTATATTTATAGAAAGTCATTCTGACCCTCTCAATCTGGGTCTTGGTTCAAGGGCACCCCGTTTTTACCTTGATTCTGAATTGAAAACCTATACCTACTATTTGTGGTCACTTTATCCAAAGAGAGAAAGAGAGAGAAAAATATAGACAGAGAAAGAAGAATGAAGGAGAGGAGGAAGGTAAAGAGGGAATAATTTATATAAACTGCTTATTTACACTTCACAACAAATTTTCCTCTGATAGTGAAATTTTAGGTACAGCTTTGCAGATTAAAATGGCATAATGGATCAAATATTCCTTTTACTTTGCTTGTGATGCTCCTGTAGAGAGAGGACAATGAGCAATGTGAGCTTGGAGGCATTGGAACCTCATTCTGGAAGGTAAGCAAACATTACTCAGCACAAAGTTTCCCCAAGCAAACTCACAAAATCAAAAATAGAAACATTAAGAATTTTCCACTATTAGTTAGCCAGTGTTCATACTGTACAGTCTCATTATAACTCTTGGAACAGAAATTAGAAAGGGTGTGATCTAGGCCAGAGTTTGACATACGTTTTTGTAAAGGGCCAGATAGTTGATACTTGGGCCTTTGCTGGCCATTTAATCTGTTACAACTACTCAGCTCCACCATTGTAGGCAGAAAAGAGCCACAGACAATATGTAAACAAATGAGTGTGGCTGCACTTCAATAAAGTTTTGCTTATAGGCACTGAAATGTGAATTTCATATATTTTTCCCATGTCACAAAATATTATTCCTCTTTAGATTCCCCCCTCAACCCATTAGAAGTCATTCTTAGTTCCCAGGTTATATTTAGGCAGCAGGCTGGATTTGGGCTGTGGGCCGTAATGTGCCCATTAATGTTGTGACCCACAGGTTGAGAACCACTTCTGTAGAGCCTAAGACCATCGGAAGACACAGATATTTACATTATGATTCATTAACAGTAGCAAAATTACAGTTATGAAGTAGCAATGAAAATAATTTTATGTTTGGGGGTCACCACAACATGAGGAACTGTGTTCAAGGGTCATGGCATTAGAAAGGTTTAGAACCACTGAATCTTGCATTTTTCATGCATTGCTGCATTTAATCCTCACAATGACCATATGAAGGCATTCTTTTTTACCACCTTCCCATTTTACAGAAGTGTCCACTGAGGTCAGAGGGATGTATAAATAACTTGCCCAAATTAACACAGCAGTGAGCAGCATGCACAGGATTTCTACTCAATCTGCCTGACCATAGAGGCCATCCTCTTTCTATTTTGCCATCCATAGCTTAACACCCTTGAGTCTACTATTATGTTTGCAATTCACCACTTATACCTGTAAGCAAACGACTGGTATGGGAATTACTGACAACATTCAAAGCTTTTCATAACATCTTTTCATGACATATGTCATCTGGTTTGATCTTGCTGTCCAACTTCCTCCCGCACTCTTCCCTTACTCAAACTCTTTAAATCCTGGAGATGTTCTGCCATAAATTCCTGGTCTCCTGGGCCCAATTCAAATGTCACCAGTACCACAAACCCTGCCCCGATTCCCCCTACCAGAAACTGAAGGTGTTTCTTTTCTTCTGTTACTGCCCAAAGCACCTTGCACCTCTATGCCGCACTCAACATTATAGTCATTGATGTTTCAGTTTTATCTACCTGTTGTTTATTAGCTGGTTGAGGGCAGAAAAATTCTAGCAGGAATCTGAAGCTTCATATACATCGCATAGGTTGAGTACTCAATAAATTTGCTAAGATTCTTTATAAAAATAAAAAAGCCACTATCATCCTCAGTAAAATAAAATGTAGGTCGTTTAAGTTGGGCAATGGAGGGATGCTCTCCAACAAGGAAAGGTGATTAGGCCACTCAGTTTTGTCTCTGGCATCTGAAATGCAGTTCTCCCTCAGTATATGGTTCAACTACATTAACCCTGAGGGGAAGAAAGGGGCTTTTTCCTCCTTAATACTCAGTCCTGAACACAGACACTTAACCTTTTCCTGAATTCCCGATAGCTTAGCTGAGACAAGGCAGAAGCATTTAAACAAGAGTTTATTAGAGGCTAGAGGATGACAAAAGGGAAATAAACATAAAAAGGGGCTAGAAAATGAGGTTGTAAGAGTTATATATATAGCTTACAGCTCCACAGCTCAGTTTAACCACAGGGAAGCCTGCATGTGGCTGAGGCCATCTGATGTCCCTATTCCTGGGACTGCACGTCAGTGTCTCTGGATTCTCTGAAACTGAGACCCAAGAAACATGGCCCCAGAGAAATCAGAGTTTGCTTTTGCTCTGGCTGCAATCTGCTGCCAAGACTTTCACGTCTTCTGTTAGAGAATCTATGCTTTTATCAGAAAAATAAGCTCCAGAATGTCCAGCTTTTTTAGGTCGTAAATCATCCTGATCTGATGCAAGAAGCTCAAATTTGGGGCGAGGCAACAGGAAGGAAGCAGGATATTATACTGGACAAAAGGAGAGAAGAGCTGTTTGCTAATTTAGTTGAGAGCAAAATAAGGAGAAAGTGGTTCAAACCACAGAAGGAAAGGATTTAGGTTAGTTATAACAGACACTTCTTACTAAAAGGACAGTCAGACCAGAGAAAGACTAAAAAGTCTGGATATGGGGAAATGGTTCCAATAATAATGAGGCCAGTCACTCTCAGACTGTCCCAGTTGATAGCAGTTTGAAAGCAGAGAACAAGAGGCCAGGTATGGATTAGGTGACATTAGATTTCTTCCCAGCTTTGGGTAGCTTTAGCCCATAGATTGTGGAATATGACAATTGAAATGAGAGCCCAACTTCTAATATAAAATCATGGGTAACCTTTTCATATGATTGCCTTTTCTTCTTAACTACAGGAACATATACTGAGTGGTAAGTAGAAACAAAAATAAGATGCTTAAGCTTTAGTAAGTTTATTTAGAAAACTGAAGCTGAGAGAAAGAAACAGAAAGAGAGGACAATAGGAGAAAAAGAGAGAGGAAGAGTGGGGGAGAGAGAGAGAGAGAGCGCACACACACACCTGGCGAAACTGATTATATGACCACGAGGAAGTCAATTTCTTCTGAGTTTCCTCATCCATAAAATGGGAAATGTTTCCCAGGGCTATCTGAGCTATGGAGGTAAAAGAGCTTTGAGAAGTAGAAGGCACTCTCCCAAATGGAAGGGATTACTATTAGCTAAATGCATTACAGACCAGCAGCATCAGGAGGGCTTAACCTCGGGCAAACAGCAGTCCAACAGGTGATTTGAGTAAGGGTTGAGGTTACATTTTGATTAACCCACGCGAAGCCCTTACATCATATAATGCAATGTGATACACCCAAATGGAGCCCCTTCGAGCCAAGTTGGACCTCTAGTTTCATGTCGTTGTGGCTGTGTTTTTCATTAATTTCAGTGACCCTTGTAGTTAGTTCTTCATCTAAGGAACGGGGTGGGAGAGGGGCTCTGGAAGGAAGACTAGGGCACAAGAGAGAAGTTTGGATTTTGGATGCTTAAATCAGAGGACATTGACTTTTGCAAAGGAGTAAATTGAGAAATATAAACAAATCATTAGGTCAGTTAAACCAGCAGGACATTGAGACCTGCCAAAGCATCTGATGGAATAAAAAAGAACAAGTTTAGGGAGTGGTTTTGTTGTTTGGATTGTCCCCCGGAAAAAAAAAAAACACCTGGCAGGGTTATGCCTTGTGATTAATTTATCGCATCATTAATCTCTTTGCTTGTTTTTATGTAAAAAATAAAAAGGGTCCAAATCTAATTTACTCAGGAATATGTAATAAAATTCCTATTAGGAAAGACAAGAATGGTGAGGTGTTCTTTGAATAAGTGCTATTTTTATAAGTCCATTATTAAGAGTTTTACAAGAGATAGGAAGAGTGTTTGTAAAGAAAACACTAACCCAGCCCAAAGCAAGGAAAGAGCCCTGGTTTGGACCTGTTGGGTTCACAAAGTGGCTTTCAGTTCTGCATGACTAGCAAGATAATCAGGCAAATGATTCATCAGGCTCTTAACTCAGCAGGTGTGTTGCTGTGTACCCACCAAAGAGCCATTCACAACTCATTTGAAGCTGCGACTTTCTCTGTAAGGCAAGAATAAGATTGGAAGATCATTCGCTCAGATATTTTCTTCTATGGGTGTGTCAGGCATCATTCTATTCAATTCTACTTAGAAAATATTTATCAAACAACTCATGCTGTGCTACTAAATAACACTAGTTGCTGGTGGGGATGGGAATGGAAGTGAGGAAAGAAGAAAGGAATAATAAAGGAGAAGCTAGCCCTTCCCTCAAAGCATTTATAGTTTGACTGGAGGCCAAGTGCACAAAATTCATGCACTACAGAGGATCCAACACCCTGGCCTGTGTCCTCTCACAGTCTGGGAGCCCTTGAGGGATATCCTTAGCACTGCCACTATGGCCAATATGCTCACCAGCTGTGAGGCTGGCTTCTGGTGCACTGACCACCAGGGGGTAGCTCCTGTATTGAGCATCTGCCCCCTGACGGTCAGTGCACATCATAGCGATGGTCATTCCACCTTTTGGTTGATTTGCATATTAGCTTTTTATTATATAGGATAATAAAAACCTGGTTTCTCCTCATGAAAATGATTGTTCAAGAACAAAGCAATATATAAACCCAAAAGCAAGAACACAGGATATTGCACCAAATGAAAAAAAATACAAAACTAAGTATATACTCTAAACCCATGGTCTGCAAACTGTGACTCGTGAGCCACATGTGGCTCTTTGGCCCTTTGAGTGTGGCTCTTCCACAAAATACCATTGCCTGGGCGAGTCTATTTTGAAGAAGTAGTGTTAGAAGAAGTTTAAGTTTTAAAAATTTGGCTCTCAAAAGAAATTTCAATCATTGTACTATTGATATTTGGCTCTGTTGACTAATGAGTTTGCTGACAACTACTCTAAACCAAAATGCGATTTAATAATTACACATATATATGTTTATATATGTATGTGCATGTGTGTTTTGAATACATACTAACAGAATCCTATCTAATAAAAGAGTAATATGCAAATTGACCATACCTCTGCTACACCCACAAGCCATGCCCACCAGCTACACCTACCAGACAGTCAGAGCAAGTATGCAAATTAACCCAACCAAGATGGCTATGGCCACAGAGAGAGCAGGAGGGAGGCTTGGGTTGCCCCTGGCAATGGGGGAAACCAAGCTTTCTGCACACCCTGGCCGGTCCAGGCCTCCACTTAAGGCAACAAAGTTTCAATGGCTGTGTGAGCAGAAGGCATGGCTCCACTCCAGGCTACAAAGTTTCAATTGTAGAAGATAAATAAATCCCAGATACCAGGGCATCAGTTTGGGTCACCAGGGGGCATGGCTGGCCTGTAAACCACCACAGGCCCCTTGCCCAGCCACCCCATGCCCCAAGGGAACACCCAACCTAATCCAGGACACTCTTCAGGGCAAACCAGCTGGCCCCCACTTATGCAGCAGGCCTCTATCCTATCTAATAAAAGAGTAATATGCAGATTAGCCATTACTCCAACACACAAAATGACTGCCCCCACGTGGTCAAAATATTCTGCCCCCATGTGGACACAAGATGGCTACCACAAGATGGCCAGCAGGGGAGGGCAGTTGGAAGGGACCAAGCCTGCAAGGATGGCAGTTGGGGGTGATCAAGGCTGCAGGGAAGGGAAATTGGGGGGGACCCAGGCCTGCAGGGGAGGGCAGTTAGGGGTGACCAGTCTCACAGGGTATGGCAGTTAGGGGCAAACAAGCTGGCAGGGGAGCAGTTAGGCATCAATGGGGCTGGCAGGGCAGTGGTTAGGTGGTGATCAGGCTGGCAGGCAGAAGTGATTAGGGGCAATCAGGAAGGCCTGTTTAGGCCTGATCCAGATTTGAGAGGGAGTAGGCTGGGCTGAAGGACACCACCCCCTACCCCATGCACGAATTTCATGCACCTGGCCTCTAATAATAATTATAAAGTTTTATACCTAAAGTTAATACTTGTTATCTCTACATATGGTAATATAGTTGATTATTAAAAAATGTATACAAAATTATATTTTCACTTTGCTTGAAATAAACAAAAATTCATTTTCATAACCCATATATATGCAAGCATCAAATACAAGCGGCAAAGATGAATGTGGCTGTGAGAGGAATGAGGAAATGTTCTAAAGGATTCTGATTGGGAGGAGCAGAGGCCTTGGGAGATAGATATCTGGTCATAGGAAGCCTGGGGAAGAGGGGAGATTTTTCCACCTGAGCCCCAGGTCAGGGGAGTAAGCAGTCATCTTCTCAAGAGGCAAGGACACCATGGGGCATCCAGATTCTGATGAAAGGGCCAGGATTGCATGAGACAAGCTGTTACTCCCCTCAGGAATGTAACTATCATCAAAATGATTCATATGTCAGAGGTACAAATTGTATAATTTTCACCAGCTTCCCAGCCTCCTCTTCACATGCCTCTCCTAAGGAGACCCCTTTTAGCGTGAACCCTGAACCTTCTCTTGTGTGTGATAAACAGTGGAAAGAGGTAATGATAGGAATGAGCAGAGTCAGGGTAGAGTTTTTGTTCTTTAGGGCAAAAAAAGAAAGAAAGTTACCAGCTTGAGAGAAGAATTTGATACTAAAGCGGTTAAGTGAGGATGGAGGAGTTAGAAGCTACCTAGACTGGATTTCCAGGAGGGATTTTTTTTTTTTGGGGGGGGGGGGAGGAAGATAGAAAGTTGAGAGAACAAAAAGGATTTATTAAGTCTAGTTGTTGTTTCTGTGGAGGTCACTAAGTTTGGAAGAAATAAGGAAAAGACTATTTTTCTGTACATTAAGAGCATTTTATAAGATGGGGTCAGCAAACTTTTCCAATGAAGGGCTAGATAGTAAATATTTTTAGCTTTTAGGACCATGCAGTGTCTGTCAAAACTACTCAACTTTGCCACTGTCATTTGAAAGCAACCATAGATAATATGTAATCAAATATGGCTGTGTCTTAATTAAACTTTATTTAAAAAAAAATAACTTCCTTCTGGCTGGGTAATTTAGTTGTTAGAGCATCATCCCCATACAAGGTTGTGGGTTTAAATCACCAGTCAAAGCACATACAAAAATCCATCAGTGGGATGCATAAATAACTGGAACAACAAATCAATGTCTCTCTCTTTCTCCTTTCTTCTCTTTATAAAAATCAATAAATAAAAAACTTTAAAAAAACTGCTTTATTTTAAAAATTTGGTTGTGCGATATAGTTTTCTAACTCTTGTTGTCTGAGAGTACTAAGATTTAAACATCTTTCTGTTCCCTCCCCCGCTCCGCTCCCTCCACACACACACACACTGCTCTCTCTATATTATACATAGACAGGACCATGTGGTACATTAGTTATATTTGGGTTACAGCAATAAACACAGCAAGTTCTTTCACTGGTCACATAGAGAAAATTATAGCTACAGAGAGAAGCATGACTATGAGAACACTGTAAGATCTTATTCATTATTTTTGCATATGATTTCCTATTGTGATCAGAAGGGAAAACTTCATGATGAGAGAGGGCTCATCTTCAAGGAAGGACTTCATCTGTTCAGGCTGCTATAACTGAATACCAAAGACTGTGGCTTATAAATAACAGAAATGTAGTTCTCACATAAGTCCAAGATTAGGACACCAATCGACTTGCTGTCTGATGGGGACTCACTTCCTGGTTTGCAGATAGCTGTATTTTCTCTGTATCCTCATATGGCAGGCAGCAGAGGCGAGGGAGCTTTCTAGGGTCTCTTTCAGAAGGGCATTAATCTCTTCAAGAGGGCTGTGCCCTTATATCCTGATACCATCACATTAGAGATTAGGTTTCAATATATGAATTTTGGGGAGACACAGACATTCTGTCTATAGCAGTGGCAAAAAAGGAAGAAGGAAGTTGGTACACTGTGGCTCCTTAGTCGACCTAGCATGAAAGAACCTCCACAGGCAGAAAAGACAGTGACAGGTGAAAAGAGGGAACAAAAGTGATCTACAGGAGAAGTGAGGACCTGGAGCAGGTTGGCATGGCTCAGCATAGGAAAGTCCATGTGTTTCTCAAGAGGACATTCTCTCAATCAATATCTATAAAGCACCTCCTATGTGTAAGTGCTGAGGCAGACACCGGAAAGCAGGTAATAAAAAATAATTCTGTCCTTGAGGGGCTAGTCTGAGAGACCACTCCTTCTAGTAGAAAGGGGAAAATCATTCACAGCTGCTGCGAAGTGAAGATCTATAGGAAAAAAGTCAATGTTGTACTGCTTCTTGATCAGGAAAAGGAGCTCTACATGGTGTGGCATTGCCCATTTTTTGCATTTACATATATCTCTTGAGCTACTGACCACACTAGAGTCAGGAAGGAGAAGCCAGTCTTTGCCCAAGAATAAATTTGCAATTCAAGGGCAGAACAGGCCTGATCTTGCAGCCAGCTCATGTGAGATGAGTTTGGACAGGTTATTCTCACCCATTTACACAGGGATCTGGACATCGATGATGATAAGAAACCATTATTGCCTCTAAGACAAAAGTGCTAATCAGCTGAATGGAAGTTTGTTGTGCATTGCTGCTAAGGATCCAGATATTTAGAAATGTCTTGTCAACTGGCAGATTTTTTCACTTTTCAGTTTACTATTATTATTCCTTAGAAACCAACTGAGATGAGATTATTTCTAGATATCAAATCAAGTGTATTATTTGCCAAGGGACTCTCTAAGAAATTATTGTTCCCTACTTAAATAAAAATATGGCCTTCTTGAGCCCCTCAAAGACAGACATGGTCATGGCTCTGCCATTGTTTCTCACTACGGTCCAGCCTACTGCCAGGGTCATGGATAGATCTTTCTGTTTCAAATGAGTGACAGTAGAATAGAACACATAGGTTTTATCTTGATTTGTGTCCCCTATAATAGTATGCTTTTTCTAAAAAGTCTGGTTGTATTTTTTGCTAGCCAGTGTAAATATTGCTGCTGCAGAAAATCCCCAAGCATTGGCTTTGCAAAAGAATTCTAGAGCTCCTTAAACCAAGGATAGAGTCACAGGAGCCTTTTAACACGTGTCAACCCCATACTTGTTTCATTTGCATGTTGCAGAGTTTAGTGAGATTAGAGAAAAACAAAACAAAGAACAACTCTGCATTGGACTGAACTGCTAGTTAATGGCTGAGGCCCAGTTTCCCCCTACACAGACAGTCTGGCTGAACACTGGAAGGTTGCCATAAATTGGCTTGTCTTGTTGAGAAGTCTGATTCAAGTTTTATTGCCTTCTCTTCTTATGTCCAGCCACCACAAACACTAACTAAGGCCCCCTCAGGCTGCCTTGCTTCCTATGTCCTATCAGCAGGGGGGTTGATGGCAATATGGACAACATGGACACTAAACAGCTCCAGGTCCCCTGAAGGCTCACTCAGCACTTCAGATTTGAAGGTGTGTGGGCTTTAACCTTGTCCTCCTGAAAGTATTGGTCTTCACATAAATTTTTTCTATTCCTCTGCTTTCTCCTTCCCAGTAAGGACAAACCTCTCCAAGAGGAGAAATGACTTTCAGATCATCCAAGGAGTTGATGGTAGACTTTTGAACTCGGACCATAAACTATTGTTCCAGAGCAAGCATGTCAAATGCAAAGGCTAACAGGGGTCAAATAAATAAGTCATGCAGCCCACAGGCCTCGAGTTTGACATGCTTGTTCCAGAGTATCTCATGCTCCTGACCTCTTTGAAAATAACAGTGTGGAATTAGTTGTTTATACCTTTTGGATCTTGAGTGAAAAAGCACATCATCTCAGCATCACCTCAACATTGGTTCAGACTAAGACACATTCAATCAGGACTTTTTATGTTTCTCCCATCCTGTATCTAGTCTCTCTCCCTTCCCATGTCTAGGAGTTCCCCTCATACTTGATGTAATGATCATTCTTCATTTCCTTGATTCTTCCACTAACCACGGATACTGAAGTTCCTCATCTCTTTGATTATTTGTCTTCCTTCTCAATAGTTTCTCCAATTGTTTTCAGTACTCCTTAAAGAAAGTTCAACCATTTTTCTCCAAAACCAGTATCTCACTAGTAAGGAAATCTCTGTTTTTCCCTTTTTAAAAAAAAAATCTTTATTGATTAAGGTATTACATACGTGTCCTTATTCCCCCCTTAGCCATCATACCCCCCCCCACTCACCTCCTGATGTCTGTGTCCATTGGTTAGGCCCACATGCATGCATACAAGTCCTTTGGTTGATCTCTTCCCCTTATCCTCACCCTCCCCTACCTTCCCTTCAAGGTTTGATGGTCTGATCAATGTTTCTCTGTCTCTTGATCTATTTTTGTTCATCAGTTTATGTTGTTCATTATATTCCATAAATGAGTGATACTTATCTTTCTCTGACTGGCTTATTTCACTTAACATAATGCTCTCCAGTTCCATCCATGCTGTTGCAAATAGTAGGAATTCCTTCTTTTTTAGCGCAGCGTAGTATTCCATTGTGTACACATACCACAGTTTTTTAATCCACTCATTTGCTGATGGCACTTAGGTTGTTTCCAAATCTTAGTTATGGTAAATTGTGCTGCTATGAACATAGGAGTGTATGTATCCTTTCTGATTGATATTTCTAGCTTCTTGGATATATTTCTAGAAGTAGTATTACTGAGTCAAATGGGAGTTCCAGTTTTAGTTTTTTGAGGAAACTCCATACTGTTCTCCACAGTGGCTGCACCAGTCTGCATTTCCACCAGCAGTGCACCAAGGTTCCTTTTATCCTGCATCCTCGCCAACATTTGTCATTTATTGATTTGTTGATGATAGCCTTTCTGACAGGTGTGAGATAGTACCACATTGTCATTTTGATTTGCATCTCTCGGATAATTAGTGACTTTAAACCAGTATCTCACTAGTAAGGGAATCTCTGTTTTTCTTTTAAGTCTACCAATGGCCATCTAGTGATTCTTTCCTGGCTTTCGGATTGGGATCCTGGGGTCATTCGACTTTGAAATTTAACTTTAATACTGGGGTAAACATGACCTGCTCCTAGTCTGCTAATATCTGGAGGCAAATTTCTTCAGAGTTCACTTGATCTCTCACCCTTTCCCTCTGAAAATGCTAACCTAGCCTCTCATAGCAATCCATGAAAAAGCACCTCTCCATACTGGCATGAGAACAGACATATAGACCAATGGAATAGAATAGAGAATCCAGATATCCACCCAAACCACTATGCTCAATTAATATTTGACAAAGGAGGCATGAGCATACAATGGAGCCAAGACCGCCTCTTCAATAAATGGTGTTGGGAAAATTAGACAGATACATGCAAAAAAATGAAAGTAGACCACCAACTTACACCATATATAAAAATAAACTCCAAATGGATACAGGACTTAAACATAAGAAGGGAAACCATAAAAATACTAGAGGAATCCACAGGCAGCACAATCTCAGACATATGCCGAAGGAACTTCTTCACTGACACTGCTCCAAGGGCAATGGAAGCTAAAGAGAAAATAAACAAATGGGACTACATCAAAATAAAAAGCTTTTGCACAGCAAAAGAAACCATCAACAAAACAACAAGAAAGCCCACTGTATGGGAGAACATATTTGCAAATGTTATCACTGATAAAGGTTTAACCTCCAACATCTACAGCCAACTTATCCAACTTAATAAAAGGAAGGTAAATAATCCAATAAAAAAATGGACAACGGACCTAAATAGAACCTTTTCAAAAGACAACAGAGGGAAGGCCAAGAGACACATGAAAACATGTTCAAAGTCACTAATTATCCGAGAGATGCAAATCAAAATGACAATGCGATACCATCTCACACCAGTCAGAATGGCAATCATCAACAAATCAACAAATGACAAGTATTGGTGAGGATGCGGAGAAAAAGGAACCTTTGTGCAGTGTTGGTGGGAATGCAGACTGGTGCAGCCACTGTGGAGAACAGTATGGAGTTTCCTCAAAAAACTAAAAATGGAGCTCCCATTTGACCTAGTAATACCACTCTTAGGAATATATCCTAAGAAATTAAAAACAGCAATCAGAAAGGATTTATGCACCCCTATGTTCATAGCAGCACAATTTACAATAGCTACAATTTGGAAATAGCCTAGGTGCCCATCAGCAGATGAGTGGATCAGAAAACTATGGTACATCTACACAATGGAATTCTATGCTGCCATAAAAAAGAAGGAATTCTTACCATTGCAGCAACCTGGATGGAACTGGAGAGCCTTATGCTTAGTGAAATAAGCCAGTCAATGAAGGAGAAAACACCACATGATCTCACTCATTTGTGGATAATAAAGAACATTATAAACTGATGAACAAAAGAATAGATACAGAAGCAGTAAGGCATCAAAAAAACTGTCAAATTACAGTGGGAAGGTTAAGGAGAGGTGGGAGAGATAAGAGATCAACCAAAGGACTTGTATGCATGCATATAAGCATAACCAATGAACACAAGACACTGGGGAATTAGAGTATGCCTGGGAGGGGGGCAATGGGAAGATATATATAATGTAACACATTAATAAAAAAATTAAAAAAACACAATAACTGTAATATAAAAAAAAATCACCTCTCCAGTCGGTCTCCACCTTAAAAATCTATTATTGCATTTTAAAACACATAACTTTTAGTTATTGAATCACTGAATCTTGATCTAAAAGAACCATTTAGTCCATTTTATAGTTGAAAGAACCAGAATCCAGATGGCGTAGTAACTTGACCTAGGTCTCACAGTGAAGACTAATAACATTTAAGTCTAGAACTCCTCTTCCTGCATGTTCTTCTCACCATAATGTCACCTCATTGAGCCGTGCCAGTTTCTCTTCCAATAAAGTTTTGCTTAAGAAATACATACCAATTTTACCTCTGTAGGACCTTAACATAAAATCTACTAAACTGAGTGATTCAATTCTTGAATCACAGTAATTAGAGAGCAGAATAAACATGACTTCTAGATCTTTTCCTTACATCTAAACAGTTCTCACCTTTTTCTCTTTTGCCCACTCATCCACCTTCTCAGACAGGAAATGATGGTATTTCTGACCAACTTTCCCCAATGTGTGTTCTTATGAGATACTTCAGTCAAGAGGGGTCCTGTGTCAAACATGTTTGCACAATGTTCATGGCACATTGAATCCCTGCCTGCCTTGGGAATTCAAAATGCATGTTAGAGGTTCTGAGATTGCTATAATCAAGAAATTTTCATGGCTTAATTTAATTTAATTTAATATCTACCAAGCCTATTTGGCTATGGAATTCTTTTCCTAACAATACACCCATTGACATCATGTAGTACACAATTTCAGGAAAAGTAGCTTTGGAGTCCATATCTCTATTTCTGTCTAAATCCCTTACTTGCTCACATTCTCGCCATATTTACACTGCCATCCAAAAACAACCCCATTCTATGGACAATCTTTTTAAGTGCCTACCATGTTATTCATAAGGGCTTGCTATGCCCAGGAAAAAATACCAAACTTGGAATCTAAAATAGGTTGAATCCCAGTCTCACTGGCTACATGACCTTGAAGGCATAGCTTTGTTTTCTGTGAATATTGATTTCTTCACCTATAACCTCAACATAGCAATTGCTGCCCTGCCTATATCAGCATTGCTTTGAGGAGCAGCAAAATAAAGATGGGAAGGCATGTCATTCATTCTCAACGATAGTATAAATGCTAAGCATTAATATAATGATAATAACAATGATGCTAAACCCTTTTCCTTAAGTAACACATTTATATTAGTGTCAAAAGTTCTCAATGACTATTAAAAACTGGTCATATTGGGTTTAATCTGTCAATGGAGCACAGGGAAATATGGCTGAAGAATCAACAACAGAAATTAGCCATTTGCAAAGGAAAAGGAGAAGGCAGCTATAACACTAGGTGGGGAGAAAGGTTGGAGGTGGTAGGAGGCTGAGATCTGAAGTCATTCTCTGAGGAGGCAGAGCTTTTACATAATTTCAATAAAAGACCCCTTCTGACCCAGGGGCAGGGGTAAATGGCAAAGCTGGGAGTTGGGTGCCTAGAGGAAATATATATGAAATTATTGCTAAATGGAAGGCTTTGGCTCAAGCCTAATGACCCCTCCTCAGTGACCTGAAGAAAGCCAGAAACCCTCTGAGAACACACAGTAACAGCCTTTTGTGAGGCACTCTTTGTCCCAGAGGAAAGAAGGCAAACAGGAAGGGATGTCAGTGACTGTAGTTCAGCGATTCAGAGCTGAACCAGAGAAATACTAGTTTCTCAGAGATGGTTTATATGTGTGTGTCCTTCTCATCTGCCAGGCTGATGACCAGAAAACCATCTGTTACACATTTTAATGAGGGGTTCAGAACACATGACGCCGTAACCCAAAGGAGTGATGTGAATGATGGGGAAATTTAGAGATCACAGCCGGCCAGAAACTAAATGTGACATTGGCCCTTTAAGGCTTTGTCCTTCTGACCGTTCCAGGTTCCTAATCCTCCTGCCAAGTGGGCTGGAGGCCAAAATATTTTTAACTTTGCATTTATTTCAGGGTGTTAATCTCATAGGCAACCAATTCCTATTTAATAAACTCAGGTTCCCCAGGCCCTCCCCTTCGAGGATGCCTGGGTCTGCTCTCCCCAAGGCTCAGCATACATGTGCCTGCCCTGTCTTTTTCTGCGTGGGGAGGGTGTTGACACAGGAGTGTCAGGGCATCTCGCAGCTGTCATCAGCCCCATGCCACAGATGGTACCTCAATTATGCATCCCCTTCCCAAGGCACTTGCCTCGGCCTCTGGATCTCACTCCAGGCTTCAGAAGCCAGAGAGGCAGAGAAGCCAACTCAAGAAGGGCTCTGGAGCCCTAGCTCAATGACCCACCACAGACAAGTGGGTTTCCTTCACCCCCTCTTTCAGCCGCCTTTTAAATCACTAACCACAGAAGGTAAGAAGAAAGCACTTGAATTACAAAGATTTCCATTTATTACTCAGGCTGCCCCTCCACAAAGTGTGCCTTTTCCCTTTTGGCAAGAACAGATCACTATTGACACTTTTAGAAGGCCCTGGGCCCCTCTCAATTATGGGCCTAATCTCTGCCTGCTCTGAAAGCAGAATTCTTTTCTAACTAGATTTTTTAGAAAGTTGAGAGGCTACTCTTCGCTTTATTCATTGGAATGACTCCTTGAGCTAATGTATTCTCCTGTCAGTATATTTCATGGGTTCGGCAACATCTGCAGGATATGGAAAGAACAGAAACAAACCAGATGTTTCAAAAAGGTAGCTCCACTAAGCCTCCTTAACATAATTATTGCAATATCGCATCCGCATTTTATTGTCCCTCTTCTATATTTATATGCTGCTAACTTTTCCTGCAGAAAGCCAAACCAGTGGCTCTGAGTTCCTTCTAAACAGATTTGCAATCTTGAAAAAAAAAATGACATATATCTTCCATTAAATCCAAATTTCCTTTATCAAATTTTACAGGGAGAAAAATAGATTAAGGAAATATAGATATTTATCTCAGCCTTCAACATTTACACTCATTTAGTTAATTAGCACTTAATTACACTGTCAAAGGAGAAAATTTTACCACTGACAGACCAGTGCCCACCCCGCAGGCCCTCACTTCTTTAGGAAGGCAGACCTTTGCTCAGAGCCAACTCTTCCTCCAAGAAACATTTGTAATGATTACTTGACAAGGAGTGTAGATACAAAATTGTGCAACGGAGAGGCATCACTCAGCAGAGCCCTGCCGGAGTCCTCAAACTGGAGCAACAGTGCCCCCCACAGTAAGCAGCCAGAATATCCTGTTAGTGAACTGGGCTGCCCAAACTTCTATTTTCTGCTTTATAAGCCGAGGAGCTATTTTAAGAGTTGCTGGCCGAAAAGCAGGCTCTATTACAACCAGACGAGCATTCCAACCAAGCTGGGGAGCCTCGGCTGGAAACAGAGACTGTTTCCACCTATTTTAACTCAGACGCCAGGAATTCTCTAAGGAGGAGATGGGGGTGGGGAGTAGGAGAGACACAGTAGAAAATTGGAAAACTTCAGAAGTTTGCCAAACTCAGGGGAACAAAGCATAACCAGATTAATGCATAAATCTTATTAACCAAAATGCAGCTGAATAGAGTCGTTTGTCATCAGAGTTTCTCCATCTTTTAACAAATGGCAATAATTTTTGGTCTCACAGGTTCCCTGCCAAGTGGAAGACCTCATTAAAGCTGTTGGAAAACAATAGTATTTTAATTAACTTAATTATAATAGAATAAATTATCAATCTAATTTTTAAAAACAATATACAATTAGCCCTTTAAAAAAAAGCCAAAGACTCCATTTTCCAAAACAGGAAATGAAGCATAACACCCTTAATTTTATTATTAGGGCAAAATCCTAGACACCCTAATGCAGTGGTATGAGCTTGTCATGCAAGCAACAGTCCCTACTCCTCCAGTGACTCCCTTTGTGTACTGACTAGACGGCCTTTGGCTCTAAGAATGGAAACTGCATTAAGCTGGAGCCCGACCCAAATTTTCTCTTTCAAGTTCTTAGCCCTGTTTTCTATTTTCTCTTCTATCTTGGAATAGGGTCACTCTATAAAAGATGAAATATCACATTCCTGAAAGACAATGAACTGGTGATGTCATATCAGCATGTCTGGCTCTTATACTGTTCTTGGAGGTATTGCAAAGGGAAAAAAATATAATGCAGTGTTGGAAATAGAAAATGAAAGCCAAGAAGCCTGAAAACCAAACTTTTAAAAACAAATTATATAAACAACAACATAATTATAGCCACCTATGAGCAACTGCTCCTTCTCTTCACCCCAAAAATCTACAATGACAACCCCATTCATGATACTCCCACCAAAATGGCTAGAATTAAAAGGACTAATGATATCAAGTGATTCTAAGAATGGGAAGAAATCAAAATTCTCATGCATTTTTAGCGGGAATGTAAATTGGTACAACCACTTTGGAAAATGATGGTATTTACTAAATATAAAAATCCTAAGACCCAGCAATTTCACTCCTGAATACATATCCAACCTATGTCCATCAAAGGGCATATACAAGGATGTTCGTGACAGCTTTATTCAAACTAGCCCTAAATTAATAACATTCCAAAGGTCCATCAGCAGTAAGACAAATAAATTGTAATATGTTCATCCCATAGAACACTACATAGCATGCTTCCCAGACACAAATCAGTTTGTACTATATGCATTCACTTACATTTTGTTCAAAAATGGGTAAAACTAATCAGTGGTGATAGAAGCAGTCAGAATAGTGGTGGCTATAATGACTATATAAGGTATGAGAGTACCCTGTGAGATATGCAAGATTGCGCTGTATCTTAGTAAGGGTGTAGTTACATTAGGTATATGCATAGGTCAAATTTCATGCAGCTAGACAGTTAAGATGTGAGCACTTTTTGTATAGTACACCCAAATAGTAAAAGCAAAAGCAAGAAAATGGCAAATCCCCATCTAGTAAAAGAGAAACATGCAAATTGACCATACCTCTGCTATGCCCACAAGTCAATCAGGAGTGAGTATGCAAATTAACACAATCAAGATGGTGGTTAATTTACATATCCCAGTGCAGAGTGAAGACTGAAGATGGTAGAAGGAAACCAAGGGCTGCAGAAAAGAGAGAAGCTGCAGAGAAGCAAGCAAGCAGGGTGGCAGAGAAGGGAGGGAAGCAGACAGGGCGGGAAGCAGGCGGGGCAGCAGAAACCTCTGCAGGAAGCCTTATTTTTTTTTCATATATTTTATTGATTTTTCACAGAGAGGAAGGGAGAGAAATAGAAAGTCAGAAACATCGATGAGAGGGAGACATCGATCAAGTGCCTCCTGCACGCCCCACAGTGGAGATGTGCCCACAAGCAAGGTACATGCCCCCAACTGGAATCGAACCTGGGACCTTTCAGTCCGCAATCCGATGCTTTATCCACTGAGCCAAACCAGTCTCGGCGGAAGTCGTATTCTTGCAAGAATCTTCCTGCAATGGACCTCTAGTCTATATATAGATAGACTAGGAGACTGTGATTTATTATTTTACTAATAAATCATTCAGTAAGTATGTTATTCATCATACTCTGGCTGTACACACACACACACACACACACACACACACACACACCACAGTTCCCGGACAACATGCTCAATATAATCAAATGATTCCTATTCTGTTAAAACATTTCTTTAGGAATATAATTTGAAAATTAGTTGTGTAAATTTTTAACTTTATGTTTGGCTTGATAGCACATTATGGCATGTGCTGACCACCAGGGGACAGCACGGAGCATGGCAGGTGACCAGCAGCAGCTGCAGGGCACTGAGGAAACAAGAGAGGGAGGAGGTGGGGAGGCAGGGAGGTGGGGAACCTGATCGGCCCTAATTGCTGGCCAGGCCTAGGGACCCTACATATGCAAGAATTTTATGCACCAGGCCTCTAGTATACAATAATAATTAGTAACATGCTAATTAGACTGGTTCCTTCAAACAACCTTCCAGATGAAGCCAGGGCTGCAAGGGAAGTCTGGGTCCCAGGTGCTAAAGGGAATCTGGTGCCAGCAGCTGGGTGAAGGAAGGTCTACTCTTGCATAAATTTCATGCATTGGGCCTCTAGAAAATAAATAAAAAGAAATAAAATCAAACAAACAAAAATCCTCCCTGTGAGTCATGAGCTTTACTCTCCAGGACTTCCCACTGTCTTTGACAATGATCTACAAACTCTTTACTTGGCCTACAAAGGTCATGCCTATTTTGGGCCCAGTCTACCTGAATATTTCTTACCACTTCTTGCCTCATTTCCTCTTGCTGAATCCTTTCCTGCCACACTGATATTTTTCTCCTCTAAAATGCCAAGTTCATTGTGACCTATGTCTTTGGCATGTGCTCCTCACTCTGCATGAAAACTTTTATCCCAGATCTCCCCAAGATCACCCTCAACTCATCGCTCAGATCTCAGCTCAAATGCTATGTCCTCAGAGAGGGATCTGCTAACAACCCTAGCTAAAGTGGTACCATCCTCTCACCACCTCTCTCAAGCCTACCATCCTACTTATTTTCAGTTTTATATACAGCACTTAGCATTCTCTAAAATTTGTATTTGCTTAGTTACTTCTTCATTTTGTATGTTCCCTACTTGTGTTTGTGTGTGTGTGTGCATGCACACTCCTTGAAAGAGTAGACAAGGTCATTTCTCTCAATTATTATTATATCTCCAGTGCTTAGGATGGAACCTGGCATCTAGTAAACACTCAGTGAACATTTTCTATTTGATAAATAATTAATTGATCAATCAATCACTGCCTTCAAATGTTAATGGACCTAGTTAAATTAATAAGGGATGGCATCACACATTTAAAAGAACACTGTAGCCTGGCTGATGTGACTCAGTGGTTGAGCATCAGGTTTGATTCTGAGTCAGGGTACATGCCCAGGCTTGTGGGTTCAACCCTCAGTAGGGAGTGTGCAGGAGGCAGCCAATCAATGATTGTCTCATCACTGAAGTTTCCATCCCACTCTTCCTCTCCCTTTCTCTCCCTGAAATCATTTTTTAAAAAACAAGAATACTTAACAAAAGAGCACTGTATTAGGGGTTTGAAGACTGGGATGTCTGGGGTAGATGATCATCTGCTTTAACATCTTTGATATTCATCTATCTACATGTAGTTGGGAGGTAGAACAGGTGCACATGAGAGGTTAAGGAACAATCCAAAGCAGGAAAAGACATAAAAAGAGACCTCAAAAGAGGAAGCCATTAGATCAGGTTGGTGTGGTCAAGGGCCTTGCAAATGCAATGGGGTTTTCACTGGGCCTGGAAGACTGGGTGAAAGCTATGTGAGAAGAAGGAGAGGGACAGAGACTTCTAAATGTGAACTTGGGTCAGCAAATATGCAGAGGTGAAAAACCCAAGGCATCAACAAGGGGCTGGAGCAGATCAATATCACCAAAGCAGAGGATTGGTATAGAAGATTGGGAGCCCACCAGTGTCCAAAAAGTGACTTCCTCCTTGTTTTTTAACAGGTTTTAGGAAGGGGCTTTAACAATTACAGTGAACCAACCTTCTTCCAAAGAGAAGCAGCTTGTGTTTTGTAATGGATTTGATGAATACTGATCTCCCTTGAAACTGGCCTGAAAGATTATATGAATCGTGTTGGAAATCTGTGTTATTATCTCTGGCAAGATAGAAATGTAAAACATGCATCCATGTAGGGAAGTAAGAGGATGTACACAATACAAAAAACCTGTGGAGATATATTCATTTACTAGTTACTAATATTTTGTCTTTATTATAAAGTTAAGCTAATATTGCTTAATTTTAAAAGTTAAAATGCTACCTTGTTACTTCTATGTGCTATCAAGCCAAACATAAAGTTAAAAATATACACAACCAATTTTCAAATTATATTCCTAAAGAAATGTTTTAACAGAATAGGAATCATTTGATTATATTGAGCATGTTGTCCGGGAACTATGGTGTGTGTGTGTGTGTGTGTGTGTGTGTGTGTGTACAGCCAGAGTATGATGAATAACATACTTGCTGAATGATTTATTAGTAAAAAAAAAAAAAAAAAGTATTTAGAACCTAGACAAGCTCAAACTACCGGAAGTGGGATGGGAGCAGAGACGAAAAGGAAGTTCACTGACGCCAACTATGCCTCATTTGAACATAGTTTGAAGTTTGATCTGGAAAAAAAAAAGAAAGAAATAGGACTTGATTCAATTGTAACTCTTTCAGAAATGATTCATTTCTTCTTACTGCACAGCTGGAAACACATGGAAAGAGGTGAGGATTTTACTGAGGAAGGCTCAGTTGGAAATAATTTGCCATAGAGCTCATAAATTGTGACTTTTAGACCTCCAGTCCTGAAGTGAGAGCCTAAGATTGGCACTGGCCTCCTTGTGGTTACAGAACCAAACCGAAGGATTCCAGTGAGTCATTTTACTGTGGATTCTCTCCCTGATTCCTCAAGTTGGCAAAATTGATGACCATTTCTATGAGTCATCCAATTAGGTTAACCTTGGGTGCTTTTGGAGTCTGGCAGAGATTTCAAAAAACTGTCAATGGATAGGGCTACTGCCATTTACAACATCTGTACCTTCTGATAATGCCCCAAAGAGTTCCAACTATCACAGATCACAGATGACCACCGCAGTCAGAAAAGCTAGTAGTACATTAAAAAAAAGATAAAAGAGAAAAGGGAAGAAAAGACACCTTTCATTTATATGAAGTGGTAGAAAAACCTCAAACAATGAGAAAAATTTTAAATTCTGCTTTCACCATTTGTCTTGGGCTGTGTCTACATGCTTAGCAATGAAAACTTTTACTTAAAATGATTGCTATGGTGCATGTAATGGATGACATCAATTTTTCAATTTTAATCAATATCTCCACAATGATGATAAATTGGTGTATCTGAAGGTTTCCATTTAGAGGTTTAACACTACCATTCAATCATTCTAAGCTGTCCAACTCTACCTTCAGCTACCTATTCAAAGCCAGCTCGCTTCAAGGTTCATTTACTAATAAGCCATTGCAGTTTAGTTATTGTTCCCTGAAGACTATCTGAATTCCCACCTCCATGTCTTTGCTCACACTGCTCACCCTCTGCAAAGTGCTTTCTCATTCCCGTCATAGCACACTCCTCTGAGTTGACATTCGTTGGCCCATCCTCTTCCTCTCAATCTGAACTTCTATAATACTTGGGAGTATCATTTAGTTTCTAGCATATGTTTTTTTTTATTGTCAGTTATCTTTGTCCTTGATGACAAAGTCTATGATTTTATGCTTTTTGATTCTTTTATGACCTGTGAAATATACCATTCATAATAGGTGTTCAACTTATTTATAGCAGCTCTGAAAACAAAGAAAGTTTTGGACTCAAACAGGCCTGGGTCAAATCCCAGCTCTACTGCGTACTAGAGTCTTCTTTTCCCTTAACTCTATATCCATCCTTCAATCTGTCATCAAGCCCTATCAGTTTGACTTCCAAACTATATTTTGAATCTAATTACTTATCTTCTTATTGCCATTGTGTCTATTCATATCACCATCATCTCTCACCTTAACCACTGAAATAGTATCATGACTAACCTCTATGCTTGCTGCTTACCTTCCATTCTCCATACTACAACACAGTTTTTTGTTTGTTTAAAGTAAACCAGGCCACCTCATTCTCTTATTGAAGCTCTTCAATATTTTCTCCCTTTACTTTGCATGAAGTCCAAATTCTTACCCTTGATTTAAGACCTTGAGTGATTTGACCTCTGCCCCAACATCATCTCAGATTTCTCTACCCTTCTCTCACTATATTTTAGACACACTGGCCCATAGACAGTTTCTAGAAATGGCCAAATCCTTGCCCACATCAGAGCCTTTGCTCAGAAGTTATCTCATCCTGGAATCCTGTCCCTTGATTCCAACTGGGCTGGCTTCTTCTCATCTAACCTCTCAAGTTTCAACTCAAATGATTCCTGTCACAGACTATTTTATTGATCACTCTGAGTTATTTCTATGCACCTTGTTAGTCTCTATTATAGAATCCTGTTGACTTTTTCAATGGCACAATAGTCTATTACTTATCCTATTTATTTGTATACTTGTGTGTTGATGCTGACTCAATAAAATGTACACACTATGAAGTCAAAGATCTTATCTATTCTGCTGTCCATTGTATCTATAACCACTAGAAAAGTGTCTAATGTATATAGATTATCAATAAACAGTATTTGCAATACTTACTAAACAGTAAATGTTAATTTATGAGTGGATTCACAATACATATGCTTCCATTTTCCCCCTCTTGGCCTTTGTGCTATTGTTGTCATCTATGTTATGAACCTCACATTTTATTATTAATATTTTTGAACAATCTGTTATCTTTTAAAGAGATTAGGTAATAAGAAAAAAATCTTATATATTTATCCATGTAATTAACATTCCTGATGCTTTTCACTATATCATGTAGATCTATATTCCTATCCTATATCACATTATTTCTGCCTAACTGATTTTAGTTAATATTTCTTATAGTACTGTTCTTCTGATATTTTTTTCAAGCTCTTGGCTTGCCTGTAAATTTTTTTATTTTACCTTCATTGAAAGACATTTTAAGTTTCGTTATTTTGTCATTTTAAAGGCATTGTTCCATCATCTTCTTACATGTACTGTTTCCAGTGAGAAATATGCATCCTTTTTTACTTTTGCCCCTCTGTATTTAATATGTCTTTTTTTCTATGGATGTTTTTAAGGTTTCTCTACTATTGGTTTTAAGCATTTTGTTAGCAATGTATTTGGTATGTTTTTTTCTATGTTTCTTTTGATTAGAGTTTGTTGAGTAAAGTAGATCTGTGGATTTACAGTTTTTTTCAAATTTGGAAATTTTTAACCATTATTTCTTCAAATATTTTTATGTCCCTTCCCAGTTCCCTTTTGAAAGCATCGATAACATGTATATTAGGTAGACTTCAATTGTTCCACAGTTCACTCATGCTCTCTTCATTTTTTTCTTAATCTTTATTTCTCTTTGTTTCCTTTGGGATAGTTTCTATTACTTTGTCTTCAAGTTTGCTTATTTCCTTCTATAATGTCTAACCTGTTGTTAATCTCATCAAATAGGCTTTTCATCTCAGGCATTGTAACTTTCATCTTTAAAAGTTTGATTTGGGTCATTTTCATATCTTCATTTATCTACTTCTTGTTTAAATCTTTCTGTTAGCTTCTAGGTCTTAGAAAGTACAGTTTACAAAATTTTGTTTTTGATGTCCTTGACTGCTAATTCTAATAACATTGTCAGTTCTAGATTAATAATTTTCAACTCAGATGGTTTATATATTCCTATTTCTTAGCATTCTTAGTAATTTTTAATTGACTATTAAGCCCATTGGGATCTATTTTATTAGATGTGGAATATTTTAGAATTTCTATAAATATTTTTAACTTCGTTGTGAGATATTAAGTTACTTGGAATATTTGGTGCATTCATGGCTTGCTTTTCAGCATTAGTAGGTAGCCTTTTGTCTAGGGCTATTTTTCCCCATTACTGAAGCAAAACCCTTGTAAAAATTCTACCTAATGCCCAATGAATTTTGAAGTTTTCCAATCTGGCTTATGGAAACAGACACTGGTCCCTTGTCTTGTGTGAATGCCGGATCCTGTTCTCTTTAATCCTTCTGAGTGATTCTTCCTCCTAGCTAGTTTCTTTATACACATGTGCGATCAGCACTCAGCTGAATATTCAAAGAAGATTCTCTATAGATCTCCAGAATTTCCTTATTATGTAGCATTTGCTTCTCTGGAACTCTGTCCTGTGACCTCTAGCTGCCTTGGTCTCCACATATTCTAAACTTCATCTCTTAATTTAAAAAGTCTCTTCTTCCTGTGCCACTATAAGTTGTGGCATCTGTGGGGCTTAATTAATTTGTTCTCAACTCTGAGGAATCTCTGTTTTTTTAATGCTTGATACCTAATGTCTTTCAAACTGTTATTTATATATCTTCTTTTTAAAAATTGTTTTAGGAGGACAGCATATCAGGTCCATGTTATTACATCTTAGCTGAAAACAGAAGTCCCATGGTTTTTTGAACATTGCCTCTTCCTTACAAACTACTATCTTGGGAACAGTTCTAATGGATAATAAAGTGATAACAAAGGGGAAAATATGAAGTAAAATCAGAAAAAGAAGAATGTACAGTGAAGCCCCACACCCTAGTATGTTGGGGTTGGATATTAGGAAAAAGAAGGAAATCACCTTTATTGATTACTACATTATTTGGAGTATATGCAGCAAGCCATGCTATGTGAAATTTTTTCTATTTTAGGCGTGGGGTTGGGAACCAAAGTAGGGTTAGTAAGGTGAAAATAAAGGCACTCTTCCAACCTGTCCTCCTCCTCCTATTCATCTATCCATTTCTCTCCCTCTCTCTCTCTCTCTCTCTCTCTCTCTCTCTCTCTCTCTCTTTCTGCCTCTTATCTCATTAAGTGATGTGACCACTTCACAAAGGAGGGTCATCAGCAAACATAATAGTTTGTGAACATATCACAGGATGTGCTCATTATACCACAAAGATAGAGTAGGGACCACACAATCACAAGGCAACATGGAAATTGTTTTATAAGCCGACTTTTACAAATTGATTTTAAAACTAGAGAGCAATTACCATTAAGCAAAATAATTTGCTGCCCCAAAGAGAGTAGGGTAAGGCAGTAGGTCCAAAGATAACCTAAGCCATCATTAGAGAAATCCAGTTATTTAGTCAATTTTACTTATTTACAGGACTAAAGATTAATGAGTTCATATACTCACACAGACAGTAATTAGGTTTCAAAAACATACTATAACACAATCAATCATGGCTCTTGAACATAATGGCATTAGGGCAGAGCCCTCTTTCAGCTCCAGTTATTAGCAACTGATTGGTGAACACTGGGCTTAAGCTGAGATGCTACCCTAGGGCTCTGAAATAAAATGAAAGAAGACCCTTAAATAACAAAAAAAGTATATCTTTGATCCTTTGTCCTTTGCTTACATTTTCTGAGATATTCTGCTCAGGATGTAGTTTCTATAACAGAACTTCAAGGATTGGTGCCACTTAATATACATTGGGTGTTTTACGTTAAATATATCCTTACTTAATAATCTAGCTATTTATAGTCCTTTGAATATAATCTTTATCACTTTCTTTTAAAATTTTTAAAAATTTACTTTCTCATGACTTTATAAATAAAGATAAGTCAGAGTTTTATAAATATCCTGGGACCTCTTGACACCAAAAAAAGAGCCAAGAAATAGAAAGCCACAAAGCTTTTAGTTAAGGAAGAAAGTTTCTCTTATCATGAAACCGGGAAATTAGATAAAGGTACAAGCACTACATTCATGGAATCCAAAATAAGGAAGAGATAGGAGATATGGGAAAAATCAGTAATCATTTGGAATAATTTTAGATTTACTATTTGCAGAATAGTTGCAAAGAGAGTAGAGTTTCTATAAACCCTTCCCTCAGTTTCTCCTAACATCTTACTATACCATGATACATTTGCCAAAACTAAGAAATGAACATTGGTACATCACTATTAAATACACTCCACACTTCATTTTGATCTCACCAGTTTTTCTGCCGATGTCCTTTTTCTGTTCCAGGATTCAATCCGGAGACCATCTTGCATTTCATCATGCCTCCTTAATCTCTTCTGGTTTATGACAGCTGCTCAGTCTTTCCTTGTTTCCCATGTCCTTGACAGTTTTGAGGAGAACTGGCCAGGCATTTCGTAGGGCATTCCTCAGTTTGCCTGATGTTTTCTCATGACTAGACTGGGGTCATGGGTTTTTGGTAAAAATACCACAGAGGTGAATTACCCTTCTTATCGCAGCATATGAGAGGGCATAAAGAGGTCAACATGATGTTCACCTTTAATACTTGGCTAAGGTTGTGTCTGTCTGATTTCTCCAAAGTTTCTATTTGTACCTTCCCATACTCTGGTAGCAAGTCATTACATACAACTCTCAAAAGGGAGGGAGGAATTAAGGAATATCTCTTGGAGAAGAGGTATCTACTTACATTATTTGGATTCCTTCTTTAAGGAAGATTTCCCCAATCCTTCCCATTTATTTATTTATGGAATCATTTTCCTCACCTATTTTTCATAAACATTTTTTCCTCTATATTAAATTTTACATGGAAATATAGCAGGTGTAATAACAGCTCATGCTGTATTGCAGACTCACTGCACCTCCTTGGAAGATGCACACTGTCCTTCATGAAACCACTGTGCAATTTATTGAATTTTTAGTTTTACCCTTCAAAAATTTTTATTGATATTTTAGATATAAAGTTTGTTTTTCTGTGGTTGGTTGTGCAAATTCCATGCATTTCATTTTAGAATGCTAGGACTTTTCTCTGATGTAGTTATTTTTTCCTACAAACTTAGGCTGTGTTCCTACAAGTTTCTAAGAAGAGTTGAAAAATAAAAATATAATATTAGTATCATTCAATCCAGCAGTTGTTTGGTTTCCATAACAGCAAACAAAAAGGATTTGACTAACTTTCTATAAACTAATCATGTTTCTCTGTGTTTTTATTTGGACCTACAAATCCTTTTACCATGTGAAAAGTTCTTAGGAAAAAAAATGGAGAATTGACATCTTTTTCCTTACATAGCCTCATCCCTGTCTAAACCTTCCCCAAGGGGATAAAACTCTGTTAAACCTTTAAATTTAGTTCTGAGAGAGACAACCTCAAAGGATCACAAGGATTTGCATTTTATGTTTAATTTATCTGAGGCCCAATCAATTAGCTTTATGAATGAGCCAAACCAAATTCCTTGTGTCCTGTGCCAGGTTCCTGTGAGTCACAAGTCTAGCCCTGGTTTCTCACCAGCTTTTCTAGGGAAGAGCAACATGGACCCATGGGACCTCCTGCTTTCCAACTCTAAGAAAGAGCTCTGTCAACAAGGCATTGATTTCAAGTATGGGTAAAGGCATCCCGTTGGTGTGTCACCCTGCACAAAACCTGCCAATGCTAACGTCCTGGAAGTGACCTCTGCCTCATCCTGTCAACAATAAGAGGTGTGCAGGAGTTCAAGGAGGATCAGGGAAGCTTGCCACCCCTCTAGCATGTCTATGGAGTTTTTGGCATTGAACCAGACTTGCTGTGTGCAAAGAAGATGCAGGCCCCTTTATTCTTATCACTGCCCACTGATGTTCCCGCTGACATGAGAGTCTTTTCCATCCTTCCCAATCTCATATATCTTTCAAGGCCCTAAACACTGGATCTCTTTTCAAAGCTTCTTAAAAGCTCATGGACTTCCATTCTTCATCATTTGAATGTCCACACATCTACATGTTTTATTACATAATATTTTGTATTTGCTCTTTCAAATATATTTCTTTTCATTTCATTCTAGCTTATAAGCAGTTTTAGGTTAAAAAAAATGTCTTCCATATTTTACCAGTCCTTTCTGCTAGAATAAAAACATTGTGAAGACTTTAAGATTTGATTACTTTTGTGCTTACTAGAGGACCTAGAAGGCAACATGGACTCGATAAATATTTATTATATGGGAAAGAAAAATGAAAGTCTTCTTTCAGTGTCTAGTGCATCACCTGCATCCATATCCACAGCAACTGCACAATTAACTCATGCCTGTTCTCAAGGAGCTTAAGATCCTGAGTAGCCCTAAGGACCATGTATAGTATATTTCCAGTAACAGATAACTGAAAATGTTATGTTTTATATTTATAGGGCCATTTAAAGCTCTCCCATTACCCAAAATGCTTTCTCCCATTTTCTGAACAATTCTATGATGTAGGTTTAGTGACTGATTTCTAAGCATTTTGCTCTGGGAGAGTATAATTTAACACCTTCATTATGTTGGATCCATTGGCTGTGGCAACACCAAGTGTTGGTCATGAAAGGGCTTGTTGAATAAAGAAAATTCATTCTGTACTCTTTCTCATTTATTCTAGAAATGTGAAATCACAATGAAAAATCAGAAGTCTTTCTCAAATACATGTTTAGTTTCCTGAAATGAAAATACAAGCATTTTCTCTACATAAATGTTGTCTTCTGCCCTAGACCTTGACCTTTTGACCTGTCAGTAAGCAAATTTTAGTTAACATACTTTGTTCCAGGCATACTTTCAATTGGAGCCTTAGTCAAGCCTTCACATTTCTAAATAAACCAAGCAAGGTCATGTGTGAGCATTGAAATTTCTTCATATATTTAAATATATGTATACAATTGTTCTCCTTATTTGCAGAGAATGTGTTTCAACAGTCCCAATAGATGCCTGAAATTGCAGAGAGTACACAACCCTACATTTACTATGTTGTTCCCTATATATACATACCTATGATAAAGTTTAATTTATAAGCTAGGAATCCTAAGGGTTTAGCAACAATAACTAATAATAGAATAGAATGATAATATGCTGTAATAAAAGTTATGTGAATGTGGCATCATTAAGTAAAAAAAGGATTATTATGATATCACAACAGTTGATCTGATAACCGAGTGGGCTACAAAGTGACTAATAGGTGGGGAGTGTATACAGTGTGGATACACTGGACAAAGGGATGAACATACATCCCTTTGTCCAGGCAGGATAGAGTGAGATGAACCAAGAGAATGAAAGATTTTATCACACAATTCAGAATGGTGCACAATTTAGAACTTATGAATTGTTTATTTCTGGAATTTTCCATTTAATATTTTCAGAGCATAGTTGACCATAGGTAATTGAAATTTCAGAAAGTAAAACCATGGATGATGTGGGGACTACTCTAGTTTATACTTCTAATGTCACAAAACAATTTTAAAGTGTAATGGAACCACAGAAATATCTATTACATATTGCTACATATATGCAACTTTGTTTTTTTCTAAAAAAACTTTTTTTCAGTTAAAAAATTACTACAGCAAAGGATTAAAATTTTTCAAGATTTTTTAACACCTCTCATCCAACCCTTCCATGAAAGTGTAATTTCTCAGAATAATTTTGAAAAAATAGTTCATTTAAAAAAATGTGATCTAGTCAAAAAACTATATTCAGTTTAGACTCTGAAAGGCAATTTGGTGATAATCTGTGAGGGTTTGAGTTGTGTATGTTTGTGCATATATTTGTAAAATATATATCCTTATTTGAGGTGAGGGCTTATCACCTGGCTTTCTCATTTGTACTTTTTCATTTCTCTTTCAGCTTTTCCCCTTCTGACCTAACTCCCAACCTTGCCCCACCCTTAAAATTCATGAATCTAAGCCTTCTACTTTTATTAATTTGCCTTATTTTTGACAAATGGATTACATAACATGGCCTCCTTAAATCTCCAACTTAGATACATATTTAGTACATGTGGAGAGGGCAAAGGGATCTAACCCTCTCCCATCACCACAAGCTTATCGGAAGAGGCAGTTGAACTTGGTAGATGAGCCCCAGTGTATGAACTTTTCAATGGATAATAGTGGTCAGGTCACCAGGAACAATTTCCTTTAGTACCAGAAAGGAGCAGTTAGCAAGCCTCAAAGGTACAGGTCTTTGCAAGTGAGACAGACTTGACCACAAGCCTGCCTTCCATCTTTCTCAGTTGTGCCTGGATAGTCCCCGATTCAAAATTCCTCCCTGTTTCCAAATCCATGCACACTAACCTCTAATTCCAGGGTTGGACATTTTTCCCTTTCTGAAAAATATTAACCCTATCTCTACCCTACCCCAGTGGACACAGTGCCTGTTGACAAAGGCAAGTTAGCCAGGCACAGAGCACAGTGTTTGAATTTGTCTCTGCTAAGGCCAGAAAGCCTTTTCAGACACAGCACTGACCTTTGCCCGTCAGTCCTTCACATTCAGAGTTTCTTACATTCTGTCCCTTCCTCTGTGCCAATCTGTTTAGAGACAACTAACCCTGAGTGTGTGTGTTGGGGTGGGGGTGGGGGTGGTAAGGGGGTTAAGAAAGGAGAAGGTCCAAGGCAGGGCTTCCATTTTTAAGGTGTAAAAGATGAACTTTAGTCCACTAAATCCAAATCCACCACCAAATTGAGGCTCTGTACTGGTTTGAGCTATTACTCAATGTTCTACACTTTAATATTTTAAGAAAAGTTTATTATGACAAGTCAATGACAGCACTTTTAGTAGGTCAATAAATCATGGACGTATCATATCACAGAGATGACAGCTATGTAAAGCATCACAGGAAACCTGATATTATTTCAACAAAATAGCAACGAGAGCTTCTTGGCACTTACTGTAATTTTAAGTCAAGGTTTAAAAATATACTATTATTAATATTACTGAAAGGAACATTTTCTATGGTGCTGTATTGAGAAATGAAATGATTCTTTGCAAAGTTTAGTGTGAGAGGGAATACATATCCAGTGGGGAAGGGGTTGTAAATGCTGCTTCTTATATTCATGTTCTGGTTATATTTTATAAGTTGCTAATATCAGGGTAGGGGAGGGAATGAAACCCAAACCAAATGAAAAGCAGGATACAAAGATTGCCAAGCGCGTTTTCTCGTGGCCTCTTTCCAAGCATATGGAAGGAAAGAGATGTTAATTTTTTAATAAGGTTTGGGGCGTGGTAGAGTAGAGATTGGGGACTGACCCAACCTTGTTCTGTTACTTTCACAGTGGAAACTTCGAAGCAGTTGTCAGAGATTGGGTGACAGATGTTAGCAGCTAAGGGTGCAAAGGCAACAACTTACTCCTCCTTCCAAATTGTGAAAATTATCCTGTGCCAACATATTTCTGTTCTTTGAGAGGAGGATGGCAGGATTGAGAAAGAATAAGAAACCCTGATGTTGGCATACAACTCTCCAGTTTCCAAATTGCTTTCATGTATTTCATTTCATTTGATCCTCAACGTTCCACAGGAAGCAGTGTAGGAGTTGCTGTCATGCTTGACACGGGAAGCACAGAGAATTCACCATGACTTGCCCAAAGCTTCACAGCTGCCAATGGCGGGAGAGGGATAGTGACCTGGTCTCCTCACCACCAGCTCACTGTTCTTCCCTCTTTGCATCCTGTTCACAAGTTACAAAACAACCAGAACATCAATAGGAGAAGCTACATTTGCAACCTTCCACACTTAATTCTTTATTCCCTCTCACACTAAACTTTGCAAAAAGTTGTTTCATTCTTCAGTGCCTCATCCAAGATTCTGAGTATCATGTCACTATTTCTGTTAGCCTCTTTTAATCTGAGAACATTGAACTTCAGTAGCGCGGTGGCCAGGGGGCGTTGGTGCAGGGAGAGATGGCGCCTCGCTTTCCTCTTCCTGCTCCAGGCCTTGGGGCTGCCTCTTTTGCCCTGGTTTTGGATGACCAAAAGGAGGGAATTCATACCAGAGGGCTTGGTGTTAAGAACAACATCTTGGCAAAGACAAAGGAGGCCCTGCCTGCGCCTGGGCATGGGGACAGGGGAAGTACAGGGAAGGGAAATACAAATAAAGTATTCAGGGAGAGCTCTTTCATCCAAGTTATTCTAATGTTAATTAAGGTAGAACCTCAGATTTCAAGACCTGTGAGCAGAGATGGAGAAGCATGTATAACTGACTGGGTTTATTGACCATGTCAGCACACAGACCAAACTCCCAAAAGTCAAAGTAAAATAAGAAAAGCTGTTGTTCCCCAGTTCATCAATCCCAGGGTTCTCTGTACCACTTCTCTTTCCCTAGAAACCTGCTTGAGAAGATCATTTTATGCAATCATACAATCATGGTTGCCCTGTACTGCCATCTGGCCCAGCCCACCAGGAGGTCCTGGCATCAGGCTCTGTTCCCAGGCTCTCCAGAATGTGTCCCCCCAAAGAGCCAGAGGATCTTTAGCTTGACTTCCTTTTGTGGTCAGGCTCTGGGAACAACCTGAAATGAATTCGGCATATATCTGTCTAAACCTTCCGGCCAAATCTGTGTCTGAACAGAAATAAATCCAAATGGGCAGAGAAGTGAGGAGTGCAGCGATGTGATTTCACCACAGCACAGTCCTCCCAAGAGATCTATAAAGAGACGGCTCTAGGTGAGGACTGAAGAACCAAAGAGAAAGAGGTATCCTTAAGAAGGCACAGGTCTGGCCAGCATGGTTCAGTGGTTGAGCGTTGACCTACGAAGCAGGAGGTCACAGTTCAATTCTGGTCAGGGCATATGCCAGGTTTGTGGGCTCGATCCCTAATGTGAGGTGTGCAAGAGACAGTCAGTCAGATTCTCTCTCATCATTGATGTTTTTGTCTCTCCCTTCCTTTCTGAAATCATTAAAAATTACACACACACACACACACACACACACACACACACAAACACACACACACACACACACATATATATATATATATATATATATATATATATATATATATATATTACATATGTATAATATAAATATGTGGACAGAAGAATGAAAAGCCAAAATTGCTTTAAAAAATAAACAAATCTGGACCAGTCTCAGTCCCACACTGAAGCCACCGAAGGACTGAGTGTAGGACATGTACATTCTGGTGCAGGCACCACTCCCTGTGCAAGTGTCAGATGCTGATTCATCTGCATGTCTGCTTCCTTCTTGCAGATCTGTAATATGAACATGATAGCATCTCCCTCCTGGGATGTTGATTTTCTATAACAGGAGGGCTGTACATAGCAGAGTAGCTATGAAAACATGCTTTGATGCCACCGGATGAGGTTTGCCTCCTATCTAATCAGTTATGTGACTTTGGTTAAGTTACATAAGATTTCTCAAAAAGGCATAATAATACCATCTTCATGGGAACACAGAGAAGATTAAATAACATAATGGATGTTCAATTTCTTAGCATAAAGCCTAGCTTATAGTAAGCACTCAATAAATTATTAAAAAACATATACACAGTTATATTTGTATTTGATCTGAGACCCCAAATAAGATTGATGATGAAAGAGCTTGGAATAATGTAAAATATTCTTTTATTTCATAATTTGCAATAAAAATAAATGCATGTTATTGTTAGTATTTGCCCTTTGAAATTCCAACCATGTTTTAAGTCTCTTAATTTTTGAGAATGTCGAAACGATTTGATATTACTTGATCACAGCCTGTGGTATATTTAATTATTGGTCCCAATCTCCCACAGTAGTATTAAACCCACACCTTCAACATGGCTTTCTGAGAAACAAGGTACTGCTGCCCAGGCCTAGATTTTTACTTTTTGCTTGGGCGTGTTGGAGTTGGCTGGAACGATGAAAATGGTCATAGTGGGCTTGCCCTCTTATGGGTGGCCATGAGAACAGCTTCCTGGAGCTTTAGATCTCAGAATGATAAGAGATATATGACCTAAACTTAGCCACAGATTAAGCCAAACCTTGCCAAGTCTGGACCCGCCAACCAACAAACATGTGAGCAAGAAATAAAGATTTACTTTGTATGCCTCTAACTTTGGTGTGTGTGTTTTTTTAATGGACCATTATTGTGGCCATAGCTGAATGGTATACACACACACACACACACACACACACACACACACACAATAGAGTCCCGGTGCACAAAATTCATGCATGGGAGATGGTCTCCTTCAACCCAGTCTGCACCCTTTCCAATCTGGGACCCCTCAAGGGTTGTCCAACTGCCCATTTAGGGATCAGGCCTAAACAGGCAGTCAGACATTCCTCTCACAATCCAGGACTGCTGGCTCCCAACTGCTTGTCTGCCTGCCTTCCTGATTGCCCCTTCCCACTTCTGCCTGCCAGCTTGATCATCCCCTAATCACTCCCTTGCCAGCCTGATTGATGCCTAACTGCTCCCCTGCCAGCCTATTTGCCTCTAACTTCCATCCCCAATGGGCCTGGTCACCCTTAACTGCCCTCCTCTGTAGGCCTGATCCCCGCAACTGCTCTTCCCTGCAGGCCTGGGTCCCCACCAACTGCCCTTCCCTGCAGACCTGGTCATCCCCAACTTCCCTCCTCTATCAGCATGGTCACCCTTAACTGCCCTCCCCTACAGGCTTGATCACCCCCAACTGCCCTCCCTTGCAGGCCTGGTCCCTATGAACTGTCTCCCTTGCTGGCCATCTTGTGGCGGCCATCTTGTGTTTACCTGGGGACAGTCATCTTGTGTGTTGGAGTGATGATCAACTCTTTTATTAGATAAGATAGAGGCCTGGTGCACAGGTGGGGGCCAGCTGGTTTTCCCTAACAGTGTCCCGGATCAGGGTGAGGGTTCCTTTGGGGTATGAGGTGGCCTAGGCGAAGGGCCTGTGGTGGTTTGCAGGCTGGCCATGCCTCCTGGCGATCCAAGTGAAGGCCCTGGTATCTGGGATTTATTTATCTTCTATAATTGAAACTTTGTAGCTTTAAGCAGAGGCTTGGGCCAGCCAGGGTATGTGGAAAGCTTGGCTTCCTCCATCACTGGGGAAAACCAAGCCTCCCTCCTACTCTCTCTGTGGCCATAGCCATCTTGGTTGGGTTAAATTGCATATTTGCTCCTGATTGGCTGGTGGGTGTAGGGGGAGTATGGTCAATTTGCATATTACTCTTTTATTAGATAGGATACACACACACACACACACACACACACACACACACACACATACCAGAGGCCCCAGTGCACAAATTCGTGCATGAGTGAAATCCGGCCAGCCCACTGCCATCTGGACCAGGTTGCCTTGTGGAAGGGGCTGGAGTGAATGGCCAGCTGGCACCATCCCCTGGTTGAACTCCTGGTCAAACTCCTGGTAGAGGGAACAATTTGCATATTAGGCTTTTATTATATAGTATATATATATTTCCAAAAAAATGTTTGTATAGTTAACAGTTGATAGCTCAATTGATGTTTTTTTTTTCTTTTCAGATTTAGTCCATTAAAATTAATAATTATTCAAAGTATGTATCTATTTTGAGGGAAGCTGGTATATGTCATGTTTAGGGGTTAGAAGGAAAATCTCTGGCTCCTCCGAGTGCATATCCCCACCTGGAACTTCTGTGCTGAGTGGCAGTAACAAAAGCCACCGGAGGGACAGAGTTCTCTGATACCCTCCCTGATTTGAGGAATGAAAAAGCCTTTGTTAGTCTCTGGTGATCCTCCAGGTGGCTTTTCAGGTCTTGTCTCCACTTTAGTTAAAATCAGGTCAGCAGAAAGTATAATGTCATGAAATCTGAAAAATCCAGGGCCCTGAAAAATACATTATGGCTTCTGAAAAGTAGCTGAGATCCAGCAATGAGAGGGACTAAGAAATGCAGAGGCAAAGTGGTGTGGGTGACACAATCTGTTTTCTTCAGTTCTGGAAGCTTTCTCCCTATGTTTATCCATGACCCATCCATTCTCACTCATCTTCCAGGTAAGCAGGATGTTTTCCCACTGTTTGTACAGGCAAGAATCCAGAATCAATCATTTAAATTTAAATATATTTTTATACCAATCCTATATTTAATAAAATGTTTTTTTTTTCCTGTGGGGAAAAAAAGATATCAGGAACTACAGAAGACAGAATTTTAATGATTTTTTTTTCTTGAAGGAGAAAAGAGGAAATTTTCCCAAATTCTTGACAGTATGATGATCCAAATATTGAGAATAATAGCATTGTGTATATTTAAGGAATACTTTAAAGGGTGGTAAATGATTTGATATCATATTTCAAAGGTGATCATTTTGGAAATGTGTAACTGAGGCACAGAAACGTAAGAAAGTGATGGCCATTAAAACAATTTCCAAGTTCCTGGCTTTTAGAATGTTCTGTAAGACAGTAGCACCAGTAACAGCTATCTTCTCAGTCATCATATGCTGGGAATCCCAGAAAACATCAGAAAGTAGAGCTTTCAAGGGACTATTGATTAGAAATCTACTAAGCAAGACTATAAAATCTAACAGCATAAATGCAAACCTACTTAACCAGTAGCATTAAACCAGTTCTCTGCTCTTCCTTTCTATTACTACATCTCATGCTCATGGCATCTTTGGGAGACAGGAAGAGGTTGAAAAGTGTTGCCATCAAGATATGGCATATCAACTAAACCAAGAACTGTCATTTACCACAGGGTGACCTTAGAGTGGAGCCTAGAAAATATTCTATGCCTGATGATTCCCTTCCATAAGCAATGGATGCTCTTACAACTATGCAGGATATGTCTTAACAGTGAATAGTAATAAAGTCAAGACCTAATAAATATGTATGAAACCATATCCTCAAATAAATTAATTCTATCAAACTGTGCAGACATGGGCTAGGTCAAAATGATTATATGGCCAGCTTTGTCTCTATTCTCAGGTAGGCTTTGAACTTCAGAATAAATGAATGAATGAATGAATGAATGAGTGAATCAGTCAATCAATCAATCTACAAAGATTATCTCCATAACATACACCATACCAAAGTATATTCAGTGCCTAATTTTTATTCCAAAGTAATTCTATAACATCTCTGGAGAAGGATCAGGTTGCATGTGACTCCATGTCACACAAATAACTTCTTATAAGGTCCTAACTTTGCATGTGAGTGGCTGGGTTTGAGGCAATGTCATGCATTTCCATTGTAATCATGTAGAAAGACAGCGCTGCTCCCCGCCACACACACACACACACACACACACACACACACACACACACACACAC
>JAAGEH010000041.1:29597043-29630460 GCA_011751065.1 Lasiurus cinereus | reverse complement strand
ACACACACACACACACACACACACACACACACACACACACACACACAACCACAGAAATAGAATCAACTTAAATAAAATGGCCTTTTTACTTTAATGTGACCTTTTACTCCTAAGTTAGAGTGAGAAAGAGCCTACAGCGTACATTTATATAGGATAATTCCTTTAGCCTATGAGTTGAGGAAAGCAAATTAAGTTGAGAACTCAAAATTGCCTTCATTAAAAAAAGAAATATAGGCCTAGGTGGGAGTAGGGGCACAAGAGAAAAGTATTATAATGTTATTGGAAAGTCAAGTCTATGTCAGTAGAAGAAATATTCTAGAAGTGGAAAGTGGATTTTCATGAAACCATGCACTCCTTAGGGATGTTAACATCTTGGACTTCCCAAGCCGTGCTGGGGAAGTGAAAACTTGTGAGGAGCAAAACATTGGGGAATTTTTATTTGCAGCCATAAGTTATCCCATATGGCTGGAGAGTGATTTCTTGTACGATGGATAGGAACTTGAATTAACTTGGCTGTTTATGGCAAGGAGAATGGAGAAGGAAATGAGTGGGCTGGATTTCTGTGTTATAACATGCCTAGGCTAGCAGCAGCAGCAAATCCTCTCAAGGCAGATCAGTATTAGGTTGTTGAAAAATATGCAAGAATTACAGGGGAAGAGGCAATAAGATTCAAGGGAGAAAAGAAAATGGAACAGTAAGATAAGTGATTATCAGCCAATAGGAAATGCATGGTAATAAATAGAAAAGCAAGGGAGAAGGAGGATCTGAGAGGAGAGGAGATGGGTGTTGGGAAGATCATTCAAAGGCAAAGAAGGAGCATTTAGGCAAGGAATAAAATATCAAATCCTCAATTATTACAGATAAGGTAAAAAGTAAGAGAAGCAAAGATACAGAATGAATGCAACTTTAATTATGTAAGAGGTTGAAACAAATAAGACATTTTTTTAAGTATGTAAGAAAAAGAGTTCAAAGTAATGGCAATTGAAATTTACTGCCAGAAGAGGCAATAGTAATAATTATAATAATAATACCCCAGTAGAGCAGCTTCTAGAAAAAATAATTAAAAAGCAAGAGGAGAGTCTAAGGGAACTTTGGGACACCACAAAACAAAACAACATCTGCATAATAGTGGTCCCAGAAGGAGAGGAAACTGAGCAAGGAATAGAAAACCTGTTTGAAGAAATAATGACAGAAAACTTCCTTGATATAGGTAAGAAAAAATCCACACAAATCCAAGAAGCTTAAAGAGTTCCAAGCATAATGAACCCCAAAAGACCCACACGAAAGCACATTATAATTAAATTGGCAAACACCAACAACAAAGTAAGAACCTTAAAGTGGCCAGAGAGAGACAGAAAAACACCTACAAAGGAACTCCTATCAGATTAGCGACTGATTTCTCAACAGAAACTCATCAGGCCAGAAGGGAATGGGATGAAATATACAAAGTCATGCAAAGGAAGTTTATGAATCCAAGAATACTGTACCTAGCAAGGCTATTGATCAAAATTGAAAGTGAAATCAAGAGCTTCACAGACAAAAAAGACTAAGGAAATTTATTACCACCAATTTAGCAATGCAAGAAATGCTAAAGAGTCTACTGTTGCCAAAACTGGTTTGGCTCAATGGATAGAGCATCTGCCTTCAGAGTGAAAGTCCCAGGTTCAATTCTAGTCAAAGGCATGTATCTTCGTTTCAGGCACATCACCAGTAGGGGTCATGCAGGAGGCAGCTGATCGATGACTCTCTCATCGATGTTTATAACTCTATATCCCTCCCCCTTCCTCTCTGTAAAAAATCAATGAAATATATTTTTAAAAAATAAAAAATAAAGGGTCTGCTGTCAAAAAAAGAAATAGGAAGTGAAGAAGGAACACAGGGTAAAGAATAAAAATGGTGACAAATAACTACCTATCAATAATAATTTTAAAGGTAAATAGATTAAATGCCCCAATCAAAAGATATAGGGTAACAGATTGAATAAGAAAACACAACCCATATATCTGCTGTCTACAAGAAACCCACCTCAAAAAAAAAAAAAAGATGCACATAGACTGAGGGTGAAGGGATGGAAAACAGTTTTTCAGGTAATGGAAATGAAAAAAAACTGGGATAGTAATATTTATATCTGACAAATTAGATCTCAAAATGAAGGACATAACAAGAGCTAAGGAAAGCCATTTCATAATTCTAAAGGGAGCAATCCAACAAGAAGAAATAACTCTGGTAAACATACATGCATCCCACACAGGAGCACTCAAATACATAAAAAAAAATACTCCTGGAGGATATCAAGGGTTGACAGCAATACAATCATAGTATGAGACTTTAATATCCCACTATCAACATTGGACAAATCCTCTAAACAAAAAAATCAGCAAAGAAATATCAATGCTAAATGACCCACTAGACCAGATGGAATTAATTGACATCTTCAGAACATTTCACCCCAAAGCCATATACATTCTTTTCACAGAATATACATTCTTTTCAAGTGCACATAGGTCATTTTCAAAGATAGACCATATATTGAATCATAGGCAAAGACTCTTCAAATTTAAGAAGATAGAAATCATATCAAGCATCTTCTTTGATCAGAGTGACATAAAGCTGGAAATCAACTACAATAAAAACAATACAAAAAAAAAAGCATGGAGACTAAAGAGCATGCTGTTAAGCAATGGCTGGGTTACCAGAGAGATCAAGGAAGAAATAAAAAACATCATGGCAATAAATGACAATAAAAACACAACAATCCAAAATCTTTGGGACACAGTAAAAACATTCTTGAGAGAGAAGTTCATAGTTCTATAAGCCTACTATAAAAAACAAGAAACAATGGTAATAAATTAACTAACCCTACAACTCAAAAAAAAACTGGAAAGAGAGCAACAAGAAAAACCCAGTATAAGCAAGAGGAAGAAAATAATAAAGATCAGAGCAGAGATAAACAACATTGAGACCAAAAAAATAATACAAAAGATCAACAAAACCAAGAGCTGGTTCCTCGAAAGGATAAATAAGACTGATGAACCTCTAGCTAGGCTCACCAAGAAGCAAAGAGAGAGGATCCAAATAAACAAAATCAGGAATGAAAGAGGTAAAATAACAACAGATTCCACTGAAATACAAAGGATTGTTAAAAAATACTATGAACAACTCTATTCCAACAAACTGGACAACCTGGAGGAAATGAACATATTCCTAGAAAAATATAATCTTCCAAAACTCAATCAGGAAGAATCTAAATATCTCAATAGGCCAATAACTATGGAAGAAATTGAAGCAGTCATCAAAAAACTTCCAGCAAACAAAAGCCTGGGGCCAGATGGCTTTACAAGGGAGTTTTAGCATACATCCAAGGAAGAATTAAAACCTATCCTCCTCAGACTATTCCAAAAAATTCAACACTTCCAAGCTCCTTCTATGAAGCCAGCATCACCCTATTATCAAAACCAAATAAAGACAATACAATGAAAGAGAATTATAGGCCAATATCTCTCATGAACATAGATGCCAAAATCCTCAACAAAATTCTAGCAAATCAGATCCAGCAGTACATCAAAAAGATATACCATGACCAAGTAGGATTTATCCCAGGAATGTAAGGATGGTACAATACCCGTAAATCAATAAATGTGATGCATCACATAAACAACTTGAGAGATAAAAATCACATAGTCATATCAATTGATGCAGAAAAGGCATTTGACAAAGTCCAACACCCTTTCTTGATAAAAACTCTCAGCAAGGTGGGAATAGAATGATCATGTCTTAACATCATAAAAGCCATATATGATAAACCCACAGCTAACATCATACTCAATGCGCAAAAACTAAAATCATTTCCCCTAAGAAAAGGAGCAAGACAGGAATGCCCACTCTCACCATTCCTATTCGACATAGTACTGGAAGTATTAGCCATTGAAATTAGACAAGAAGAAGAAATAAATGGCTTCCAAATTGGAAAAGAAGAAGTAAAGCTGTTCTTATTTGCAGATGACATGATATTATACATAAAAAAACCCAAAAGACTCAATCAAAAACTATTAGACTTAATAAATGAATTTGGCAATGTAGCAGGATACAAAATTAATGCCAAGAAATCTATGTAATTTCTATACACCAATAGTGAACATACTGAAAGAGAGACTAAAAAAGCAATGCAACTTACCATCACACAGAAAAAAATAAGATACCTAGGAATAAACTTAGCTAAGGCGATAAAAGACCTATACACAGAAAACTACAGGATACTGAAAAAAAAGAGATAGAGGAAGATGTAAATCTATGGAAGAATATACCATGCTCGTGGATTGGGAGAATCAACATCATTAAAATGCCCATACTACCCAAAGCAATCTATAGATTCAATGCACTCCCCATTAAAATACCAATGGCAGCCAAAACCAGTTTGGCTTGGTGGATAGAGTGTCAGCCTGCGAACTGAAGGGTCCTGGGTTCAATTTCGGTCAAGGGTATGTGCCTTGATTGCGGGTACATCCCCAGTTGGGGAGCATACAGGAGGCAGCTGATCAATGTTTCACTCTCATTGATGTTTCTAACTCTCTATCTCTCTTCCTTCCTCTCTGTAAAAAAAAAAAATCAATAAAATATATATTTTTAAAATACCAATGGCATATTTCACAGATCTAGAAAGAACTCTCCAAAAAGTCATCTGAAATAAAAAAAAAGACCCTGAATAGCTACATCAATCCTGAGAAAGAAGAACAAAGTAGGTGGGATCTCAATACCAGATTTCAAGCTGTATTTCAAAGCCACTGTTCTCGAAATAGCCTGGTACTGGCATAAGAACACACATATAGACCAATGGAACAGAATAGAGAATCCAGATATCCACCCAAACCACTATGCTCAATTAATATTTGACAAAAGAGGCATGAACATACAATGGAGTCAAGATAATCTCTCCAATAAATGGTGTTTGGAAAATTGGACAGATACATGCAAATCAAAAATGAAATTAGACCACCAACTTACATCATACATACAAAAAAAATCCAAATGGATACAGGACTTAAACATAAGATGGGAAACCATAAAAATACTAGTGGAATCCACATACAGAGAAATCTCACATATATGCAGAAGGAATTTCTTCACTGATACTGCTCCTAGGGCAATGGAAGCTAAAGAGAAAAATAAACAAATGAGGCTACATCAAAATAAAAAGCTTTTTCACAGCAAAAGAAACCATCAACAAAACAATAAGAAAGCCCTCTGTATGGGAGACCATATTTGCAAATGTTACCACTGATGAAGGTTTAATCTCCAATGTCTACGGGCAACTTAATAAAAGGAAGATAAATGATCCAATTTTAAAAAATGGGCAATGGACCTAAATAGAATCTTTTTGAAAGAAGACAGAAGGAAGGCCAAGAGACACATAAAAACCTGCTCAAAGTCACTAATTATCCAAGAAATGCAAATCAAAATGACAATTTGGTACCATCTCACACCTGTCAGAATGGCAATCATCAATAAATCAACACATGACAAGTGCTGGCGAGGATGTGAAAAAAAAGGAGCCCTCGTGAACTGCTGGTGGGAATGCAAATTGGTGCAGTCACTGGTGAGATCAGTATGGAGTTTCCTCAAAAAACTAAAAATGGATCTCCCAATTGACCCAGTAATCTCAAGAAACTAGAAACACCAATCAGAAAGGATATATGTTCATAGCAGCACAATTCACCATAGCTAAGATTTGGAAACAGCCTAAATGTCCATCAGCACATGAGTGGATTAGAAAACAATGGTACATCTACACAATGGAATATTATGCTGCTATAAAAAGAAGGAATTCTTACCATTTGTAGCAGCATGGATGAAACTGGAGATAATTATGCTAAGTGAAATAAGCCAGTCAGAGAAACATAAATACCACATGATCTCATTCATTTATGCAAAGTAAAGAACATTATAACCTGATGAATAAAAAGATAGATACAGAGGCAGTAAAGTACCCATCAGACTGTCAAATTACAGCAGGAAGGCTGGAGTGTGTTGGGAAAGGAGGGAAATAGATCAACCAAAGGACTTGTATGCATACATATAAGCACACCAATGGACACAAGACACTGGGGGTGGAGGGTGAGATGAGGGCATGAACAAGGAGAGAGGCAAAGAGTGGGAGGAGAAAGATGAGGGAGAAATTGTGAGTTCATTTCTCAAAGCAGATAATGGGGTAAAGAAAAACAAATGTGTTGGTCTACATAGGGAAGAAAAATGGATGGGAAACAAGACTAAGAATTTGAGAATCATGTAATAAGGTGTGGTTCAAAGACAGAAGAATAAACTAAGCTGTAAGAAATAAAGAATTTGAGGTAGAAGGTTACGAAGGCAATATCCAGAGGAAGGAAAAAGAAACAATATGATGGGAAGAAGGCCTGTGATGGTTCAGAATGGAAATTTGAAAGGGACAAGGAAGCAAATCATTAGCAGATTTACACTTGGCTTTGAAGAGAGTCCTAGGAGACAAGTAACTAAGCTGGTGGAAAGAATAAGAGCTATGGCATGAAACCAAAACAACAAGCAAGGAGGAAAAGAAACATTGGAGAGTAATAACAAGTTAACATGCCTGAAGTTGAAGGTCCTATAGTGAACTTTTGGCCATAGCATTGAGCCATCAAAAAAGTAGTGCATTGGGAAGGGACACATACACACACACACACACCACAACACACACACATTCATACTACATCATAAACACATACAAACACACCAAACACATTTCTATAAAAATAAACCTATTTACATTCCCTTTTAGAAACAAAGATAGGTAACCTATAAAATTTGAGTTGGGAGACATTTATTTTGACACCATAACATTTAATATCTAAAATTACACAGTTTATACAGGAGTGATTATAATTCCATATACAGATAAATTATAATGACTTTAAAAGCTATTTTATTTATTGACTTGATAAGAATTTTATCAGTTTTGTATCAGCTAAGAAAAATAGTCCATATATTCTAAGAAGTCAATCATTTGATTTCACAAAATTTCAGGATTTAAAGTAAGAAATGTTGTGATCTCTTAGGTCATTTTCCCATTAAAATATACCCAGGCCATAAAATATGTCAGAATAGTGTGCATAGCTATCATGTTGACTAAGTCAAAGGATAGCTCTATTTTCCCCTCTTCTCCACACGTTTTTTTTTTTATTGCACGCTTCTTAGTCAGAAATGTCTTTACCTCCTCCTATTATTTAATCTCCAATGTGAAGTGAAGATCAGGCGGTCTCACTCCTATTCTGTAGTTAGGCAAATGGAGTCCATGATACCAGTGTCCGCTGAATTAGGATGAGAAAAGAATTGTCCCAATGAAAACAGAATTTGTTTATTTTAATTTATGAAAATAAATCAAGTCTGCCCTGGCCAGTTTGACTCAGTGGAGAGAGGCTCTACTCATGCACCAAAGAGTCATGGGTTCAATTCCCAGTCAAGGGCAAGCACCCTGGTTGTAGGTTCGATCCCAGTATGGTAAGAGTGTGTTTAAGAGGCAACCAATAGACGTGTCTCTCTCACATCAATGTTCCTTTCCCCCTGCTCCTCTCTTCCACTCTATCTAAAAGCAGTGAAAGGAAGGTGGTGGAAAAAGATCAAACAAAGAACTTGTACATGTATGCATAACCCATGGATACAGACAATAGAGTGGTGAAGTCCAGGGCCAAGGACAGGGGAGGGTTAGAAGGGGTCAATGGGGGGAAAATGGGATCATACTTTCAAATATAGGATTTAATTTTAAAAAGCAATAGAAATAAATAAAAGCAATGGAAAATATCCTTGGGTGAAAAATAAATTAATAATAATAATATAAGTAAAGGAAAGTTAGTCTGATAATCACATGTCTAAGATGTCATCTCTCCCCTTTACTCTTTCTTATTTATGCCCCAGTCAACACAAAATTGTAGAGTTCTGGCTGAATCATTGGGACTGAACCTGGCTCTTTAGTTCATCCCAGTCCTCACCTAGGCATACCCATTGGCCCTGTAAATACTTGAGTTTTCTATGTCTATACTGAAAAACATCATAAGGTCCTCAAACATATTGCTCAGTCTTTTTCAAATGAGGGTCAGTATTCTGGTCTGCTTATCTGAGAAGGCTGAGAACAGATGACAGGTCGAAACTACCCAGCCATGCAAGGTGCTCCATGTACACATATTTACAAACAGCAATAGCTACAGAACCAGATGACAGGTCCTAATTGGCTCTGGCCTCACTTTAAATTACAGAATCAAGTCAACTTCTGGTTTTTGACATTTCTTGACAAATGAGATCTTAAATTACATTATCTCTTTTTTTAATTTAGCTATTTATGTTCTTTCATTGTTATTTTTCTTCATTGTAGTGTCTTAAACCTGATGTTGATAATCTTGCTAATAATTATATTATAAAACATTTACTTTCTAATGACTTCTTGCAAATACCCAATATATATTTTATTATGACTTTAGGAAAGATTATAGGAATAAACTAATTTGTTATGATGTTGGCATTTTTCAATATTTACCTTGAAAAATAACACTGCGTCTTTTAAATGTAATGACCTGAAATTTCTAGAAGTAATTTGATTATTTATCTTAAATATTATGAACTAGAAGGATGATAAACAATATTGTAACTCCTTAGTTCATTACAAGCTCTTATTCTATACCCAAGGGGAAGACCGGAGATGAAGCACCAAGGCCCTGACCTGTGACAACCTGACAGCCAGCAAGGCAAGCACTGGCTAGAAAAGGTCATGTATTTGAGTCTCAGGATCTATAAGCCAAAAATAGCACAAGGCACTGAGAAATGACTAGTCTTTTAACTCCTAACGGTGAGATACCAAATTCAGTATAACCACAGGCTTCTCATAGAGTACAGATATTTTTACTCTGAATTAAACATACATTTTTATTCCAGAACAGGCAAATTTATAAAATATTGCCATTTGTGATGACATGGATGAATTTCAGGTTATTATGCCAAGTGAAATAAGTCAGATGGAAAAAGATAAAAACACGATTTCACTCATATGTGGAATATAAAACAAAAAAAGTAACAAACTAGCAAAAACAAACTAATAGATATAGACAATAGAATGGTGGTTAGTTATCAGGAGTAAAAAGGGACTGGGAGGAAAAATTGGGTAAAAGGAGTCAAATATATGGTAATAGAAAGAAACAAGACTTTTAGCAGTGAACACACAATAGACTCAACCAGTGGTCTGCAGACCACTACTGGTCTGTGAGGTCCGAAAAGTTAGTGACCACTGCAATAGAGGATACAGATATTAAATTGTGATGTCATACATCTGAAATTTATACAATATTATTAACTGATGCTGCCACAAATTTTTTTAGAAGCTTCAAACTAGAATGAGTCACAATTCCCCTACCATCTTCACCACAAACACACATATACCAAACTGGTTTGCAGGCTGGATACAATTTGTAGGGCCTACTGCAAATGAAAATGCCAGCCTTCATGTTCAAAAATTATTAAGATTCTCAAGATGGTAGCAAATGAGGAGCCCTTCTGAGCTCAGTGCCCTATACAAATGCACAAGTCATGAGTCCTGGTTGTAAGGAAGAAGTTTTGAGAAAATAATTCTTTCTCTCAAAGACATAAAATTAGACTCTACTTCTCTATTCTCAGATCCAGACTTCAATGAAATAGCATCCATACCCGGGAATAGAGCAAGTGGATGCAAAAGTGAACAATCATCTTCTCAGGTGATTTTCCAATTGTTTCCTCAACCTTCTTTGTCTTCCTCCCCAGATCAAGGAGGATGTGCTCAGGCATGAACCCTCTGGGTAAGCACAATGCACAGGGAATTGGAAAGAGTGGTGCCATTTCCTAGTTGTGTCCAAATTTTGTGTTTCTGTAGAACATTTTAGTTATTCCTTAACTTGGCTTATTCAATCACTTCTTAGCTCTAAGAAATTTATACAACAGAAATTCAGGTGCAGTCTGGTGATGCTGTTTGGGAGTTTGGGGTTGGCAATAACTTGGGAATCAGAATGGCCACATTGATACTCATGGGCTTTGTGACCCTGGACAAGACCCTGCACCTTTCAAACACAGCTTCTTAGCTCATTAATGAAAAACAAGAGGGGCCAAGACTGGTTTGGTTCAGTGGATAGAGCATCAGCCTGTGGACTAAAAGGTCCCAGGTTCGATTCTGGTCACGAGCATGTACCTTGGCTGCAGGTACATCCCTAGTGGGGAGTGTGCAGGATGCAGCTGATTGATGTTTCTCTCTCATTGATATTTCTAGCTCTCTGTCTCTCTTCCTTTCCCTCTGTAAAAAATCAATAAAATATATTTAAAAAAACAAACAAACAAGAGGAATTCAAATAGGCTGGAAGTGGTTGATTCTCCTAGAGGGCTCTGGGTTGGGATGGTCAGAGGTGAATAAGTTATGTCTGGGTTGCACACCATCCCAGTTTCAACTGAAGCAGCTCCCTAAATTTCTGTTCATTTTATCCCCCAATAGAGTGACAACAGAAAAATTCAAACATGTACCAAATAAAATTACAACAGGGAGGATGAGAGAATGATTTAGGAACCTAGCCAGTGTGCTCAGTGGTTGAGTATTGACCCATGAACCAAGGGGTTGCCGGTTGATTCCTGGTCAGGGCACATGCCCAGGTTGCAGGCTCAATCTCCAGTAGGGAGCATGTAGGAGGCAGCCACATCAATGTTTCTATCTCTCTATCCTCTCCCTTTCTTTCTCTCTAATATCAATAAAAACATATTTTAGGAAACAACAACAAAGAAAGAAATGAGTAATTAACCACTAGCTGTGGGCCAACAAAAGATGGCTCACATCTGAATGTGTGTGGGAGCTTGGGAACATCTAGCAGAAAAAAAATAGCTGACCAGCCCTAACCAGTTTGACTCAGTGGATAGAGCATCGGCCTATGGACTGGAGGGTCCCAGGTTTGATTCCAGTCAAGGGCATGTACCTTGGTTGCAGGCACATCCCCAGTAGGAAGCGTCCAGGAGGCAGCTGATTGATGTTTCTAGCTCTCTATCCATCTCCCTTCCTCTCTGTAAAAAAAAAAAATCAATAAAAAAATATTTTTAAAAAGTAGCTGACCAAAGGCAAAAGAAAGGCTGATGAAACTTGGCACTTAATATATTTAAAAGACTCTCTAGGACTACTGTGCTATAGTTTTTCTAACAAGTCTTCCCTTATTTACTTTATGCCATCACTCCCTTCAAAAATTCTGCCATTCAGGTTGAACCAAAGTCAAACAGGAATCTTTCCCTTGGCCGTGGGTGGTGATGATGGTGGAGGGAAGCAGAGGGCTTGTCTACCCATTTTGAAGTACCTACAAATGCTCTCAGGAAGCCAGTGTCATGGGATTCTGCCTGCCTTGCTTTAGTGGGTATAACCAAATTCTCCTCCCTGACCACCCTTTTCTTTGAGAAGAATTGTGATAGCCTGCACATGCCCTGTAGGCAAGGCCTACATCTCTAATTACCACTGCAGACAATAAGGCTAATGGCAACAGCAATACCATCCTGAGGGAGAAATCTAGGACAATTCAGAAGCAATAGCTGAAGCCTTGCAGACTGCATATAATTTATGTCCATTCTATGGCACTGGTTCACAAACCTCTCAGCTGGCAGTTATCTTTTCCACTTTTGCCTTCTGCTTGCTTAGTGGGTAGACAGCCATCGATGACAGGAGTCTAGGATAAATCTGTCAGCGAGACTTACAGGACCAAATCTCTTGAGAAAGGCTTGAGGAATCCAGAAAATAAATCTCTGTGTCCCAAGCAGTAATAAGGTTACCCAAGTTTATAATGTCTCCTTTTCACTCCTCTCACATTGGCCTTATTGACTATAATTATCACCAACCTCAGATGACTCCATGAAGTGGCATGTCTTCTGTTACTGTGAGGCCTGCCCCAGGCAGACCTGCTTCCCAGACAACAGCCTCCAGAGCAGCAGGTTTTGAACAAGGGGTCATGGTTCCCTTTTAGCTGACAGGTAAGTTGGTGCTTCGAATCTTCCAGGAAACAGCTGGGCATTACCAATGGAAGTCAGGCAGCATTTAACACAAGCTAGGGAAGGGATTTCAAGATACTTAAGAGACTTGGAAGACAAGAGGGCAGCAGGGTTTCTGGCTACAAGATAATAACAGTTCCATAGCTGTCACCCAGGCCTGCAAAAGGTCCTCCGTTGGCAGATTTGACCACATACTGCATGCACAATGATTCTAAAAGAGGTTTGAGGACACCCAGAAAGGTTTGACCCTGTCTTTTAGAATTCCCTTTGATTTCCTTCTTTGGCAATCAAGGGCATTACTCCAATACCCAAACTGCATGAACAGTGAAAGTCAGCAGCAACACAAAAGCTCTTCAGAAAGCTACATTCATTAGACAAGCAAAGGGAAGGGTAGGAGAGTAGAGGGTATTTAAGATTCCTAATTGCCTAGGAAATCAAGTCCCAAATTCTATGTTTGACATTCCAGGCTCTACCCAATACAGCCAGCTTTCTTTCTGGCTGCCTCATCATTGCCTCCTAGCTGTAACTCCAAAGTTAGAGTTGCAGAACCTGAGGGAACCCTAGAGTAATGCCAAGGCCACAGATTCTTGTACACTAAAGTTCTCTTACTCATCTCTGTCTTATTTATTTTATTTGTTTCTCTTTTAATTCTCACCCAAGGACATGCTTAGCCAGAGTGAGGGAGAGAGAGGAAGGGAGAGAGAGAGAAAAATATCGATGTGAGAGAGAAACATCAATTGGTTGTCTTCTGTACATTTCCCAACTTGAAATCAAACCCACCACCCAGGTAAGTGCCCTGGCCATGCTCAAACCAGCTGAGCCACTCCAGCCAGGCTGTCTTATTTTTTATATGTATGAAACTGTTGGAGTTTGTATGAAAGCTATATAATATAGATTTATTTAGAAATATTACTCAATTTCTGGTTGCTTGTCATCCTGAATGAACAAAATTACTTTCCTATAGAACTTTGTTTGTTTTTAGATGAAACAGGGTTCTTCTTGTGACCAAGGAGATCTACTGGGCACACCAGCCCATTTCTTCAGTTAGGCACTCTTTTCCTGACAGCTTTCTCCCTCCCAGTGCTGTCCAAGAGAAATTCAATGCAAACTACAGTAAATTTTCTAGTAGCCATATTTTTTAAAAAGGAAAAAGAAGTAGAAAAAAATCATTTTAATAATATGATCTAATATATTTAAAATATCATCCTGTGATATTTCAACATGTGATCAATATTTTTAAAATTAATTAATGAGCCATTTCACAGTTTTTTCAAATTAAACTTCAACATCTAGGGCATGTATTTTATTTTTACAGTCTATCTCTATTTGAACTAGCTACATTTTAAATGCTAGTGGCTACCATATTGGACATGCAGTTCTACTCAGTCAAAGTTTTGGTTCTTACTGCTCCCCATACTTTCCTCCTTCCTACACCTCTGCCTTTCTTACCTCTGCCTATCTGCATCTGCAACACAGTCACCCTCAGCACCTCATGTGTGAGATTGTATCTAGAGATCCCCAAGTTCACAGTGGTCTCCACTCCTTGTTTCTTCTAGCATTCAAAGTCAATGCCACACAATGACCCCAAGGATCCTTTCCCACCTGATCTCATTAGTTATAGGTGTGGGCCATGTCTTCCCAAGAAGTTTACAGCCTATTTGTGGATAGTAAATGAGCTTTTGTCCTTTTTGTCCTCCTCAGCACTAAATAGAGTGCAGAATGCACAATAGGTTCCAGAAGAACTCACTCATTCAAATCAGTTTTGTTTTCTTAGACACTCTGCTCTATGCTGCTGGAGAAGCAAGACTTTCATTTGCTGATGAAGACACTATGATAACAAAAGAAAACAAAAAAACCAAGAGATGTGACATTCTTCCTCCAGGGGCCAATTTTCTTACTTCTGGATGGATGCACTTTGTCATCAGGGATATCTTTTCATGGCCTTATTTTACATCCCAGTCTTCTCACTGGTGTTCACAAACTCCAAATTTGTGTAAGCAGTATATTTTCAGAATAATTTCCAGCATCCTTTTCCTTATGCCTCATACCCCTTCTCCTTTATAGCTTCATTGAAATAGAGAAGACATAATTAACTTTGAGGAAAAAAAAAGAAAATGGCAAGGAAAAACTCTTTCTTGCCCTTGGAGTTCTGAAGAAGAAAGGGCATAGAGATAAATGTGTAGGCAGCCATATATATGTGTGTGTCACAGACTCTGAATGGAATGTCCTAGAGCCCTTGCAGATAGCCAGGTGAGCCCAAGGCTGTGTGAAGGATGGCCTAGTCCAGGAACTCTTGGTGGACTTGGCAGAGGCACAGTGATCTACAGAAGCAGGCAACATCAAGATGAGGCAGTCAATAGGAAGAGGCCTATGGACCATAATTGAGCTATGAAATGTACCACAAATTCATCAGTTGCAGGAAGTTCAGAGGAGTTAGCAAGCTAAACCAGGTATCAGTGGACATCAGTCAGCATTAACCCAGATGAAGCATGGGGAGACCCCCTTTTCCCGAAGCCATAAAGATCATTCTCTTTTACTATGACTCAATCTTAAGAGAGGACAGGAATGTAGGGAAAAATCTGAATAACAACACAGAGATAATCCATCCTACTGGACTAAATTTTGAACCAGCCTCCAAATATGAAAACTATATATGTTTGCCCATCCCAATGTAATATGAGTAATTCTGTGACCCTGATCTGTATGGAGTCTTTGAATAGATAAATCTAAGAAGACAACAATATGTGATGTGCATATGATGTAGCTATAGAAAGTGAATGACTTTCAGAAAATGTTCAGATTCCCTAAAGAATTTGTAGTCACAAAATTTACTTTAATGGATCAGCATTGGCCTTGAGCAAAATTCATCTTAGACATCTTATTCAAAATAGAATTCAAAGCTGTGTTGGTGGTATAGTGGTGAGCATAGCTGCCTTCCAAAATAGCATTCATTGAGCTCTTGTGGTAGCCACGTAGACACTCTGTTAATAAAGCATACTTGCAAGCGACTTACCATTTTGCACCTTCTTCCCTTCCAATATCAGAAGTTTACCTTCAGAAATCTGCTTTCAAGAAGGTTCTGGTGTTTGTCATGTACACCTTACTGTAAATTAATCTGTGACCTCTCCATAATTTGTGATTTGATTGTTTGCTATTGTGGTTGTTGTTTACATTTTTATGTGATTCCACCTGTAAAAGCAAAGCTTTGATCTCTGCTAGAGCAACTTTCAGGCAATACTAAATACCTAGGGAACTATATATCTTTTCATACTAGAAGGTCTTCTTCCCTGAAATTCACTCAACAAATATTGATTAAGTATTGGCTCTGTTCCAGATTCAAAATTAAATGCTGGAAAGGCATGGATGCCTCTCTGACATCTCCACTTGGAAGTCCCATAAGCATCTCAAATTAAATATATCCTAAGAAGAATACATGATTCCCACTCACCCAAACCTATTCATCCCATTATTTCTCTCACAGAAAATAACAGAACCTTGTACCTACCCAATGTGCTAAAATTAGAAACCCTGGCATAATTCAATTCCTCCCTTTTACTCACATTGCCCTTTAGAAACACACACTAATGCACAGACATTAACATGTATTCACATGTGTACTGTTCAGTTAATTTAACAAGGAGGCCATTAAACTGATTTTCTCTAATACTGGGGTTCCCTATGTTAGCAAACCAAATCTAAGCCTGAAATGTCTCAAGATAACAAAATTGAAACCTAAGACAACCAATCAGTCAACTAGGCTTTCAGCTATAAATAACCAATCAATAATTTCCTCACTTTATTTCCACCTTTTCTCTCCCTGAGCACCTGTCAGTTGAAGCACTCCTAGTTTGGTACTGTCTGATTCAATTTGTTTTTTGCTAAAAAAAAAAAAAAAAAAAAAATACCCTCAACATTTTTAATGTGCCTCAGTTTCTCTTATAAAATACACACCCATACATATCTAATTAATCATTTCTGTTGGTCTGGCTTGCAGATCATATTTTGAATCTGTAGGGGAGAAAATAATTTTCTCTTCTATCCTTCTGGTTCTTGGCTGAGACCCCTGTAATAAAAGATTAAAAAGGGACAGAGTATATTAACATGTACATCTCAAATATAAAGGCAGATATCCAGGAAAAATGAGTAAGTTCACAGATGGCCCAAGCCACCACCTTAAATACCATCTTCAGCTAGAAGACAAAAGAAAAAAAAATTAAGGGAGAAGGGAGGCAAATTACCCCAATTTACCAGGAAACACAGTAAACAAGGTATAGTTGTTTAAGTGGGTGCCCTTTCTATTGGCAAGAGTTTCCTGTGATTTACAGTTAACAGCCTTCTCATTAGAGATTTCCTTTATTAATGTAAATTTCCCTTACAAGGATAACTTCTACTGTTTCCAGAGCTTCTCCTGTGTCTGCCATTTTCTCAAAAATAATCAACTTAAAATAGTCTTTATGCCAAAGACGCATATTTGGGGTGGCATGTGCTACTACCCTTTCAACTTGTGTCCTCCTCTCCATGCCCTTTGCCATTGCTACTCTGAACTGGACCACTCAAGTGGACTCTAGAGAGATTCTGCCAACTCCACTCCTGCTCCTTCCAGCACACTCCTCTCAGCTCTCAGATCAGTAGTCAGCTCACATCACTCTTCTGCTTAAACCATTATTGGCTTGCCAGGACACCTGAGATAATCTCAAAACTGTGTTCCTGCCTTCCAAGGCTCTTTGTTATCTCTGCTTACCTCCCCAGGGCACTTACCCTTCTGACCTTCCCAGCCTCACCTCAAACCTCTTTTCCCATCACCTGTATGTCCCAGTTACCATAGTCTTAGGCAGTTCTCAAAATGTACCACATACTTTCTATCTCTGGTCCTACTAAAGCTGCTTAGAATTTGCTTCCTTGTCCCATGAATGGGTCCTCCTCTCCCACCAGTCTCAATTTAAATAGCATGCCCTTACAAACACATTCCATGACCAGCTTAGCTAAGGTTACTCCCCATTTTTAATTACCACAGCATTCTGTTTATTTCCTTAAAAGCAAACTCACAGGTTTTAAATAGTTGACTTATGTAAATAGCGTAACATAATACAAGGGGCAAGGCAAAAGTAGTTTTATAGTTGTTTATATGAAAAAATATATAATATAAGAATAACACTGTTTCTCATACTCACAACGATAAAGATACTCTTGCCTATCCCTTTAGTTAAGAGCCAGATTCTCTGGATTTAAATTCTGGCTCTATCTCTTACAAGTTATGTGGCCTGGGAAAAGTTACTTAACCTCTGTGTGCCTTTATTTCTTTAACTCTAAAATGTAAAAACTGATAGTACCTACCCCCTAGAGTTGTTAGAGAATTAAGTAAGTCAATATACATGAAGCACATCCAATGGAGATAATCTGTAAGGACATTATGTCTATTTGTTAAATAAATATACACAGAAAATATGAAGATGACAGGCATCTTGTCTTTCTGTCTCCTCAGGGCATATATCCTCATGTCTAGCACAAAGTAGACACTCAAAAAATACTCATTAAATATATAAATGAACAAAAGAATGACTAAATGAATGGCTTTTGTCCTTGAAGTATTGGTGGTAGAGCCCAACAGGTTGAAAACTTGAATGTGTAAACCAATCACCTAATGCTCTTGTTAAAATAGACTTTGACTCAGTAGGTCTGGGGTGAAATCTGAGAGCCTGCATTTTTAAAAAGTGCCAGGTGTTGCCGATGCTGCTGGTCCACACTTGGAATATCACGGACCTAGCTGATTATTGACTGACCAAGGCCTAGAAATCATCTCCTGAAAACTGACTGCTGGAAAGGGCCTTGCTATTGCAATACATCTATACTTTACAGATAATCACTTCCTTATACAGCTATTCCAGAGCTAGGACTTCCTGGAAGTATTGATGGGGTCTCAATGGACACTGCCCATGATGTCACTCAGGTATGGTGTCACCTGAGTCACTAACCATCCTACCTTTACTTCTGACCACCTGGGAAAATTTGGAAAAAAATCTCCTGTATTTTCCTCTTTATCATTGCTGGGCCGTCTATATATTTCAACCCTCTTTAGGGCTCTCTTTGGGACCTTAAAAGGTGTAGTAAATGTGTTCCCTTCATGCCAGTATTTTCAGTAATTAATTCCAGACACTGGTCTTGTATTATTTAACTCTTAAATGCTTTCAGATTTCAAATATGCTTTGTATCAGCATGTACAAACTATGTATGTTGGCACTGACATTTTAAGAACAAGAAGGTTAAAATTTCAAAAGCAACACCCTGATTTCTTGGACACAATGGTGTGATTTTTTTTTCTGGGGCAGGGGTTATGTGTGGCTGGAATTACTCAGAACTGCTCACAGTTGCTTCTCTAGGATTGCTTGGCTTTAAATTATTGCCATTGCCTCTACTGCAGTGTGTGCTCCTGAAAGGCAGTACTGTCCCCTTCCCAGCTCCCAACTAAAGTAACCCTGGGGGCACTTTTGAAAGTAAGCATAATCTTCACACCAGGAGACACTTCAGAGCACAACATCTGAAGTCTGAAACTCATTGTATATCTTCTTTAAACAATGTCACTCTGCAATGCCTAATTATCTGCTTCCAAAAGCATTTGGATAGTACACAGCACATCTCAGTAATGGAAATGGACTCTAGTCTCCTACAGTCAGTTCATAAAAGCAACGGAGTCATTTTAATATTGTCGATTCTCTCTCGGCAGTACAGTCGTGTAATGTAGCAGAACTGTCTGATGGCCAAGGTAATGATCAGGAGGGATATAACAGAGAGAGACATCTCCTGGCTGATATTGCAGAATTAGCTCATTTATTCAGTTGGAAGAGTTTGGCTTGAGGGCTTCATGGTACTTGTTTCATGTTCCAGGGTCCCCTCCACAGCACCACTGCAGCTGGGATTGTGTAGGATCCCAGGGTAAATGTCCAAATCCTCTGTACCTGCTCCATGGAGCCCTGATACCATATGTCACTCCAGTGAAATCTTGTTCTCTCTCCCACAAACACGCACAGCCTTCATTGCTGAGTGCCAACTATTTTACTCTTTGAGGGTGCTAACTATAGCTAAAATAAAAATGAAGCTAAGCTTGGAGATTCTTCACAGCCAACAATCCAGTGTCCAGCTAAACTGAACAAGATGATGGGATTTCCATTCTCAAGTTCTATAGCCCCATCATGCACTTCTTAAAAGGTGCAAACTCCATAACGTGGTATAGCATCTATCTCTCAATAATGTCCCATAGTCCTTGTTTTATCCTAAATGAAATTCCCTTTGAAACACTATGATTCACTTTTGTTCTTGTTGTAATAGGTTAATTATTCGTAATTTCCTATCAGTAATCATTTCCCCAGAGAACTGCCCTTTTCTTGTTTCTATCCCTCCAGCCTAGACTTGAAAGAGGCCAGCAAGGATAGGACTCACTGAAACTCAATTTGTCCTGCCCCATATGATTAGGCATAAAGGGATAAACAGGGGTGCCCGCCCCTCCACTCCCGAATCTCAGGAGCAGGCTTTAGCAGTTACACAGGCAGACTCATGAAGTCCACACTTCTCTGCAGCAGGCAATCTGATAGCCCTCTGAGAGGGAAATCAAGTTATTTTTTCTTCAACAAATATTTTTAAATGGAGGTCACTGATCTTGCAGAGAGAATTGCAGAGAGAATGAGGACACAGTATACTCAGAAAGCCCAGCCACAGTATCCAGTACATTTGCAGCATCTACCTGACATGGGTTGATAAAGATCCCAGACTTTCTGTGAAAGAATGAGCAAATATTCAGACTCAATCTTTAATATTAAAGATTTCTTGGAAGCAAGAGGCAGACATCCTCATTCAGAAGGTATGGAGTACAGAGAAGGTTCTGGAATCTAGACAGTGTGTAAACTATCCATTTAAGGAGCAGCTCAGTTTCTTACCTTTATATACATAAGGATGGGTTTCAAACTGTGCATTGTTTGCATGATAAGGGGTGTGCTCCTTCATTAACCATGTACCCAGCATCATAATATGTCACTGCCTGGCATCGTGAAATAAGATTATGCTTTCTTTAAAAAATTCTGACCTTGGGATTGGAAGACTAGAATGACAGTAGGCAGCCCTACTCATAAACATCTGTTCTACTCTCCAAATCCTGGAAGTGCTATCTAACATACCTAGCGTGAGGCTCACATGTGGCAATAGCAGATCTCCGTCCTCCCAAGGCTTACAGGCAACCTTGGCCTACAGCACAGGGTTCTCTTGGTAAACATAAAGGGCTTTAAAACATAAGTAGTGATTTTTATTGTTGTATTAAGTCTATGGTTTGGAGCTGTAACTATAGAACGGCAACTTCTCCAAGTCTAAGTATGATGACTACAAAGGGGACAAAAGGACACTTTTCTCCAAGAGATCTTAACTCTCTTTCTCCTAAAACTGTGATTTTTAAAGGGACATGATTTTACCCCCAGCAACTCTTTAGCAATGTCGAGATAATTTTTGGTGTCCCAATTGGGGATAGCATCTAGTAGGTAGAGGCCAGGCATGCTACTAATATCCTTCAGTTCATGGGATGGTCCCCAAAACAGAGAATTATTCTCCCCCAAATATCAGTAATGCTGAAGTTGAGAAATCCTATCCAATGGGATGATGGCAAGGAAAGAAAAGTACCTTATCTCTTTCTCTCCCCGAAAACTCATTATCATCTTTCTGGGTTAAAGAGGGACAGGATATAGCAACAAAGTCCTGACCTTGGGATTGGAAGACTGGGTATTTACCCTGTCCACTTTGAAATTGTATGACCTCTGACACATCAAAATTACCAGGTCCTAATGGCAAGCATTCTGTTGTCAAATATATCCTACGTTGACATTCATAAACATGTTTACCAATATGTTGTCACTTAAGTGACATCATAATGCATCTTCCTTGTATGCCAGTGAAAGGGGTGTTGATAATGACTATGCTAAGACAAAAGGCATAATCTGAACTGTCCCAGGCAAAAAGGGGCATATGGCCACCCACCCAGTAAGAAGAAGGCAGCAGAAATAAGCAAAGGAAAACAGTGTTCTCCTGTGTTGATTTGGTATTCTGTCCATTTCAGGAGCCTCACCCAGTCATTACCCTGCCTTGTCATTACATCCAATCCTTTATATAGAAAGGATTCTTACCTCCAAATGGAGGACAAGCAAATAAAATCAGAATGTTCCCTGGTCTCCTGATTTCTAGCCCAGTGTCCCAACCTTCACAGTAGTGCCCACCCTCCCCAGCAGCATGGCGATATGAAGCAAGGAGTCAGGGCCCCATGGGGGCAGGTTTGTGAGTCCCTGCCTATTTCCTTAAGGGATTGGACCAGCCTGATATGTGCTTTAAGTATCAGCTGCCTAGGAGAGCCTGTGACACCAACTTAATACTAACCAGGAGAGAAGCTGGTTAGCATTAAGTGCCCAGAAGGTCCTGGACCTGGACAGATAGCCATCTTTTCCTCATTAATGCTCCACTTCCTATAGCATCACTAGGCAGAAAAACACATCCATCTTTATGGGCAGTTTAGGGAGAATAAAGGAAGAAAGACACGCATGGGTAATAAAGAACATCCTCACACAGAAAACTGTCAAGTATGGTCACCTGATTTAGATCTGGTTTCCTAACCTCACTTTCTATTTGTTGCAGAGTCAGATCTCCTGGACCCTGATCTAGAAGCCATGGATTAGATTTTCCCTCTGCACTTCCAGATGACCGGAACTGATTATTCTCTTGATATGATCTCTGGGCACAGAGTCTTAGTGCAGGACCATACTCTCACTCCACTGACCACATTCAATGGTCTCGGCCCTTTGTCCTCATGTCGGATTGCCAGACAAAATATAGGATACCCAGTTAACTGTGAGTTTCAGATATGTAACAAATAATATTGCAATATAAGTATGTCCAAATATTGCATGGGATATATTAATTCTAAAATGTTATTAAAAATTTATGTCCTCTGGCTGGGTGTCATTTAATAATTGCTATAGCCAGAGAACCACAGACCTACTTAAGATTGGAGACCCTGAACTATCCAGAGCCATTAAAAAGTGGTAGGTTGTTTGATAAAAATGAGGACCAAAGCTGGTCATCACGGGTGGGAAGTGGGGAATTTCTACTTGCCACTTGAAGATTTTATCCACGTGATATTGAACTGACCGGAGGCTCAGATTTCACATAACAGAAAAGAAAAAAAATGAGTTTAATGAACAGCCAGAATTTGCTGACTTGATGACCAGTGACCACTTCCAAGGGTTGAAAAGAAATAAGAACAATAGCCCAGCTGGTGTGGCTCAGTTGTTGAGCATGGTGCTTTGAACTAGGAGGTCAAGGTTCAACTCCTGGCTGAGGCACATGCCCGGGTTGCAAGCTCAACCCTGATGGGGCCGTGCAGGAGGCAGCCAATTGATGATTCTCTATCATCGTTGATGCTTCTATCTCTTCCTCTCCCTTCCTCTCTGAAATCAATAAAAATATAATTTAAAAAAAAAGAAAGAAGAAGAATATAGTCTTGACTCTCGCTTTGGTGAAAATAATGTCTGAACAGAGAAACCATTGGTAATGTAATTCAGTGGGGAATTAATGCCATATTCGGTAAATGGCAAGTTTCAGGGGAAAGCCCCATATCCACTTGTAACTAAAACACGCAGTGAAATAGAATGCTGGGAGAGGTACCTGGGGCTGCTTTTAAAATCCTGGGTTATGAGTTGTGAGGCAAACTGAAGTTTTTTGCAGTTGCCTTCATATAAACTCAGCAAATGGTGATTTCTCATGACTAAGGGGAAATACATATTTGAAAAAGCCTCTAAATGTCTCATTTGGGTTTTCATACTTTTAGAAACACAATTAATATTGTAACTGTTTTCACATAATTGAATAAAACCCATGGGGCCATTTTTTTTAAGTCAGAGGTTAAACACATAGATAACATGGGTGGTCAGCAAGCCCCAGGCAGTGGAAGGGTAGCTGTAATTCAAACAGGAAAGGGAGCATAGCTGCTAAATGGTAAATAAGACCAAATTCTATCCTCGTGAGTGAATGATCCACACTCAACTTTAACAAAGGCTTCCTGAACCAGTTCTCTTATAGGACAATGTGGGACTCGGCTTTATTGATGATCAAGGCACTGTGTTCCCAGAGGGCTGTCCAGTGTCTTCCCTGCTCTCCAGATCCTCCCCAGGCAGTGTGGAGAGGCTGCGACGGCCACCCCTGGCCTCACACTGCACTGTGTTCCCGGAGGGCTGCCATCCTGCCACCCCCAGGCCTTGAGCCAGCTGAGGCAGCAGAACATGATGCCGGCCAGTCCAGAGATGTGCTCCTTGCTCATCTGCGGACATCGGAAACCATCTCCGGCCACAGCCTTTGCTCTCTAAAATTCTGAACTTGGAACTTGACCAGCCACTTACCTGATCATATTTGGAATCGAAATATTCCCTCTTTTTTCAAATACAAACTGAATTAAAATCAAAGCTAAAACATTAAACATGTCATATAGACAGAAACAACAAAATCTCATCTCTCTCCCTGCCTTTAAGCTCAGCTTCTCCAACAGGGAACAGCTGTCCTAAGGCAGCACTTGACTCTCATTACTTTATGATTCAGCCCCTTCCTTCTTTTTGCTGGTGAAGGTTTGTGAGTCTGTATGCATGAGAGATACTCACCACGTGGCAAGACCCTTATAATCACCTATTATTAATGCTAAGAACCCCCAATGGTACCTCCTTTAATGATGCTCTTAGAATGGTGATATCTGATCTTGGTTGTATTATGTGTCAAAAGGGCTTTAATCTGCCCCAGGATACGGACTCACACATCTATGCTGGTCTCAGAGAAACAATTGGGGATTTTTCTCATTGCCTGCCACAAATATTCATTTTTCTTTCTATTTGCTTCATAACGTAGAAATGAAAGAAGCAAAGAGTGTGTGTCCTCTGGAATCAATTGTAACTACTGCTATTACACAGGTCATTTGGCCCAAATTGAGACATCCGCCTGGTTTTTCTTTGCCTTCACTTCAAGGCAACAGAAAATGGAAAGAGTGGCTCACAAGAAAGCAAAGGGCTCTAGCAATACTTCCTGCAAGAGGGCAGCAATACGGCGGGGGCTACTTCAGGACCAATTTCAGTCTATTGTGAACACTACCAGGGGTAGAAGCCTCAGTGCCACTTGCTTATTCAAAATGCCTCTATGTCTTTAGTCTGAGGATGCTTCCCACAGCAGGAGTTGGTGACTAGCAAGGTAAGTGGGAAGCCTTTGCAGCATACCTGCTTGTGTTTTTAAATAAAGTGCATCCAGTCGGCATACTTCCCATCGTTTCAGGGACCACAGGGAGGCAGAACCACTGAGGTCTCCACTCAGCTGACTCCCACAGGCCATATCACTGTGCTTGGGTTAAGTACATCTTGGAACCCTGAATTTCCCCATCTGTCCAATGAAGAGGTGAGACCACTGGGATTCTCACACTTCAAGTGCTAATTCACTGGGGCTTCTGCCCCACACTGTTGCCTAAAGAACAAAGACAATGTCGCAAGATGGATTTTTTTATTAAAGACAGAGGTGACCATATTTTCATCAGGGCAAGCAACCTAATGTGAAACATTTCTTAAAATATTAACCCCAAGCTATTTGTACCTCAAATGGGTTGTGTGGACACATCCTAGTACAGAAATCACTCCAACAGTGTAGGGTGAAATTGCTGAGCTAAAGATGGTGACTCAACTTATTAAACTTGACATCAGAGTTCCATAGAGAGAAGCATTTGTTGATATCATTTGTGTGTGTGTGTGTGTGTGTGTGTGTATTTGTGTAGTCCCAAACTCATCTAATAATTTAGATAGAAGAGGAGAAGTGTGAATAATCTGAAATGATATCACCAAGAGGCAGATAAACTCCCAAGTTATATGCATGAGGAGCAGCGGTAACAGAGATTAGGGTAACACAAGAGAAAATTTGGATGTAAGTACTGCTGGAATCTAGTTAAGAGGAAAAGAAATAGGCATGTTGGATGATATTAATTTACTTAAAGCTCTTACTTTTTCTAGATATACAAAGCCTAACAGGTATTCTGAGAAAAAAAGAGGAAGAATAATTAAGATCCAAGGCACTATTTTTGGTTTTGCTCTGTTGTAAGTTCTTTTCTGCAAGTTACCCCTGAATTTTAAATTGCATAGACTTTTGGTTCTGATACTGTGATACTAAAAGGTTACTTCCACAGTCTGAAAGTTAGCAGACCTTCTACAATAAACTGGCTGTAAAGGAAATGCAAAAGGAACAATTATAGTCAGATTCACAAATTACTTGTATGGAATAGAGGAGATGGTGACAGAAACGGTGGGGATGACAAGGCATCCACAGCTCTCACTGTGCTTTCTTATCACCCTCACCTGCCAGACAGCTGAGCTGGAGCAGCTATCTGCCCTCATTCCTCTGCAGGCTACTGATGGAGCTAACAACTGGTTCTCTTGGGAGAGTTGTCAGCAAAGGCCTAACAGGAGCAAGCGAGTTCTCTTTTAGGAGCATCTAAGCTTTGCTGTTCCTCTGGGGACTATTTACTCCTTCTCAAGTTTTTTGTGGTTTTGTTTTAATATGTAAGAGTTGAAGTAGAAGAGCCAATGGAGTGGTGTGCTCTCGGGGAGCTTGAATCAGACTTTGATTAACTGATGCCCTGCAATAAGAAGAGGACAATAGGAGCCTATGAGATTTGTACCCAGCCCTGGTCCTGGGGAGAGAGAGGAGCTAAAGAAAAAAAAAAGCTGTTAGTACAAGGGACTGGGGAATACCTAGAAGATGGAGGGCTACTGGGGAGAAAGGCCACCCCATCCTGCAAGGGTCACAGCCTGGCTCCAGCACAGGGCAGTCTGAAGGGTACAGAGGCCTGAGTCTGGAGCTTCTAGGTCTCAGCAAGAAAAGGTGTTCACACAAAGGCCCCAGCTATGTGGCAGGAGTGGGGCTTGTGGATTCAGATATTTAAAAGAGAGCAAAGAATATTATGTGTGTGGTCAATATATCTGATGCATCCTGGGGATCCTTGGAAATAATACAGGGCAGCTAATGTCCAGTGAAGTGTGGATGTACTTATACAGGGACTTATTCTGTTGGTAAAGGCTGGGAAACTGGCTTGATTGAAGGAATTCATTTTAAGTGTCTTGTGTGTGCACGCAAAGACCCTAGTATGCCAGCATCCAATCAAGCTCTTATCTTTAAATGTAGATCTGCTTCATTGTCAGTTCCTTATCCTGTTTGCTCTTCAATTTCTTCACAAAAGGGGGAGGCAATCATGCCTTCCCCCTTGGGTAGCTGTGAGTGTCAAATAAAATAACAGATGGGAAACCACTTGGAGTAACTGAACATCCCAGCTCCACCGATAAATAATCATGATTATCATTACATTCTTTTCATCATCATTTTATTACAGAATTCTTCTTCCGCCTCTCCGCCTTGGAAAACATAATCTGCCAAGAGCCTGAGCAAAGGAAGGCCCCAAAATGAGGTGTGCGATTTATTTGTCATGGTCTCTAACGAGGAATTTAGTTTTAAACCCTTTGAAACATCTGTTGCATTTCAACTCAGAAAGTGCAAATAACAGAGAAATGGTAGCATCTGGGCTAGAAATGGGAAATGTCTGCTCCTCTTTTGAGAGAGAGAGAGAGAGAGAGAGAGAGAGAGAGAGAGAGAGAGAGGAAGGCTGTTACATTTCTCATTCTGAATACTGAGCACTTATCACCAGGCATCACGCTCCACCTGACACGCAGGAAGCTGCTTGATTAATGTGCACGTGCGGAGGCCATCTGCTCCAGCGCTGGGCTCCCAGTCCCAGTGCCCCACGCTGGGTCAGCACTTTTCCTCTGCGGGTGCTGAGAAGTGCCTTTCTCTCTTTCGCACTCCCTCCCTTGCGCTAGTCTTTGGTCCATGAAGTTTCATTTGCCTCGAGAAAAGCAGAAATGTCTTAGGAGAAATTACTGGCCGTGGTCCTGGAGGAATGTATCAGAGGAACCGCCTCTGGCAGCCCAGCCTGCTGCCTGTCAGACGCAGAGAAGGCTGGTGGGGATAATAGTCACAAGGCCACAGAGGACACCAGAGTGATTTGACCATTTGCGAAAAAGCAAAAGCTTTAAAGGAAAAGATGATCCCCGAAGTTGCCTAGGTTTGGTGTTTTGTTTTTTTTTTTTTTTTTTTTATTCTCCTCTCCTTTTGAATGAGTTTTTTGGGGTTGTTTTGGGACTGGCCTGAAGGCCATCAGTTCACCAGCAGAGGGGAGAACTAGACAACTCGTCACCTTGTGACGTAGGCATCAGTCCCTTGACCTGACATCGGGACAAGGCAGCTGTTATCACAGAGGGAATTGAGCCCACTTGTATCGAGGACAGAGAGGGGTGCTAGAATTGGCCTGGGAGCTCAAGGAGCAGGGGTCCTAGCTGAGGAAGCTGAAAACTCAACTCACCTCAAAGTCCTTCTTCCAGAGAAACTAACGTGTCCCTTCCAAAGAGGCTCAAGGACACTTATGCACATACTCCTTGGGGCTCTTCCTTAGGACTCTCTGGGCCCCATATTTCACCCAAACTTTTACAGGCATGTGGGATAACTGTCTCACTTACAAGGTGTTTTGCTTTTCTGACCAGCTTTGGTAATAAGGAGCATCGTCACTATAGGAAATGAGAGTGGTTAAATGGAGTTTAAGGATCTTAATCTTTAATTGGTCTGACCCCTTCACTTGCAAATGAGCATCCTGAAGCCCTGAAGTTGTGATAGTCTCACACATGCATCAGAGACCAACCATGGCTTAGTCCATCCCATAGGACACATCCATTGTGTCTCTGCGATGCTAATGGGATAACAAAAGGCTTCATTGGCTTGAATCCATCCTTACACTTACAGTGACTTCCACATCTGTCTCCACCAAAATGGAGTTTGAAGGACACAGAAAACAAACATCTGCATTTATTGTGAACTAATAATGCCTAACACAAGGTTATGGGGGATGGAGGAGACAGAGAAGAAGGTGGCGGGGCCTAAAGGGTTAGGTGGTCAAGAAGAGCAAAGAAAGAAGGGTGAAGAATTATGGTAGGAAAAAGGGGGTGAAAATGAGACATGAGGAAGAAGTAAGGAGAGCCCCAAAACTTGGAGTAGAAAGGACAATAGAGAGTTTGGGGGTGTGGAGAGGGAAAAGAGATCTAATTTTTAAAAAAGGAAAAGTCAAGAAGAAAACTTAGCCCAACTTCAATTTTTAAGAAGAGTCCGTCTGAAGGGTCAGAGAAGTCCAATCAGTACCCTTCCGCTGAGAAGTCCAAGGTGTGTTTTGGGGTATATGTCAGAAACTCTGCTGCCTTGAACTCCAACCTCAGTTTTGTCTTTGTTTTTAATATAAGAAGTATAGAGATCCCTGGTTAATAAGACTAATTTCCCCCAACTGGGTGTGCAGCCTGCTCCTCCCAGAGGCACTTTCACCTCACAGAACCCTGTCACTGCAGAGGACAGGGAGATAGGAGTCTTCAGTTACACACCAGGGGCCAATAGGGCTGCACAAAGCTCATATTATTCTTACTTTAATCATGGTTTTGCTTCATAAATCCTGCTTTGAAACCATACACTGTGCTGAAGTTTGATGGTGGCTCTTAGCGTGGTTTATAGTTTTATCAGGAATGTTTATTTTCTGAAGTTATCACTGAATTTCCTTTTTCAGCCCTCCTCAAAATAATTATGGGGGGGCAATGGGAAGATATGTACACAGTAATATATTAATAAAAAAGTTAAAGAGACAAAAATAAAATAAAATAATAATTATTGGCAAATGTTTTTCAACATAAACCTGGTTAATAATGGCCCCACCCCTTGGATTTTCTCCCAAAGTAAATGAAATCAAGTCCTTAGCTTTCTCTGTTCTCTTATTACTTTATGGGGGGTGGGGAGAAGGGTGAAGAGATTGAAGAAGAAAGAGAGAAAGGGAGAGAGAGGGGGGGAGGAAGGAGGAAAGGAAAGGAAAGGAAAGGAAAGGAAAGGAAAGGAAAGGAAAGGAAAGGAGGGAGAAAGGGAGGGAGGGAGCGGAGAAACAGGAAAGGAGAGGAGAGAGAAGAAGGGAGGGAAAAGTAGAAGGGCAATGAGAATATCTTTTCTAAAAGTCAGAAAACCAAATGCTATTTAATGAAGCTTTTTCCTCTGTGTAAGGACTGAAGGCTAAATTATGCCAAGGTGTGACAATTAGAAAAATCTGAGTCAGGGAAAGTTCATGTAGCTTGATTTTGTGCCTTCAGTGAGTACTTATATTCTAAGACCTGCATTTAGAAAGCGGATTTGAGGTAGTGGAGAAGTTAGGGGAGCCAAAAAAGACACATTTATCTCTAAATCATATAAAAGGCACATCTTTAATTCATAAAACTATCCATTGAAATTCAGGAAGGACTTGCTAAGTACTAGCACATGGCTGCCATCGAGGTAGGTTTTACGGGCTATGAAAGAGAAGGGTCCACCTGAAAGACTTGAAATCTACCCCCCTAATCCATCTCCACCCTCCTCACCACTTTCATTTCTCCTCTGGACCAAGGCAAGAGTCTCTCCCAATTGTTTTCTCTATTTCATCTCTTACTTCTTTCCCTACAGTCCATTCCCCCAAACAAGTCAGAGTGACCTTCAGATGACACACGACATGACATCATTTCCTTGCTCAGAGCCATCCTATGCTGCTGGTCACAGTGGAAAACAAAGCCACACTCCCAGCTCCATGACCTGGCTAGGCTTCACTTGCATTTCCAGCTCAGATCCTCCTCCCCTTTTTCCTTAAAGCAAGGTCACAGTGGTCCTTTGAGTCTTCTGTTCCTTCAGCAAACCTACCTTGTCCTATCTCAGAGCAATGTCCTTTAAATAAGTGGAGAGTCTTCTTATAACTACTGTGACTGGAAAAGTTATAGCAGTCCAAGTTTTCACCTATAGGACAGGGATAAATAGTCCAAAAATCAGGTTCCAGGAAACAATGGTAGGAAAAACTAAGCCATTTTCTGTTTGCCACCTCTCACGTTCAGCTCGTTAAAAGCACTAATAATAACATTTGCTATTTGTGTCTGCCATTCACTAGAATGGAAGCCCCAGGGGAGCAGCAACCTCATCTGTCTGGCTCTGATTCTCCCTACCTAGAACTATGCCAAGGACTTAGTGAACATTCCAGCAATAGTTAAAAGAGTGAATAAAAGAAAGAGAAAAAGGCCACTCACACATTACAATTTTAAATACTGATTCATAGCTGTTCCCTGATTAGGTATAAGAATGAGGCATACAAATTCTAAATTGAAACAAGTTCTTTATTGCTTAAAGGATACAGAAACAAAAATGGTGACATCTTTAAGATCTCATGAATCTACAAAAAAAAAAAAAAGCCCAGCTTCTGCAAATCTTTTGTATAAGGACTTTTGTACTCTGTACTTGGCCACTCAAGAAACTCATCACTTCAAAAATAAATAAATGGGGGAGAATCCAAGATGGCGGCATAGGTAAACACCTACACTGCTGCCTCGCACAACAATTTCAAAACTACAACTGAAAGACAGAACAGACATCATCCAGAAACACAGGAAAGCTGGCTGAGTGGAAATTCTACAACTTGAAGTAAAGAGAGGGGCTCACAGAGATCCAGAGAAGCTGAAAAAAGCTGAGGTACGGAAACGTGGTCATGGAGAGAGCGGGTGCTGGAGTACCTGGCTGACTTTCTATGGTGGGAGGGAGATGGAGACTCCCAACTGCATTGAACCCCTTATCCTGTGACACTAAATCCCAAATCCAGCCGAAACTCATACGGGGAGAGTTTGGACTGTGAAAAGGAAGAAGTGCATGGAAATTTAGGGGAGTCGCGAAAGGGCAGAAGTCTGGTGGCATGCACGGCACTGAGCACAGAAGACGGACTGCTCATTGTACTGCTGGCTTTCACAAGTGGGTGGGAGACAGAGCCTCCCAACTGTGCCACTTCTAAATCCACTAAACCCGTTTTGGGTGAAACCCTGGCTAGGCTCAAGCATACCAACATCAGAATTGTGGGGGTGCCAGAAGAAGAGAGAGAGCAAGATACTGAAAACCTGTTTAAAGAAATAATGACTGGCCGAAACCGGTTTGACTCAGTGGATAGAGCGTCGGCCTGCAGACAGAGGGGTCTAAGGGATAACTGCAGCCAAAAACCAGGTAGAAAACATGATTCAGTTTCCTGTTCCTGATGAGTCAGCTCTCTATGGTGTATCCCGATGGTTTTGCTTGATTTGATACAAATTCCAGACTCATATGGTCCTGGAGCGCAGGAGAGCCATTAAGCCCTGAGACTCCACCCATCCCAAGCTCAACAGAGAGGCTTTTGCAGTTTCTCAAGTCTTGTATCATAAGGCTGAATCCAACACAGAAGTTCTCTTGGCATAGTGAAAATGCCGAGACAAAGGAAGAGATCACAAACAAAAGAAATGGAGGGGAAAAAACGACTGGATATAGATTTCAAAACCAATGTTATAAGGTTTTTCAAGAATATCCTAAAAAAGATGGATAAAGTTAGTGAGACCCAAGAGGAGATGAAAAAGGTCCAATTAGAGATGGAAAGGACCAACTAGAGATGGAAAAGGACCAACTAGAAATTAAGCATATGCTGAGTGAAATAAAAAATAGTATACAGAGACCTAACAGCAGACCAGAGGAAGGCAAGACTCAAGTAAAAAATTTGAAATATAAAGAAGCAGAAAACATTCAACTGGAAAAGCAAGAATAAAAGGGAATCCAAAAATGTGAAGATAATGTAAGGAGACTCTGGGACAGCTTCAAGCATACCAACATCAGAATTGTGGGGGTGCCAGAAGAAGAGAGAGAGCAAGATACTGAAAACCTATTTAAAGAAATAATGACTGGCCGAAACCGGTTTGACTCAGTGGATAGAGCGTCGGCCTGCAGACAGAGGGGTCCCAGGTTTGATTCCGGTCAAGGGCACGTACATTTGTTGCGGGCACATCCCCAGTGGGGAGCGTGCAGAAGGCGGCTGATCGATGTCTCTCTCTCATCGATGTTTCTAACTTTCTATCCCTCTCCGTTCCTCTCTGTGAAAAATCAATAAAATATATTTTAAAAAAAGAAATAATGACTGAAAACTTCCCACATCTGGTAAAAGAAATAGACTTATAAGTCCAGGAAGCACACAGAACCCCATATAAAAGGAATCCAAAGAGGACTACACCAAGGCACATCATAACTAAAATACCAAGAGCAAAAGACAAAGAGAGAATATTAAAAGCAGCAAGAGAAAAACAGTTTATTACCTACAAGGGAGCACCCATATGATTGGCAGCTGATTTCTCAACAGAAACTATGCAGGCCAGACAGGAGTGGCAAGAAATATTCAGCGTGATGAATAGCAAGAACCTATAACCAAGAATACTCTATCCAGCAAAGCTATCATTCAGAATTGAAGGGCAGATAAAGAGCTTCACAGATAAGAAAAAGCTAAAGGAGTTCATCAACTCCCAACCAGTATTATATGAAATGCTGAAAGGTACTCTTTTAGAAGAGGAAGAAGAAAAAGGTAAAAGATAAAAAATTATAACCAACAAATACATATCTATCAATAAGTGAATCTAAAGATTAAGTGAATTAAAAATTTGATCAACAGAATAAACTGGTGAATATAATAGAATCAGGAGCACAGAAAGGGAGTGGCCTGATAATTTTCAGGGGGAAAGAGGTGAGGGGTATACAGGGAGAGACTGGACAAAAATCATACACCTATGGATGAGGTCAACGGAAGGGAGGGAGGGTAGAGGGAGGGGTTGGAGCTGGGTGGAGGGGAGCTATGGAGGGGAAAAAAGAGAACCAATGTGATAATCTGAATAATAACAATTTAATTAAAAAATAAATAAATAAATACATACATACATACATACATACATGACAAGTGACCTTGTCTTCATTTGCGGTCATGATTTAGCTTTCCAGGGGACATTCATTTGTAGCAAGACAATGTGGCTGAGTAGAAGACATTTTGCAGAATTTGCAGTGATGAGTATTGCTTTGTAACTCAGGAAGAAGCTGTTGAATCTCAGGATCTATATCTGCAAAACAGGATAATAAGATCTGCCTCAATTTTCTTCTTTAGCACTTCTGGGGACCAAACCCTCTGAGCTTCTCTGAGAGAAAAAAAAAGTAATAAAAATACAAAATATATTTAATAAGTGAGCTATCTTGTTTTCAAGTTTTTATCTATGTGATTAAGCTAAAAAGTGACAGACTCATTTTAGCAAGGTGACATCCTCCTCTAAGAAATGACTTATTTATTATTTTTATCTAATAAAAACCAGAGGTCCAAAAAGGAGGGAGGGAAGAAGGGAGGGAGGGAGAGAGAAGAGAGAGAGAGAGAGAGAGAGAGAA
>JAAGEH010000041.1:29441243-29596943 GCA_011751065.1 Lasiurus cinereus | reverse complement strand
TACTTTCCATGGTCTGGACAGACAAAACAGGCTTGGCACTTAATGTGGAATCTAAGGGATAACTGCAGCCAAAAACCAGGTAGAAAACATGATTCAGTTTCCTGTTCCTGATGAGTCAGCTCTCTATGGTGTATCCCGATGGTTTTGCTTGATTTGATACAAATTCCAAAAACTTTCAATTAGTTCATATTAGAGAATGTAAAGCCAGACTACAGTGGTGTCCAGATGACCCCACCATTGGGATCACTTGAATCATGCCTTCCCTGTAATTATATGAAATAGCACAGTTGTCTAACACATTCTCCTTCCACTGTTAATCTTAAATACATGGTTGTGGCAGTCCCTCTTCATTTCCTAACTGATATGCATTCTTCCCTCTTTTCTAGTGCACAAAACTGATTATTGTCAAGCAGCAAGATGCCCAGACCCAATCAACATACTCGCTTGTCCAGCTTCCTTTGAAGTTCAGGATGGCAATGTGATACGGTTCAAGCTAATGGGAAAAAAGCCAACGTCTATGGGAGCCTCTGGAGCAGGTTTGCTTCTCCTGATGTGAAGGGGCAGGTGCTGATGGCTCAGATCCTCCCTTCCTGCCTTGTACAGGAGGAGACAGATGCAGTGGCCACCTGGCAACCCGCAGAAACAAGCATGAAGACAAGAGCCCTGGTATGGAGGACACAGCAAAAAGATGGAAAGAGTTTGAGTCCCTGATGACATCTCTGAGCAGCCAAATTTACATCAGAAACTGCCTACATCTGGTCTTCTTGATATCTGAGAAAAAGCAACACCTATATGTTTCCGTCACTGAAATTATGTCATGCAGTACTCATAGCCAAATCATTATTAAGTGATACAATAGCTATATTATTGGAGAGTGGAGAAATGGTTCTGTAAATAGAGATATAGCATACTGGATCAAGAGGAATATAGGGCCCATGAGAGATCCCCTTCCTCCAGGAAAAAGTATCCTTAAATCATCTCTACTATTTAGTCCCCATCTTTTGTGGTTCATATATAGAGATGCAGACTTACTCCTTAGTTCCTGAATCTGTAGCTTCTGCGGCCTCACTGTTTCCCACTAGCCAATTCCCTCAGCTGTTCCACATGTGCCCTTTATTATTTTCCATCCATTAATCTCTTGCATTGTCCAGATTTACAATTTTCCGAACTCTGCCCATTTCAATTAGATGCCAGGGTTGCAGACATAACCAGGCAGCCCTGACCTGCGTGGGCTAACCTCAGAGGCAGCCGGATTCCTCTATTTCCACGTATGCCATCTTGAGTCCAGGACTAGATAATTTCACTCATCTAGAAAATTAAGGTGAATCAGAGAATAGAAAGCTGGAATGGCATATGGTCTAGCTTCCTGAATTTGTGTGATTATCCATTATCAAATAGCAGGCACTGAGTTATTAAGTCTATTGACAGATGCAATGTAATTTTCCTCAAACAGATAACTGATCCTGGAGCTGATAAGGTCTGAATATGCAGCACACACTCCCTCATATGTTGATCATTCTTCACTTTCTTCATTCTGTGCTCTGTATTATCAAATTACCAGTACAAATGCATGCCCAGAGGATGCCTTAAAATTTATACTCAAGGGCTCTCATTTAGTTACTTTAAATTTCCTGACTCTGAGCAGTATTACTTTATAATCTTGGGACCAAGAAACATAAAAATAAGTAGGAAAATTACAAAATGAAATGTTAAAAAAAATCTGCATCTGGGAAAGGTTTGAAATAATTGCACAGAAATAGGTGTGATTGGGCCCTAAGCTTAGACAATTTAAAGGAATTCAAAGTTTAGGGACAACACTGTTCTGATACCACTAAATGGGTAAAGGGCTTGCCTTTTCTTTTTATAACACATGACAAGGAGGTTCTCATACAGGTAATAAATCAACACCGAAATGAAGTTCAAAATATTTTACAACATATTATTGGGACAATATCTGATACAAACTGACAAGAGACAATATTTTGCAAACATGTTAAAAATACCTCACTGAGTATACAAGGTAGGCCCCCAAAACCACAATGAAAGATACACCTCTTGCCCAGCATTTGGGAATAAATTTCCACACTTGTGAATTGAACAAACAAAAATCCTTTTATCCCACAGGTCAGCCTCTGGGCCTAATTCTAAACTATTCTCCTTTTCTCTGATATTTCTCCCTCACCAGGATGATTTTTGTCAATGCTCAGGGTTCCAAAGAGTTAAAAACAACAAGTAAGAAAGAGTATCTTGATGTTGGCTTTGAAATGGGCCGATATAGTCTACGTGTTATAATTATAATACAAACACCAGAAGTTACATGACCCTCTTGAGAAAGAACATGTGGGTTAGCAGTCTAGTTACCCTTTTTGAAGTTATAGGTGAGATCCTATCTCCTGGCTATAGACACTGTACCTAGGGTTGAGTTCCTACTAAAACCAAAATATTTTAGAAATTTAGACATGTTACCATTTACTCGACAATAATTTACTATGCACTGAACTTCATTTTTTATTTAATTTAATCTGTTGGGGTGACATTGGTCAATAAATTATATCGGTTTCAGGTATACAATTATATAATACATCATCTGTATATTATATTGTGTGTTTATCACCCCAAGTCAAGTCTCTTTCTATCATCATTTATTTCCACTATACTTTCTTCTGCCTTTCTCCACCCATCCTTCCCTCTGGCAATCACCATACTATTGTCTGTCTCCATGAATCTTTTCCTTTTTTTGCTTAATCCCTTCATCCTTCTCCCCCAACCTCTAACCCCTTTTCCTCTGACAGCTGTCAGTCTGTTCTCTGTATCCTAGAGTCGGTCTCCATTTTGCTAGTTAGTTTATTTTGTTCATTAGATTCTACATATGAGTGAAATCATATGGTACTTGTCTTTCTCTGACTGGCTTATCTCACTTAGCATAATACTCTCCAAGTCCATCCTGCTACAAAGGTAATAGTTCCTCCTTTTTTATGGCTGAGTAGTATTCTGTGTACTGAACTTTAAATTTAATTTATCTGACTGTAAAACATAATCAAATATAAGATTATATACAGAACAGAGAACCCAGAAATCGACCCAAGCCATTATGCTCAATTAATATTTGACAAAGGAGGCAAGAGCAACAATGGAGTCAAGACAGTCTCTTTAATAAATGGTGCTGGGAAATTTGTCAGATATATGCAAAAAAAAAAAATGAAACTAGATCCACCAACTTACACCATACACAAAAACAAACTCAAAATGGATAAAAGACTTAAACATAAGACGGGAAACCACAAAAATTCTGCAAGACTCCATAGGCAGCAAAACAGCAGACATATGTTGCAGCAATATCTTTACTAACACAGCTCCTAGGGCAATAGAGACTAAGGAGAAAATAAACAAATGGGACTACATCAAAATAAAAAGCTTCTACACAGCAAAAGAAACCATCAACAAAACAACAAGAAAGCCCACTGCATGGGAGAACATATTTGCCAATGATATTTCAGATAAGGGTTTAATCTCCAAAATTTACACAGAACTCATACATCTTAACAAAAGGAAGATAAATGATCCAATCAAAAAATGGGCAAAGGACCTAAATAGATACTTTTCGAAAGAGGACATACAGAATGCTGAGAAACATATGAAAACATGCTCAAAGTCATTAATCATCTGAGAGATGCAAATCAAAACACCGAGATAACATCTCACACCTGTCAGAAAGGCTATCATCAACAAATCAACAAACCACAAGTGCTGGTGAGGATGTGGAGAAAAAGGAACTCTCTTTCAGTGCCAGTAGGAATGCAGACTGGTGCAGCCACTGTGGAAGACAGTATGGAGTTTCCTCAAAAAGTTAAAAATGAAACTCCCAATTGACCCAGTGATCCCACTTCTGGAACTAAATCCCAAGAAATCAGAAATACCAATCAGAAAGGATATATGCACCCCTATGTTCATAGGAGCACAATTTATAATAGCTAAGATTTGGAAACAATCTAAGTGCCCATCAGCAGATGAGTGGATTAAAATACTGTGGTACATTTACACAATGGACTACTATGCTGCTATAAAAAAGAAGGAAATGTTACCATTTATAATAGCATGGATGGAACTGGAGAGCATTATGTTAGGTGAAATAAGCCAGAGAAAGATAAATATCACATGACCTCACTCATGTGTGGATATAATGATCAACATAATTGGATGAACAAGAATAGATCCAGGGACAAATAGTAGGGGATGGGGGGTTAGAGAGCAACCAAAGGACTTGTATGCATGCATATTAGCATGGCCAATGGACACAGACACTGGGGCGGTGGGGACATGCCTGGGGTAGGAATGACTGGGGGGGGAGTGGTGAGGGGTCAAGCAGAGAAAAAGAAGACATATGTAAAATTTTAGACAATAAATAAAAAATAAATTAAAAAATATTATATAAGAACCTTACTTGGTACATGTAGGGAACATGACCTTTGGGATTTCAGATACCAGGATTTCATTGCACCTTAGAAGGATATGCCCAGGTAGCTTTGTTTTCTTATTTAGAGTCCTTAGGTATTTGTTTGAGAATTTAGTTAAGATTTTCTCTTTTCTGAACCTACTAGGAAAACATTCTATTTCTTCTTGGCTGACCATTTTCAAAGACTAAAGGCAGTTAGGTATTCATTTCCTTAATGAGATCAATCTGTTTATTCTATATAAATGGAGCTCAGCAAATTTAGTTCTCAAACTAAATTTAGTTCTCAAATTTGATTCTCAAACAGCAGATTTAGTTCTCAAACTTTTTCATGAAGTTTTTTCAGTGTAACAGACTTCTCGATGATTTTGTTTGTTTCAGAATTTCTCTTCGTTTCTGGAAGGGCCACATGAAGATTTGAGTGACAGAGTTCAATGGAAGGATAAAATAAATAGGTTAATTACCCAGCCCTGGCCACTGTGGTTTAGATGGCTGGAGTATTGTCCCATACATTGAAGGGGGCACATGTTGGGTTACAGGTTGCTCCTTGGTCAAAGCATGTGACACCTCTCTCTCTCTCTCTCTCTCTCACTCTCTCTCTCTCTCTCTCCCTAAAATCAATAAGAAAATTAATTGCCCAAATCCTAACAGCCAGTCTGACTGTGCATGTGCAGGACACTGGTGTAGACATGCAAGACACATCAATGTTTATTATGAAGATATGTGCATTGATTGAGCTATAAAATTTTCAAAGTAATATGTGCCATCCCAATAGCTGAACATCATTCAAAAGAATACCAATGTAGCCACAGTGGAGATTGAAAGAGATTGTTTTGATTTATTAAATGACTCTATGCAGTCATAAGATATTGAGCAAAGGAAAGTCTATGGTCATGCTACCTTGCTGTTAGAAGGACCAGGGCCATATTGGGAGGCATGATTACATGATGTCTGGTTCTAAGGGCTTAGTCCCACAATACTTTAAGGATTGATGCTCTTCTGAATGAGTATTTGGTGGCCCTGAGGCATAACTATAAGGCCACACATTTTCCCATCCTGTTCCCTTATCACTTTACATCTTCCACAATACCTTCCTTAGTCACCTCAAACATAAATTTCTCTCCTGTCTGAACTATGCTAGTAGGTAGATATGGGCTAAAGGGGAGGCAATAGGGATGAAATTCACACTTGAAAAAACTCAACTGGGTACTATTTACTCAAAATCCTCAACTAGCCAGAACCCTCCATATATTCTACTTAAACAGAAAGACAAATCATGTATCTCTCATAGCACACTCTGGGAGGAAATGAAGTGAGTTGGCATGTTTTGTTAAAGGACTTTAATAAGAGTCTGTAAATAAATTCATCTCAGTTTTATCAATTCTCTCTGTTTTTAATTAATAGTGAACATTTATACGTATTCAGATTTGGAAACCTGCCTGTGGTACTATAATAATATCCTATATAATAAAAGTCTAATATGTGAATTTTCTTCTCGGACGGTCATGGTCATTTGACCAGGGAGTTCAACCAGTTGTTTGACTGCTTGCTATGACATACGCTGACCACCAGGAGGTGGTAGGTAATATGGCAGGGTGTCGGCAATGTGGCAGTGCAGCAGGCCGCAGTGGAGGCACTGTCAGCCTCAATGCACTCTAATGAGAGTGGTAGGATAGTGGAGTAGGTGAGCATGACACAGGTCAAGGCCGGTGCAAGCAGGTCCAATTGCCCTGAGATAGTGACCAGCAGCGGCAATGGGGTGGGGTTGCCCCACAAATGGGATGGTGGAGCAGGTGAAGGGGTGGTGCTAAGCCAAGGCAGAGTGCAAGGCAGGGCTTGTGGGGCTGCATAGCTGGGGGCACCAGCTGGGGCCTCATCTCTGCAAGCCACCCCAAGGGACCCCACCCATGCATGAATTCATGCACCAGGTCTCTCGTTTATTACAATTGTCTTCATAATACCATAACTATTAAGACATAAAAATAAACAGAAAAGGTTTTAAGCAGAGATTAAAACAGAGATTTTATGCAACATCAATAAAAATGTTAATCCCCCAACATACTGCCATCTCATTATTTTGGTTAATTGGGGTATACTGAGCTGAATGGTGGTTTCCCATAATATAATTTCTTCAGGAATCTGAATTTAGTTGGAAAATGGAGCCTTTGCAGGCATAATTAGGTTAAAAGTCTTGAGATGAGATTGTTCATCCTCAAGATTATCCAAGTGGGCTCTAAATCTAATGACAGGGGTCCTGATGAAAAGAAGAAGACACAGAGACAGAGGAGGAGGCCATGTGAAGAGGTATGTGGCCACAAGCTAATAAACCCTGGAGCCACCAAAAGCAGGAACTATCCTTTCCTAAAGTCTTCAAGGAGGGCATGGCCCTGCTAACACCTCAGTTTCAGACTTCTGTCCTCCATAACTATGAGAGAATAAAGCCCTGTTGTGTTAAGCCAGCCAGTTTGTAATAATAGCCTATAGCAGCCCTAGGAACCTAATACATGGAGTTTTACTATATTCAATTAAACGCCACTCAATAAATGTAAGTAAAATATAATTAAACACAAAGACTCTTTGCTAAGTTATTCAAAAGCACATATCATTAAGTGTTACTATTGCCAGGAGCTATGTAAGACTCTGGAGATACAGTAATCATTTTAAAAGATATTACACTAGAAGGCCCTCATTGACCTTACAGTGAAATCTGAAAAGGCATTTTTTCCCTCAGTCTTTATAGAACAAGAGAAAAAACAAAAAACAAAACAAAGACTTTAAAGAGAAGACTATTATCTTGAGTGAACAGGTGAAATTCTTTTGATATAAGCTATGAAGGCAATTTTAATGTATAGAAAAGATATTGTTACTAAAGAATTGAAAAAAGGCTTAAAGAGAGTCCATTCAAACTCAGAGTTTATCAGTCACCCCAAAAATGTAAATGTGTTCTACATCCCCTGTACATTGCGAAGAAAAGAGCAGCATAGCACCTGGAAACTGACACCATGACTAAACCCTTTCCCAGGTCACTATCCTGAAGAAGATTTTTCCTCATTCCTAATAAAAAAAATTAAAAACTTATAGTGGCTTTAAGTCTTCTGTTGTTTTTCTACATTTTCCAGATGATATTTTGCATTATGATGTGTCATCCCATGTTGTATCAATCACATTACAATATGTCACTTAATGTAACATAAAGCAATATGATTGACACAATCTACTAGGGCTTGTCACAACATTGCACATCAACCAGGACATTTTTATGGGTTTTGTAAAAAAAAAATCAACATGTTTCACTGAACATACATCTAAGGTGCAGGGGGAAGGGAAAGAAAGGCTCCTTTGAAGATTTTTGCAACATTCCTGCTGAGGGAACTGATAAACATCTACTAAGTAAATGGAGTCAAATGTCTTCCCTCTACCCATATCAAATGGGCACGATACATGCGTGCCAGGCTGTCTCAGGTTCACAGTCAACTTGGATTGCTCCCTGTTCCTGCTTGCCACATCTAATCCAAGACACCTTACAAGATCACCTTTGAAAGAGGGATCAGGGCTATTAAATGGAAGGCTCACATCTGAGCCAGATGAGACAGTAAAGGCAGATAGGCCTCCACAGCAGAGTGAGAATGTTCTAGATGCCTTTACTGGGAGCAATGTGGTTATACAACTTAACCAAAAAGGGCATGGGGACTTCTCAAAGAGCAGAGGGCAGGAAAAGAACTTGACCTTAGGATAGGACTACAGGCAATATTTAAAAATCCATCAGCCTTCTCTTCTCACCTCTGTCTCTGCCTATCTGTCCCCCCTGCTTTCTTCTGCCCCATTTAATGCTTCTCCATCCATTTGGGAGAATTGACCCCATAACAACCACCTTACCAAGGCAGAGTCCCAACCACATGGGAGATGTTAATGTATAGTTATTGGTTTCCCCTTCCTAAAATTATTCCCAGTGCCCAGGAATGCAGTGCCTGGGGGATAGACCTCATCAGGAATGTGCTTATGAAATACTGTGAAGTAAAAGAAGTAGGTACCAAAGTGTAGATACAACACAACAATCATAAATTACACACACACACACACACACACACACACACACACAACTAACTGGAAGGAAACAAGTATTAACTTTGGTTACCTCCAGATTCTCAAGATAGTAAAATTATAAATAGATTTTATTTTTCTTCTCATACATCTGTTTTGCCTTTTCCAAATTTGTTCAAAGTGAATAAATATTACTTTTTTAAAAAGAACTCATTATGTTTTTGTAGATGTGGAATATATTTATATATTTTGTTCTATAAATTTTGGTTTTAAAGGCAGAAAACCATGTTGACATGAAATAGTTTTGAGAAACAGTAAATGTGCCATATCTAAATTAGGCTGAGAAAATGTAATAAAATAAATTTTTAAAATACTAACAGAAATAGGCATTACCCACTTAAGTTTTTTCTTTAAAAAGAAAGGTGTTTTTGTTCAGTGTTATTTCCTAGTTGAAGACTTTGATTTCTATTGGAGAATAAAGTGTTCACTTTCATTTCTACCTTTGAAACTCCTCCAAATCAAAGATCAGATGACTTCCTTTCTGCACTGTCATGTTATGGTGGCTGTGATTTATGACTCTGCACTTTTGTCTCCTACCATAGGCTAGAGTAAGTGAGGTCAGAAATCTTGCTTTCACTCAGCTTTCTTGTTTTGGTAGCTTAAAGTCAAATGATTCATATTACTTTAATGCAGTTTTGTTTAGCTTACTTATACACTGAAAGTCTGGCACACATAATTAATCAATATGTTGCTAGTGACTGTGGAACAATCCATATCTGTTGGAAATTTTATTATGAAATACTGGATGTGAGGGGAAGGAAAAGAGGAACAGATGAGAGAAAAACCATGCCATCTTTTCCTCAGACAAATGTTATTGAAGCGGTCGTGTGTGATGAGACCAATCAATTTAGATTTACAGACTTGTCCCTGCTTCTGAAAAATTCTAAATCTATCTTCTGTTGCTCTTCTGCCTTCCAGGCTGACACCCCAATAAAATCCACCTGCATATGTTTTACTTCACCTCCTGGAGATAAAAGATGCCTTGTTCTGCGGGTCACAGAGGAATTCGGACACAACGGGTGTGATTATCCAATCCAGAGCTTCACCAAAGCCCTTGCTTTCACCTTCACCTTCACTTTGGTATTTGATCATTACTTTTTATATCCTTGACCTTAGTTCACTTGAAAAAAAATGTCCGGGTATGGGGGGATGACACTCCAATGTTTTTCAAAAAAAAGGTATTTATTTTTAATTTTCTTACTCTTTGAACTCTTAAGCAAGACTATTTTAGCCCTGCCAGGTAGCTCAGTGGCTGAGCATCGACCTATGAACCAGGAGATCATGGTTTGATCAGGGTACATGCCCGGGTTGCAGACTTGATCCCCAGTGTTGGGCCTGCATGAAGCAGTCAGTCGATCAATGATTCTCTCTCATCATTGTGTTTCTAGCTCTCTCTCTTTCTCCCTTCCTCTCTGAAATCAATTAAAAAATGAAAATAAAATTATAAAAAAGGAAGAAAGACTATATGAAGGAAATGTGAAAACTAATGTAAAAATTGAAACATTTGCTAAAACATACATTGCCATGAGTCTCTTTTACACAGACATTAGCAAATCTGGTATCCTTCTGAGCCCACCTTTTAATTACAGACTTCAATTTATCTATCATCAGGCTGCCTTTATCAGGTATCTACTGTGAGCTATCACAGGGTTGGGCTCGGAGTTTTATTAGATACAAGATGAGAATTATGAAGCTTACAGGAGCTACTGGTGGAGTAGCCAAATAAACTAGGGTCACAGGCAGTGCAATGTGTTCTCATCAATCTGGGCATGGGGCCACCCAGCCTCCACAGTCCAGGAAGGCTTCTTTGAGGAGGTTGGCACTGATAGCATTTTGAAGTCTAGCCCCAAGGAAGCCAGGTCATCAAATGGGGCCTTTTCTTCTCCTTGTTCCTCTGCAGGGCTATTAACTCCACCCCAAAAATGAGGACACTGAGACACAGAGAGGCTCAAGGGCCTATGCATTGTCACACACCTGGAGAGTAAAATGCCTGGTATTTTGAAGATGAACCTCGCTCTTCCCACCAAAGCAAAACAAAAATCCTCTCATTTTGCTGGGGTGTGCAATGCCCACACAAAGGCACCTCCCAGAAAGTGCATTATTTGTAAATAAAGGTGTTTATTACCTCCCGGAGATATCAAGTGAACTTCAAAAACCGCTTCCTGCAAGCACTTTCCTCAGCCAAAACCATCACAGCGCCTGTTAAGTATCTGGCCCAAGATGATGATAATGGGGACACCAGGGATCCCAACACACATGCTCTTTTCATCCCCCCGAAACGCTGATCGTTCTATAAGGGGCTCCTGGGCACTGACCTGGTTATTTCTCCGTTTGATGTAACCCCAACCTTGCACCTCCAGCATGGTCCCTCTGCTCTTCTATTTAATTGTTATTGTCATTGCCACTGTTGAGTGAAAAAGAAAATGTCTCTGTGCTGACATGTCACTTTATTTTGTTCTGTTTATTAAAAGAAAGAAAGAGCAGAACAGAAACCAGCAGGAAATAAGCCCGTTTGATGAAAGGCAACCAAATGATAAAAGTGGTCAGATTCCACAAGATCCAACCAAATATAAAGAAACTGGAATCAGAATATGCTTCTAATAGAACCATTGGTTTCAATAAGAGTTGTGGCCAGCATGAGTCACTGCCCCACCAAGTGCCAGACACATTTCAGCACCTTCAAGAACTAAAGACAGGAGCACTGGAGTGGAGTGCCTGGGTTTGGTCACCACTGTGGTGGTGATTTGTCGTCGTAATTGAGCTGGATTTAGAAGGTGAAGAGCCCATCAAAAACGGAGTGCACAGCAGATGGGTGGCCTCTATACTCTCAGCAGCAGAAAGTGGATGCTGAAGTGAATTTCTAAGCTCTCCATAGGTCAAAAATAATTGAATCTTGACCTCATCTTGTCCTACCCTTCAGGACTTCCCAAAGACCAACAGCAATACCTAAATGAGGCAGTTGACTTCCCCCCTCCCCCAACCTCTCTCTTTCCCTTTCTCTCTCTCCTCTCTCTCTCTCTCTCTCTCTCTCTCTCTCAACTGTTGTTTTAGTTGAGCTGTGTGTTTGTGTATGTGTGTGAACTTTTCTTTAAAAAACTTTTTAAGCATGTGTGATTGACTCAAACTGCCTTTGGAACATAATCAGAAGTGAACATGAAGAGCTCTCATTTATTTGTCTTATCAAACAGTTTTTGTTTACAATAAAAAGCACAGAAGAGGGTTATGTACCAGCACAATATTTTCAGTATCTTAGAGAACAACAGCTCTTTCATCTGGCACTATTAAACGTGAACACATTGCCATGGAAACCAATGCAAAGACGCTTTCCCTTATCAAGCCCTTTATGATATCGTTCATGCTCCTTGCTCTATACCAGCGGTTCTCAACCTGTGGGTCGCGAACAGCTAGCAGGGTCTCCTAAGACCATCAGAAAACACAGATATTTACATTAAGATTCATAACAGTAGCAAATTACAGTTATGAAGTAGCGACAAAAATAATTTTATGGTTGGGGATCACCACAACATAAAGAACTGTATTAAAGGGTTGTGGCATTAGGAAGGTTGAGAACCACTGCTCTATACTGTTTACTTCTACTGGGCTAAACAATTTCATTGGGGAAGATGACCCTGTGTCCCTGCCAAAGACAAGTTTGTATCTTTGGCATATTGGGCATTACTTGTAATATGTTGATGTTTTGCATACTTTAAAATGGAATTGAGGCCTAGAAAAAAACAGGTTACAAATTGTTAGTTATAAAATAGTCACAGGGATGTAAAATATAGCATAGAAAATATGGTCAATAATTTTGTAATAACTATGTATAGTGCCAGATAGGTACTTGAAATATTGTCAGGATCACTTGTAAAGTATATGATCGTCTTACCACTATGCTACACACCTTAAACTAATACAACATAATATTGAATATAAAATGTAACTGAAAAAAAAAAGGTTTTAATGGAATATTATTCATTAGCTCTAGCCATTCCAGAAGGAACCCATGCATGAAGAGAGAAGAGGGAACAAGAGCAGAAAGGTATTTGGGATTCTAAGGATGGGCATAGGAGGATGTATGCATTTGCATCCACACGCGTGCACACTCTCACTCCCTGATGCATGTGTTAATCCCTACCCCTGTCCTAGGCAAAGCTAAAACGTGATCCTCACTCATTTATAGTTAATCTCAAAGGTTAATTTTGTTGCATCTATGCTGTAAACAAAGAAGATATTTCTTCCCCGGCACGGGGCCTGTTGCCATAAACGAAACAGAGAAGAAAGTCAGTGCGTCCTGGGGATTAAGGAGAGGTCGGAAGATCCAAAGAACCTGGTGCTGACAGACCTTCTTATTAAAAAGCGTACTCTGGTGGCCGGGCTGCCGCTGACGGCCTGACATAGGGGACTTCAGAAGGCCAAAGCACAATCAGTGGCCTGTGCTGCTCTGGGGACAGCGGGCATGGGGGAGCCTTTTCTAATTTGTCAAAGTTGTATCTAATTCCACAGAACAAAGTTCGCAAAGAGAGATGAGCAGAATCCACAAATGATTGCTCCTTCACCAAGCCCTTGATGGAACGATAGGAGCTGCGCACAGCGAGGGTTTTGTAAAGTAACTCGACCCTGCCGGTCGGCTTTGGGTAATTCCGCCTTGTGGGCATAACAGTTTCCCTTGTTTTTTGTTTAATAGGATTATTTCTCAGAATATTAAAAAGATAACATCAACATCTTTCAGTGGCCCCATAAACTATTTCTGGAAATAGAAAAAGAATGGTTCAGGTGGTTTCATTGCTCCTGATAGAACTTTTGTTCTCTCCTAAGCTAAAAGAAAGGAATGTGGGCTGGGAGGGGTATACCTGGGGCGAGCGGTTTTCCAGAGAGGCACTATCACTCCAGCTTACACTGCCCAGTGAAACTCCTGATTGCCTTTTTGGGAAATGAGACTGATGTTTCAAATGAGAGCTTAGAAGTTCAAACTGAAAATTTGGGAGTGGCTAAGGGGAGAACCTCGGCATGCTAGTTCCCGTGTGTCAAAGGAAGCGCATTCTCCAGAAGGAAGTGTGTAGGATGATCTTCCAGTGAGTCTCTAGGATAGCTTTGCCACCTTGGTGAGGAGTGGCGAGTAGAAGCAGGCACAGATCTGTCAGGATCCACGTCGGCCGCCTCCAGGAACCAGGGTGCTGACAGAAGACAGTGGTAGGGTCCACCCACAACAGGGACTTCTCCATGGTAATACCTGAGGGGTTTTATCATGATAAAAAGGACACTTGGGAAGAACTCAGCTCATGGGAGGGAATATACTACACACCACTACTGAACAGTTCATTGACACATGACATACTATTTGCATGTGGGTAGAACCAGAGTCTAAGTCAGGGATAGCTCCTCATCCCTCCCCATCAGGCAATTGATGAAACTGCCTGGAGGCTGTCCTCGGTCTCCACAAAGCCCCATCTTTCTTTGTCAGGCCATTCTTCATCCCACATGCAGACTCAAACTAGCCACATTGTGTTTTACCCAATAGCAAAGACTCTTCATTCAAATACTTAAAATTCATCAAAATTCATTACTTACCTTAGACTCACTGCTATGGCTCTAGATATTGATCTCCTCATTGCATAAACCCTTAAAAATATAGCAATTTCAGCGAATGTGACTCGTTTCCAAAGCAGGGGGGTTAGCAAACTGTTGTTGCAAAAATATCTTTTGCCAAGCACATATGAGTAGAGTGATTTTAAGGATCATTCTGGTTTTAAGCAAGAAAAATAAAAACATCCTGGTTTTAGGCAGGAAAAAGAAAAAAATATACCTGAAAGATAATTTTTGTTTTACTTTATTGGGGAGACATTGGTTAATAAAATTATATAGTTTTCAGGTGTACAATCCTATAATATATCATCTATGTATTATATTGTGTGTTTAAAATCCCAAGTCAAGTCTCATTCCTTTACCATTTATTCCCCCTCTACCTCTTTTCCCTCTGGTAATCACCATACTATTGCCTGTGTATAAGGGGTTCTGTTTGCTTTTCACCCATCCCCCTATCCCTCCTCCCCTCTGACAGCTATCAGTCTGTCTGCCTTCTATGAGTCCGTTTTTATTTTGTTTATTAGTTTATTTTGTCCACATATAAGTTAAATCATATAGTATTTGTCTTTCTCTGACTGGCTTATTTCACTTAGCATAATATTCCATGCTGTTGCAAAAGGTAAGATTTTCTTCTTTTTTATAGCCATGTAGTATTCCAATGTGTAAATATACCACAGCTTTTTTTATCCATTCATCTACTTTTGGGCATTTGAGCTGCTTCCAGATGTTGGCTATTGTAAATAATGCTGCAATGAATATAGGGGTGCATATATTCTTTTGAACCAGTATTGTGGGTTTCTTCAGGTTTATTTTCAGAAGTAGAATTGCTAAGTCATAAGGCAGATTGGTGCAGCCACTGTGGAAAACAATATAGAGTTTCTCCAAAAATAATCAAAATGAAAGACATTCTCACTTAGAAGCCCTTTGCCATTTCTTATTCTCTTCTATCAAACATGCCTTTGGGTGGGCCAGTGATTAAAGGAGAACCTTGCTTATTTGGGGGAAGCAGCCTACAATAGTGGATAGGACCTGGAATTTTAAATTAATATCTGACATTAAATTCTGGCCAGCATACTTACTTCCTATGAAAGCCAGGACACGACTCTTACAATATCTGAGCCTGTGTTCTAATATAAAATAGAGCTAAAAATATGCTTCCTACTGTGCAGGGTTGATGTGAGAACTAAATAAACTGGGGTATATGAGGATACTTTGAAAAATATTCTATAAATATTAGCTGTTATTTTTGTTTGGTTTTGTTGTACAATAATTAACATCTTTGGCTTACTAGCAAGTCAGGTGCCCACCTAGTTGGTCAGCCCTGACCTGTGGTCCCATTGCAATTAACTGGCCTGTGAGGGTGGGATTTCATATCCCATTGTATTAAAACATAAAGTATTTATATAAAAATCAACTTTGCCATTCTTATTAGATTTTGGTCAAATAAAAAATGTTTCAAACCAGGTATGTAAAACTCACATAGAGTGTGTTTATCTAAGGGAAATCACTTATGTTCTATTATTTTATGGTCTTTACTTACATTTCTCTCTTTCAATTTACAGAAGGATTTTGAGAAAGCTTAAAATATAAGGTACAAACATCACAAAAGTGAAAATTTATTAAAATGGGTAAAAAGACAAAAGAGAAAGAAAAAGTGCATCTATGCTAACATGAATTCCTGCAACCGAACACAAAACTTAGCACCAAGTTTATTGCTAGTGGAAGCAAAATGGACAGGGTTGTGAGTGGAGTGGTTTTCCTTTCCTAACATAAGAAAGCCTCAGAGGGAGAAAATCATTTCCTTGCTCTACAATCCGGGAGAAAACTTCCACAGGAGTCTTCACATGAATGATGTTTAACAACACAGTAGTCTCCATAACAGGTTTTCTAAACATGACCACTTTTATGGGTTCTCTGCCCTACAGACAGGGACTCTGAATTTGGAAATCCAATTTGGAAAAGGAAGTTTGCTATTTGCAGTAAAAATTTGGTAACTCTGGACTTACTGTACATCTTACTATACTTTGTATTTTCAATAATGATTGATTTACCGAATATAGTATTTTGTTTGTTATAATTACAGAAGATATATTGAGTTCTCATTGAGTCAGACAAGTGCTAAGCCCTTTACCTGCATTGGCTCATTTAATCCTCCCAAAAAACTTATGATACAGGGATTATTATTTCAGTCATTTTACACATGAGAGAAAATTGAGACTTATGGAGATAAAGAATCTTGCCCGCGGTTATACAACTCACAAGTCATTTTGGAGGTTGAGCTTGAAGCCAGCTCAGGGTTATCTGCCAGGTCCCTCACCACTGTGTCATGTCCCTCCTCACAACACACTGTCAGACTGACTTTATAAGGACTCCAAATAACCATCAAATGAACACAAAAGTGTATTAGGTTTGGTCAGGAAGGCAAGTTGCCAGCCAACACAGATTCTACATTGTACACTGAGAATTTCTTAGAAATAAGTCTAAGCAGTAAACAGGGGTGTTATTTTTGGTCTGCTGGTGACCAAGACTGAACAGCTAATCAGGGCACCTTAAGAGAAGAGTAAATTCTTCATTTTGAAAGTTGAGTCAAAAGCCCACTGGACTTCCATTTTGCTTTCCTAGGAAGTCAGGCAGACTTTCTCCCTTGTGCTACAAGGTTCCCTTCCAGAGTTAGAGCCCTGTGTTAAGGTGTCTGATCTTTGCTTTGTGGACCTTGTGAGGACAGTCTAGTTATATCAACAAGCTGGTGTGTGCCCCTCTGCCTCTCTAGGCAGCACAATGCTGTGTGTATTGTTAACCTTCAACAAACATGATGATTTTAATTGATTCTCAGTCTCATCTAAAAAAATGAGAAGTTATTATGAATAAGAAATAGATCATGGTGTTTTAAAATTCTAAAATGATATGACTCTATATGGAAATTTAATAAGGTTTTACAAACTACTTTTTCTCAAATTGAAATAAAATATTTTATATAGTAAAACCCTGAGGTCAAATAGCTCTCTTCTTCTGTTGACTCTTATGGTGACATATTTTGGCAAAGAGATTAAGTGTGAAGGGTCTGGGTTTTACTTACAGCTGTGTGACTTGGCCAGTTATTTAAGTGTAATGCCTCAGTTTATTCATCTGTAAAGTAAATGTATTAATAAGATATACTTCATATGGTTGTCATGGACTTCAAATGAGTTAGTAGCTATGACGTGCTTAGGGCCATGCTGACAACCTAGTAAATGCTCAGTAAATGCTAGCCCTTAGCCATCTGTCTCCAACTCAATGCTCCTATTCATCTCAAGATGTTATGCTTGTTGTATACATTTTCCAGCCTTCTATCTTCCAGAGCTGTAACTTATCATAATGTGGCATAGATCATTCCCTTCAATATCCATATCCAACAAGCCAGTCCAACAGTAAGTGGAAGAAAAGATGTTCACCACTTCTACTCCACCCCTTCCCTTACTTGCAAATGCATTTACCCTATACATGTGTTAAACAGCACTTATTTAGAAGGTGCCAATTTGCCGATAGGGTTTCAAGTCAGTACAAGAGTAGATTGTTACCATTTTTTATAGATGTTAGTTTATATATGCATTTATGGGAATACCAGATCAATCAGTACAGCAAATTTTGAATAAAGACACAGTATATGGTTGTCTTGAATAAGAGAAAAAATTTATAAATTATACCTGAACAAAGAGCAAAACATGTATCTATTATTTCATCATTCAAACGTCCTGTTTTTGAAACACAGAAGTCATCTTTAGCTTTTCTAACTGCCTTACTCCCTGGGTCTAATCACACTAAGTCCTGTTAAACTCTTTCTTCCTGGATCTCTCTGAGATGCACTCTGAATACGTCACAGGACTTACTCCTAGCATCCCTTGCATATTCTGTTTCATATTGAAGTTACTTACGTAAATGCCTGTCTTTTACACTAGATCTTTTGGACTGGGAGGCCCTGGAGCCTGATTTGTATTTGTATCTACAGCAGCATCTAGTACAAAGGCCTATGCTACCTCTACACACACACACACACACACACACACACACACACATACATGCACGCATGCACACAATCTTCGTGCTAGTTCACTCTTCCAAGCTTTTTTACTCCTATTCTTTTCACTCCAAATGTCCTCACCTCATACCCTCTTTACATGATGAAACCTTTTTATCCTTCAAGCCTAAATCCTATTCCCCACTCTCACTCACCCTCATCCCACAGGGTTCTGCTGTCTAGAAGATAGCCCAGAGAGTATCACTAGTATTAGAGTTCTTCCATACTCTCCTGTTTTCCCTACTCAATTGTAATGTCCTTGAGTGACAGAGCAATATGGTCTTCATCTTTCTATTCTTCACAGGACCTGTCACAGAGCCTTGCTTAGTGGATGCTCAACAATATTTGTAAAATTGAACTAACTTGAATCCTTGGGACCAACTTTAAGAATAAAGGCTCTCTTTAAACAATTACCCTGAATTTCTCAGGTAACTTGCCAGAAGAATACCAGGAACAGTTTGTCTATCTGCACATGTCATCCTGTGGCTTTGACACACAAATCCAGAGTCAGGGACAAAACATGAGCATGAATCAACAGGAAACCCATTCCAAGAAATCTGACTCCACCGTGGGTTGCACAGCCCAATGGCAGAGTTAGAGAAGGAAGAAACAGACCCAGCCTAAGATTCATATTAACTCAAAAGCAGAAGCTTAAGAAATGCCACAAACAAGCCACATTTGGTTTCCAGTAAATAACTGGTGACCCTACTGGGAGGAGCCCAAGATTCCACTCCAGGGCAAGACATCAAAGGGGCTCAGATGCCCTGAAAAAGCTGTGTCCTGTGTTCTTCTTAATGACAGGCCTGGAACACTGGCCTCTCTACCCCAGGGATAGTTTCACTTCTCCCTTCTAAAAGGTATTCAGAAGGAAAGGCATGACTTATTCCCCAGGAATGAGAGCTCTTCCCTTGTCTCTCGAACATGACGCTAGCCTTTGTCTTGCATGCACTACAATTCAAAAAGTCTGCCCAGGGACATCTGACAGCTGGACAGATGATTTTATAATTATTTACTCAAACTCAAAGGAAAGGTTGTGTGATAATTTCGGGTGGAACTTCCACCCATTCCTTTTTTTAAAAAATCAGATTAAAATGGTTTCAGTGTTTTTAGAGATGGTTCCTCTTAAGAAATGCAAATTTATACCATCTTTCTGCATTCTTAGGATCACATGCTCTACTTAAAATCCACACTCCACTTCAGTTACACACACGTAATTCTCCCTGACCTAGATGGAATACTCATAGCAAATGGAGAATACAGATTGGCCTGAAAGCCGAGGAAAGAAAGCTAACGGTCTGCATGTCATTCTCCTATACAGACTTCTTGGGAACTTTTTTTTTTTTCTTTAATTGAGCCTCCTTTTAAAAGGAAACTAAGCTGGTCTTTCATTTCTTATTAGCGTCTAGGAGAGATCAGCACCTAAAGAGAGAGGCTGCAATATTGAGAGACACATGTGGAAATCGCTTCCATGCTGGCAATTTCCTGAACTACTTTCAAAAGCCCTTTTTTGGCTTAAAGAGCCCATGGAGCCCTTTTAAGATTTTATACAAAGAAACCGATCAGTTTCATAATGCTCTGATGAAATTAGGGCCCAGATTGCTTAGCTGGAATGACTTTGCACACAGAAGCGATCCTTTTCTTAGAGATGGGCTGTAATTGTCCAGGGAAATTGCCTCTCCAGAGGATATAAGACAAGCATGTCAAACACAAAGGCTAACACGGGCCAAATAAACAAGGTGTAAGTTTATGTGGGCCGCAAAAAAAACAAAAGCTTCAATTTTCATAGAAACATTGGTTTATTTCTATAGAGACATGATGAACACAAAGGGCTGAAATAAATGAGTAATCATTAACATAAAATAATAGAACATTTTAATAAAAATTAATATTTTTTCTTGAATATTAACTTAGCAGACACTGAATAACTGCACAAATTAATAATTGTCATGCAAATAAAACTATTTTTCTTGTCCTCTGAAAGTGAAATATTTTTTGTTGCACACACCAGACTAGTCAGTACAAGACTAATGATGTGGCAATAGGCTGCTAAAATATTTAGCGCTAATATTAGTGGAGAGAAATAGTGCACCTGCGTGTAAGGCAAATGAATGCAACATGATTATAGTGATCAACCATTAGCAAACATTGTAGTTCATTATTAATAATTCTGTATAGCAGGATATTATAAAAATTAAGTTATGAAATTTTTATGGAAACGTTTCTTATATATCTTAAATTGGCTGGGCCACAAAAAAATATTCGTTGTGGACCAAGGACGGCTGGCGGGCACTTGATGTAAGACAAGGAGGAAGGAACAGAGGCTCGAACCTCATGTGCAGTAATTCAAAGAGTTGACGAGGATATTCTGACTCCCTGATTGTGAGCCCTTTTTTGATTCCCACTCTCAGGGAAGACCATTTTGGTGAGAAAACATCTGGTTTTCTCTCCTCTCATTCAGTGTCCTGAAAACTGCAGGCTGAGGAGCTGAGGTATGATGAGTCCGGAATCACCAATACAACTCTACATTTGACAAAAACTCCCAGAACTTTTTTGGCCTGATAGCAAATAAATCCCATATCAGTTGTCTGGTCACAGGAAATCAAGTACAAATGGAGGCAGATAAGGGATTTCTCTGAATTTAGAGGCTGGGTCTCCTTACCCACAACTGCCTCCCTAGTATGGAGAAAAAATCATATTTTATTTTGGTGATTGTCAACAATTCCCCTGGCTTGGAAGTCGCCAATGTTAAGCAGCTCTGTTTATCTAAAGGGAATCTCCTTCTTAATTCATGTAAAAAGAGGAACTTTTGTTTTAAAATGATACTATGTTTTGTTTTTTATTTGTTTGTTGTGGGTTTTTTTTAATAGTCCACATATAAGTGAAACCATATAATATTTGTCTTTCTCTATCGGACTTATTTCACTTAGCTTAATATCCTTTATATCTATTCATGTTGTCACAACACAAAACAAAAACAGACTCATAGAAACAGATACAAAAACGATGATTACCCTAAGTGAGGGGGGTAGGAATGGGTAATAAAAGTGAAGGGAATATAGTCAATAATATTGTGATAAGTTTGCATGGAAACAGATGATCACTAGAATTAGTGAGGTGATCACATTACAGGGTATAAAAATGTCAAATCACTATATTTAAACATGAAACTACTATATATATATAGCCAGTGTCCATGACGACTCTGATGACCAAGCAACCAGTCACCATGAGGAATACTGAGCACCTCTCAATCCCAGCCCAGCCCCTTGGCCCATGAGTGGGACAGGGTGGGACTGGGACTGGCAAGCAGGCTGAAGAGCTGACCTCTTGGTCCCTGATACCCTGGCCCACAGGCTCCAATGGATCTTTGATGATGAACAGGGGAATTGGGGTGAGTAGCAGGAAGACCAGGCTGGCTGTCAGGCCATTGGGATCACCAGCTCATCCCTGGCTTCTCAGGGGCTCAGACCTGCAAGAAAGCAGGCACTGGAGACTTCACCTCCATGCGTGTACACCAGGCTGGCCTCTAATGGAATGCACTGCCCTCTTGGGGCCACGCAACTAGGTCATGGGTGTGCCCCGCAGCTTCCATCAGTGCCTCAAACCCCAGCAGCAGCGGCAGGAGCAGCGTTCGCATGAGTGGCCATGAGTGGGCAGCATGTTACATTAGGGGCTGGCCCAGCACACACACATGGAGATGAATTCTCCATCGCCTGCTTTCCTGCAGGTCTGAGCCCCCGAGCAGCCAGGAATGAGCTGGTGATCCCAACCACCTGACAGACCGCATTTGGCTGACCTGCAGACTGGTGAACAACAAGAAGATGGCCCTGATCAAAGGAGGCTAGGCTCTAGGGGCCCTACCTACACAATTTCGTGTGCTAGGCATCTACTAATTAATATAATATTATATACCAATTATACTTTCATTCCAAAAATAAATAGTACCAGTAAAAATAGTGATATGTGCATTAGCCATTGACATTTTTAAGGCAATAAAAAAAGTCATGGCCATACATGACCCTCATGGGCCACATAAATACATACACACACACACACACACACACACACACACACACACACACACACACTAGAGGCCCAGTGCATGAAAATTCAAGCATTGGAGGGGGTAGGTCCCTCATCCCGGCCTGTCTCCTCTCACAGTCTGGGAGCCCTCAGGGCAGGAGGTGACCCCACAATCAGGGGAAGGCAATGCCCCATCACACCTCTGCTGCTGCCACTGACGACAGCACAAGCCTTGGCTAGCCCTGGTTACCTGAGCCTCAGGTGGCCCTGGGCGGCTGAACAGCCTCCATCCAAGGCTTGCCTGTGCCTCGAGCTGGCCCTGGGTGGCTGAGGAAACTAGGCACCATCATTTTGTGGCTGTGGGCACTGCCATCTTTGAGGGCAGGGCACTCAGCATATTCCGTCTTTATTGGCTATGTGTGCTGCCATCTTTGCGATGGTGTAAGGGTCAACCAGCATATTCCCTCTTTATTAAATAGGATGGATGGATGGATAGATATAGATAGATAGATAGATAGATAGATAGATAGATAGATATTAAAAATTACATTTTGTTCCCTAGCTGGTTGGCTCAGTTGGTTAAAGCATTGTCTTCTACACCAAAAGGTTACAGGTTTGATCCCCAGTCAGATACACATGGGAAGCAATTAATTGATATTTTTCTCTTTCTGTCTCTCAAAAAAAAAAGTCAATGAAAAACATCCTCAGGTTAAGATAAAAAAGGATATATTTTATATTTTGCAACAGAGTTGTTATAAAAACTCATATGTTGTCATTATATATAAAAACTTACTTTTATTTTTCTGATTTAAGAAAAGAAATTAAGATATTTTTGTGGGCCCTTAAAATCATTGTGAGCTCTCTCCACTACACCTACTGTGTTTACTCAGTGAATCAGCTCTAAAAGCAAACACTTTCACCACTTGGATGGTTCTGATTCTCAAGTTCCATGCCTGGAGTTGGCTGAATGAGGCCTTAATTTTTTTCGGTGTAAAATAACAGGACTTAGACTTCCTAATCTACATTATCTTACTGGGCCCCCCCACCTCCAAACTAGTGGAGTAAGTATTATTATTCCCAGTCTCCACAGACTCAGAGATTCTAAGGGGTTGTTCCCAATTGCCTCATTTGGTCATTGACAGTGTTTCTTGGGAAAAAAGAAAAAATAGGAACCAAGAATTAACCTGTACTAGGGGTTCCACATACAATCCACCATTACATTCCTACCCGCCCTATTGGGTGATATCTGAATTGCCAGTGAAAGCTGGCCAGCCCATGGAGAGCTTGGCCAAGAGTGAGGCATAGGTGTCACTAGGGAAAAATGGGAAAACCTAATAACAAAACTAAGTCCAAAGGGTAGGCGAAAGGCTGAAAACAAGAAAGAGAGTCAAGGACAGGTAGAAAGAGACAGAAAATGGAGTGAAATGGGAGCCTAGGGGAAAAGAGAAGGCTGATGGCCTATTGCTGCCAACAGCCCAGCAGGCCCCAAGACCCACTTGTCATAAAGGTGTAAAGGGAAAGCTATATAATATCATTCCCATTTTGCAGCTAAAGAAACTGAGGCACAGAGTGCTGAGGTAGTCTCTGGTCATACAGCTGAGACGTGAGAAAAGTACATTTGACCCCTAATGCCATGTTCCCTCAGAACAGACATATATAAAGAGGCAAGTCTCCATTCTGAGCTTTGTCAGTGGTCTCCTAACAGATATCCCATTCTGGAGCATTTTTAGCCCAAGCAAGCCATTGCCTGGAAACTTGCCATGTTGGTCTCTACTAACTTAAATGACTGTGAATATCCCCAGTGCAATACTTGTGGGTCAAACTCATAAAGAAAGCATGCAATAGCATAGCTTTTGCCAACATTCTTTGCTCAATGAATACACAGAAGCTGTGGAGAAATGTATGTTTTTCCCCTTTACATCTTTTCAAAGAAAAACTTGGGGAAAAATGGAGTCCTTAAGAGGCCGAGAAACCTGACCATTCCATCTGCAGTAAAGAAAGAAAAGGGATCTAGGGCATTTTAAGTCAGCTATGTATTATATGTTTGACATTTCCCAATCAATGGGAGTGCTCGGGGCCCCATTTCTGTTGCAGGAACTAGTTCTAATGTTGGGCTGGAGAGAAACTATCTGAATAGGAGCCCATTTCCGCTACCTCTCTCCAGCCAGCTTTTCCAAGTCTGAGTGGCCAACCTCCTGCTCAGAACAGGAAGGGAGAGTTGCAAGGGATCAGGATGGGCTGGTCAGAGATGACAGCCATGTATCATCATAAGTTCTCTTTTATTCCCAACAACTGGCTTTAGGAATAAAATGCAGTTCACTGGGTTTGTTTCCTAAAGATCTAAATTTTTTTATAGAATTCAAAAGTGCATTTCACCAAAATCCACATCCAGCTGGTCCAGATTCTTTGTTGTTGTTAATCCTTATCCGAGGTTATTTTTCCATTGATTTTTAAAGAGAGTGGAAGAGAGGGAGGGAGGAGAAGAGAGAAAGAGAGAAAGCTATCAATGTGAGAGAGACACATAGATTGGTTGCCTCCCACATGTAGTATCGAACCTGCAACCCAGGCACATACTCTTGACCAGGAATTTGATCGGAGACTCTTTGATGGTGCTCTAACCATTGAGACCACTGGCCAGGGCAGCCTATACCTATTCTTTTTTTAATCTTTATTGTTGAAATCATTAAAGAAGTCCCCTTTGTTTTTTGGTTTTCTTTTTCCCCATTGACCCCCTTCACCCTGAACTGCCCCTCCTAAGTCTTCAACCCCACTATTGTCTGTGTCCATGGGCTATGTATGTAAGTTCCCGTTAATCTCTCCTCCCCACCCACCCCCATCCCCAACATCCCTGTATCTATTGTTTTATGCAGTTCTCCTACGCTCACTCACATGCCTGGCACTACTTTCATTGGAGTTCTATACACATATCCAGGAATGCATTAACTGATTAATTCGGTCATTTAATTGCAAATCCAAGCAGACAGAGAGGCTCTTTATCAAATGTCTACACCCTCTAAGTCAGCTAACCTGCTAAGTGATCTAGATCAATCACGTGAGAGCTTTGCCACATCTGTAAATGGACAAATATATTTCTCACAAGTCAAACAAATCCCTGGAGCCTAGTAAGAAGTTTTTTTCAGAGCCAAAAGATGACACAAAGCCACGTTCTCAGCTTCTCTCAGGAGGAGAGGTGGGTTCTAGCCTCCTTTCAGCATCCCTCTCCTTGCTGTGATTGCTTGTTGAATCCAGACTCAGAAGAAAGCTAGGAAAGGAGGCTACTTATGAGAGTTTGAGAGCACAGGACTTTGCAAAGTTTGTCCTGGCTCCGTCTCATCTCCATGAAGATAGAACCTAAGCACTCCCACAAACCAGCCTCTACAGCTCCCCTGAAATCTGATATTCATTTACCAAAGCATTTACTATACATCTGCTAGCAGGTGTACCTCTCAGCTCTGGCATTTGATCACAAATACAGGCTGGGAACACTTAATGCACTAACATCCCCATAAAACAGTGAGGAGTCCACCACCAAGAAGATCTGCATAGAGTCTTCTCAAGGCAGTTGGCCCACAGATGCTCAGCCCGCCGGATGCTATGTTTACTTCATGTTCAAGTCAGGATCCAAATTCTAGTAGGCCATCCAACGCCACATTAACTTTTCATAAGGAAAGCTTGTGTGTGTCTGTGTATCCGTACTCATGAATTTTGGGAGAATGAGAGGGAAATTGAAGTCATAGTTGACAACATATAAAACCTTTAGCTGTGCCACAGCTGCTTCAACTAGTATTTGTCCCCTGAACAAGGAATTCTAGAATGTCACAGTTTTAGGGAGTTCATTTTCTCAGTGCACTTTGGTGTCTTAGAATGCTCTCTCAGAGAGCAAAGTCAATCCTAGGTCACCCTTTCAATGTAGTTCCCTTTGTACTAAATCCTACTTTCAAGAAAATTTTTGCCATGGTTCACTGGTGTTTAACCTATCATATAATATCCAGGTTTACTGTGTTAGGAGAGGCAGAACAGCATTAAGCTTTTCCCACAAGCCTGTGATTGCATTTGACCTAGTAACCTGTATTAGATTAACATTTATTCTATAACCGCACAGCAAGCCCTGCACCTTGGTGAGCTGCAGTTTATAGAGGACACTAACCATTTTTACAAGTGGAGCAGGAAAAGGGAATTGAATCTGAGGGAGTAATTCCAAGCAAGTATGTTGCTGCAGCAGTTAAATTGTTTATACGAGGAGTAGGGGAATTACTTCTGACTGACCTCTCTTTTTATCCGCTTAAAAGACAAAGTGCAGGTCTCCATCGCTGGGGCGAACCCTGGGGAATGCAGCTTTAAAATGTATGGGAGCCACAGAGCCCGCCAACCCACCAATAAGGGACAGCCTCAAAGGCGAAGCAGAGCAGAGATGTAAACAGAGTAAAATCACTGGATGTAGGACATTGTCACAGTAGCCAGTGTTCACATGTTTTCCCATCATCCCGGTGTGGGCCCTCCGAGGTCAGGTGAGGCACAAGTGAAATAAGCTCAGAATAAGAGCAGGCTTTTCCATCACAGTTATTTTGATGAAATGGTTTCTTGATTTTCCTTGGCTACAGCTCAGTGTGTGGTGGCTTCATTAACAAACGAGTCAGGCTTGGAGGGAAGCTGAGAATGGCAACAAGGGATCAGTGGAGGCATCCATTTGGGACTCTTTCCCCTCCCCATCCCCCACCAAAAAAGGCTGAATCCATGAGGAAGCAATGACCAAGAAATCAAAAGGCTGAGTATCCACCCAACATAACCACGGAGGAGGTCACACCACATGACACAGTGTCATGTCATGAAATCCGACTTATTTTTTCAGTAGACAGTGGATTCACCAGCAGGTCCACAGTGATGGCTAGGTATTGTCCCTCCAATGGACTCTAAAGAGAAGCTGTATGTAAATAATGGGCATCTCCAACAAAGGTCCAATTGTTCCTTGAAATGAAGCAACTAACGCAGCAATAAAAGAGCAATGTCCGTGCACTGGAAATTACACTAAGAGAGTGCTAACATTTTCCTATCCCATCCATGCACCCTTATCCTCTTGCACAGAAAAAAAAAGACATGATATGATTATTTCACAATTTCCACATTTCTTGTCCACTTCACTGGGTAACTTTGTCTGTTAGTTTGCAATGAAATCCTCCAGAGGGTTCTGAGTATTCATAGTGCTCATTAAAATTGCCTTAAAAAAACAGTTTATTAATAATACAATTACCTAGCCTTTTGCTCAAACATTGAATCAGAATAAGAGCAAGAAATCACTTTCAATATTTTTAACCATGCCCTCAAGGAATTTTGATGAACACATTTAGCTGGGGATCCAAGAGCAGTGGTGCTAGAACCTAGAGCAGTGGTCAGCAAACTGCAGCTCGCGAGCCACATGTGGCTCTTTGGCCCCTTGAGTGTGGCTCTTCCACAAAATACCACATGCAGAGCGCGCACATATAGTGTGACTGAAACTTCGTGGCCCATGTGCAGAAGTTGGTTCAAAAGAAATTTCAGTCGTTGTACTGTTGGTATTTGGCTCTGTTGACTAATGACTTTGCCGACCACTGCCTTGGAGCATGTGAGAAACTTTCCAAATGAGGATCTGTTAAAGAAGTGTCTATCACAGTTCTTCACACCAGCACCATAGCAATAGCTGACCCCGTTTTATTTAGAGACCAGCACAATTAAAGATTGATGAAACATTCACTCCTACACTACAATCAATAGGTACAATTTTGCAGCTGTCAGTGTCCTGCCATAATTAGGCTTTATAGCTGCTATCCCTCTAAGATTTTCCCTCCATTGTCTGTGGAGGCAGGTGGAACCTGGTGATGTCATGTGTAAAACTCTCCCTCCTTGGGCCCCCTCCCTCTCCAGATCTGAGATGTGGCAGGCTTTTTTATACTACTTCATTCAGAGCAACAGAAAGGTATTTCTAAATTTTCTATAAGGAGCAAGAATAACTTCTAGCCAGACATCCCAAAAGAGGTGTTCCTTTTCTTTTTAAAAAAATATATTTTTATTGATTTTCTACGAGAGGCCATGAGAGGGAGAGAGAGTTAGAAACATCTATGAGAGAGAAACATCAATCAGCTGTCTCCTGCATACCCCTACTGGGGATGTGCCCACAACCAAGGTACATGCCCTTGACCGGAATCCAACCTGGGACGCAGGCCGAGATGCTCTATCCACTGAGCCAAACCAGTCAGGGCTCTCTCTCTCTTTTTTTTTAATACTCTTTTTCTTTTTCTTTTTTTTTCTCTTTCCTTTCTTAAGGGGCAAGGAAAGAGTAAGGACAGGCAAGAGGGTTCACAGCAGGTGAGAAAGGAGACATAAACAAGGTGCACCTGGGAATCTTAAAAAGCAATAATGAGTGAGTTCTGAGGCTGGGATAAGAATGGAATCTGGCCAAAACCGGTTTGGCTCAGTGGATAGAGCATCAGCCTACAGACTGAAAAATCCCAGGTTCGATTCCGGTCAAGGGCATGTACCTTGGTTGCGGGCACATCCCTAGTAGGGGGCGTGCAGGAGGCAGCTGATCGATGTTTCTCATCGATGTTTCTAACTCTCTATCCCTCTCCTTTCCTCTCTATAAAAAAATCAATAAAATATATTTTTTTAAAAAAAGAATGGAATCTGCCCTGGGGATGCCACATATACACAGGCCTGAACACAGAGAGAGGACTGTTCAGCTGAAATGATGCCTGCCAATATGATGACCACTGGGACAAGAATCAGTGTGTGCAAATGTCCTACTTTTAAGCCCCTTGACTCAAGAAGGCAAAAGGAGATTCCAGACAGCCAAAGGAGAAAGCTGAATGTAAAGGATGGTATGTGATTCCCAGTCCATGCCTCACCTGCCAGGACAAGATCCTAGCCTTATTCTCTCACCTCTGGTATTCAGAGAAAGAGAAGGAAACAAAAGAAAATGCCTCTCAGGGACTGATCATCCTGAGCAGACAAGCTAAAGGGGCCCTTTCACCCAAGTTCACCTAGTTCCAGGTACTTTAATTCCAGCAGTAACTTCACTCTGCTAGCTAAGCCTTTGGGGAGAAAATGGAAGAAGGATTTAGAAACAGAAACATTTTTATATACATCTCCAAGGTTGTGGTCTTTCAAAGACAAATGTGTGCCACGAACAGGTAAATACAGGTAAATGTCCATCCACATCTGTATTTATATATGCACTCCTCTATCAGACATATCCATGTTAATAACACAATTATGAAAGAAGGAAGTGATCATGGCGATATGGCAATAAAGTGCAGAGACTGTCAGAATTTAAACTGAAAAAGACTTTATAGATTTTCTAACCCCACCCCTTCATCTTACTGGTGAGGAGACAACCACAGAGAAGTAGAAAGTCACTTGCCCAAGGTCACACATCAACTCCTAGGAACAGAGTCTGGACTGGAACCCCTGTCCTTCCTCCCTGTCTGGTGTTCCTCCCACAGATTCACATCGACTTCATGAGGACAAAGGATGGAAACCAGGGCCTCTAATGTCTCATGTCAGTGTGGGGGTGAGTCATAAAGCATCCAGAGACGCTTCTCTATATGGTGTGCAGAATTTCAAGTTGTCTGCTGTGGATAATGTGTCCATTTAGTCAGAGTCTCTAGTATTAATTACCTCTGTGAGATACAATATGGCATCATGCAGCTTTGGAATCTGTACCCTTCATTAACTGTTTCCCCATTAACCTTGACTGGAACCACATTCCCACTCCAACCGGTAAGATGTGTTCTATTTGTACGCACTTCCATTTTCTCTTTGAAACCATTCTCATATTCTTATTTCATTGTAAATGGTCCTACTTGCAATAAAGTGCCATTGAACTATTTACTATTTGCTGCTTAATTTTGTCCTCTTGGAAGGAGACTGATGTCAGCTCCAACAGTAGTTAATATACCTTTGAGCACACACTGTGACCTTTCTCCTGCTCATGCCTGACTTCATTCTCAGATCTCATTAAACTGCAGAAATTATCTTTGGAAAGAGCAAAACTAGAAATGTGCGGGTTTTGTGCTCAGCTAGAGAGAAGAATTTGATTTAAATAGCCCATACTGGCACACATGTGGAACATAAAAAAGAGGATGAAATTTTCAGCTAAAATGGCCTGATCTCTCTACACACTGGGCAGCATTGCATGCACTGACTTGGCTATGGAGATGATTTGAATGATTTTGTGTACCTGACTATCCTCCCTTATGCACTAGAATATGAGGTTATCAGTGGTATGAGATAGGAATGAGCATTTGGAATTTATCAACCCCCTGAGAGAGCCTTGAGAGAGTGGGGCAGGAAAAGGGAACATTTTTGATGAGAAGAGGGAAAAGGTTAATGTTTGGAAAAGATCAAAGAGACCCTGAGTTATATACGGTTCTCCAAACACCAACAGTAAGGAAGAGTAACCCTAAAAGCAAATAATAAAAAACAAAGATGGATATGAGTTGGAAATTTATATAGAGGCAACCTCATCCCCTGGACATTAGCCTTGTGTTAAGAGGAGAGGGTAGGACCAGAGATTTGGTCCAAAGTACCCAAACTCTACCAAACTATACCAACCCCCCAGTTTTAGCCTCTGATTCACTAGATTTTCCCCACCACATACCATGATACCATTCCCTTGACTTCAACTAGGTGATTCTTCCAAGTGGCTGGCCTCTGACTGTGATGGATCATTTTTCTTTGATCTACCTCAGCTGGTCACTCCCATCGTAAACCAATGGTTCTCAATGCTGGCCACACATCTGAATTATTCGAGACAGTTTATTTTAAATATTACAGTTTCCAGGGCTGATAGTTAGCCAGTATGGAGAACCAATTGTTATTAGACAGGGGACCCATAAGTGGGTCTGCTTAAGGGTGGCTGGTTGTGTGTGGGTTCCTGACTTCATGCAGGAATAATTTCACAACACAAATCCAGGTGATTATGAAGCTGGGAACAGTGAAACAAGGAAGGGTTTAGGATAGAAGAAGCAACAGGAGGGACTGAACTGGGCTGCTTTAGCTCACTAGGAAATCAGATAATGGATGTAGGGAAGTCATTTAGTATGACAGCATTCATATAAGGACAACACCCTAAAGGTGAAAAAAAAATAGAAAGAGTTAGGTCTTTAAGACACCTTGTGGAATAGAGCTACATACCAGCCCTGTAATTCCTGCTTTCAAGCTATTATATGGAGAAAAATAAAGTTTGTCTTATTTAAAACATTTTTGGAAGGATCTCTATTTTTTGTAGGTGAACATTTATCTTAACTAGTACAATAACCAAGGTCAGAACATAAGAGCACCACCTCGTCCTTACTAGTCCTCCAGCCAAAACACTTGGTCCTAAAAATCAGTCATCCCAGGGGGTGAATATAGTCCCAGGGCAACTCCTGGGAACTGCCGGAGGCTAAAGAAAATGCAAAGAGCAGGTCATGGCAGGAAACTACCATCCTCTAGCATTCGAAATCCAACCCTTCTCATCTTAAAGGGAAAAAGTCATTGGGATACAGCAGATGCATCAAATATGCAACCCCAGCTCTTCTCTATTCTATCTATCATGCTAGAGCTAGTAGTCATGGCCACAGTGTCCCACACTTGGTGGAGGCTCGGAATCTGCTAAGCTCTGGTGAGAGAAGCAGCAGCTGAAACAAGCCAGGTCCTCTGTTTCCAACTAATAAACAGCCCCTATTTCCAGCTACAGGAAAATTGTACCACTCCCCTTGTCTAGCATACCCACCCACCCTCACCCCCAGCCGAGGCCCCACTCCTCCCACACATCCTATCAGATATTGCCTACAGAAGAGACTTGTTTCAGAGAGGAGGTGACCAGGAATATGCAATACATGTTAATGGAATTTTATCAATTTTCAAAATAATTATACTGTATCTTGTAAAAATAATATTTAAAAATATCTTCATAGCATTCTTTGATAACTTTCCATATACCACATGGTTTTCCCCAGGACCATTCATTTGTACATTTGAAATATCAAATATCGAAAGGATACAATGCCCCGGAAGAGGTGTAGGTGTGTACCTAGGCACTCAGTCATCTCTGTTAAAAAGGTGGAAGGAAGCACCCAAGCTGAACAGATTGATGATTTTTGACGAGGGATATTGATATCCTGCACTGGTTTGTCTGTTTGTCTTTCTTAAATTCTGACTCCTATATGTCTCCATAGATGTAAACTTGCACAAGTGTGTTTGTAACCACAGTACCTTTGCACCTGCTCAGGTAAGTGTCAGATCAAGTTTATTCACCTTTGTTCTCTTCATGGCATATGACTTGTTTGTACACCCAGCAGCTGACTCTCTCAGATGTTGAAAACATCACATTAGAGCTTGACTGAATGTGTCTTTTCTGACTTTACAATTAGAAACACAAGAATTCATTAGGTGCTATTAACAATTCAACTTGGAAGCCTATGTTCAGCCACCCTTCACTGCCTTGACTCACACTCCTCCCTGCATCCTGCTCACACCAACCCTGGAAGATTACAGTGTGTTAGAGCTGCAAAGAATCTTGGAAGTTATCTGACCTGGTGGTTTTCTTTATAACAAAGGTACCCTTAAGGAAAATGAAATCTTCCATGAAATTCTAACAATAAAAGCACAAATTTACTAGAATATATTTATTTCATAAGTCCAAATATGCCATACATAGCATATAAAATATATCACTGACAACTCTGAGACTGATTTGGTGAATGTAAAAACCGGGAATAATCACTATCATATTATCCTCAGCATCGATTTATTGTTTGATTTTGGATTAGTTTGAATGTTGTTTAGAAAAGACTGAGTTGCAAGTGTTAATTTTTTTGTGTTGTTTTATTTTAAAATGACTTGCCTTATAGCTTGGATTTCTACTCAACTAAACTCATTCAGAAGCTTGCAAGAAAATTAATAAAAAACATAGGCTTCAAAGTTGAGTTGCATTCTTTGATAGCATTCTTCGTAGCATTCTTTGATAGCATTCTTAGTCATGGTTAGGCATAGTAGCACCTAATGAATTCTTGCATTTCTAATTGTAAAATCAGAAAGGACACATTCAGTCGAGCTCTAATGTTATGTTTTCACATGTGAGGGAGTCAGCTGCTGGGTATACAAACAAGTCATATACCATGAGGAGAACAAATGTGAATAAACTTGATCTGACACTTAACTGAGCATGTGCAAATGTACTGTGATCACAAACACACTTGTGCAAGTTTTCATCTATGGAGACATACAGGAGTCAGAATTTAAGAAAGACAAACAGACATACCAGTGCAGGATATCAATATCCCTTGTCAAAAATGTGTGCTCTTAGATGGCAGAATTTTATTCTGATGTTCATTTCAAATAAGTTAACCTAGCAACACATTTTCATATGATGATGTTCCCAGGTATGTGCAAATGTGAAATAAAACACATCTGAATGTGTTATTTTGATTGCAGTTGTTTTAAAATAGTTAAAATGTATTCCACAAGGGAAGTTGAAATGAAAAGTTTGCAGAAGTACTAAAACCCATCCATGGAGTCCTTTAGGGTCCTATAGAACTGAGTCTGAAAACCACTTGTGAGGCCCACATAAGAATCCTAAGTGCAAAAGGTAAATTTATTTACCTGAGGCCACACAGAAAGCTTGTGATGGCATCAACCCTAAGGCTCTGACTCCCATTCTCATGCTCTTTTCACCAGACTGACTTGCTTGATATAGAGATATGAGCCTCACACCTCTCATCCAAAGGCGCTTTCTAGAGATGGACCTAAATTCTTAGGATCCCAATAGAGGAAACCCATTTAGATGGGCATGTGCCTACAAATGCCTAACTATGACTATGAATGCAAAGGTTTTCACATTCTCTGAAAGTGGGGAAATTATAATGTTTATCTTTCAATTGAGCATTCTCTTCATTTATAGGCTACTGGAGGTGAGATGAGTATAGTGGACCTCCTCATAGCTCAGGATAGATGACTTTAATTCTATAATTTCCTATGTTAGAATTTGACCTTCAAGCCAGTTGGTGAAGTTTATGTTAATTTCTGTAGAACATTATAATAGTGTGTTAGGGCTGCCATAACCAGGACATTATAATAGTGTGCTAGGGCTGCCATCACCAAGTATCTGGGTGGCTTGTGCAACATAAATTTATTTTCACTAAGTTCTTGTACCTAACAGTCTGAAATCAAGGTGTTGGCAGAGTTGGTTTCATACTGAGGCCCCTCTCCTTGGCTGGCAGATGGCTGGCAGATGGCCTTTGTGTCCTCAAATATTCTTTCTGTGTTTCTGTCTGTGTCCTAATCCCCTCTTCTAATAAGGACACGAGTCCTATTGGATTAGGACCCACCACATGACTTCATTCTACCTTAATTACCATTTTAAAGACCCTATCTCCAAGTGTAGTCATATCCTGAAGTATTAAGAGTTAGGGCTTACACATACAAAATTGGGGAGGACACACAATTCCTATCAAAATAAGCATAATGGTCACTTTGGGTTGTCAAATTCCCTTAAAGGGATCACAGGGTGGGGATCAAGATGGCAACATCTGTCAGAGATCTGATCTTTCAATATTTCTACTCTACCCATTCCAGGTATGAACTTAGAAACTACAAAGGAAAGGCTGAAACTTTTCAAACACCTCCTCCTTCTATGATTCTATGCAGATTAGTGATGTGGGGTTACCAAAAAGACATTTGGATTTGAAAAGATCAGGATAGAGTTTGGGTACTTTTCCTATTGTGCGATCAGGCTTAATATTTTGTAATGCCTTAAAATTAAGAAGGGTGGATTCTGAAGGCCTTTCCACACCCAGAATACTAGAAAAATGGGCAGTTTGATAACCCACATAAACTTTAAAATCTATGAAAATTTAAGCTTTTGAATCATTGTTGATGAACAAAATCTAATTTTGTTATTAAACAAAGAGTTTTTTATAAGTGATTAAAATAGACAAAGGAGTCCATTATAAAAATGGACAGATGGCAATAACAGGTGTATGTATAAAAGAAAATGTGAATGGTTAATTTATTTATAAATGATGTTCAATATAAGTCATAATGAATGCAAATGAGATTAAAATGAGAGTATGTTCTAGTCACCATTGAAAAAAAGATGAAAATATTTGATAATGTACAGTGCTAGAGAAGGTTTGAGAAACCACACACTGTTTATAGATATATAATTCAGCAGGGAAATTTTGCAGCATTTTTAATCTAGACATAGCAGGAAAGCTTCTAACATTTTCTGTACTAGATAAAGAAAAGATTTGTGCCTGTCCTTCCAAGGTGGTCCTGGCTATGTCTCCAGGATCATCTATTATCTATTATTCCTTCAAATTTAAGGTTGGGTGGTTGACTATAAAAGAGAATCTATGGGGTTAAAATATACTTATTTAAAACATATTTTCTCTAAGTTTTTAGATGCTCTCAATAAAATGAGTTTTAGCTGTCCTATAGTCATCTATATCAAGTTTGGACTTTTTTTACTTTCAAATTCCTCTGGAATGAACCCTCACCTATGCCCATCTCCACTGACTCATAATGGTCCATTTTACACAAAGTGATTGTCTCCACTCATGTAACTGCCACTAACTCCCCACTCTACCTCAGGCTCCACTTATGTCGGGTTATTTCTTGCTTTGGAACCTTTACTGGCTACCTACTTCATTACCTATTTCATCTCTTTCAAACTTCTCAAGAGACTCAGTAATATCTATTATTTCTTTCAATACATCTTCCAATCTAATGAACTACATCCCCCCTTTTCCTTAAACCCATACTCATCTCCACCACTCTGCCTTTAATCCTATTGTTTCCCCATGTGTATTCTTTCTCTCCTGCCTTCCCAAATGTCACTTCTCTTCAAAAGTCTTAAAATAAATGATTTTACTTTTACTAAGTAGTATTTAATGTGGTCCATGATTTTCCGTAGCAATTATCACAAACACTTTCATTACATCGAATATTCACCAGTTTGGACTCTTGCTTGGACACTGGAGATATATCAAACATTCTGGTAGACACTTGTGATATATAGATGAGCTCAACATGTCCACTCAGCACCATCTTTCTCTAGTTTCTGTTGGGTAGGTACTCATAGGTTTTCTTCAGTAATTAATATGGCTCTAATATTTAATGAATTAAACAAATATCAGGAGATACTCACATGAGGTGTAAGGCTCAGACAAGGCAGGACCAATCATGAGTTAGGATTGAGTGTAGGGAAGACAGGGAAGGGTGGTTGGCAGAGTCATTAGCCACAGGTGCTTAGGAGGTGTGTCCTCACCTTGAGAAGAGGTGTAGCTCCTTCAGGAGCTCCCAAAGCTTTAGGCAGACCCTATTGACTGTGTAACTAGCCAATTCCTAGGCTCTTGTCCTGAATTAGGTACCAAAAGGCAGTCCTACCTGTTGTGGGCTCTGATACAGGACTTACATGATGCAGTGAGGGACAAGATTGTGTCATTTGAGTGACTGGGTATGATTTACATTCTTACATACATCTGCTCCCTACTGTGCCAAAATTTGCAAATTCCAACCCTGTTTTCCTAAAAGCCAGGTTCTTCACGCCCCAACTCTGACAGTTTATAAAGCAATCACCATGTTTTTTAAAATATTCTATCTGCGTTGTCTTATATGACTTCAAAAATATCAATTCCAGCATCCTTTCTTTTAGTTGGTCCTGATAATTTTATCCTGCCTTAACTGTTAAAAATCACATTTTCAGGGTCACCAAAAGGCTCAGTAATATACTTCAACCACATAATTCATAGAAATGTCTGCCAAGAAGCTCAACTTTTCAACACAAACAATCTAAAATTTACATTTCAGGAAAGCAATAAACTACTAGAAAAAATGGTCTCACTTCACCAAAGTTTTCTGTTGCTTTCTGAAGTTATGCATTCAAGGTGATATGTGAATCTGGAATGTTTTCTCGTCTTTGGTTGGCAATCTCTTCTTCAGTAGCAAAGAACCATTAAAATGTTTCTTTAAGGATCAATAAGAACATCTTTTCCATGATGACACACAGTCTCTGATATTAGAAATATTCAAACCTTAGTAACAATAAAAATTTTTCCAAATTTATATTTTCCTTTTCCAGTCCTGGTAGCAAAACAAAACAAAACGAAAATATAAAAACCACTGGAGTATTTGTGGAGCATTTGACTACATTTGTTTTGTTCCTGAAAGCATTTCCCTGGGGATTTATGTGTTTCCATTGTCATTGTCCTGTCTCTTAACTACAGCCTGGCTTTGGAGAGCCCATACTCTCTAGATTAATAACAAAACAAACCAAAAAAAAAAAAGAGCTAGAAAAATTGCAGAGCATCTGCTTAATGTGGCCTAAGCCCTCAGCAGCTGTTGTTTGATTGGTGTTGGGTGGAGTCAGGGATATGGGACTCAATCAATCCCTACCCAATTTCAGTCTATAGTGAAACTCTTTGGATAAGGACGGGCTTCCCAAAGAATCAAGTTAAACAGCAGGTTGGAGACAGACTGGGGCAGGAATGGAGCATTGCCATATTACAGAGCAGACGTATGCCTTAGGAAGAAAAGAGAGCTGAGAGAACATAAATTCAGAAATCCATGAACCTTGCGAATAAATCTTTCACCTCTCTCTTCACTGCCTTTGAATCCATAGTAGCTGCAATCTGCAAGACTTAAAGCTATGCTGAGTCCAGTACCACTGAGATTTGGGGCTTGTAGTTTACTCTTGGAGAAATCAAAGACCTTTAGAAGGCTAAGGTAAAATAGATTATTGCTTCCCTATATCTCTGTGGGGCAGCTGAGCACCCTGCTCTGAACTTTATTAGAGCATTCATCACACCATTGTAATTAATGTTTACTTCTCTATCTTTCCCCCACTGGACTGTGAATTCCCCAAGGGCAGGAATCATTTCTCATTCATCTCTCTAGTGCTTAGCTCTATTCCTGGCACAAAGAAGACTCTCCACAAGCATTGCTGGTGGATGGATGGATAAGTGGAAGAAGAAAGTGGTCCTGGAGTTATAAAAACAAAAACCTGAAGCAAACACACAAGAACAAGAGCAAAAATAAATAAATAAAAAACAACAATAACAACAACAAAATCCCTGTCTCCCAATCTTTGCTTGTAGAAGAAAATTCTTGCACTATATAAAGACTAAAATCTGTTTTGAAGCACATTTTTCAGGTGTGTTTTTTTTTAATACTATTCAAATAATCTCACTCCAAATCTTTGTGCTTTATCTTTGGAGAAAAATTACTTTGACTAATTTTCAACATATTCCAAGTATTCCCAAACATGACTTTCAGCCATCAGTTGTTGCTGAAAAGGCAGAAATCATTTCCCCCTCCAGTGTCAGGATGGCCAACAGTACCCAGAAAACACAACCTTATAAAAGGAAACAGGGCCAGCAAAGGAATGGGGTAAGGAAGAGGCAATCTTGAAGGTTTAATCGGTGAGTCTAAATGCCAGTTTCCATTGTATCATCCCCAACTCAAAAGAGATCTCCCCTGGAAGAAGAATTCCTTAGGCTCTATGAACCTTGATCCCCAGTAATTTATATCATCTCCTCTTTACCTCCCCCCGCAAAAAAAAAAAAAAAAAAAAAAAAACCTGTAGGAAATTTCAAGCACCTTCTAAAATTATATGAAAATCCTGCTTTATATCAAGGATAATGATTTAACCTAAAGTAGAGCCAGAGTTATTGCTGATTACAACTGCTAGTTTAATCACTTGTGGACATTTTCCTTTCCCCCCAATCTGTTTTACTTTCTTAAGTCTCTACCTCTTCCCTTCCCTTTAGCCCATCTACTTCATTCCTTCCCCCATGACCTGTACTTAGTTCTGTCATTAAAACCTACAGTCCCCATAGACCTTATTTAACCCCACTAATGGCCCTCAGAACTAAAATGCAATCTGACCTCTGGTCTAGACACATGAATATGTATTGCTATTTATTTCCATGGTCACTTTTCTAAAGGGGTTCTCATGTTTCACTGTAATCAGATATATTTCATGAATCTCAAGAAACCCAAGAGACATGAGCCCAGATGGGCCAATCAAAATATCAACCTCAGCTCCCTACATCCACTCAAATCCTACCTCTACCACCACCCCACCTTGCACAGGGACCTGCAGGTACCATAATTTAGAGAGAAAATGTGGTTCCTATTAAATGTTGTCTTCTGTTTTACAAAGTTGTTTCTTTTCTTCTTCTATTTGCCAAACTTCAAACTAAATCTGCACTTTTGTAAAGAAAACAAAATGAATGTCCTGTCCATGTGAAGAGAAGGAAAGGATGGCTTTATTACCCTGCATGTTTGCTCAGACTTCATCTACACTGCCTTGTGACTAGTGGGAAGGGAACAATAAAGATACGAAGTCAAATTGTGCTTTTTTTGGAAACACACCTGAGCAAATTCCAAGCTGGCAACATGTATCCCATCTCCTCCACCAGGAAAATGGAAAAGGAACTCCCAGGGGCCTCATTTAAATTTCATGGATATCTTAGAAATTGTGGATCTTCTGGTAAGTAAAATGTAGGAAATGGAGAGATCCAGGATTAATAGATTATCCTTTTTATGATTTCTAAGTGTTACCTATCTAAATTTCAGATGAATAAGATTTTCATCACAGCATCAAAGGTGTCAACTTTCCCCACAGCTCCTGTGATGGGTCATTCTGTGTTTCTTTTTTTTTTTTTTAATATATTTTATTGATTTTTTACAGAGAGGAAGGGAGAGGGATAGAGAGTTAGAAACATCGATGAGAGAGAAACATCAATCAGCTGCCTCCTGCACACCCCCTACTGGGGATATGCCCACAACCAAGGTACATGCCCTTCACCGGAATCGAACCTGGGACCTTTCAGTCCACAGGCTGACGCTCTATCCACTGAGCCAAACCGGTTTCGCCTGTGTTTCTTATTTGAAGTCTGATTTATAATGAATGACCAATTATACAGGAAGATAGAAGGGAAAATTTGAGAGAGGGTGAAGAGGGGGGATCTTCACCTTTTCAGCAACAAACTAACTGACCATGTTATCCAGGAAAGCTTTCCCAACCACTCCATGTGGTCAGACTCCCACTGTACCAAAGCCAGATCAACACATTTAGGATTTACTTGTTCTCTAGATGTTTGGCATCTGGGTGCCTAGCTTCCAACTACATGGAAGGCTCACTCTGGACAGAGACCAGGTGTGCATGTCCAGTGGAGGGATTGTGGAACCCAGCTCAGGTCAGTGCATTTCTGTTGACTGATGGCAAAGTATACCTCTTTTGACTTCACTTAGCAAAACAAGATTGGTCAGAAATGATCAGAGCAATATAGATAATACTGACAATTAAATTCCAGGACTCATCCTATATTATAAAAGGCTGTACGCAAATTGACCAAATGGCAGATCAACCAGTAGCTATAACACACACTGACCACCAGGGAGCAGACACTGCGCTCCCACAGCAGGAGCATTGCTCAGCCAGAAGTTGGGCTCAAGGTTGACAAGTACAGCTGCAATGGCAGGAGCCTCTCCAGCCTCCACAGTAGCACTAAGGAGAGCCTGAGTCATATGTTGGACATCCCCCAAGGGCTTCTGGACTGCAAGAGGGAACAGGCCTAGATGAGGGGAACCTCCCGCCCTCCCCCCAGTGCACAATATTTGTGCACTGGGCCTCTAGTATTAGAGAAAAAGTTTAATGAGAAAGTGCATATTGGAATATCACAAGGGAATTTGGCTATAAGAAAATTACCTCTTCAAATAGATCACATAATCCCTGTGGGCTCTTATATTTTGTGTGTACTTTAGACTATTGAGAATTCAATATTGTTCAGAGTTGTCACATTGTTTCAATTTCACTGGATTATAACTTGATCCCTGACTTTAGAGTCATACATGGAGAAAATGCATCTGGGATGGTTTTGGAAAAGGACCCAGAGTGCTAGAATTATATGCAAACAAATCCAAAAATAATAAAAGGAGCTTCAAGGCATTCGCTTTTCCTTCTGATTCAGCTTCAGTGTTAGGGAAAGTTAAAAACATAGTGGGGTTTTAGATCCCAGAGACCATAGGTGGCAACAAAGAGTGGGCATAAAAGGAAGTCGCAGAGGAGGATAAAGCTGTCCACTTGTAGGCCACTATTACCTCCCAGGATCACACATAGCAGAGGCTAAGTGGCTCCCATAGCAACATGTAGGGATAGACCCTAGAAAGAGCCAGGTAGGAAGCAGAGACTAAATTTTATAATACAAATATCTTTGGGGAGATTGAAAATAAATCAGGTTGGGATCAGAAAATTAATGATTGCTACTGGTTACAGCAGCCAAGCCAAACTGCATTCATTTGCTAGGGTTGCTATAATAAAGCACAACCTGAGTGGCTTAAACGACAGACATGCATTTTCTCACAGTTCTGAAGGCCAACAATCATGGTAAAGTCTAAGATCAAGGTACCAGCAGAGTTGGTTCCTTTTGAGGGTTGAGGGAATTTGTTCCAGGCCTTTCTCCTAGCTCCTGGTGGTGTACTGGCAATCTCTGGTGTTCCTTGACTTGCAGAAGTATCATCCTGGTCTCAGACTTCATTTTCAAATGTTGTTCTTCCTATATATGTGTCTATCCCTGTGTCCAAAATTCCCCCTTTTATAAGGATGTGGATAATATTGGATTACAGTTCACCCTACTGAACCTATTTTAGTTCGATTATGTCAAAAAAAAAGACCCAATATATGCAAGATCTCAATGTGAGGTACTGGGTTTAAAACTACAACATACCAGGGAAAAACCAAGATGGCACATAGGTAAACACCTAAACTGCTGCCTCGCACAACAATTTCAAAACTACAACTAAAATACAAAACGGGTATCATCCAGAATCACAGGAAGGCTGGCTGAGGGGAAATTCTACAACTAGAAGGAAAGAGAAAAGCACACTGAGACTCAGAGGAGCTGCAGGAAGCAGAGGTACTCTCTCCCTCCCGCTTAAGAAAGCCAGCAGTGTGGAGAGGACTGGCAACTGAGTGCACGGCTGGCTTTCTTAAGCAGGAGGGAGACAAAAGCTCCCAACTGCGCTGAACTCCAGTTCCAGGCAAGACTCTAGGGACCCAGACTCATACAGGGTGAAACTGGACTGTCAGGGAAAAGAAAAGCACACTGAGACTCAGAGGAATTGTGGAAGGCAGAGTTACCTTATTCGAGGGTGGCTTTCGCTCAGAGGTGCTTGCAGCAATTACAATGGGATACTGAGACACAGGGGCTTATTAGGGCAGGGCTGATGGAAAACCAATGCTGTATGCTCTGCCCTGAGACTCTGCCCCATCCAAGCTGAGCACAGAGGCTTTTGCAAGTCTCCAGGATAGAAGTTGTCCCAGTGTAGACACAGCTGATCCTCACAGCCAATTGCCCTGGAGGTCAATTTTTCCAGTGACACCAATAACAATCAAGGCTTAATTACAACAAGACTGAACACAGCCCACAAAGGAGTGCACCAAGAGTGTCCACGTGTGGAGGCTGAGCCACTGGGCCCCATTGGACACCTAGCACACAAAGCCACTCTATCATCTCAGGGAAGCAGCCAAAATGTGGAGACAAAAAAACAGATCACAAATGAGAGAAATGGAGGAAAGCAAATGACTGAATATAGAGTTCAAAACCACAGTTATAAGGTTTTCAAGAATTTTCTAGAAAAGACTGATAAATTTAGGGAGATTCTAAATGATATGAAAAAAGACCAACTAGAAATTAAGCATACACTGACTGAAATAAAAAATATTATACAGAAATCTAACAGCAGACTAGAGGATCACAAGAATCAAGTCAAAGACTTGAAATACAAAGAAGCAAAAAACACTCAACTGGAAAAGCAAAAAAAAAAAAAATCCAAAAATATGAAGATAGTGTAAGGAGCCTCTGGGACAACTTCAAGTACACCAACATCAGAATTATGGGGGTGCCAGAAGAAGAGAGAGAACAAGATACTGAAAACCTATTTGAAGAAATAATGACTGAAAACTTCCCCACCTGGTGAAAGAAATAGACTTATAAGTCCAGAAGCGCAGGGAACCCCAAACAAAAGGAATCCAAAGAGGACAACACCAAGACACATCATAATTAAAATGCCAAAAGCAAAAGACAAAAATAGAGAATATTAAAAGCAGCAAGAGAAAAACAGTTAGTTACCTACAAGGGAGCACTCATACGACTGTCAGCTGATTTCTCAACAGAAACTATGCAGGCCAGACAGGAGTAGCAAGAAATATTCAAAGTGATGAAAAGCAAGAACCTACAACCAAGATTACTCTATGAAACAAAGCTATCATTCAGAATTGAAGAACTGATAAAGAGCTTCACAGATAAGAAAAAGCTAAAGGAGTTCATCACCATCAAACCAGTATTATATGAAATGCTGAAAGGTATTCTTTAAGAAGAGGAAGAAGAAGAAAAAGGTAAAGATAAGAATTATGAACAACAAATACTTATCTACCAACAAGTGAATCTAAAAATCAAGTGAATAAAAAAATCTGATGAACAGAATAAACTCATGAATATAATAGAATCATGGGCAGAGAAAGGGAATGGACTGATAATTCTCAGGAGGAAAAGGGTGTGGGGGATGCAGGAAGAGACTGAACAAAAGTCGTACACCTATGGATGAGGACAGTGGGAGATATAAGGGCAGAGGGTGGGGTGGGAACCAGGTGGAGGGGATCTATGGAGGGGGGGGGGAAGGAACAATTATAATAATTTGAACAATAAAAATTTATTAAATTTAAAAAAAATCTACAACATACCCCTGGCCAATATGACTCAGTGCTCAGTTGGTTGGGCATCATTCTGTGCACTGAAAGTTTGCTGGTTTGATTCAGATCAGGGCACATGCCCAGGTTGCAGGCTCAATCCCCAGTAGGGGGCATGCAGGAGGCAGCCTATCAGTGTTATTCTCTCACATTAATATTTCTGTCTTCTTCCTAATTCTCTCTCTAAAAACCAATAAACCATACTTTTTAAAAAATACACAGCTACAATATCTCTTTTGGGTGGGGGAGGGGAAGTAAATTCAACACATAACCAACAGAAATTATAAAGTAAGGATCAGTGGTCAGGAAGATATTAGTATGGAGTCCAGGGACTCTGGTAGAAAAACCAGAAGCAATGGCAATTGACACCATGGCCTGGAACTATGCAAGGGTTCCTTAAGTGTTCTTCCTGTCTTCAGTCTCTCCCTGCTTCCATGTACCTTCACCAATGCTGCCAGGTTTCTACTGATATTGGATCATGGCCATCCCTACCCTCAAAACACCCCCCTACTAATCTGCTGTCCCTGTTAAAGTATAGAATGTAAGGCTATTTGATGGGCCAATGGTCCTCATTTTGCATATTAGAGAGTACAGGCCCAGAGATAACAAAAGACTTGGCCAATCTCTCATTTCCCAGCCCAACTATTGCTCAGATCTCAAATCCTTCCCCTAGACTGCCCTGCTCCTTGAGTCCTAATTAAAAGAAAACTCTAATCCATATTGGTCAAGTTCATTTAGCAAAATTTGAAATCACAGGGCAAACTAAAGTCTCTCCCTTTGGCACAGAAGTATTCTTAGGACAGGTCTAGGCAGCACAGAGCAAATAAAGCTGCAGTAGCCAGAAGCTATCTTGATGGCCTCAGGAAGAAACTATCCCTTGTTAGTTACATTTTCCTCTGGGCCAACTGCCTCTCTCCATGGGGACTCCCCAGGCTGCACACTGTGGTGGTGCAAGGGAAGCAGGAAGGAGGGGATGACATGATGGAGTTAGCCCCACAATTCATGTGCCACATCAACAGTAGGCCTTATTGGGCCCTAAGTGCAAATCTTCACCAAGAGTCACTTCGCTCAGGATGGGGCCAAATGGTGCACACACTGCATTAAGAACCAAGCCCAGGGCTGGTCCCATACACATTTCTGCACTTACCTCTGTGTTTCACACACAGAGCTGAGAAGGTCTTAATTAAATGCTGGTTGGTTTTCTTTTCTTGGCTTCCTCACCTCCTCTCTCACTTCCTTCCTCTGCCTTTGCCTCAGACCTGCCATATTTCTTGGAACAAAAATCAGGACATGGTCTGATAAATAGTATTTATGCTAAGTTATTTGGTCTTCACCAAAAGCCTCCTCCAGCTAGAGATTTCAACCACATTTAATAATACAAGTAATGGCTTGACCTCACAGAGGATAGAAAATCAATCAGAACCTGAGTAGAAAGTTAGGGTTCAAGACTGGATGCCATTTGCTGACATGTACAAGTCAGTCTCCTGAACCCAAAATATAGCCTTAAAATGTAGACAATTCACCGAGAGAACCAGCACAAAGTGAACTCTAGGGCAGCTGCCAGAGCCTACCCTTCATTAGGGTCAAATCCTGCTGAGGGTCATTTGTTTTCACTTCACTTGCACCATAAAGGCAAAGGCAATAGAAGGCAGAGACAGAATCAGTTCTGCTGGCCGCGCACCGATACATTCCCCATTCCGCAGCTGATAATTAGACTAGCTAAATCTTTTAATCTCAAAATTGGAAAACATGACTTCACGTGGCTCTGTAAATGTTAATGACCAATAAAACCAGCTGTAGCACGACATTTGGTTCAGTTTATTAATGTGCTATTTTAGATGAGCTGAAGTAAAAAGAGATCCCATTATCCAACTTGAGAAGGCCTCTCTCAAGTTGTGTGCACCCATTTGTATGACAATTTTACTCTACCAGAAACTCATAGTCTCCATTTGTCCTTTTCCTTTTAGGGCTTAATTTTGTTGTTGCTTATTTGTCTTTTGTTTGGCTTGGTTGGTTGGCTTTGATGTAGCATCATTTTGGCTAAGAAGCAATTAAGTAAAGATGAGCAATCCCAAAGAACCAAAATACCTACAGCTTATCTCAATTCCCACAATCATTGCTTCCCAGAACTACTGCAGCTGCCTTGGCTTATTGCTCAAAGGTTTACATTTTACAGTCATGAAGATTGATCCTGCAGAAGTGTTCTTGACCGACAAGAAAAAAAAATGAATAACTGGCCCATTCACAGATATCCAGAGAGAGCCCATTTAAAAAGCCAATTAATGGTTGCCTAAGCATATGCTTATGAAGCATTGACTGTCAGACATGGGGCAGAAAGAAGGCAATTTAATTAAGTAAGAATCATTCATTTCTTCTTTAATTCTGCAAATAGCTAAAGACCTACTGTGTGCCAAACCTGCTCCAGATTCTGGAAATACAGAGCAAAACAAGCCACACCACCCTGTGCCTCCATGAACTTATTTTGTGTTAGTGAGACAGACCATAGATAAACACATAAATGCTTAATAGAACATTAGGTAGAAGTGGGTGCCATGAAAAACATAATAAAGCCAGGTAGGCACAGATAGAGTGGTGGGACTGCTGAATAAAATTATAGGATCAGCCATGTTCTTACAGAGGGAAAAAAAAGTGTAAGAGGCAAGGAGGCAGGGAAGGTTGTTAGCAAATGACAATAGGACCATATGGATTAGCCCTTGCAGGCCGCTAAAAAGTTTGAGAGAGCAGAGTTTTATAATCTGACTTATATTGTAAAGGATCACCTGACTATTGGGTGGAAAAAGGACTACAGAGATTCAGGATAGGGGACAGGAATAGAGAGTAAGACCAATTGGGAAGCTGCTGCAATAATCTCTAGGCAAGAGACCTGATGCTGGCTTTGCTGAAGTTGGAAGTGATAGGGTCATAACTGGCTGAATCCAGGAAACCTCCCATGGTAGTAGCATCACTGGGATTTGCTGATGGATTTAAAATGGGGATAAAAATAAGAGATAAGGATGCCCCAAGGTTTAGCAATAATATAGGGTGTTTTAGTTTATGAGACACTTTCATATATTTTCTCATTTAAGATTCACAGAGACCTTGCTTCTCAAAGTGTGATGAGCAGACAAGAATCACAACATCATTAATGTACTATTTTAGAAGAGCTCAAGTAAAAAGAAATTCCATTATCCAACTTGAGAAGGCCTCTTCTGTGTGCACTCATTTATACAATGTTTTTACTCTACCAGAATCACACAGATCAGAATCTGTGGGAAATACAGACACTCAGGCCCACTCCTAACCCTACGTACTTCATATGTATGTTCACATTTGGGAAACACTGGTCTGAGTGGCAGAAATTATGACAATAATGATCAAGGTGGTGATGATGATGATGATGATGATGATGATGATAATGATAATGATGACGACGACAACGGCAAAACTGCCTCCTGCAGGTTAAATCAAGTGCTTAAGGCCACACAGTCAGGATTCTGGTGGCAAATCCTGTGGTCTTGCCACCAGTTCATGTTTTGGAGATATAATCCCTTCTCTCTGGGGGCTTATAGCCTATCAGGAAACCAAAACCCACACCATGTATCAATTATTGTCTGAAGAATCATAGTTTCATTGCAGGTCACAATTTAAGGATCACAGGACAAGTGTCAGTGAAAAAAATTGAATTCATCTTGATCTTAGAGTAGGATTTAGACAAGAAAAAGAGCAGAGAGCAATGTGTGTGTGTGTGTGTGTGTGTGTGTGTGTGTGTGTGTGTGTGTGTTTTGGCATGAGGAGGGGGAAGCTGTCATGAAGAGGGAAGCCACATGAACAAAGCCCAGAGCTACCCCTGACACTGATAAATTACTCTCCCCATTACATTCTGCCTACAAGACATATTGATTCTGAACTAATCAAGTAGAAAGAGTCATTGGGGGAAAAATAACGGGATTAAAAAAATAAAGCCCCCTCATGCCTTATTGCCCTAGAAAAGAGTGAGCTGTGCCCAGTTGACAGGGAATTTGCCCAAAGGGCATGGTGGACATGAAGGACAGAGAAGGAGGGATGGGAATGTGGGAAGAAAAGCTCCCACTGGAGAGAACCTGAGCCCACTGCTACGTGCCTTTAACCTGTAGTCACTGCATCATCCCCAGTGTAATATCTGGGCTCGGTGCAGGCCTGATTTAATAATGTGTTGGGAGCTGGCATTTGCTGCAGTCCCTCAGCAGTAGTAAATACTACCAAGGAAGATGTGTACCAGACCTAATTTGTCCCCTTTTTCTACTTAGAAAGGCACATTAATATTTAATAGAAGAAAAATAATTCATGCAGATTTGAAAGCAAAATCCATGAAAAGGCACATTTTAAAAAGCTGGGGAGGGGAGATTTAGAGGAATGCTCAGTTTTCCTCTAAACGATCTGAAACTTGTTATTTATGCACAGGGAGGCAACCTAGGCAAATTTCACCCACCTGCCACCTCCTGTGGCTTGGTTCCAAGATTATAAACATCCTTCAATTTCCCACCCAGGCCTTGTGTCTCTGCCTCCTCCATCTGGTGCTGGAAACTCACCAGTGAAGGCAGGGCCTGTTGCTCAGAGTGTTGGGTGGGAATTTGGAGAGGGGCTGAGACTTTCTGTGTCATAAACATCTCTTAGAACAGCTTTGGGGTCTGGGTTTAGGGTTCCCATTTCTATTAACTACAGAACAGTTGTAGGAAAACTGGATGGTTGGATCCTTAAGGAAGGTTCTGGTGTGATGGGACTGACCTGGGTGGGAAACAATATACCCCCATTCAAGGTAGGCTTTGGGAAAGAGCAAGGTGTGTCCCATATCATTCTCATTCCCCTTTTGGTATCTTTCTCCCTGGGGTTCACAACGTGGCCTATCCCCTCCTACTGCACTTCCCACCTGGACTTGGTTCTGTGACACCCCAGAGAAAGACAATCTATTCCTAGGCCTTTCCCTCTCTTCTCTATGCCTATCAAAACTTAATAATTTGACATCCTATCAGTGCAGGAGCCCACTCTTAGTATCTCACAGTGACAGTTGCCACTAATCCACTCTGCATATTCATCAACTCATGGGTGCCACATCCAAGAAAGCATCTTTGTATTTTGCCTTTCAGAGACAGGCTCTTGTCTTCTAAGACTGATTCTACAAGTGGGACTTCAGGCACAGTGACATACTGGCAGAAGTAGCAGTCAGGGCTTTTATTCCCTGTAAGTTCTACCATGTCCAGAGGTCTGACCCTGCTTCTTTAAAGCATATGCTGTAATGAGTCTCCACCGAAGACCCCTATACCTTCTCCTCTCATGTCACACTAGCTGCTGTGCCACACCAATGTTATGTCTTTCTGCATCCTAAAAATTGCCTTCAAAAAGTGCCTTCCACTTCTACAGCTCGAGACTGTGCAAACTTGTTTGGATGACAGGACAAGGGAGTTTTAAAAGCAGACAGGTGGGCCCTACAGCCCCTTTAAGACAGAGCAAATCTGCTAGGCAGAGGGCAAAAACTCAACCCCTGGGGCACAGTTGGTGTAGCGTGTAGTGTTTTCCCAGGCCAGTAGAGGTAATTCCCAAGCCACACCAGCAGGTTTTCATTTAGCCCAATTTTCCCTCATTTCCTCTAAAATCATTACTGCAATGATTTAATGTTCAGGGCCGAGAACAACACATCTTCTCCTTTCTGCCTCTCTTACCACAACCTGCCTCCCTGGGGCTGTAACAGAGACTTCAGCATGGCGGGCCAGAATCATTTAATAAACGTAAAGCAACATGCTCTTACAGGGCAAATGTGTGACGACATTTTTTCCACGTAAATAATGTAATTTTTGTGAGGAAGGGATGTAGGACTTTTTATTTTCTATGAATAGGCCTATTATAAGCTGCACCTGACCAAGGATCACTTTAGAATTGTTCTTTCCTGAGCTTTTGACTTGGCAAATATTTCCTGATGCTAAATCACCATAAGCCACATTTTGTGTCACTGTGAATTTACTCAAAATAAGTTCTACCCACTTCCTTGGATTCTGCTTGAAAGGCCCCTCAGCAAAGATTTGACTCTTGAAGAGCTTTTTGTTGTCACTGCTGTTGTAAATCTACCGGGATGTGGAAGAAATGGCTTGAGGAGATAGGGTGGGATTTAGCAAGAAAGGAAAAGGTCAGAATCCCAAAGAATTTTTGCCACTAAAGCAAAGCTTATTTAGAATTTACTTATTTTCTTAAAACCAACAGGAAAGAAAGAATTGCACTCACGGAGCGAGAGGCCCAGTGGAATAATTTGCAGGGAGACTAGGTCAGCCTGCCTCAGCCTCCAAGAAAAATACTCAGGAGAAAGTACAACTTCTCCAGGGGGCAATATCAGCAGGTAACCACGGATGGAAACTGAGTATTAATTATCCCTTCCTGTGTTTTATATTTTCAGATTTTACAGACATTGGAAAGCCAGACATTGATAAAAATGACAGGAAATAATCTTAGTCAATTAGATTGCCACAATGTCAGGCCTAACATCTGTTCTATGAACACTGCAGAAACGTGTGGCGTTAATATTTAATAAAAAAATAGCCCTGGTTTGGACTCAGAGCCATTTCACACTGTTCTCTCAGGACATTTACTTCAGATCTTACAACCTTATAGAATTTAAATACACATGTCTCTCACTTGAGTCACCCTCCTCCTTAATATTCAGAAGCGAGCTCAGAAGAAGCTTTGCTTTCACTCTTACTGGATCACATGACGTCCAGTCTACTGCATTTCTCTCCAGTTTCTGCTCAATGAAGGTAGCAGTCACAGGATGGATCTCGAACCACATTCATCCAAATAGAGAAGCACGTGTGAGGGGACAGCTCTGTATCCCAGAGTTCAGCCCCACCAGCTGCTCCTTGTCCCTGTGGTCCAACTGTCTTCCTCCAGGAAATGCTGGGTCCACTCCTCAGTGTCCCTCAAACTATCGTTTCCTATAATATCAGGCCAATGGAAGGTGGCCCCTCAAATGGTCCCAGTGTACCTGTCACTAATGTGACTTTGCTGTTCTTGGGAATCTCCACTGTCATTTCCTTTGAGTCTCTAGAGTACCTCAAGTGTGGGCCATAAGAAAAATCACGCCCCTCTCCTTCAACAGTGCTGTCACCTTTTCCTTCCTTCTTTCTTACCTGGAATTTATTATATTACTTGGCAACCACTGGGTTTGCCCCATGCTACCCCATAACAACCCCAGAGTGCAAGTATTTTTCCTTTCTTCCAACAGGCCTCCAGAAACCAGAATCTAAGCTATAGGTTTAACTGGGGGTTAGAAAGGTGTGGTAGAAAATGGCAAGTCCATCCTCTTGGAACAAAAACAAAGCTTCCTTTACACAAAGTTTGGGTAGAGAGGAGGGGCAAAGTACATAACTGATTAGAGATTGGTGCCACTGAGAAGATGAAAATAATGTTACCTCATGTTCAGATCTCATTGGAAGATTAGGGTGGAGCCTAAATCTCATTCTTTTTCTCTCCTAGGTTCTGACCAATTGAGCCAATTTACTCAAGGATCGTGAGTGAAAGGGGTACCAAAGCATCAGTGTTATTATTTTTTATTATTTATTACTGCTATCTAAATATTCAATCATCCCCAAAGAACGAGCTCTCTGATAAAACTGGATGGAGAGACATAGTTTGGGCTTGGGATACAAGGTAGAGGTTCCTTCTTCATCTGAAAATCTTGTCCTTGAGAAATGTGTGTAAGGAGAATGGAGTCTAGAGAACCCATCCTAACATATTGCTCAATAACAGGCAGAAATGCCAGGGCAGTGATAGAGTGGAATCTGATGACTACATGGAGACAGGAAGTACATGTGCCCACCATGCCACACTGGGCAATGGCCTTTAATGACCTTGTGGATGTCAGCCCTTTCAGCAACCCAATTAATTACCCCAATCATGGAATGGAGTGAATGGAATGGTAAAAATCCCATATTCCCTGATTATATGAAATAGAAAAGTCTCTTTTTGTAAGTGTGAGGAGAGAAAGAAGAGCTCTACTCTAATATGATTCAAGGAAAGCCAGGCACCAGAATTCCTAAGGTTGTATAAGGTTTGGTTAGAAAGAGAAAGGCTATACAAGTCTTGGTATGACAACAGGTTCTGGAATAATACCAAGACAGAATGAACTAATCTCTTCACAATCTAAGAACATTCTGGAGCCATAGTAATTCACCTTCTCTGGAAGGGAAAGAGGAATGGGACCCTGGGAGAAGCCACACCCTAGAATGGATCCCTATGCTTCCTTCCTCCTGCCAGTCCACTACAGCAAGGAAGCATCTGGCAAAGACTTGATGGCTGGAATCCTTTCTCTTCATTAACAGAGTGGTGACTGCACTTGTGAGGTCATTGAAAACCTAAATCCAGCCATAGCCCAGAAAATGAATAAACTTCTTCCTTTTGCACGAAAATCAAATAATAGGCTCTGGGGTAAGTGGTAAAATGTGTTCTTCTGATTTCATGTAGTGCATTAGATTATAATTGACTTTATTATATTACACAGATTCATGAAAACTAGCCAAATGAATGCCAAATACAGAAGGTCATTTGCTTTAGTTCCTTGAATTTTGATAAATAACTTTAAGAGTCATCATTGAAAAGTGGAATCTTTCTGCAGAGATAGTATAGGACTGTGTTAAAAACTCATAAGTATCACTGGGCATAACGGTCATTTGAAGGTCCTTAGTCCTCCACAGTTTCAGTTTACTCCTTGGTATCCTCTGATGTTGACATTTCATCCATTCTTTTGTCTTAACCCATAAAATTCAGAATATCTGAATTTAACAGGATTTTGCTTCCTCCCTCATATTTCAACACAATGGCAGAAAATCCATCCCAGATTCTCCCAGGAAGCCAAGCAGGTACAAAGCTGGCAACAAGGGCTTAGCATCTTAATGTAAGTCTGTCACCATTTTTGTAGTGGGTAAGTTTCCGAAGTTAGCATCAAAATCAGCTTTGTTATCAAACTCTGTTTTCCCTATTACCTTAGAGCATTTAATATCAATAATGCTTTATCTAAGTTTCAGGTGGATTTTTGTTTTGCCTAAAGTCCTAAATCTTCAAGCGTCAGGTTTCTCAGCCATAGCTTCTCCCAATCAAGAAGTTAAGGATCCTTAGACACTCATAACAGCTAACATCATTGAGTGCTTCCTGTGTCTGATTCATGGGGTTACATCCTTTACATCAGTCATCTCCTTTAATCCCCACAACTGTATGATGACAAATATTATTCTCACTTTGCTGATTAAAAAATTTAGGCAAGTAAGGGATAAGATGCCTGCCTAAGATCACATTAAAACTATAATGGAGGCAGGAATAGAACTCAGACCTCCTCAAGGCCTAAACTCTAGTCTAAAGCCATGCACAATCTTATATCCATCAACACCTGTAGGTGATACATGCTGCTATGCCCCAGGTAATCCTCAGCCCGGACTAAGGAGGCTTTCAAGTCTTAACATATCAGTGTTGATTTGCTCAGGAACTACTCCCAGGTGCTCAGCAGAAGCTAGGAGAAACTTGAAAAGGACTCAGAATTCACTTCTTTTTCAAAGAAAGAAAAATCAAAGGGAAAAATAGTAGCAGAGAGCTCTATTTCTTCACTCCTTGAAGGGAAACCATAAAATTGACTATCATAAAATGTTTTTCTCAGGTGAAGCCTGGATTGCACAGGAAGGAAGCAGTTTCTCCAGTCACGCCAATTAAATGTGCACTTCCTGGAATTCCTTGCAAGAGGCCAGCAAGAAAGAGCTAAGTTTCTATGGACCCTACTGTCTACCACTGGAGTTAATGCTGATTACTCACTCTCGAATTTGTAGAGCATTTTGTCTTTTCAAAACAGTTGCACATGTCATCTCTAGAGTCCTCCTGTAAAATGGATAGCAGGAATTTTCAACCCATTTTACAGATGAGAGAATGTCAAGACAGATATTGATTTGCTCAAGGTCATTTTCTCACAGAGGATTATGACTAAATGTAAGAAGTCTCAGAATATGATAAGCTAAAGGAATTTTCTCCTTAAATTTTCTCATTCTCCCTTTCATGGTATTAGGGATTAGGGGTAACTTCAGACAAATGTTAAAAAGTGTTTGTATCCAGCTATTTTCCACTTCTCTTCCCTTTACTAGTATATCCTTATTAGTGTCTCTTTCCTCTGGGGTCTCTGGTCTTAAGTCACCCTCAGCTCCCCAAGCAGGAATCTGCCCAGGTCTGTTCAACTCTCACAGTACTCCCCAATCCAAGTTCTACTGCTGCCTTCCCATCAATCAAAATAATAAGTACTTCAGAGACAAGGGAGCCAAGCTTAGTGTTTAGAGGAAAGGAATTTAGAAGAATTAACTCAGTGAGGCAGGGGTGTTTTTTAGACTCCAACATTTTCAAAAGTTGAGGCATTTTTTAGAACATGGAACTGGTTAGCTCTCAGGAATCTCTATTTGTTCAACTAACCAAATTTCACTGAAGTAAATTGAAGAAATTCAGGTAAAAAGCTGATACTGTTGGATGAGGTGGAACTGTCTAAGTATCCTTAGACAGTATGATCTTTCTGGGAGTCTAGAGTAGGAAATGATCACATGATTTTTTCCTTTCTTTCTCCCATTTCCAGATTCAGGTATGTTAAAAACTGTAAATGACAACTCTCATGAAGTAGCACCGTGGCACATGAAGGATAAGACCCACAGAGAATTCTAAGTTCAGAGTTTATAAGAATCCAGACTGTTCTTTAGCACTCCAGCACTCCCTGGGACAAGACATGCTAATGATAAAACAGAGAAATGTCAAGTAGATTACCACAATGATAGCTAAATACCCCTGAAAAGTAGAAAGAAAAAAATATAGTATACACATTTCTGTACCTCAATAAGAAGAAACTAGATATCTAAAACATTTTCTAAATAATACCTTTAAATGTTAACTAATTCATTTTTCTAAACAGGCTGTCTATATTTTTCAGTTTTATAATTCCATGTAATTTCCACTTCAACCAGTCTACCAAAATTAAAGCAGCTGGCCAGATCATTTTTAAGGTTAATAATCTGCAAATGGATATATTTTTTCCCTCCAAGCCTCAGAAACACTTTAGGATGTTAGAGTGTGAAAACAAAATGAAAGAGAGCAGATTGACCCATATACTCAGGAGAAAATTAAGCAAACTAATTAACTAGGGGAGTAGTAATTATAGCTTTCATTTATTGAATGACACCATATGCCATGTGCTGAACATGTATATCTCATTTAATCATCACAATATTGTATAGCAAGAGTTATTATGTTCATATAACAAATAAACAGGGACTCAAGAAGGATAAGTAATTTGCTCAAGGTCATATGATTAACTCAAGATTAGAATCCAGGTTTGATTTATTCTGAAAGCCCAAACTCAACTTTGGTACCAGAAAAAGCCTGGTTACATCAGAAAAAAAAAAAAGAAGAAGAAGAATGCTGTAGAAAATTACTTTAAAAACTTGAGGCTAGTTCAGGATAATTGGACCTTTCTCCTAGCTCCATGGTAGGCAAACTGCGGCTCTTGAGCCACATACAGCTCTTTGGGCCCTTGAGTATTGCTCCTCCACAAAATACCATGGCATGGGCAAGACTATTTTGAAGAAGTGGTGTTAGAAGAAATTTAAGTTTAAAAAATTTGGCTCTCAAAAGAAATTTCAATCCTTGTACAGTTGATATTTGGCTCTGTTGACTAATCAGTGTGCCCACCACTGTAACTAGCCCAAACTCTGCATGAAGCAATACTCAAATGCCCATTTTAATGAGTTATTACCTACTCTATTAATTGTCTTATTCATTGAAAGGGTTAGTGCTGCATTGTTAGTTAAAACTGCATTAAATGGATATCTAATCCAATTATTGCTTGAATTAGGACAAGAGGTATTTGTTGTGCATTTGTTACCATGTTTATTGCTAATCAGCATTTCTAAGTGGTTCCTGGGAAGTCAGGCTCCACCCAGTGAAAATGCTTGTAGTGGGAGTGCCAGAGCAAAATTCTTCTGAGTTGGCACACCCTGCAATCTACCATCTTCTTACACAAAAAGAAAACATTTTCAAAATTCTCATGGATGATTATTTTGGACCCTTGAGAATATGTCTAGAGAACCAATAGCTAAAATGGACTAGATTTACATGAAATAAAGTCTACCTTCATGGCTGATTGATTAGGTGTTTATGTAAGCCCAACTAGTGTGGCTCAGTAGTTGAGCATTGACCTATGAACCAGCAGATCATGGTTTCAATTCCTAGACAGGGTGCATGCCCAGGTTACGGGATCAATCCCCAGTAGAGTGTGCAAGAGACAGCCAATCAATGATTCTTTCTTATCATTTGTGTGTCTCTCTCTCTTCCTCTCCCTTCCATTCTGAAATCAATAAATATACAATTTTTTAAAAGCTACGTAAAATGTCATGATTACATGACATTTGCTCGAAATGCAGAAGAAACAAGATGTTCTTAACAAAAGACTGCTCAGGAAGAAGGAACCATGGGGTCCAGACTACCATAACCACCATCAAACATCAATCCAGGTGGGTGATCTCAGTCCCACAGGCATCAGGTGCCTTTGTGCAATGGAGATAATGCTGCCTTGCTCCCTCCTGACGGTGGGCAGTGGCTGTAGTATCTCGGGGAGATAGCACCTGGAGGCGATTCAGGGGAATTACTAGGAGACAGTCAGTTTTGAGCTGAAACTAATTATGTTAGCTGGCTGCTAGCATGCTTTTCTCCTTCCTCAGAGTAAGATAACCCTCACTGTCTTACATGATCAGAATGGAGGCAAAATCAGTACATAGAGAAGGTAACCTCATCCTCATCATTCTCTCTTTCTGTGTCTTTTGAGCAGCCCCTCCTGCCTTCCTTTTTAAGGCACACAGCATTGCCCTTTCCTCTCTAAGTTTCCTTTTAGCAAATCCTCCATCCAGGAAGGATTAATCCATGTTCTTAATAGTGTGACAAATACAAAATAAATATGTACTAAGCTTCTACAATGTGCCAGGTAACATGCTGGGTGCTGACTCATAATGATGAGTAGCATATAACCCTGAACTGAAGAAGTTCACGGTGCTCTTGAGGGTCAAAAGTAAAAATGCTTCTCCTCTAGGAAAAACCTAGAAGGGAGCACAGAGAAGGCTGTATAACCTAACAAGGACCAAGCTTCCCTTCAGGCATGATGGGTGAGTATGCACAGAGTAAGAAACTGCTCCTGTATAAATTTATGTTCACACAGAGCAGGTTCTTGAGATAAATGTCTAATTGTGTAATTTCAGAAATCTGAAAATCAAGATAAACTGATATTTGAAGAGATTGAGATGGTCTGAAAATCCTAAATCAGGTGTTTCCTATAGAAGATCCTGTGAATCACCTTCATCAAAATTACCTGGAGAGCGTGTTATACTGCTAGGCCCAGTCCCACAGTTAACTAAATCCAAATATCAAAGAGACAGAACTCTCTAAACAATTCTTGTGTTAACTAAAATTTGAGAACTGATGTCTAAAATCATACCTTGTGAACCACAACCCACTGTTCGGATAGACCAGATGCAACTAAATCTACCTGTTTATTGAATAACAGAATTTTTTGTTTTGCTTTGACTTCTAGATTCCATCCCCAGAGATGTTGATGTTATTGATCCAGTATGGGGAATTTTTCAAAAGCTCCCCAGCCAACTAATTCTAGTGTGAAACGACAATTATGTTCTCAGTCTATTAAGACAGTTCCTGCTCAGAATCACTTTCACCTCCTATAGTAATTTCGTTGTTTGCATGAACCAGTGAACAGTCTTACAGCACTCATTGTCAATACTGTGTGACCTGTGACTCTTAAGTATGTGACTCCCACTCTGAGGCAGTGAAATCAGCTAAAATTCACTTGAAAAAAAAGCTATTAGTAAATTCATAGGTTGTGTTTTTGAGTAGCTTTATCTTCACAGGATTCTTAATTTCAGTAGGAACTACAGCTGATATTTACTTTTTAAAAAATACACAGGATAGCTGCTAAAACATAACCAATGAACCCTTGCATTTCTTTCTGTACCTCCCCCAAAATTAAGCTAAAAATACAGTAAAGGAATAAACTGAATGGAGAAAGGAGAAATGGAGAAGACAACAGTGGAGAAGAGATACCAGCAAATTTTGAAAAATTTTGAGAACATGGAGAAATCAGCTAAGAAATCAGAGTAGCAAATGCCCATGGAGGGGATGTAAGAGAAGTGTCATCTAAACATAGAGACATCTAGTTATATGGTACTCTTTACATGCAGGAGAGAGACTGTGTTGAAGAGTAAAAGCAAACACAAAATCTATAAGAGAGAGGGGAGAGTAAAAGGAAAAAGTATTACAGAGAACCTAGCAACAGTGAACCTTGTTAGCACATTGTGCGGAGTAAATTGATAGCTGGCTGCCAGGCAAGAGGTAAAACCGGACCAGCCCTGCTAAGTTACTCCACGTAAGAATTTGGGTTTTTATATCCTAGGGCAATTAGATTATTTGAAATAATTACAGCTGGTAGGGGCTCTCTAGTAAATTCTGAGCTTTCACTGTGGAGTACATGTGACTATCTCTGATGGGTGCCTTTTAAGGAGCTACATTTATGTAGCTCCATCAATTTAGTGACACCAGATCTATCCCATGTTCCCCTCTAGAGTTTCTCAGAACTAAGTAAATTTCTTCAGAAAAAACTAAGAAAAGAAAGGAAGTGGCTTGCCACTAGAAAAAAGAAAAGTAAAAAGTGTTCTTAATAGATTCAATTACACACCCAGACCCTCCCCATCACCTTTTGGTTTGGTGGCTGAGAATTGCTTGGTGGTGTGGCCAGACTCTCCACATGGACTTTGGAACTGAAATCAGAATTTTACTATTATATATGAGTTTTGATTTACAATAAAAGGTACTGGTAGGAGACGAAATGTGTGTGTGTGTGTGTGTGTGTGTGTGTGTGTGTGTGTGTGTGTGTATGAAAGGGCAGAGGGTCTGTGAGATACTCAAATCTTTATGTTAGTAGGAAGTCAATAGGTGATGTTTACATTTGGCAAATAAAAAATAGCATAGAAGGTGTCATTTATAAATATGGTAATAAATACATACCAATAGTGACAGCTATAACAACTAAAGCACTTTCCTCTGGGAAACAGGACTTGATGACAGGACTAGAGGAGAAATCTGCTACTCTTTATGCTAAATCTTGCATGACCATTTGACTTTAAAAATCATGTGCATGCTTAACAAGAGAAACTGAAGTATATCTTATAATTTTAACAGTTGAGTACTTTGAGGTGAAGAGATCATTTTATTCAATTATGGTTGTATATTTTCGAAGTATGTCTTATTTTTGTAAATATAAAATAATTAATATAAGTTTATATTATTAAATATGTTAAACAAATAAAGATATATAACAAGACCATATATGCCTGGTACATATATGGACACATATATGCACATGTGTGTGTGTGTGTGTGTGTGTGTGTGTATACACACACAGATTTATTTTTCATACACAAATACTTTTGTGTTTTTCTCTTTCATGTGTTTCAATGTTCATTTAAAACAAATTTAAAGCTTGGGCATATTTGTCCCAAGAACTTCATTTTCTTTGCACACTTTCTCCTGACACGTGAAGATCCATGCAAAGGGAAAGAGCATCAGAAGCAGGCACCTCTCCTGGGGGAGAGGCCCATCCCTCACTCTGACTGAACTCACAGCTGCACTAGCAGCAGCCCATTGTGAATCCTATCCTTTCCCCTTCCCACTTCACTAAGACATGAACTGCAAAGTCTTCTTGATGACTTTTACTGCCTCCAGCGATCACCAACCTTTCGGACCTCACGGACCACCAGGGGTCTGCGGACCATCAGTTGGTGACCACTGGAATCCATGGGTCAGGGGGAAAAACTGGAAATCAAAACCTTTGAAATGAGCCCCTTAAGAGTCCAATTCAGAGGCTCTTAGAACAAGTTAGGTAGATAGAGAGATGGCAGATTAGATAGATAGATAGATAGATAGATAGATAGATAGATAGATAGAGGTAGAGCTATAGATATGCCCCCTTTGTCTGAGAACTGACCCCATCTGTGTTTCCCACTGTTCTGGGAGAAGAGAGAACACTCATGTCTTGGCCTCTCCTTCCCAAGTATATGTCTGGCTGTTCATGAGAGAGATTGATCATTTTACTAAGATGATGGGCATTCACTCCAAAAGTGGGGGAGGGGGACATGAATTGTTTGGAGCTGGTTTCAGCATTCATCATTTCCCAAGCAAGTCACTCCTTGTTCTGGGGCAGGAGAGGCAGAATGTGGTGTTAACACCTATCATGGGATGGGTTGTCTGGATCCGGACCAGCCGTACAAAGATGTCTTCCAGCAATGTTCAGAACAGTGCATGTGGGTGGCAGGGAGGCAGTTGCTGGTTTTGTGGACCACTGAAAGCTTGAGATAGGTCACTCCAGTATGGTGGCTCAGAGGACCTGCCACTGAATGAGTCACAGCATTCACCTTCTGTACCTGAACAATCTCCATTTTTTAAAGTCCAATTTCTAAATTTGCAAAACTTGCCTAATGGAATTGTTTCAGGATTGAAGTGCATCAAAGCTGCCTGACATATCAAAACTATGCAACAGGTGTTTGTTATTCTTTATTATCTTTTTTCTAAATCTATTGAGTTGTCCTAGCATATGCACAAGTTCTCCATGCAGGTCTGAGAGGGAGGCAGCCCAGGTATTACCAACTCCATTTTACAGACAAGGAGACCGGGGTTCATACAAGTAAGTGAGTTGCCTGGCTTTGCACACAGTGAAGACAGAACTTTGCCACAGAGCTTCCCAGTTTCCTGTCACACTCTTTCCTGAGCCTGAAGAAGCACCTGCACTTCAACTCCATACATCACGATGTTGTTATCAAAATCTCGTAATGGTCTTTAGTGAAATTAAAATCAGTGAGGATCATTGCACTGAGTAGGCCCTAGTCACTAGGGGTGAGCTTCTGACAAGACTGAGTGCTGGATTGTGGTCCAAAAGCAGGCAAACTGGAGCTGGGCCCAACTCTGACCATGTAGTCTTGGGCAAGTAATTCACCCTCTCTGAGCCCTGGGCTCCTAATCTGTAAATCAAGGGGGTTATACTAAAAGTCCCCAGCTAATCAGCTTGAAATGGATGGTTCGTTAACCTAATTTTCTTCTTTAAACAACTTGGTCTTGGAAGGACAGATTGCCCAGAAAAGATACATCATCAAAGACAGACTGCTCTTGCAGCCTCGGAGTACTGAGCTATGCACCAAATAGGCTCACTGGTTATCCAAGGAAAGCACCAGAGGCCATAATTCAGAAAGCCAAATCTCAACAGCCAGATGGCATCTCTCTCTAACCCTGGAGAGTTTTCCCATTCACCCTCAGAGGATCTGAAAGAGACTTAGGAATCAATCCAGTCCTCTCATTTCACAGATCAGAGAACAGAGACAACAGGAAGTTCAAGGCCTCACCCAAAGATGACACAGAGAATTAGCAATAGAGATGCGACTCGAACCCAGGGTTCCAGGCTCCTCTCCCACGTGCTTTGTGCCATGGTGTGCTTTCTTCTCCAGGTTTAGCAAATCCACATCAATGGTTCAGATGTCTCCGCGCCAGGAGACAAGCCGTGTAGGGATCAAAGCATATCTGTGAAGCTAATGACAGTCTAATTCACTATTGGCAGAAACGTGGGAGATTTGGGGAGAAAATTGCAACAGACTGTTACAGACCGCTCCACAGCACATTGTTGAAAAGAAAAAACACCTCTTAGATCACAAAGCATCATTGGGAGGGGGAGCCAACAATCCCAGCTCACTTCACGTTCAGTTCCCTTGGATAGTTGGTGGGTCCAAACACACATCTGCTTCCAGGCTGGAGAAATGATCACCAGGGCTCCACTGGACGCATAATAAATTTATTTTTTCAAAAGCAGAGTGAAGAGCTTAACTGGATAAACTACAAAATCAAGTGAGCATGATGCAATCAAACCCTTCATGTTCCAAAAAACAGCCACAGTCCCTGACATCTAGATAGCTATCTTTCCAGACTTCTCCCTGCCTTGCCAGCTGTCATCCGAGTTTAAACTCACTTCTTGCAAAAAAGAACACAGCAATATTCTTACTTCGTTGACTGAACAAGTTTTTACTGACCACTTTCTAGATGCTAGGGACTATGCTAAATCATCTTAGGGACTAATTCTATTAGCTAGGAGCTAGTTAACTCATTCTAGTTTTAGACTAATTATCAAGTCCACTCTAAAGAGCTACTAGCCTAGTTTAAACAGAATCCAGGTGTACTGTTGAACAAATAGCCCAAGCCTCAACCAAAGCCCCTCCCCCTTTCTAGTTATAACATTTTATTCTCAAGGATCCTTAAAGACCACATATTTTAAAAAATATTATAATCTGTATAAGTTACATTAACAATATAAGTGTATAGTGTATATATGCACATACACATATATATTGTATGAATCAATTAAAACTGCAATTTCAGGTACTTTACTCATTTAACTCATATTATGAAAATTTCAAACACACACACAAGAAGACAGAATTGTATAATGAAATCCATGTACCTATCATCCAGATTCAACAGTTATCCACATTTTTCCTGTGTTGTCTCTTCTATTCTTAATTTTTAAAATTTTAAATGATGCATTTCTAAATGATGCCCTAATCTAGGATAACTATACATTTCCATGGGCCAGCAAAGTCACAGAATAGTTCTGTGTATCAACTAATGCCTACTAATAATCTTTAGATCCTATTTCATTTTTAAAAGTGACCTGATTGGGATGATAAGTTCTGTAGTCACCTTACCTATAGGCAACATTGCTAGTTTGAGGCACTTAAGAAAGTATTTGTATTTTATACAATTGCTTTTTACAAATAGTATAAACTTGGGAACTACAATTCACAGACTTCCTTGCTAATGCCACCACTGGAAGAACTTGACATAGACTTGGAGGGCAGAAAAGTGGGAAAATCCTTATTCCTCAGCTGATCAGGCTCCTGGGCATTGCAAGGTGGCAGGTGGCATATATGCACATCTGCCTATGGTTTTCAGAGCCATATAGTGGCAGCTCTCTGCAATTCCTAAGCTTTCTGAATTTCTTGAAGGTGGCCATACTCTGTTCCTGACTTCATTTTTATGTAGGCCACCAATTCACTGCATGGGGCCTCTTCCTTCTTGAAATACCTACAGTGGATTCCACTTTCCTGATGAAACACTGACTGAAGCTGTTGAAGAATGAACCCCCACCTCTTGAGTTCACACAGGCTCTGAGTACTGCTTCCAGGAGCTCATTAGCACACAAGACCCCCCATGTTCTGACCACCACCCCTTCTCCACCTCAACCTCAGCCCCTTCAGCCATATCAACAGCTGAGAGCTTGCCAGACACCATGCTGGTATTCATTTCCACATCTTCTCATGCTAGCCCATAATTTCTTCTTCCCCTTAACCCACTGCCCTTGGCTAACTTCAACTTCTTGTACAAAAAGCTGGGTTCTTCCTTCTCAAAAACATTCTCTCTGACCCCTCACCCAGCTGGTTGTGTGTGTGCCCCTCCTCTGTGCTCCTGCAATAATCCAGTATTTCACAGTGAATTTATGATTTTAAATGTAAGCTTCCATACACTCACAAATATAGGTTTTAAATATGCATTCTGTCCTCCTAGAGTACAGAAACCTTGTTCTATACCCTCAGTGCCTAACAGAGTTTGATTCATATTAGGCACTCATAAAATACCTGGGAAATAAACAAATGAATGAGTAGTTCCTCATCAGCTTCAGCAGCTTGAAGATAATGAATTCTGCATCTAGAAGGAACAAGGTCATCTCAGTGGGTCTAAAGAGCCCATGCTAGAGCTCTTTAGACCTGCATTGCCCAATATGTGGTGTCCACTACCCCATGTGGCTACTTTAAATTCAGTTTCTCAATCAGACTGGCCACATTTTCAAATGCTCAGAACACATGCATTGCTAATGGCTACCAAAATGGAGAGCACAGATATAGAACATTTCCACCATTACAGAAAGTTCAATCAGACAATGCTGGTCTTTATTGTGGAACAGAAGAACTATCTTAAGAGATGGAGCTAGTAAAAGTCTTCTCATTGAGGTGTACTTGGAGATGACACATCTTTACAGGCAGACTCAGGGACAAAATGGCCAGCCAGAATGCTCAGAGATAAGCAAACATTAGAGGTGGGGCTGTAGCAAGAGGATGAGACTTCCAATGAGAGGTGACATTTACTGGGCAGTTAATGCAAAGAAGCCACTGCCATGAGTACTTTACACATACCTTGTTTAAGGAAATAACTATGAGTAACTACAAATTCACTATCCCTTACAATTCCAAAATCTGAAAAGCCCTAAAAACTACCTAGTTTTGGAATAAATTTGCCACAACTCACTAGGTAATAAAATCTGACCTGAATTTTAATGGCTGTAAGCCTATCCCTAATCTTTATTTAGTATAAGTACTCATCTATTTTGCTTATAATGGATTACTAATAGGTTATAAGATGTTAATAAAAATATTAATAGGTTATAGGATACCATCAGATCTTACCCTTGCCTGGGCGGGGGGAAGGGGGTGTTAATGTAAAATAGGGTATGTGTACTAGTTTACTTTTCTAAGATATGAAAGCATTTGAATTCTAAATTATAGTTAGCCTCAAGGGTTTCAGTTAAGCAATTATGGACCTGTATTTTAGTTTTGGATTTTATAAAACTTGAAGCAGTTAAAGTACTTGCCCCATATCACACAGATATAAATGGGAAGCAGAGGCTGAACTCATACAATCTCTGCCCAAAGCCTAACTCCTAACCATTAATTACTATTGCCTCCCCAAACTGTTGTTGAAATACACAGCGAATTTATATGGTTAGCCTTTGCTACACATATACAGCAGAGGCCACGCCACACGACTTGCAATTAGAGTAAAACTTCATGTTCCAGAGAGTTCCTAACCAGCCCCATAGCTGTCCTCCCATTTGACTATATTGGAATCACAATGGCTTAATATACATGGAGGAATATCTATTTAGTATCTGTAGTATTTCAAAGAAAACTGAATCTTGATATCGAGTTCCCCAATAAATTATAGTCATTAATATGTTCAGGACCCAGATGCTTAATTCAAAATACCTCAGGGCAGGAGGTCCTCAACAAGAGAGACACAATGGAAACATTCGCCATCAAGACGCTCAGCTTCTTTCATCACAGCGAGAGCCGAGACTCTCTCCTGCTAAGAGAGGCCCACACAGTTTCCTCTTCACAACCCTGCTGAGAAAGAGGAACCCCTGGGGACCCAGAGGCCTGGCCGCCAGCTTCCAGAGGGCCGCCTCTGGGGCCACATCAAACCACTCGCATGGAGTCAGCCCCCACACCAGTGCCATGGCTCCCGGGCAGAGAGACGGGAGAGGCATCCAGGCATCCTCCAGTTTTGTTAAGAAATCATCCCAGAGCAGAGGAAGAGTACCCGTCACTTTAGCAATGTTTTGCAGCCTGGATAACTATCTGGCTGTTTCCTTAGTTAATGGGGTTGGGGAGCAGTTCTTCTTAGGGATCGTTGGTTAAGATTTAACACAGGAGACTGCGGGAAATTGTCTTTTGTAAGAGTCAGTGGATTCCCCTTCTCTTTGATGGGGAATCAGAAGCTGTTACAGTGAGATTATGACATGCTGTCTGAAACACTGACTTAGGCAAGTTTGTTTCCAAATTCTCAGCCAAAGAAGCTCTGAGACAAAATGAGAAGGAAAAAGCTATTGTTAGGAAGTTTAACACATGGATCTGGGTGAGGCTGGTCAGGCGTAAACTAGCCTTTCTCACTACTTCTATTTTAGGCTCCTAACAATGAGCATAGAGTAGCCTAGTGCACCCTGACACTGTTCCCTATAAAGACATTAGAGAAGGCTATTCGTCCACACTTGTTTTAGAACACAGATCTGCTCTTGTGACCCGAACAAGGAGCAAAGCTGCCTGATCCCCACTCAACCAGAGATTAGCACCATACGCCCAGGTAAAGTGCTGCTGCCTCCCTCCATCTGGAATGTTCTTTATGTTCTTTACCCCAAAAAGCACAGTGAAAACTCACAAATCACTCATGTACATGCCCTTGAGTCCTTCATGGAGGGAAATGACTTCAAAAGATTAGATCAGTTGATCATTCAGGAAGCCATTAGTTCCAGATGAACACAAATGCTCCATTCCCCACAGAAAGTTCAGGCACGGCATGCAGATATCGCCATGATTAACTCCAGGGAGAGGGGCTGCATTCCTCACCTGGAAGGACAATCCTCTGAGGGTCCCCAGAACTCAGTCCTGCATGATTCTCAGGGTCACCACTGTTGATGACTGAACCCAGGTTAGGCGAAGGGACAGCCTCAGGACAGAAACCCAACGTCCCTGGGGTAAATCATACCTGACCTGGGGTGTTAACCAGCCAAGGCAGATTTAACAAAAACTGAAAGAAACATACTTGCAGTCAATAAGCAGTCTCTCTTCTGTATACAGAAAGTCTGAGCCCCTGCTCCATGCTAAGATCACAAAAGAGAAGTTAGAAGAGATTTAGAGGGTGTATCTTCGAAGTCTCTGGCCTAAAGAGCTCCTCACAATCTTTTCTGGTAACACCACAGGCCAAGAGCTGAAAGCAAAGGGTTTGGAAATGTGCATCCCAGGGTCCTCATTATTACAGTTTGAAACGGGGGCACATAGAATGTGCCGGGAGGTAGGAGTCAGAATCTGCTGAGGAATAATGGCAAATCTTTTAAGGCCTCTGGGTCTCAAGGTTCTCATCATACACAAGTTCTATTTAATTAAGAGCATGAACTCTGGATCCAAAATTATCAGGCTCCAATCTTGACCTTACCACTTATTTTGTGACCTTGGACTTAGAAAAGCACCTGGCTCAGAGTTACTTCTATATACAGATTGCTATTATTGTTATGAGTAAACTGAGAATTAAAACATTGGCCCTTTCTATACAGGGTAGTAATAAGGGGAAAACAAGATAAGACTTTGTTAAAAACATTTTAAAAGAGTAGAAAAAATACTAAATAAGCAAATTTCCTATGATTTTTTTTCAAAGAATGTGGTACTTCATTGATTCTAACGCATTTTAACCACGTTAATATTTCTGAAATTGGATGCAACTTACAATTGATGGGGTGACATAATTAATTTGGTATTTTTATTTCTAATGATAGATAAAATGATGTCATAATTAATATCTTTCATTCAAGGAAATATGAGAGTACATTTTCAAGAAACACAACTCAATTGGTTATTATTGCTGGATTCACACCTCCAGTCCTGCTGATGATAATGATGTTATTTATTCTCCTTTTTTATTTCAAGTAATTTGGTCTAAGAGTACTGAACAATGAGGCAGAAACCATCACAGGGGTGGTGGAGTTGGGCGGGACTTGATAAAATAAAATAAAATAAAATCTCATCTACAGAAAAATACATGAAAGAAAGCCAGGACATTTATGAAGAGTAGTTCTGAAATATAGCCCAGATATGAATTATGGGATAAAAACAGCATTTCAACCCCACAGGGGAAAAAATGAACTTATGGATTAATAAATTGGCTGAAGACAAAAAGACTTAGAGGAGGAGAGAAGACATAGAGTTGAAGACCTTCGTTACTCCTCACAGCAAAATAAATTCCAAATGTACTTAAATGTGAAAATAAAGTCATAAATTATTTTGACATCAAAAACTTCTTAACATATCCACTATGGACAAAGTACTATAGAGGACAAAGCTAAATCCCACCTCTCATGACACCTTCCAATGGGTCTAGAAAGAGAAGTGCTATGAAAACAAAGAAAAACACAGGAGATATAGAATGACAGGCATTGCTATTTTACTTATAAGCCCTTCCTTTGTAATATAAATGCACTAGAAGAAACATTTTTAAAACTAACCTTGGAGTATAACAGACATTCCTGAAGATCACAAAAAAATGCACTAATAAATTTAATTTTATTTAGAATTAAATTTCTGAATAGGAAAGTCTATAGATAAATGGTAACTTGGGGTGGGAGAAGGGGACTGGATGCAACATTTAGGACAAAGGGCAGATTTTCTTATAAGTGTGTATTCGTTTCACAATTTCCAAAATCCTGTATAAGAAAGGAGAGACTGCATTCCTGCTCTGTTACCGAGCAGTTTTGTGACCCTGGATAAGTCGCCAGGACCCTGAGGCAGGAACTCTGCTCCTGCTACCTGAAAGAGCTGGACTAGCTCCTGCATGGGTCCTTCCAACTCCAGCACTGTGCAAACCGTCTGCAAAGAGAGCACAGGAAAAATGTGTGTGGGGAAAAAACTGAAATTTCATAGACGACATAAGGTAGATTACAAGTCAGTTTACTTTGCTCGAATTCCTAAACAATTGCACTACAGAAATATCAAGTGAGACTTCTTGTTTATAACTTGAACATTTTAAAGAACCCTTCTGGGTGAAAAGTAACACAGAATCACATTATTAGCCAGTTCACAACCAACAAATTGTACAAGGTAGTGCTCCTATTAGGGAGAGAAATAAAGGGTCATTCAGGGGCTACCTTCCCTAGAGTGAAAATTAAATTCCAGTAAATCTGGAAGGAGGGCGGCATGTCCACTGAGTGAACCCAACACCTACCAAACCACAGAGGAAGTGAAAGCGGAGGGGGTTTCCACCCAGAGCAGTGCGGGAATGAGGTCCTGGTAGGATTGCTATGCACAGCCCTGCCTGACTTCCCACGGAACCTGATTCACGGCCCCAGTGACTCAGGGGCCTGAGTGCGGATGTGGATGGGCCCCACCTGACTCCTCATATTTCCACAATCACCAATGCTCTGCTTAACCCAGACTGTGTCACTTTCTACTCCCAAGCTTACCTGCAAACCTCAGACTGTGGAAAAACCTCTCTTCCCACTGCTCCCAGCCTCTCTAACCCATAACGCGGTTCCCACCACCCAGAGGGGGGTAGCTCCCTAAGGCTGCGTCCCCAACTCAGTGGCCCCAAGGTTCCAGAACAGTGGCACGGCAATAAAACACAGCGGTCTGTGATTCAGGTTTCATTCAGCTTCTTGAGGAAATCTTTTGTCTTGGACAGTTAGAAAAGGAAACAGAGCAAAGAAATAAAACAGCAGCTCATTAGACCTGAAGCAGAGCATGGAGCCGAGCCACACGTGGAAAGTTGCTGAGGGCTCTCAGGAAGCCTGCGGGCTCTGGGAGAAAAAGCGCTTCTCTGAATGTTATCAGCAGCATTGAGGGGAAGGGCTAGCCCTCTAAGAAAGTAAGCCAGAATGAAAGTCTTCTAAAGGTGTGAGCCCCTTACCTGACGACGTGCCAACCTCATGGACTGCCTGGCCCACCTGAGGCTGCTTGACAATTCCAGCTGGCCTTCCCTTTTCTCCAAGAGCTTCTTCCTTGAAAGGAAGTAGGCTTTGAGGAAATTGCTTTCAAACAGACGCACATTAAGGGTGTCTTCCTCACCAGGGGTCACACTCCGTGCTCTGGTGTACATTGTCCTATCCCAAGGTGTTCAAGGGTATCCAGATGTGCCCAGAATTGGGTCTGCTGAGACCTGAGAATTGGCAGAGAAGTCTCTGAAATGAGTGAGATTCCTGTTTTCCAAGCTGGGGCTTGGAGCAAGAAGAGTCCCCCAGTTCAGGGCTCTTTCCATGGGGATCTTATTAAAATGCAGACCCTGTACCCTAGCCAGGTAGCTCTCATGGTTGGAGCATCATCCCATTAGATCAAGGTTATAGATTTGATCCCCGGTCAGGTCCCATACAAGAATCCACCAATGAATGCATAGAAGGTGGAACAAGCTCGATGTCTTTCTTTCTCCCTTACTCCCACTCTCTAAAATCAACTATAAACTTTTTTTTTTAATACAGACCCTGGTTCTGCAAGTCTGAGTGGGTGAGATTCTGTACTTCTTACAAGTTTCTGGGTCACTCTGGGCAGCCAGGCCCCAGCTCATGGAAGAGGAGATGCCACCTCCAGTTGGTGACCCCCGCCCTGGCTCTGGTGGGCAAGGGGCGTGGCTTCTGGAGATGGCCAGCACTGTCAAAGGATCCTCAGAGAGGAAACAGTCAGCCCCCTGCCTTTTCCCAGTTCTATCCCCTGAGGAGATTTTTCTTTTTTAATAAACCCAGTGGTTAACAACTAGCTTGTTAGTTGAGGGCCTGAGGGACACAGAGGGAGGCTTATGCTCTCCTGCTCAGTTCATTAACTAGAGTAACAACCAATTTCAAGGTGATTATTGCTATTATAAGCTCTGATCAATTTTTTTAAACATGTTTCTAGGTTTTGAAGCTAAAGCGGGCATATTAGAGCAAGGAGAGCAGCTGTGTTGAGAATTAGTCATATCCCTAGATTAATATCTGATCTCTCCATCAAAGCGAACACAGGACACATTTAGTTAGGGTTCTAATTGTACCTCCAATAAACCTCCACCACAGTGAAATATGAGTGCCCATAATTTTTAGTTTCAGCTTCCTATACATAATCCATCTGACTGGATGGTCTCGAGCAAAGGCAGTTAAAGCAATTTGTTTCACTTATATAAAGGAATAAATCAGTGCTTAATTATGTGAGGTTTATTATTAACAGTGCTGGCAATCTGACCATATGCCATGACTTCATCTTTTCACATCAAGAAAAAATATGAGAATAGACCGATTGCTTTTATGATGCCTTTCCCCACTCCAGAGCGGCACCCAGGGAGGAAGGTGGCATGCAATGTGACCCAATGAATGAAGCAAGGGGACAGGGCACTCACTGCTCTGAGTACTAGCAGCAGGCCTGGGGTGCATGCAGAATGGTCAGTGAACAGTTGTCATCCAGCAGGTGCCAGGACACTTCACACCATCCTAAATACCACTTCCCATCATGAGAACAAGCCCACCAAATCTTTTTCTATAGGATCTCAGTGCCTTTTCTAAACCAGCATCCAATCACCAGCATGCGACAGAGGAGAGAGAGCCAGATTTGGTGTCCGAGATGTGAGCCCAAATCCCTGCTTTAGCTCTTACTCACTGTGAGTTGATTAAGTGACCTAACCCCTCTCAACTTCCAATTCCCTTAGCTGAAGAATTGGGATATCTATGCCTTCATCTAGGGTCCCAGGAGGATGAGACAGAATAAGTAGATAACACCTGGCCCTTATTAAATGCATAGTAAAAGGTGGCTCTCACTATGGGAATCCCAGTGCTCAGCAGAAATTGCAGACCTGAGCTTAATCATGTCCACATCCCGTTATCCTTGATGAATTGATGACACCAGTGGCAGTATTTCAAGTTGTGCTTTTACTCTCTTGCCTTTGATGTCTATTTCCTGCATCCAGGGCCAATTTCCACTCCTCTTTAGATTGCTGTGTGTCCCAAAGCAAATGAGGGAACCTCTCTGAGATCCATTTATACAAAAAAGTTGTTTTCTTGCCTGCATCGCACAGAAGGTTGGGAGGCTCTGAATTTATAGAAAAAGGGTGTTAAAGCCTTTGGGATCAGAACTGAGAGCAGGAAGGCTTGCTCGGGAAATGCCTCGCACAGGCTTTTGGAACTCTTGCTGTGGCTGATGGATGGCTGCCCAGTCAGTGCTAATAGGTAGACCAACACTTCACAGCTCTTCCTTAATCCAAGAATCCAATTGCAGCTCCCGGGCTAAAATATGCCCTTGCAGGTCAAAGTGGACAATGGTTTGCTGTGGCTATTATTAAAGGAGCTTTCCAGAAAGTCTCCTTGGAGGAGGGATACACAGCAGGCATGACTGCCTTTTGCCCTTGATTCCCTACCGAGGCATGGAAGTGATGATGACTAGAACTTCAGCATTCATACTGGACCATGATGCAGCTCTGGGGACAGAGCCACCTGCAAAGATGGAGGAGCAGGAAGATGGAAAGAATTGGGACCCTATGATGCCATGGAGTTGTCATATTAGCCTGGACTACTTGTCTCTGGCCTTTTTAGTACATGAGAGGAAAAAACCCTCATAACTTATATGAACTACTGCTATTTCTGACCCATGTTACTAATGGCCAAATGAAGTTCAATTTTGCATTTTTATACACACCCCAACAGACTTTCAGCCTGGAAGAACAAAGCTCCAGATTTGTGCTAAAAATGCAAAGGGCTGAGCTTGCTCCAACACCAAGTTATTAATAAACCAGTATGCTTCTCATAGATGGCTGAAAATGTGGATGTTCCTTCCAAAGAGAAGCATTTATTTAACTTCATAATACTCTGGACTTGTAAGCAATACCAAAGACACACCTTCCTCGGGGTCTCTAGCTTAATTGGGTCCACGTTCTGAAGCTTATGAAGTCACCAGTGCTAAATAGCTCTGCTTTTCATCCCTCACCAAGGCAGCCTTAAACTTTTTACTAGACACTGCAGCAAAATAAAATGTTCTTGAAAACATTAAAGGTTGATGAACTGGTTTGGATTTTCTCCAAACCTCTAGACTTTCTCTCCTCCCCACAGATCTAAAACAAAGTCCAGTCACTTTGAAATGAAGGTATTTGATTTGGGGCCACTGCACATTGATTTATCTCGCAGGAGGTGCTTGCATTCTTCAAACCAGAGCAAAGATCTTCCATCTCACTCTACCGCCCCTTTGGTGTGGTGCACTGGTTCTTGGCTGCCAGATTGAATATACTATCCCATTTCTTGCTCCCATGAACAGGCCACTAAGACAGCCTGACTTGAGAAAATAACCATTCAGCACTGGAGAAATATGTAAGTCAAAGGAAATCCAAATCTAGCTAGTTTCCCTCACCATATCATACATACGGTAACTAAAGTAGAGAGAAAAAACAGACAGAATCCATTTGAACTTTAGTGACGCGTTCAATTCCAGTCCACACAACATTTCCATGTTGTCCTAACTTCACTTATCTCACAGTGCTGATAAAACATGGATAGACTGACACTTAACAGGTAGAAATTTATTGTTTGACAACCTTCAAGATGGATCACAGGCTAGTCTCCTGGGACCTGGTATTATTTAAAATATCTTCCTATCTAATAAATATGCTAATTGACTGCCCCACCCTCAAAGATGGAGGCACCAATAGCCAATAAGAAGGGTGCCTAATTGACTGTCACACCCTCAAAGATGGCAGCTCCCACAGCCACAAGATGGTGGTGGTCCCCAGTCTCCTCAGCTATGCTGAGGTGGCAGGCACGCAGCAAGACCAGGCCAACCCCCAGGTGGGCCTGGCCGCTCTGCATGTATGCCTCCAGAGTTCCCCAGTTCCCTCAGCCCCCCAGCTTCCCAGGACTGGCCAGATGCAGGCAAGCCTTGGATGGTGGTTGCCCAGCCACCCAGGGCCACCTGAGGCTCAGGTAACCATGGCTGGCCGAAGCTTGCACTGCCAGCAGTGGCAGCAGCAGAAGTGTGATAGGGGTGTTGCCTTCCCTCGATCACTGGGTTACCTACCGCCCCTGAGGGCTCTTGGACTGTGAGAGGGGGCAGGCCAGGCTGAGGGACCCCCATCCAGTGCATGAATTTTCATGCACCAGGCCTCTAGTCATTAAATAAGAAAAAGAATAACTGTAATTTTTTTACATGGGTAGATGCAAGAGCTGAGTGGAATTGTTCATGTCTGGAAAAAAACAGAGGTAAAATTTAAAATGTCTCTATTTGATTGAACACAGATTGACACATAACAGACAAAAGCACAAAGGAATCCAAACACAATATAAAGGCCATTCTAAGTACCACTGCCAGGAAAACATGGTTGAAGAGAGAGACAAAGGAGACCAGTAGCTGCTCTGAATTCTCCAATGACAAATGAACTGTGTTAAATGAACTCTAGCAGCTGGCTAGAAATCTTTTCCCCAACCAAGTTAACAGGTGAATATTCTGTTTGACATCTAGAGCACACCCTGAAAGCTCATGGCTCTGAATCTGGGGTTCAATGATCCAGAATTTCACTTCCTGGCTCTAGAAAACCAAATGGTGATTAGAAGGGCCAGTAGACTACTAGTACAGAGATCCCAGTACTGCCTTCCACAGTCTCCAGTGGGGATTTAACAAGACATGAATTTGCACAGGAAAGTAGATTTCCTCTAAGCAGTTAATTAAACTCTTTTGAAAAAGTAATCATGAACAGAGCTGATACATTCAACCCTAATTAGAGCATTAATTAATCAGAGCACTAGGCTTCAGTTCAAAAGTACAAAACAAAAAACTTACAATGTCCACCTCCTGACATATATTCACATGCGTGTGCACACATACTTTAGTTAATTACCCAACTCTAGTTTTACATTTCTTCCTAAATAAGGTGAAAAGGGACTTGAAACCTGAAAATATGAATGTGAGAGAAGCCAGATCTTAGTCCAATTTTCCCTGGAAATTGTGGAGAGAACCTGATGACCTCTGCTTCCCTGTGTGAATTCATTTCCAGGTCAAGTTAACATCTTGTTGTCTAGTGTTTTTGTTTTTGTTTTTTTATGATTTCAGTAAATTAATAGCTCCTGCCTTTATTTGGGAATCTCAAAGTACAATTTCATCTCTGTGCTCCTTACAACACACTAGATTTCCCCAAACTATAATAGTACGCTCAGAAATGACAGCAATATTTTAGATGATTTATTTTGTAGCACTTGATCCTTAGCCCTCTCTCACACACACAAACATATCAGGTCTTAGCAAACTATATAGAAAATGGGCAATATAGGAAGTCCATTTTTTAACATTATTTTGCTCTGGATTAAAAAATACATATGAAATATTTGAAAGTGATAAAAAAAGAAGAAATAATCATCTCCTTGATCAAAGAAATAGACCCTAGTAGCATTTTAGTGTCTCTTTTTCCAGTCATTTTAGGAAAGGTATCTCATAGGGGATTTTTAGGGGAAAAAAAAAGTGTACCATTTTATAGCTCACTTTTTCATCAGGGAATACAGATTGAATAATTTTATGATATTAAATATTTTTCTACAGTTATTTTGAGTGATGGGAAAATATTCTATCAAATTTCTTACCATTCAGATGGAAATAAAAATATTACCTTAACCCAACCTTTATTTTTTGTTGCTGTTGTTAATATTCACCCGAGGATATTTTTCCATTGATTTTTTTTTTTGAGAGAGAGAGTGTGTGGAAGGGATGTGAAAGAGATACATAGATTGGTTGCCTCCACATGCATTCCCATCAGAGCCCAGGATGGAGCCTGCAACCCAGGCAATTACCCCTGACCAGAATCAAAGCCAGCCCCCTTCAGTCCTCAGGCTGATGCTTATCCACTGAGTCAAACCAGCTAGGGTAATCCACCTTCTTTTAGTGAGTATTCAGATTGTTTCTAATTTTTTGCTATTAGGGACACTGTTTCTTTCCATGCCTGTCTTTAAGAGGCAAGTCATTGCTCACAGTATAATTTTTCTGAGACAAATTACTAGATGTAGAATCGTTGTTTGTGTGAACAAATTTAAAGCACTGACACATGTTGCCAAAGTGCCCTTCAGATATATCTACCAATTTCCTTCTTTCAAACCTCTTTCTTTCATTTATTTTTATAAAGTTTTTCTCTGCCTCATATCATCATTTATTATATTCATCAACTTTTCCTCCATCCATATTTACTGGTTTGTGTTTTGTCTTTGTTTATAGCCTACATATTTAATCCATCTGAAATTTATTTTGCCATCATGAGAGGAAAGTTCTTTCTAATCCACTCTAAATGGTTATTCACCAGGCCAGTTTACCCCACTGATTCACTATGCAGTCACTACTTTATTTATATAGCATTATATTTGGGCTATAATATTAACATAATTAAAAGCATGAGTTTTGGAATCAGGCCTGATTCAAATTCATTCCTCCTGCCCCTATGACCTCAGGCCCATCACCCAACCTATTGAAGCTTCAATTTTCTCACCTGCAAAGCACTTAACAAAGGACCTTGCATGTATTAAGTGCTCAATAAATATCAAACATTAGTAACCTTTTCAATAAGATCTCAGAATGACCACCCCCCCAATTCTACATCTGCATTTGATTTGTTGTCACTCCAACATTGAAAAATAGTTTGGACAATTTCCCCAATAGCCTGAAGCTAGTGAGGCAACTTTCCTTACATCAACTATGCTGCACAGAATGCAGTGACAGCTCGAGGGGAGCCAAAGTCACTACATTTCCCCACTAAGCTTCTGGCCTCCCCTTCTGGCCTGTCAGTATGAGCCACCACAGGCTGACAGCAGAGCAAGAGGGATCCACAACCACAGATCAACACTTTGGCTCCCCCAACCCCTGCAAAACACAGTCTTGCTCCAGACTCCTCCCTACCTGGAGAGGACCACTTGTTTTATTCCATGGCTTAAAGTATTTATTTTTCTTTAGAGAAGAACTAGTGTCACTACACTTTAAGTCTTGGATAGTTTAGACTTCAAGAGAAAATGGAAATGAGGGAGAGGAGAGTTTTCATTGGTGTAATTAATTCAATAAACTGTCCCAAACTCAAATGATTTCTAAAGACAAAAATGATAATAATAATAATAATAACTTGGCAAAATAAACCCAAGCAGTTAAATCTGAGGCATAAATCTTGGTTATGAACCTCCCTATCTCTCTCTTAAATCATTACACTCCACTCTAATATTTTCTCTGCACAGAGGTGAGAGGCAGCTTGGAGTTAGACTTGGAGTTAGACTTAGCTGGGTTTAAAGAATCCCAATTCCAATGATCAGTGACTGTGTGAACCTGGGCAAAATAATGGGTTTGCTCATCTATAAAATGGAGATAAAGCTGCTGACCTCACAGAATTACAGTATTCTCAAATCCCCTAACATAGAAGATACTCATGAATGGTAAGACTTGCTCCTATAATCATTGGCACTTCTGTGTACAAATTATCTGCTCTATATTGTGTTAGTTAAGGTCCTAGGATTTGAGAGCTAGAAGAATATATGTAGATCCAATCATCTGACTCTTCATTCTGCTCAGGAGGAATTGAGAACCACCATAGCGGTCAAAAGAAACCTGTCTTCTAGCCTAGTTCAGTTTATTAATTTTGTGTCTACTATATGCCATATGATGGAGGAAGGTATGAAACAGAGAATAAGACAGTCTTTTCCCTTGATCAGCTCACATTCAATATCCCCTCTGGATATCCACTCTCCCCCACTACTTCATAAAATCCTCAACTAGAAAGACTGTGTCTGCCACCACCTTCTAGATGCCCATAAAAGCCGAAGTTCCATGATGCATACAATAGATACAATACATTTTGGAAAGAACTGAGATACACCTTTATTTTCATATCAGATCTGTTCTAGATGGATAAAACCATTTCCCCAAATAACACAGTTCTCACACTACAACTTGCCTTATTCCCTTTCCTTAGCCTCAATCCAGCCCCACAGAGTAAGAGAATCAGAATCCAGGGCCCTCAGGCCTCTCATGACACCATCTCTTCTCTGTCTCTCTGACAACCTAGAAAAATGCAACAGAGAATGTGGGGCAGTCCACTCTCTGAATAACAGGCAAGAGCTGCTTTTGTGCATTCCCCATACTGGATGCCAGTAGCATAAGGGCATTATAATTAAGTGCTTGACTTCATTATCTCTTCTTTCTGAGCCTTCATGGTTCCATCACTTTTATCCATCAAGCCTCAGATTTCCTATTTAGGCCTTTGCTTACAATGTTTCCATATTTGCTGCACTATCAACTAATAACTGCAAAGAATTCTCTATAAGCCAACCAGGCTTTCCTGGCCAACTACCCTGGGGTCCAAGTGGCTTCTTCATTTTGGCAGATGGTACCCAGGACTTCCAGAGTCTTCCAGTAAGCCTCAAGGCGATTGCAAGCCACTTCCAAATTGCTTACTCCCTGTGTGCATATTCCCATCTCCTTCCTCTGGCTAGAGTTGAGAGAGCCAGGGAGTGAGGTCTCTCTACCTCTGAAAAGGATCTACCTCTGCACATAGTCATAATTTGATGCCTCTCTCTGGGATATAGATAGGGAATTATTGAGCCAAGAGTTTATTATTGAGCTTAGCATGAATATACAGTGAGAAGAGTTGAGCACAAAACCAAATGTTCCAAGTGTTCCTAATTCCATGTGTTTTGAAGTGCCTGGAGCAGGAATTTTATGGAAGAGGGAGAAAGACTCTTCCCTGGTGGTAAATTAAGGCTACATCTCTTTAGCTTTGGATCAAGATCAGGCCCTGAGCCGTCAACTAATCCCATTTTCTCTTTATTTTCTAATTGCATTCTTACCAACCAGGCTGAGCCTTGTTTTCATAGTAGAGGAAGCTTTGCTAAAAAGCTTCTCTGTTCTGAGGCTCCCTCCAAAACATGTCTTGGCTTCCCAGGGTAATGAACCCTTTTATAATGAACGCTTCGCTTTAATGCACACTCTCTTTGGTTTCCAGGAACTGCCTTATAATTATTCGGCTCGGTATTGCATGTCAGAGGTTTGCTTCGCCTTTAATATTTTATGAAGAAATTCATATTTTGACAGTAAAAATATTTAACCCAGAGGACCTGAAACCCAGACTATTATTTTGTAAAGTAGCCATCGAGCTGCACACTTGTACGCCCCCGTTTTCCCCCAGTGCATACTCACACTCTTTGATACTCTCTGAGCAGACCCAACCACATGCTGTCCAGATGGAAACCTGGCTGTATCATTACATTATATTGAAATAACCCAATACCACCTGTTTCTGTTGGGGTTCCTGCCAACATTTTCCCATAAAACATTTATTTTGCTAATATTTTAGTTGGTCACCACAGAAGGACACTTGAAGTTAAAGATTTACCATGTGTTGCAGCCACTCAGAGCCAAGAGAGGCAAAAAAAAAAATAAAAATAAAAAGGCCTTCGAAACCAAGCAGTGGAGTTGGAGAAGAGCAAATGTCTACCTATTGTTTGCAAAGGTGAAGGCCTCACCTAGCATGATGCAATCTCATTCACAGGGATTTCAAAACAAGGATTTTTTAAAATATATATATTTTTTTAATTTTTTACAGAGAGGAAGGGAGAAGAATAGAGAGTTAGAAACACTAATGAGAGAGAAACATCAATCTGCTGCCTCCTGCACACTCCCTACTGGGGATGTGCCTGCAACCATGGTACATGCCCTTGACCGGAATCAAACCTGGGACCCTTGAGTCCGAAGGCTGATGCTCTATCCATTGATCCAAACCAGTTAGGGCAAAACAAGGAATTTTTGGCAATCTTCATAGAATGAACTACTCTAATGTCTTTGGTGCTCATCTTTGAATCATAAAAATATTTTCAGCTTTATAAGGAGACTTTCCTGCTTCTTGGCAAATTTTCTCCCTCCAAAAATGTTGCATTTAGGAATATGTTCATAGAGATGGGAGATTAACTTATTTGGCATATAGAAACACAGGCAAATACTATTTTCATTCCATCAAGAACAGGAATGTTCCTGAATATGATGTTCAAAGTCATTAGATGCCCTTGGAAGCAGAAGCAATGAACTTATCTTCAGGATTGAGCAACCAATTGGACCCCTTGGGAACCTTAACCAAGTTGTTCAATGTTTTGTTTCCCTTTATTTGTCCTCTGCTACTACATAATCACTTGTTATAAAATACAGAATTAAAGCTTAACTAACTCAAACATTGGGAAGCCATTGAAATCATTTGCCATGGGTGTCACTTGGAACTGCCTGCACCTAGTTGAACCTTTAGAAGAAAGGCCTTTATAATCTACATCCTGCACTTCTGAAGCTGAATCCAGCTCCCCAGCTAGCTTTAGTTCACACCAGCATTGTTATCTTCATTTTTTCCTGCACTCTGAACCCCCTCTGAAAAAAATTAATGGAGTTTTGACTACAGATGTTTAACTTCTCCAATCTTTAGATCTCATGGTGCCTGGAATCTCCATGAGATTTTCCCAGAATTCTGATTCACTGCAATGTGCTATTCCTTTCTATTATTGTAATTGGTGATTCAATTACAAAGGTTAACTGCATGGCCTTTGTCCCCCTCCTCCCCCATTTAATTAGGAGGCTGGCTCTCCCCCTGACCTTCTAGACTGACTAATCACTAAAAGCCAGAGGAAAGGAAAAGGATGCTGTTAGCCTGGAGCCCCATTCATGTAATGTGTCCATTTTTCAGCTCAAGGAGTTCTTTCACACCACAATGCCCATTTTGCATTGTAAAAGTAATTTATATTTTAGATATTTGTTTTAAAAGTCAACTTGTAACCTGTAATGGCTGTAGCTATAGATTAATAATCACAAGTAAATCAATGTATCTGTCTTGACAGCCCCCATTCATGTTCACATATCCTCCCTGAAGACAGATTATCATATAATTAAGTGGTCCATTTTTCAGCATATATGGGCTGCACAAAAGACAGTGAAACAATGAATTTGGTGTGTGCTTTGGTTCAAAGCAGGAAACACTGAGTAATCACCTTTTTTATGAAAGCACTTGATCTTTAAATTGATATTTCTCCCCAACAGATTATAATTTTGTTCAAAGAAGTGCTGAATGGAGCATAGAAAACCTAAACGTGGCCCCTCTGTTACTTGCTCTTATAGTTTATGTCCAACTGACAATATCAGCTGACTGCCATTGAGATGGTGGAAAGAATTACGTTTGATTTTCTGCCAACACAGTCTTGATTTTTTTTCGTCTTTCCCAAGATCCTGAATCTAAGTTCAAATAAATTTACAAATATCATTTGTGACTCTGCATCATTCTACTTTCAGAGAATCTCAACTTTATGGATGGCATGAGCCAGGACGGGTGGTAACTCAGCCTTAAATATTAAGTCTGCTCCCAAATCAGGAAAGTTTCCCTTAAGGACAGATGCCACATTTAGCCAATAAAAATACAAGATGCCCAGCTAAATTTGAATTTCAGAGGTATAAATATGTCTGATACAGCAAATTATTCACTGTCTATCTGAAATTCAAATTGAACTGAGCGTCCAGGAGTCTATCTGACAACTCTATACCCAAACAATCAGTCTCTGCCCTAGTCATCTCTTTTTTCTCCTTCCTCCAAAGGAACGTATCCAATCTGGACAGCTACAGCAACAAGCTTACACAGGTTACTGATGGCTGAAAACTAGGAGGGCTGAGAAGTCAATATCCATCATCCTTTCCATTGTTTATTTGTATTCGGTGTTGATTGGACTGTTTCCCTCTTCATGATTAAACAGCTCTCTTAATCGTTGCCTCAATTCCTGGAATCCTTTATCAAGAGCAAGGACAATCTCTGTCCAGTCTGAACAAGGAAAAATGGGAAACTTATGCTAATATTTAAAAGCTTTTTGTTTACCCTGCCAGCATCCATCAGAGTGTGTGTATTGGGTTGATTAATCATGAGAAGATACAATGGTTTCTGATGCCATCAGATCTGTTCTTTTTGAGCACTGACAATGTGCCCTTTCTTCCCCCACAATGTCCTTCCTGTGCTTCAAGCTCAGGTCTAGACCCAGGGAGAAGGCTGGAGCTGCCATGTAGGGCAGAGGGCCTTGAGGCCAGGCTGCAGAGGGAAGACACCCCATGACCAAGTAGTCAACCTGGAACAGTATCCTGGCTCTATAACAGCAAAATCTCCCCCTCCATCATTGGCCATCTCCCTTCCTTTCCAAGGCTAGGAAAAAAGATCTTCCTGGCTCTCCTCCTATCATCCTCTTCCTTCATGCCATAGAGGGCTACTTGAGACTGAATCTGAAATGATCACTTCTCAGAGGAAAGCAAAGCTAAGAATCTACATTAAAACAAGAAACCAAGAGGACAGACTGAAAACATGAATCTTTTCTTTATAGCACTATTGAATGGATGAGAATCAATACCAATTTTAAATGTTTCCATTTCACATTTAAAATGTTTTATATTTGTCTATTAGTTTAGAATTAAAAGAGCATGTTCACTTACCTTACTTTATACCACAGGAATTTATTGTTCAAAAGAAACTTAAGAGCACTGTGATCAATCTCTAAAAGGCTTGAAATGGTTTCCTTAGCCAAGTGGTCCCCAACCAGCAGCAGCAGCACCACCCTGGGTCTTGTCAGACATGTACTTTCTCAGGCCCTTTGAAGGAGATATAAGGTAAATAATTGTTCAGGTGATATGAGGACCTGCTAACTCAGAACCTCTGTTGGAACAAGACCCCCAGAGGGTTTCTATGCACCCTCTAGTTTGAGAACCACTTCCCAGCCTACTAGAGACCTCCTGGTTAGCCCAAGTATCTCTTCACCATCTGACCCAAACCGTGGCACTTTCAATCACTGTTTGTAGAGTAAATATGCTATTATCTCTCTTTGTCAGTGTTGATATTGGCACTTCAGATTTCTGTGCCAGACTTAAGAATAGATCATTAAGGTAAACGTTTGCCATGTCAAGAATATGTTCTCCATTTATCACTCTTTACATCCCCTCTCCATGAGACCCACTACCTCTGTGCATTTCAGAATATTCCTCCAACCTCACAAGCCTCCCTTTTGAGACATCCCACAATCCCTCTCCATACCCTCTTCAACAAAATGCTGCCCTTTTTCATCTTAACCTCCAGCCTGTATCACTTCCAGCCTCGACATTCACCCATCCCACTCTCTCTCTTCAATTTCCATTTTTTTCACAGTTGCCAAAGCTCCTCTCTCATCTATAGACTCACTCTATGCACCATCCTTCACCCAACACCCTCTCTCCATCTCAGAAACTGTAACCTGTCTCCTCACTTTCCCACTCCGACCCTGTGCTCACTTTCTCTCCTGAGTAAGCACCATCTCTTTTGCCACATGTTAGCCTTACTCTCCATACCTGACTGCCCATCCCATTTCCATTGTCTTCCCAATGGCTCTTGTTCTACCCCCAGGACAGGAATTACCAGCCTAGACCCATTTATTTCTCCCCTGCTCTGACATCGCTATTCTTTGGCTTTTATTTCTGCTGTAAGTGAAATATTTTTTTCTCTGAGGTCACAGTCTTTCCAAGCTTTCATATTCATTCCTTTTTATTACCTACCCATCAGTTTACATTTAAAATAAAGTTGAGTAAATACGATAGTTGATTTGAAGAGAGATATAAGATTATTGTTCAGGTTATGGGAGGAAAACCATGAATTGTAGAGGTGGTAACCGAACAGATGCTGATGTAAAATGCTGATGCAACAGGAGAAAGGGGCACTGGGGAAGCAGGAAGTGTTAAGTATTGTGAGGAAGTATCCAGGCATAGACACAAGCACAATGGGAATGCCCATGTGGGAAAAACAAACATTTTGAACCTTTCTTAGGTCAAAAATCATGTTGAGAATCTAATAAAATCCAACAACAGTGTTTCTTAAAAACATAAACAACAAACAAACATGTAAATAAGTAAAAGTTTGTGTTTATTCCAGGGACTGGGAACTACTCATGAAGCCCAGTAGATGATGAGGTTCAGAGACCCTGGCAAAGAAATATGATAACTTTGGACCAGTCAGAAAAAGATCAATACCAGCAAATGTGAGAGAACTTAGGCTTCATCCTAAGGAGTCAAGTAAGACCTTGAGAGGGGAAGTGTATGTTTTCAAATGTCCAGTTTTATTTACTTTAGCACAACACATGCCACCGTTGAGTATGATTTTGTAAAAACCATGTTTTTATTTCAGAAACTCTGGGCTAGCGATGTTGGCTTGAGGCCAGAAAGACCGAGCACTAACGTATTTTGAATATGATGTCACAGATAAAGTACAGGAAACGATTATCACTGGGCAGATAAAAGGAAAACATCTTAAAAGAGAATATAAACTTCTTAACCTATTCTAGAGGTATCATGGAGAACATTTCTGTGCACCAGAGAAAGAAAATTCCGTAATGTGTATAAGTTGTGGTTTGCATGTGTGGAAGATTAGATAAAAAGCCACACCTGGATTGCAAATGTATTGGTCCTATCTACCTAGTGCTAGTCCACCAATCCAGAACAATTATGATTTTTGTGTTTTCAGTGTGGTAGTATTATTTCACATGTATTCAGACATTGTTATATGCCAAGCACTTCACATGCATTATCTCATGTAATCCCCTCATTACCTCTGAGGCTGATACTCATGCAAATGAGGAGTTGAGGCCAGACAGCTTAAGTGAAGAATGGCTTAAGTCAGTGGTCGGCAAACTCATTAGTCAACAGAGCGACCAACTGTGGCTCAAGAGCCGCAGTTTGCCAACCACTGTCTTAAGTGAAGAATGGTAGTTCATCCTCCACCAAGATTAAGTTAAACAGCCTGACCCCAGAGGTCCATTCTGGATCCAGAAATGGTTCTCTCTCTCAAAAACCAACATGGCTCAAACCAGACCCACAAACCATAATTGGATTATGCAGTTGGAATCTGAGAAACAGGAAAGTGCAAATGGTCGAAATAATGAGCACTCATTAAGCTCCTCAAAAAGAACAGCATGGCCTTTCAAGGCAGCTCCTACAAACATGTTTTGTTTGAAGGCAAGAACTATGAAGTTAGGCAGGACATTAAGGATGTGATGATTGCTTTTAAAGATCTTGGTTGTTTTCCCCCAATAATCGCTCCTCCACTTGTTTTCCCAAAGAGAATATGGAGGTGCTCACTTATTAAAAAATAAACTTACTCCCATGTCCACCCCAGAGTGAGATCAAATGGCCACTATGGGAATGATATGAAAATGGAGTCATTTCCCTGAAATTCCCAAGGGTGCTTTTTTGCTTTTAAGAGCAATGAAATCACCTTATACTAGTAATTTATTATTTCCACCAGTTATTCAAATATTTTGTCTACATGTTGAAAAATTAGTCCTTATTCAAACAAGTTTTGCTTTTAGAACAAAAGCATTCTAAGTATTCAGTAAAACTAGGACTCGAGCAAAAGGATACACAGAAAGATAAATTAAAGATGCATGTTCTTCTTTCCCTTAGATAAGAAAACTTAAAAACTTTTTAAATAAAAAATAAAATACTATACCTCTCTTCAACAGACATTGGGTTTTACCACTGGACTGGATGCCTAACCTCAAGGACAAAGGTTCATTTCAGCTGAATATCACTTGCTTGCCCATTGCCTGATTTCTGTGCTAAGTAGGTTCAATCACTTCTGAAAATGGTGGTTCAGGCTTGTATTCTCTTATCCCTGGTATTCGTAGCCTCAGACAATAATGGTATGAAGACAAACTTTATTAAATGTAGCTTGTGACTGGCATTATCAGAACAAATTATAGTTTATTGTTCAACAGTTGTCATGTTAGAGATGTTTTCTATGGCCACAGTTGTCATGTTTATCTGGATAATTGTCTGTTTCCCATCCAAGTCATAGATTTGCCATTAGACAAGAAGAAAAGGGAAATGGGAAGGAACAGTAAGGTGCATAAGAGGAGGCTTCCTGATTTTCTGTAGAGAACAAAGTGAGGACATGAGACAAATTACTATACCCAGAAGTATAATGTTTTCCCTTCTAGAACTTCTGTGCCCTTGGTAAAAGTAGATGGAGACATAACTAAAATTAAGCATCTTTTCTTCCTGGAAAACAGGGTCAATTATACTTTTTAAGAAAATACCTCTTACTAAACTAAATATTTCCATACTGTCCCCAGCAACCTGTCCTTCCATAGAGAAAATTATGTAGAACAAGCATGTCAAACTCGTGACCCGCAGGCTGCATGTGGCCTACAACATGAATATTTTTGCAGCCCAGCCAATGTAACAGTATGTAAGAAAATGTTTTAATAACAGCTTTGTAACTTAGCCCATTTGGAGAATCCAGCATAGGTAAACACCTACACTGCTGCCTCGCACAACAATTTCAAAACTACAACTAAAAGACAGAATGGACATCATCCAGAACCACAGGAAAGCTGGCTGAGTGAAAGTTCTACAGCTAGAAGGAAAGAGAGGGGCTCACAGAAACCCAGAGGAGCTGCAAAAAGCTGAGGTATGGAGACACGTGCGCTGAGAGAGCGGGTGCCAGAGTACCTGGCTGGCTTTCTCTGGTGGGAGGGAAACGGAGACTCCCAATGGCATTGAACCCCTTATCTTAAAACATTAAACCCCAGATCCAGCTGAAACTCATACGGGGGGAGTTTGGACTGTGAAAAGGGAGAGGTGCACGGAAATTTAGGGGAGTCGCAAAATATCAGAGGTCTGCTGGCACGCACGGCGCGGCGCAGAGGACAGATTGCTGATTGTGCTGCTGGCTTTCGTGAGTGGGCAGGAGACAGACCCTCCCAACTGTTCCACTTCTGACTCCACTAAGCCCCTGTTTCAGGCAAAACCCTGGGGACCTAGACTCGTGTGGTCCTGGAGTGCAGGGGAGCCGGAAAGGCAGCGGTCTAGAGGCACTGCGGGTGCACACACAGCATTACCCAGTCACGTGAGACTCAGGGGCTGTGGAGGGCGGGGCCAACTAGAAGGCAAGGTGGTCCCTTAAGCCCTGAGACTCCACCCATCCCAAACTCAACAGAGGCTTCTTCGGTTTTGCAAGTCTGGTATCATAAGGCTGAATCCAACACAGAAGTTCCCCCAGCGTAGTGAAAATGCCAAGACAAGGGAAGGGATCACAAACAAAAGAAATGGAGGGAAAAAAACAACTGGATATAGTGTTCAAAACCACACTTATAAGGTTTTTCAAGAATATACTAGAAAAGATGGATAAACTTAGCGAGTCCCAAGAGGAGATGAAAAGGGACCAACTAGAGACACTGACTGAAATAAAAAATATTATACAGAGTCCTAACAGCAGACAAGAGGAAGGCAAAAATCAAGTCAAAATTTTGAAATATAAAGAAGCAGAAAACATTCAACTGGAAAAGCAAGAAAAGAAAAGAATCCAAAAATGTGAAGATAATGTAAGGAGCCTCTGGGACAGCTTCAAGCGTACCAACATCAGAATTGTGGGGGTGCCAGAAGAAGAGAGAGAGCAAGATACTGAAAACCTATTTAAAGAAATAATGATTGAAAACTTCCCACATCTGGTGAAAAAAATAGACTTACAAGTCCAGGAAGCACACAGAACCCCATATAAAAGGAATCCAAAGAGGACCACACCAAGACACATCATAATTAAAATACCAAGAGCAAAAGACAAAGAGAGAATATTAAAAGCAGCAAGAGAAAAACAATTCATTACCTACAAGGGAGCGCTCAGACCACTGTCAGCTGATTTCTCAACAGAAACGATGCAGGCCAGACAGGAGTGGCTAGAAATATTCAATGTGATGAATAGCAAGAACCTACAACCAGGAATAATCTATCCAGCAAAGCTATCATTCAGAATTGAAAGGCAGATAAAGAGCTTCACAGATAAAAAAAAGGCTAAAGGAGTTCATCAACTCCAAACCAGTATTATATGAAATGCTGAAAGGTACTCTTTTAGAAGAGGAAGAAGAAAATGGTAAAAGCCAAAAAATTATGAACAATAAATACATATCTATCAACAAGTGAATCTAAAAATTAAGTGAATTAAAAATTTGATCAACAGAATAAGCTGGTGAATATAATAGAATCAGGAGCACAGAAAGGGAGTGGACTGATCATTCTCAGAGGGTGAGGGGTGAGGGGTGTACAGGGAGAGACTGGACAAAAATCATACACCTATGGATGAGATCAATGGGAGGGAGGTAAGGGCAGAGGGCAGGGTGGGAGCTGGGTGGAGGGGTGCTATGGAGGGGAAAAAAAGATAAACAAATGTAATAATCTGAATAATAAAGATTTAATTTTTTTTTAAAAAAAAAGGTGGTGCCCATTCACCTGGAGGCAGGGAAGAATCAAGGAAGAATTTCAAAATCTTTTTATACAATTAAAGAAAGGGATCAGTGACGGGAAGGAGTGAGGACAGAGATCAAGACGTTTAAAGTTTGCTATTTAAGTTCAAAATAAATCACAATAAAAAGGAGTACAGGGTTTGATTTAAAAAAAAAAACTTTTGTAACTTAATTTGTACAATATCCTGTTATACATAATTATTAAGAACGAACTAAATGTTTGCTAATGACTGATCACTATAATTGTGTTGCATTCCCTTATATACCTCATGCGCAGATGCACCATTTCTCTCCACTAATACCAGCAGTGAATATTTTAACAGCAAATTGCCACATCATTAATCTTGCACTGATTTGTTTGGTGTGGCAAGAGGAAATATTTTGCTTTCAGAGAACAAGAAAAATAGTTTTACTTGCATTATACTTATTAATTTGTGCAGTTACTCAGTGTCTGATAAGTTAATGTTCAAGGAAAAATATTAATTTTTATAAAAATGTTCTATTATTTTATGTTAACGATTACTTATTTATTTTAGCCCTTTGTATTCAGCATGTCTCTATTGAAGTAAACCTATGTTTCTATGAAAATTGAAGCTTTTGTTCTTTTGCAGCCCACATAAACTTAAGCCTTATTTATTTGGCCCACATTAGCCTTTGAGTTTGACATGCTTGGTTTAGAAGGAAGAAGAGTTATAGTATGTAACTTCTTCAAATTGAGGAAGGGTCAGAGAAAATGGGAAAATACTCTAAGAAATTAACTTGGTAAAGAAAGACAATAATTCATCCTAACAGCTTCTGAAACCTCACTCAAAGCGTAAGTGGTGCCTGGAAGCCAGAGTTTCCACGCAGACAGCATTAGCATTCAAGCACACTAGTGTGTAGGGAATTATTTTTCCCTGTCATCTGTTTATCGAAACTACCTTCAGTCTCCAGCACACAGTAAGTGCCCAGTAATTAGCTTTCGAATAAACAGGAAGTCACCTCATAGAGCATCTAGCATAGACATAAGTTCTCTTTTTAGTAATTATCAGGTTTTAGATGTGTTAAAATTATTTTAAAAATCTGGTTTGGGTCAGCAGGTTTGGTAAGCCAGCATCATAAAAGAAGTTTGAGGAGAACCTTTGTTCTGACCTTTTCTTCACATTTAAATGTCTCTGAGTTTGACAGGAGGTATCAAGAGATTTGGAAAAGGTCATCCCTCTTGCCTGAGTAGCTCAACTTCCACTTATCTACTTCAAAAAAGTAATAAGGGGTGTGCAGAGATTTATGTGTGGAGATGTTCACCATAGTACTATTTAGAATTATCGCTGGATATACATGTCCAGCCAAAGGGTCAAGTTTAAATTAATTTGGGATCATGGTACAGACATGCAATAGCATATCAGTGACCATTTACACATGATGTTTTTAAAAGCTTTTTTAATGGCATACAAGATATTTCATGATATAATGATAAATGAAAAAAGGCAGGATACAACACAATTGAAACAATATAATCCTTTCCTATCTATAATCTATAATCTATAATAGAAAGAGCTTTAGAAAGACATACATAAAGAGTACATCAGAAGTTAACATAACATTCTATAATTGTTAACTGTTTAAACCAGGTTAGACAGTCTAATCCTGGGGAAAACAGCATATTCTAAATTCCAGCACTTCCCATCATATTGATGAAACATGGTTCCTAGCCCACCTGCTATCACAGTATTTTCTCTATGTTTTCTTCAAAGTTTCAGTGCATTTACCCAAATACCAGTACTTATAATCTGTGTGACCACAGGACTTAATGATGAGGAGACTTGCTCAGGAAGTGAAAGTGGCAAGGGGAGGTAGGAAGAGTCAGACCTCAGCCTGAGTTTGCCATTGACTTGCTGGACAAGTCACTTAACCCTTTCAAGCCTCTCTGGTTCATTTGCATTATAATAGGTGACTTTTAAATTCTCTTCCAGCTCTAAAGTCCAAGAAATAATTGCCTCTTTCCCTGGCCCTACCCATGCTGTTCTAGGAAGTCATTGAATGAACTGCATTTGAAATGTGAGAGACTTCACCCTAACCAGTTTGGCTCCATCAGCTGAGGACTAAAGGGTCCCAGGTTCAATTCCTGCCAAGGTCACATATCTCAGTTGCAGGTTTCATTCCCTGTCCTGGTAGCTGTATGCGGGAGGCAACCAATCAATGTGTCTCTCTCACATGGATGTTTCTCTCTGTCTCTCCGCCTCCCTTTCACTCTCTAAAAATCAATGAAAAATATCCTTGGGTGAGGATTAACAAAAAAATGTAAAAAATAAAATGTGAGAGACCTTACATTTACAGAGGGAAAGAATGACTGTCCCATAAACTCTAAAGGACAAGAGAAGCCAACCACAAACACTTTGGCCACTAAACAGTCATTTTCCACCTTTCCCCTGTCTTCTGAACCTAAACCAGGAGATCTGCGTAGAGTCCTGCTCTCCCCATAAGAGATGATTTTTAATAGACAGTTTTCTACCAGAAGGGAAACTGGATATGTTCTTACGAACAGAGACCCTCTGCCCTTTCTGGGCCACAGCTACCTTTGAGAACCTACAGAAAGTGTTGACCTTCTTTTCAGAAAAAAATATTCTTTCATATCAAATTATTGCTGACCTTTCTATGGAGTCACAGACAGCCTAACATCCTTAGGGGCCCTTGGATGCAAGATTAAAAATCTCTGGTAAGAAAAATACTGACTTATTCAACAGAATCCCAGACATTTTTAAAGTATGCTGACTTTTCAAAATCTTGACAACTAGAAATAATCCATGAAACTAAGGAGGCCTTTACAGGCCTTGTGACTTGGGAGAAAGGAAAGGCAGAGGTATAGCATAGTAAGACAGCCTTGGAGTAAACAACTGTCATGACTGCAATGAGGAGAGTAGGATCCAGAAACTACCTTTTGCTCCAGAGCCCATTTACAACTCATAAAGCTACAGCCATCACCATGGCAAACTTACCCTTCAGGAGAATTATAACCACTATGCATTAAGTAGTTAGAAGGCCCCATTATCTCACTTCATCCTTGCCACAACTCTCTGTGGCACTATTGCATTTTCATGGTACTCCATATCTCTCCATTACAAATGAGGAAACTGATGGTCAAGAAGCTTTGACTAATACACGCAACCAGCAAATATCAGGAGCAAATTTCACACCAGCTATGCCTGGTCCTATTATCCCACCTAAGCCTAACCATTACCAAGCAAGTTTCCGTACTTAGTCTGAGTTAGTTTCTTAGGAAACAAACACACACAAAAAGTTATGTTAAAACAGATCAGCCTGAACCACAAAACCAAAGCCTTCTTTAAAAACTCTTTTAACCATTCAAATTGAGGAAGTTACCCTGGTCACCATACTATGCACTATTAGTCAATGTGCATCAATTCCTCCACTACCTTCACCTGTGGTATTAGGTCTCTCTCTCAGCCCAGAGAATGCATAGCAGAATAATGGTGGAAACCAAAGTGAGACCTCTTCCATGGGTGTAAAGAGGACAGAGAAAAAAAGATCAGAATCCAAGAAGGAACCATTTTGGATTGAAAATAAGCTAGAGTGGATGGAAGACATACTCAAAGATCAGAAGAGGTAAGTAACTCTTAAAGATGCCAGAATAGTAACAGACAGATGAAGGTAAAGCAACCACACTTTCCCTTCCAGCTGACAGGTATTGGCTGTCCCTATCCAACTTAGCATGTTTTTAAAGGGGAAAGACGGACCAAAAGAAAAGGTCATCTTGAATTTGACAAGGAGTGAAAGGGGTTTACCTAACATGACAAGATTACATTTTCTGTGTCAGACATAATAGAAGCTCAAAATCAGAAGAAAGTCAGTTACAGAAAATAAAGACGACATTTTTTTTTTGCACTCCTACTAGGACATTCATATCTGCTACTTCTCAGTATCTTTCTGTGGCTCTAATACAAAATAAACACACTGTATTATTCTTACAGTTGTATTAAAGTGATTATTCTGTCATGCTAGCAATTTGGAAATAGTGTATAGAAATCCTAAAAATTATATGAAACAAGCTCAAAATTAAAGAAGGAATCCTCTAAAACCATGTCCCAAATTCCCATTAGCATACCCTCCTTACCACTCTCCTCTCATGACTTGTTATTTCAGAATTCAGGAGAATGTGAATGAGATGGAAGAAAAAAAGAGGACTTCCAGAGTAATTTACTTCCACCTAGATTGGCGAGAATTGAAGGTGGAAGGGCACTGGGCATAAAACTGTCAAAAGAAAAGACAGATTGCACCTCCCATTACCCTCAAGAACTGGTTTCAGTGCAAAAATAAAAACTCTCAGAATCCTTGACCAGGAATTCATTTAGTTTTTTCTCTCATCTTCAGAAAAGTCACCAGCTATCTGTGATCCCAATGAAATGAGAAGTTCCCCAATGAAGAAAATTCTAGAGTTACTCTCTGCATGACCTACAGAGCCCTACATTGGGTCTTCATAAAACTGATGAGAGAACCAAGATGGCAGCATAAGATATACATCTGTACGTGCTGCCTTTCACAACCACACCAAAACTACAACTAAAAGACAAAACAACTATCCCCCAGAGCCATAGGAAAGCTGGTGGAGTGGAAGTTCTACAACTAGAAGGAAAGAAAAAAGTGTATCCAGACCTGGTAGGATGTGCAGAGGCTCAAAAAGGCAGAGGTAGGGAGACGCGCGAGAATCGGGCTGGCGTGCGCTGTTGTTTTTCAATTGGGAGGGAGTTACAAGTTCCTGACTCTCAGAACTCCAGTTTCTGGTGAGATTCTGGGGATCCAGACTCATACAGGGAGAAACTGGACTGTCTGCCCTTGGGTCAGAAAGGGAGGGCGGCTCTCTCTCAGAGTTGCACACTGAAATCATTGTTTACTGCGCTGGGGCACGGGACACAGGACACTGAACAGAACTCAGCAGAGAGGGCTGACTGGCAGCCATCACTGTTTGTCAAGCCCTAGCCTAGTGACTCCCTGAGACCCCACCCCGTCCAATTTACAAACCCACCCAGTTGTGTGGAGACTTCTGCATATGAATGGCCTGCCCTCTGGTAGCTTAACCTAACAAATTGCAACTGGGTCAGACAATTCCAAAACTTCCAAACTCCAAGCAAGAGGAGAAATCAACTACAAAACTTTCAAACTCCAAGCAAACAGGAGAAATCTACAGATCTCCCTGTAGCTCCTGCTGGGTGGCCTCAGACACTAGCTGACTTGCATCTCCTTGGAGATGCAGAAACCAGTGTACCTAGAGGTTAGTGTGAGAGGACACTAGATTTCAACTCCTCACATACATAAGTGACACACTCAAGAGGCAGACTCAGTGAGCACCAAAGCCCCACTGAAGCAAGTTCTGCCCCATAGGGGTATCTCCAGCACAGCAGTTCTTCCATTAATAGACACAGCTAATCCTCACAGTCAATTGGCCTGGAGGTCAATTCCTCCCAGTGTACCAAGAGCAATCAAGGCTTAACTACAACAAGACTGTGAACCCAGCCCACAAAGGGGTGCACCAAGAGTGTCCACCTCAGGTGATTGGGGAGGTGGAGCTACTAGGCCCTAAGGACAACTAGCACACAAAGCCACTCCATCAACACTGGGAAGCAGCCAAAATGTGGAGACCAAGAAACATGTCATGAATGAAAGAAATGGAGGGAAGCAAATGACTGGACATAGAGTTCAAAACCACATTTATAAGGTTACTCAAGAATCTTCTACAAATCGCCGACAAACTTATTGAGACCTCTAAGAAACTTAGTGAGACCTTCAAAGATCTTAATGAGAATGCCAAAAAAAATGGGAAAGGATCAGTCAGAAATTAAGCATGCATTGTCTGAAATAAAGAATAATATACAGAAATCCAACAGCAGACTAGAGGACCCCAAAAATCAAATCAAAGATCTGAAATATGAGGAAGCAAAAAACAACCTAACAGAAAAACAAAAAGAAAAAAGAGTCCAAAAATGTGAAGATAGTATAAGGAGCCTCTGGGACAACTTCAAGCACACCAAAATCAGAATTATGAGAGTGCCAGAAGAAGAGAGAGAGCAAGATACTGAAAACCTATTTGAAGAAATAATGACTGAAAACTTTCCATACCTGGTGAAAGAAATGGACTTACAAGTCCAGAAAGTGCACAGAACCCCAAACAAAAGGAATCCAAACAGGACTACACCAAGACACATCATAATTAAAATACCAAGAGCAAACGACAAAGAGAGAATATTAAAAGCAGCAAGAGAAAAACAGTTAGTTACCTACAAGGGAATACCCATACAACTTTCAGCTGATTTCTCAACAGAAACTATGCAGGCCAGAAAGGAGTGGCAGGAAATATTCAACGTAATGAATAGCAAGAACCTACAACCAAGAGTGCTTTACCCAGCAAAGCTATCATTCAGAATTGAAGGGCAGATAAAGAGCTTCACAGATAAGAAAAAGCTAAAGGAGTTCATCACCACCAAACCAGGATTATATGAAATGCTGAAGGGTTTTCTTTAAGAAGAGGAAGAAAAATAAAAAGATAAAGATAAAAATTATGAACAACAAAGTGATAACAAATACATACCTATCAACAAGTAAATCTAAAAATCAAGTGAATAAAAAAATCCAATGAACAGAATAAACTGGTGAATATAATAGAATGAGGGGCATAGAAAGAGAATGGACTAACAATTCTTAGGGGAAAGGAGGAGTGAGGGGTGCAGGAAGAGATTGGACAAAAATCTTACACCTATGGATGAAGGCAGTGGTGGGGATGGGGTGGGGGAGGGGAGAATTAGGTGGAGGGTAGCTATGGGGCAGGGGAGAAAGAGGAATATCTGTAATAAACTGAACAATAAAGATTTATTTAAAAAAACTGATGAGCATTTGTAAACTTGTATCTGTGTGATCATTTTATTCATGTTAGTCTCCCCATTGGAAAATCAGTCCTAGGAGGGCAGTCTGTGATAATGTTACTCACCAATGTGCTCTCAGAAACTAGACAGTATCTGTATATAAAATCTGTTTTAAATTTATTTGTTGAATGAAATAATAAACACTTCATCTCAGGAACTGGAAATATTCTGTTATTAGATGTTTGCACTGCACATTAAGTTAAATAGTATTATTTGAAAGTAGACTTAGTTAAACTTACAGTTAAATATGTATATTACAAATTCTAGAGTAACCATACAAAAATTTTTTAAAAAGTAAACTTGCTATGCAAAGAGATGAGATAAAAATAAGTCATATAAATGCTTAATTAAAAACAGAGAAAGCAGAAAAACTAGGAGGGTGGACAAAACAAAAAGACAACAAATAGAAAACAGTTATGAATATGGTAGATATTAATCTAATTATATCAATAACCACTTTAAATGTGAATGGTCTAAATACACCAATTAAAAGACAGAAATAAATAGACAAAATCCAACTATATGTATGTTGTCTGTGAGAAACCCACTTTAAATATAAAGCGAGTTAAATACTGTATCCCAGGTTTCCTTCCTTTTCTTCTGCCTCTACTCTCTTATACATACACCACACACACACACACACACACACACACCTGGTAAAATAGAGCTAAGAATCAGTTACTTCTTACTCTCAATACATTAAATCTTGTAAAATTATTCAACCAAGATGCTCACAAAAAAATTAAGAATGCAAATTATCTCATACCTTTCTGTAAGCAATTCCTTTAAAAACTTATGGAAGTCTTATTCTTACATACACAGCCAGGATTTAACATGCAGTTGAAAATTAGTTTCTTAGGACAATGATGAAAGAAAAAACATGCAAATATGACCCACATGTTAGCTTTGATATCTGTCCCCCAGACCCCTATCAGGTTATCATTTCACACTTAAAAAATGACAACCTCTTGCTGTGTTGCTTAAAGAAAACTGAAATTTCACTTACCTAAATGAAAAGAAGACTGCTCCCAACATATTGATAATTAAATTGGGCATATTTTCTCTTCAAACTTATTACTCTTAATAATTTGCACATTTTTTTCTGTAAAAGAAAAAGAAACAAACTTTCTGAACCAAATCATCCACTAACCAAAACAATTTTAAACAACACATACAGAAAATACAAGGAAGGACATATAAGCATTTTTTAACTTAAACAACAAATGCCATATGGTTAATAATTTGTCAGTCAATTTTCAGTTAAACTAGCTAAGACTTGATCTTTGCAGTAATACTCTAATTATATGAAGCAATTTTAAAAGCTCTACATGAGAATAATAACTGTGCTTACAGCAAAATTTGCAAATATACAATTGATGTGTCATAATTTTGTCCACCTAAGTTTTGTTGCCTCTACAATTTTTTTACTGAATCAGTTGCCACCATATTCAAAATGAGAAATTTCACATGCTGTTTCCAGACTTCTGAAAAATAGGTCTCCATTTGGCAACAATGCTCTGAGCTAATAGTAACTGCTCCTTTGAGACAAGGCATGAACTATCCAGTTTTCCTCAGTCACCACCATTCTATATTGTTCCCCTGACAATGAAGCCCAGTGCCACTTTCAATTATCATCATACTTTTGCTGTTGTTTTTCTTGCAGTAAAATTTATTTTTTGTATTTATGTTTCTATCAAAAGTGGGAAGATATACCAGAGGATATCAAGTGTCTTATATTATCTGTGCCTGCTTCAATTATGTACATTCACTGACTAGTCCACATATCATTTGAATTTGCAGCCTATGTCCTATATAAACTCTGTATGTAAGTTAAGATGTGTAGGCCAGCAGTAAACCAGGGCTCATAGAACCTCTTTCAGGTAATAAGAGTAATCAAGAAGATGGCACTCCACATGGGGAGAATGAAAAGAGATTCAGAGGCAATAAACATTTTCTGAAAAATCAAGTTTCCTAGGGTTGGCCCTAATGAAATGCCACAGGCTAGGTGGCTTAAATAACAGAAATTGCTTTCCTCACAGTTATGGAAGCTAGAACTCCAAAATTAAGGTGCCAGCAGGCTTGGTGTTTCCTGAGGCATCTCTCTTTAGCTTGTAGATGACCATCCTCTTGCTGCTTCTTCACATGATTGTCTTTCTGTGCATGCATTCATCCCTGTGTCTCTCTTTGTATGTCCTAATCTCCTCTTCTATCAGGACACCAGATAGATTTGATTAAGGCCTGTTGTAATAGCTTCATTTTACATTAATAGCCTCTTTAAAGTTCTGCTCCAAATATATTCACATTCTGAGGAATGAGGGGTTAGGGCTCCAATATATAAATACAGGGAAGATACAATCTAGCCCATAACACTCCCTAAGTCTGTCTTTAAAGATATTTTTCTTCAAATATTTATCTTCCTCTTCATTCTTCTCTATTTCTTCTTTCTTTTCCTCTCCTCTCTCTCTCTCTCTCTCTCTCTCTCTCTCTCTCTCTCTCTCTCTCTCTTCTTTCCCTCTCCTCCTACCAAAATTCAATTTAAATTATACATATGTTAGAATGTTTAATATAGTCCCAGAATTTTTGGATAATCTATCCTGTTTTTGTTTTATTTCACTTTTTCTCATTCTTTTTCAATCTGGGTAATTTCTTTAGACCTAACTTTGAGTTCACTAATTCTTTCCTCAGCTATGTCGAATCTACTGATGAGCCTGTCAAATGCATTCATCATCTCTGTTATTGTGTTTTACATTTCTAGTATTTCCCTTTATTATTTTTATAGTTTCCAATTCGCTACTGAAATTATCCATCTGGCTTGCATACTGACTGTCTTTTCTATTAGAAATTTCAAAATATTATTTATACTTATTTTAAATCCCTGTCAAGTGATTCCAACATCTGTGTCACATTTGAGTCTGGATCTGATGACTGATTTATCTCTTGGAGATATACTATTTTTTCTAACCATTGTAAATATTACTAGAGGCCCAGTGCACAAAATTTGTGCACTGGAGCGGGAGTGGGGGGAGTTCCCTCAGCCCAACTTGCACCCTCTCACAGTCCAGGACCCCTTGGGGGATTTCCCCCTGCCGGCCTAGACTGGGCCTAAGCCGTCAGGCAGACATTTCTCTCATAGTCCAGGACCCCTCGCTTCCTGCTCCTTACCACTTGGCTTGCTGCTCCTTCTTTAGTGCTGCTGTGGAGGTGGGAGAGGTTCCTGCCAACACCCGCTGCACTCACCAGCCATGAGATTGGCTCCTGTGTTGAGCTTCTAACCCCTAGTGATCAATGTGCATAATAGCGACCAGTCATTCTGGTCATTCCATCATAATGGTCACTTAGGCTTTTATTATATAAACTAAAGGCCTGGTGCATGAAATTTGTGCACGGGGGGGGTGTCCCTCAGCCCAGCCTGCACCCTCTCCAATCTGGGATCCCTTGCACAATTCAGGACTGCTGGCTCCCAACTGCTTGCCTGCCTGCCTTCCTGATTGCTCCTAGCTGCTTCTGCTTGCCAGCCTGATCACCCCATAACCACTCCCCTGCCAGCCTGATTGCCCTAACTAGTTTCCCCTGAAGGCCTGTCACCCCTAACTGCCCTCCCCTGAAGGCCTGGTTAACCCTAACTGCCCTCCATTGCAGGTTTGGTCACCCCTAACTGCTCTCCCCTGCAGACTAGGTCCCACCCAACTGCCCTTCCCTGCAGGCCCAGTCATCCCCAACTTCCCTCCTCTGCCAACCTTGTTACACCTAACTGCCCTCACCTGCAGGCTTGATCACTCACAACTGCCCTCCCTTGCAGGCCTGATTCCTCTTAACTGCCCTCCCCTGCTGGCCAACTTGTAGGGGCCATCTTGTGTCCACATGGGGGCAGCCATCTTGTGTGTTGGAGTGATGTTCAATTTACATATTACCCTTTTATTAGATAGAATACTAGAGGCAAATGCACAAAATTTGTGCAAGAATAGGCCTTCTTTCCCCAGTTGTCGGCACGGGCTTCCCTCTGGCACTTGGGAGCCAGACTTCCCTCACAGCACCACCTTCATCTGGAAGGTCGTCTGGAAGATGTCTGGAAGGACATCCTGTCTAATTAGCATATTATGCTTTTATTATTATAGATAGCTTTTGATAAACCTGTAAAGAGAAATCAGAAGTCTAAAATAACTTTGATATCAGAATCTGAAAGGTTCATTCAAGAAAATAATATTAATCATTAAAAATATTGAAAAAATGTACAAAAATATATGACTAAATGGGGTTTAACTTCCCAGTAGAAGTGGTTTAATATTAGAAAAATGAATTAATATAATCTACCACACTAAGAGATTAAAAAAGAGAGGAAGAAAAATAGCAGTGGAATAGATGGACATGCCCTGAGCCTTGTCTCTGAGCAGACAGAGAGAACAACCAAGTGTAGCACTAGGAGTGTTTGTTGGTGAGTTAAGGAACAGTTATACTCCAGGAGAAGGTGGGAGACTGCTGGATGGGGACCCCCTGACCAGGCAGCCCTCACTGTTGCTGGGTTCCCTCCTGGAGCTGCCAGATTAGATGCGGAGACTGCGCCATCTTGAAGGGAAAAGTGGAGGTTTATGAAATCTTGAAAATCTATAGCTGTGGCACCCACCAAACAGCTGCAAGCCCCAGAACACCAGTCCCCAGTTGACGCAAATATTCGGATTCAGAGGAGCTCTACATGCCACACAGAAAGGTCAGATTTGCTTGGGATAAGGAGAGAGAGAACTAAATAATCAGACATCCGGAGAAGAGAAACATGGGCAGACAAAGAAACAGCCTGCATAGGAATGAAAATCAGTCATCATCAGAAAAGGAAGTAAATAAAATGGAGGCAAGCAACCTGCCAGAGAAAGAATTCAGAAAAATGGTCATAAGGTGGCTGAAAAGAATGAATGACAAATTCGACAATATGAGTAAGAACCAAGAGGAAATGAAGAAGAACCAAGAAGAAATGAAAAATGACATCACTGCTGTAAGAACTCAATAGAAAGCATCAAAAGTAGACTAGAAGAAGCAGAGGACTTCATCAGTGAGCTAGAAGACAAGGTAGAAAAAAATATCCAAATAGAGCAGCTTCTAGAAAAAAAAATTTTTAAAGCAAGAGGAGAGCCTAAGGGAACTTTGGCACAACATGAAACAACATAACATCCTCATAATAAGAGTTCCAGAAAGCAAGTAAACTAAGAAAGGAATAGAAAACTTATTTGAATAATGACAGAAAACTTCCCTGATATAGGGAGGGAAAAACCCACACAAATCCAAGAAACTCAAAGTCCCAAGAAAAATGAACCCCAAAAGACCAACACCAAGGCACATTATAATTAAACTGGCAAACACCAATGACAAAGTAAGAATCTTAAAAGCTGTCAGAGAGAAAAAGAAAGTTACCTACAAAGGAACCTGCATCAGACTATCAACTGATTTCTCAACAGAAACTCATCAGGCCAGAAAGGAATGGGGAAATATACAAAGTCATGCAAAGAAAGAGTCTGAATCCAAGAACACTGTACCCAGCAAGGCTATCAATCAAAATTGAAGGTGAAATCAGGAGCTTCACAGACAAAAAAGGACTGAGGGAATTTATTACCGCCAAACCAGCAATGCAAGAAATGCTAAAGGGTCTGCTGTAAAAAAAACAAAAAACAAATAGGAAGCAAAGAAGGAACACAGAGGTAAAGTATAAAAATAGCAACAAATAAGTACCTATCAATAATAACTTTAAGTGTATTGTATTTTCTGGCATATAAGATGACTGGGCCTATAAGACGACCCCCAACTTTTCCAGTTAAAATGTAGAGTTTGGGATATGCTTGCCCTATCAGATGACACCTAGCATATAAGATGACCCCCGACTTTTGAAATTTTCCTGGGTTAAAAAGTCATATTGTACACTGGAAAACATGGTAAATGGGTTAAATGCTCCAATCAAAAGACATAGGGTAATGAATTGGATAAGAAAATATGACCCATATATCTGCTTTCTACAAGAAACACACCTCAGAAAAAAAGACGCACACAGACTGAGGGTGAAGGGATGGAAAATGGTTTTTCAGGCAAATGGAAATGAAAAAAAGTTGGGGTAGTATACTTATATCTGACAAATTAGATCTCAAAGTGAAGGACATAACAAGAAATAAGGAAGGCCATTTCATAATACTAAAAGGAGCAATCCAACAAGAAGAAATAACTCTGGTAAACGTATATGCACCCAATACAGGAGCATCCAAATACATAAAAAATATCCTGTAGGATATCAAGGGAGAGATTGACAGCAATACAATCATAGTAGGAGACTTTAATACCCCATTATCAACATTGGACAAATCCTCTAAACAAAAAATCAGCAAAGAAACATCAATCCTAAATGACTCACTAGACCAGATGGAATTAATTGACATCTTCAGAACATCCATTCCAAAGCCACAGAATATACATTCTTCTCAAGTGCAAATGGGTCATTTTCAAAGATAGACCATATGTTGGGTCACAGGCAAAGTTGCTTCAAATTCAAGAAGATAGAAATCATATCAAGCATCTTCTCAGCAGCATAAAACTGGAAATCAACTACAATAAAAACAATCCAAAGAAATCAAACACATGGAAACTAAACAGCATGCTATTAAACAATGGCTGAGTAACCAGAGAAATCAAGGAAGAAATTAAAAACATCATGGCAATAAATGACAATGAAAACACAACAATCGAAAATCAATATGACACAGCAAAAACAGTCTTGAGAGGGAAGTTCATAGCTCTACAAGCCTATTACAAAAAAAAAAAGAAACAATGGTAATAAATCACCTAACCCTACATCTCAAAGAGCTAGAAAGAAAGCAACAAGAAAAGCCCAGTGTAAGCAGAAGGAAGGAAATAGTAAAGATCAGAGTAGAGATAAACAACATAGAGAACAAGGAAACAATACAAAAGATCAACAAAACCAAGAGCTGGTTCTTTGAAAGGATAAACAAGATTGATGAACCCCTATCTAAGATCACCAAGAAGCATAGAGGACCCAAATAAACAAAATCAGAAATGAGAGAGGTGAAATAACAACAGATCCCACAGAAATACAAAGGATTGCTAAAAATATTATGAACAACTCTATTCTAACAAATTACACAACCTAGAGGAAATGGACACATTCCTAGAAAAATACAACCTTCCAAAACTCACTCAGAAAGATTCTAAAAATCTCAATATGCTGATAACTATTAAAGAAATTGAAGCAGTCATCAGAAAGCTTACAGCAAACAAAAGCCCAGGGCCAGACAGCCACACAGGGGAGTTTTACCAAACATTCAAGGAAGAATTAAAACCTATCCTCCTCAGACTATGCCAAAAAATTCAAGAGGAAGTAACAATTCCAAGCATCTTCTATGAAGCCAGCATCACCCTAATACTAAAATCAGATAAACACAATACAATAAAAGAGAATTACAGGCCAATATCCCTCGTAAACATAGATGCCAAAATCCTCAACAAAATGCTAGCAAATCGGATCCAACAGTACATTAGAAAAATCATACACCATGACCAAGTAGAATTTATCCCAGGAATGCAAGGATGGTACAATATCTGCAAATCAATAAACATGATACATCACATAAACAACTTGAGAGATAAAAATCACAGTCACATCAATTGATGCAGAAAAAGCATTTGACAAAATCCAATACCTTTTCTTGATAAAAACTCTCAACAACCTTGGAATAGAAGGATCATACATCAACATAATAAAAGCCATATATGATAAACTCACAGCTAACATCATACTCAATGGGCAAAAACGAAAATCATTTCCCCTAAGAACAGGAACAAGAAAGGGAAGGCCACTCTCACTTCTCCTGTTTGACACAGTACTGGAAGGATTAGCCATTGCAATTAGACAAGAAGAAGAAATAAAAGGCATCCAAATTGGAAAAGAAGTAAAGCTGTTCTTATTTGCAGATAACATGATACTGTACATAAAAACCCGAAAGACTCCATCTAAAAACTAATAGACTTAATAAATGAATTTGGCAATGTAGCAGGATACAAAATTAATACCAAGAAATCTATGGCATTTCTATACACCAATAGTGAACTTACAGAAAGAAAGATTTAAAAAGCAATCCCATTTACCATTGCACCAAAAAAGTTAATACCTAGGAAAAAACTTAATTAAGGAGGTAAAGACCTATATGCAGAAAACTATAGGACACTGAAAAAAGAGATAGAGGAAGATGTAAATCTATGGAAGAATATACCATGCTCGTGGGTTGGGAGAATCAACATCATTAAAATGTCCATACTACCCAAAGCAATCTATAGATTCAATGCACTCCCCATTAAAATACCAACAGCATATTTCACAGACCTAGAAAGAACTCTCCAAAGATTCATGTGGAACAAAAAAAAGACCCCAAATAGTCAAAGCAATCCTGAGAGAGAAGAATAAAGTAGGTGGGATCTCAATACCAGATTTCAAGCTGTATTACAAAGCCACTGTTCTCAAACAGCATGATACTGGCACAAGAACAGACACATAGACAAATGGAATAGAATAGAGAATCCAGGTATTGACCCAAACCACTATGCTCAATTAATATTTGACAAAGAAGGCATGGACATACAATGAAGTCAAGACAGTCTCTTCAATAAATGGTGTTGGGAAAATTGGATAGACACATGCAAAAAATGAAACTAGACCACCAACTTACACCATGTACTAAAATAAACTCCAAATGGATACAGGACTTAAACATAAGACGGGAAACCATAAAAATACTAGAGGAATCCACAGGAAGCACAGTCTCAGACATATGCCAAAGAAACTTCTTCACTGATACTGCTCCTAGGGCAATGAAAGCTAGAGAAAATAAACAAATGGGACTATATCAAAATAAAAGGCTTTTGCACAGCAAAATAAACCATCAACAAAACAACAAGAAAGCCCACTGTATGGGAGAACATATTTGCAAAGGTTATCACTGATAAAGGTTTAATCTCCAACATCTACAGGCAACTTATACTACTTGATAAAAGGAAAATAAATGATCCAATAAAATAAAATGGGCAATGGATCTAAATTGAATCTTTTTGAAAGAAGACATAATGAAGGCCAAGACACATGAAAACATGCTCAAAGTCATTAATTATCCAAGAGATGCAAATTGAAATGACAATGCAGTACCATCTCACACCTGTCAGAATGGCTATCATCAACAAATCAACAAACAACAAGTGTTGGTGAGGATGCAGAGAAAAAGGAACCCTGATGGACTGCTGGTGGGCATGCAGACTGGTGCAGCCACTGTGGAGAACAGAATGAAGTTTCCTCAAAAAACTAAAAATGGAACTCCCATTTGACCCAGCAATGCCATTCCTAGGAATATATCCTAAGGAACTAGAAACACCAATCAGAAAGGATATATGTACCCCTATTTTCATAGCAGCACAATTTACAATAGCTAAGATTTGGAAACAGCCTAGGTGCCTATCAGCAGATGACTGGATCAGAAAATTATGGTACATCTACACAATGGAATACTATGCTGCCATAAAAAAGTTCTTACCATTTGCAGCAACCTGGATGGAACTAGAGAGCATTATGCTAAGTGAAATAAGCTAGTAAATGAAAGAAAAATACTACATGATCTCACTCATTTATAGATAATAAAGAACATTATAAACTGATGAACAAAAAGATAGATACAGAGGCAGTAAAGCATCAAAAAGACTGTCAAATTACAGCGGGAAGGTTAGGGAGAAGTGAGGTAGATAAGCGATCAACTGAAGGACTTGTATGCTTCATATAAGCATAACCAATGGACACAAGACACCAGGGTGAGAAGGTAGGGCATGCATGAGAATGGGGAGTGGGCAATGAGAAGATATGTACACATGTAATACATTAATAAAAAATTAAAAGAAAATAAACATTAAAATAGTAAAAAAGATTTAAGGAGAAAAATCATGTAATCTATCTCAATAGTTGTAAAAAAAAGCATTTGAAAAAGTTCAGAACCCTTTAATGATGTAAAATAAAAACAATGAAATAGAAAGAGGAAAACTTTCTTAACAAATTTTTTAAATAATTGTTTAAGAAACGTGTGTGTGTGTGCTATATACATACCACACTTAAGAGTGAAATGTTGTATTCTTTTTGTGATTAAAAATAAGATAAAGATATCTACTATCACTAACTATATTCAATAATATATTCCAGGTCTTACTACAGTTAAGAGATAAAAACCATAAATATTGGGGAGAAATGAATAAAAATGTTGCTCAGATACATAAGTAGAAGTCAGTTTATACAGAGTGGAAACAAAATCAACATATAAAAATGGTTGCAGTTTTATATATCAGCAATAATTACTTAGAAAATGAAATTTTTAAAATACTATTACAAAATATATGGTTTATCTAGGAATGAATTTACAAAAACATAGAAGATCTCTATAGAAAAAGATAATAAACTGAAACTGAATCTAAGGATATTTTTAATGTAAATGAAGAGAAAGATAACTATATTTAAATATTAGAAGATTCAGTGTTAGAAATACCCATTCTTCCCAAATAGATCTATAGATTCAATAGAATAAATCCCACGCTGTTTATTTATTCCATTGAATAAGTAGTGAATCACAATTCCAACAGTTTGGGGTAGGGGAAAAAAAGGAAAAAAGAAATAGATATAGGGAGGAGTCAGGGGGAGAGAGAGAATGTGTGTGTGTGTTTGGGTGTGTTTTGAAACTTGAAAACTGATTCTAATATTCATATGAAAGTATTAGGTATTAGCTATTTTTGACCAGACACACAAAAAGAAGAAAACGAGGAATCTTTTCCTACTAATTATTAAATTAGAACTTACCTTAAAGCTACAATGATTAAAAAACAATTGTCTGGGTTCAGATATGAAAAAAAATAGATTTATCAAACAAAACAGAGAACCCAGAAATGGAACAATCTCCATCTGAACAACTGATGTATTGAAGATGAATAGTAAAAGAATGAAATTGTAAGGAAATGGGAGGGATGCACGGGAACAATGATAAGGTATGTGTTCATTTGAAAAGTAAAATCAATTTTATCTTTAATTACACTTATATTAAAAAACATCAATAAATCAATTCCAGTTGTTTGACCTGAAACACCTACATATGAAAGCAAAGAAATAAGATTTTAGAAGTTAATATTTTCTTGGTGCACAGAGGATTTTTAAACAAGACACAAAAAGCAAATGCCATAATAAAAAAGATGGATACATTTAACTATACTAAAATTAAGAATGTCTGTCCATCAAGACACCATCATGATAGCAGAGAGGTAAGCCCCAACTAGAAAAAAACATTTATACTTCATATAACTAAATGAGGACTGCAGTCAACTACAGAGTACTGCAAATTGTGAAAGAAAGAATCTAGCTATCCACATTTTCTGACATCCCTCCTCCCAGTTTCTTTGCTCCAGAAGTCCCTGATGCTTCCATTCCCAAGGTTGACTCTGCTCCTCCAGCATCATACATCCCAGGCCTCTTACTGCCTTGTAAGGTTCAGGGCCTGCCATGTATTATAGTCTCAGCTTCTCCTCTGATGCTGGGGAGAAAGATGAGGGGAGCACAGGGGTCAGGGCAGTTGGTCCATCACTCTGGCCCAGCTTGAACTTGATTTCCTTTGTTCTTCTCAAGTACCTAAAACAATTTCAGATGCATCTTTCACTTGCTTGGGGAACCAATCTCCTGCCAATACTTGCTCATTAGGTCTGACAAGACATTCATGCCAAGCTGCCTGCTTGGCTAATGTCCGACATAGTTTTATTTTATAATCCTAAAATAGCATTTGCTCCTTTTCAAGCTCAAGTTTCATTAGGAAACCCTCTCTTTAACTTGACATTGCAACAAGCCCAGTTATCCTCTCCCAAGTTCTGGGGTCCCCTGTCTAAGCAAAGGGGTGGGGGAAAGAAAATTCTGCCATACCCCTATGGCTTTTGGTTTATTTTAATGTCATTCCCACAAGGCATCTTGAGGGCAAGCACCTTCTTCTCCGCTATACTCACAATATCCAAACAGCATTTGCCACATAGTAGATGCTGAATAAAGTGGGGGGGGGGAGGGCGGAATGACTACCTCATAGTGTTCTTGATTAGAAGATTAAAATTTACTCCATGCACAGGTCTTCAAGCAAGTTTATGGAAAAGTGGCTATAGAGAGGTTTGGGGTATTGACCATCCCATCCCCTTTGAATACTTGAGGTACCAAATAATATTAATGCAATGCTGAATTCCTACTGAAGACAAGGGCCTTTTATTTTTATGGTAGGACTTAATTTGTGGACTTGGCTGTCAAAAAAAAGTAATTGGGACAGGAGTGAGAAATATTAGTTTAAAAAATGCTAAAATATAAAGTAGAGGGTAGAGAACCACAGGGTTGAGAAGAGCTGATAAGTTCCACTCTGCAAGCCAATGTCCTCTTACCTCCCTCTGGACTTTGAAACCACTTAAGAGTCATTGATTCCCACCTTTTTTGAGCTCACAGGCTCAGTCTCCTTGAGAATCTTTTCCCAGGTACTTCTTGTCCTCTGATAGACATACCAACAAAGTTCTACTGCTTGTGTTTCTGCACTGAATACCCTTGAGCCTTTATCCACAACATCAGTGAGAAAATTACTAGAAGGAATAAAATTTCATGGCCACTCCACAGCCTTGGTTGAGTGGTGCCAGCAGGCATTCACCTTGGGCTTCCACAAGTCACCAGCCATCACCCACAGTGACCCTCACAGCAATGGCCTTTGGAAATGGCCACTGCAGCCAAAAAGTAGGGAACCCAAGTCACAGGAATGCCTTCCCTCTCCTCTCAAAATCTCCAGCTATCAGTGCAATCTCATCCCACAGATCTTCTTTCAGGGAAGATGAGAGAAAGGCACAATCCCCCTTCCCCCCACCCTACACCTGCCTCATCTTCGTTTTTTAAATGACTCCAGAAGTGCCAGATGTACACACTTTTCCTGAAGAGTGTAGGAGAAGAGGGTGGCACATTGAGAGCACCAAGGCTCCCTGATTATGCGAGGAACATAAGAGCCCCTCTCTGTTTATCACCTCAAGGTAGACTATTAAATCTCTGGAAGCCTTCCACACAGTTTAGTAACAGAGATCCATTATGCCCTCCCTCAGGTTCCATTGAATACCAGCAAACAAACATATGGTGCGTCTGTTCTAATGGAATTCCACACCACACGCAGGCTCTGTGTGGAGCTCTGTGCCAGAGAGAAACTGGCCCCTAGCAGCCTTTGATGGCAGCTTCTCGGAGAGGTTTCCTCTCGACAGGCTATTCCTGATTTTCCCCTATAGGCATGGGAGGGGCAGGGAATGATTCTATTTTCCAGTAAAGCATTTGGAGAGGAGTACGGACCCCTTCCTCTGTCCCCATCTCTGAGGGGCTTATTAGCAGACCATGGGCAGGCAAGTCACTTGGATTCCCAAACTTGAGTCTTCTTCTGCTTAAAATAGCCACAAACAATACCAATTCTCTTTCACAGGTGTTGCAATAATGAAACATCTCCACGGACATAATCATGTTTTTGGAAAGCATTTCAGATTTGTATCATTATCATCACAATCCTCCTTCTGGATTTCCTGCCACCAGCCCATGTCTGTAAGCTTCCCTTGGTCCAGGAGCCAACCATGTTCTCCTAAGGAAGATTAAAAATAAACAGTGATATCTGTAATACTATTGACAAGGAAAACATATATTTAAATAAATAAGTAATAAAACAACAAAAATGCCCTGGCTGGTTTGTCTCAGTGAATAAAGTGTAAGCCTGCGGACTGAAGGGTCCCAGGTTCAATTCTGGTCAAGGGCATGTACCTAGGTTGTGGGCACATGCCCAGTAGGAGGTGTGCAGGAGGCAGCTGATAGATGTTTCTCTCTCATTGATGTTTCTAACTCTCTCTCCCTCTCCTTTCCTCTCTGTTAAAAATCAATAAAATATATTTTTAAAAAACGAGAGTATTTCTGATATTGGTTCCAAGAAAAAAAATTATCTACAACTACCCACAGATGAACTCTATAGTCTCTGCTTTTGCAGAAGGTACACCTTGAAAAATAAAAACCTATCTTCTCCCTTTGTCCTCCCTCTACCCACTACCAAAAAAAAAAAAAGTGATTATGGAGTGAGAGCCATACTGATGATTTTGACTGATCAACTGGAGAAATTTAGATAAATTTGGCTTTTCATTAACTGCAGCTGTTGTTTCTTTCAGTGCCTTAATGCAATTTATCATTTGAACGTGCTGGCTGAGGAGCGTTGCTGGAGTTTTCCTTTTCCTTCAATCGTTAATCTTAACAGTATGAATCCAATTTCTATAGTTAGCCTGGAAAAAAGTCCATTTCCTTTCCTTTTAGGGTTGTTCTTATTGAAAAGTTATGCTTTCAGATCAGCTCTCTCTTTCTTGTTCTCTCTTCTCTCTCTCTCTCTCTCTCTCTCTCTCTCTCTCTCTCTCACACACACACACACACACACACACACACACACACGGGTGCACACCACTATCAACTGCCTATTATGCAAATCCAAGTCCAGCTCCTATACCCTAAAATGACAAGTGCAAAAGCCCAAAGCCTCTCAAGGCAGCACTCAGATTCCCCACCTCTCCCCCATCCCATCACTGACCCCACTTCCACCCCCTTACTCAGAACAATGTTGAATTTGGTCTCCAAAGACACAGAAGTGAGGCCTCCAAACTCAATGAGATTTCCAGCTCAAGTGCACAATAAGGAAGTTTTGTAGTTCCACATGACTCATCTGTGAATGAGAGCCATGAGATGACAAATGACCTCCAAACAATATTGGCTGATTTAAATTAAACTATTACTCATTTATACAGGATGGTGACTTGTGATTACCTGGGTAGAAAAAAATGAAGTAGGTGTAGATACCTTCAGACTTGTTTCCTGCTAATGTTCTAAGGGAAATATGATGCTAGTCTTTATGTGGTTTTTTTCATTATTCTTAGAACTTTAGTCACCATCTTAATTATTACATTGTTTCTTTGGAAAAAGAGGAGGAGAAGACAAGTTGTATGTTCTCTTTTTATATCATGATGAATTAAATGTCAAGAATAATTAAATGCCACGGGATGGTAGCCACCAATTGAGGCTGATATCTTTGAAGACAACCCACCCAGGAAAGTAGAAAATAGAAGCATCTTAGCATCTCTGTGTCTTTCCTGGCTTCATTTATGTAGGCAGGGAACCCAACATCTGAAACTAAAATAGGGGGGAAAGAGCAATAATTATTCTGTACTTGGAATGGGGGCGTTTACTCCTGTGCATTCTGGCAAGTGGAAGCAACAAGGAATGTGAGTCATTCCAAGAATTTAGAAACAAGATGGGGCCATTTTCAAAAAATCCCTGTTCTGATTTTTCAAGGAAGTAAAGATGGGCAGGGAAGCCAGGGAGATGTTTACTGGCTAATTTATCAATAATTGATTAAAAGGTTTTGCTTCTAGTTCTACTTAAGAACTAACCACAAACAAAATCACTAGCATATGTCTGAGCAAGAACTATCTGATATAGTTGGAACTGAGCGAGCAATGTTCACTGAAACACTAAAATCTTATGTGATAGTCAGAAAGACTGTACTAGTTAGGACTTTCTCAGTTACAAGTGACAGATCCCCACTTGAAGTAGCTTAAACCACAAATAATAATTCATTGAAAGGATGTTGGAATATTTCAGGGACTAAAAGAATCAAGACAATTCCCTCTCAGAAACCAGTTAGAACAAAAGCTAGGATCATGTAGAGAAACAGTTCTCTTTTTCTCTGTGCATTTTTTTTTCAGTGTATCTGCTTACATTTTCCTTTGTCATGTTACAGAACCATTCTTCCTTTTTGCCAAAACATGTAGCAGAAAATGTCTGCCAATAGCTCCTGAGTTTTACATAGTACAGACTCTGGTACCAGAAGAGTCTAAATTTGACTCTCATGCCAAATTCCAATTTGGAATTGGTCAGGTTTGGGTTGGCTGTCCACTGCTGGACCAATCAACTGTGGCAAGGGGCTGGAGTCATATGGTATGAATATAAGTGTTCTCTAAGCAACCATGAGGATGGAGGGAAAGGAAAATATTCTAGGAAATGATAGGTAAGCAGAAAAATCCAAGTCCCTACAAACAGTTTAATAATACAGACAAAATTTGTGAGCAGCCTTGGACAAACTGTGAGATCTGATTCTTTTTTATCCTCTATAATCTCTGTACCTCCTTCCTCCCACCCACCCCCCACCAAACTTCTGTCTTCAAATGTCCAAAGCAATACAAACAGCAATCCATGGTGCTCACTGTAAGGCCCTACCAAGATGTACATCTTACTTAACTCCAGATATTTCTCTTCAACCTGGAGTCTCCAGGATTCAATAAGAATCTCTGGTACTTGTTACCCCAGAAATCTTGAAAAAATCTCAGCAGACAAGGCCTGGTGGGGTGAATAAAAAGTAGAGTCCAGCATTCATGGTAGAAACAGGAACCAAAGAGTCTCTCCGCTCTCAAAATGCAGACTGGCAGCTCATACTCATAGAAGAACATCTTCATAGAGTCCTCTCATATTCTGCCATTAAAATGAGTCAGGCCCTCTTATTGCATCTCTGGATTTGTTTAGATTTTTCTATTTCGACTCTTGAAGCCACTTCCCACCTCTCTTATTTAATTTCCTGATTGGCTCTTCATCCCTTTTTGATCAGAGGTCATCTTACAGATTGGCTGACATGGAGTCAGGTGCCCAATCCCTGAAGTCTACACAGCTGTGTTTGGGAGACAGGGTCATGTGCTATAGACTTGCCACTCTAGATGTGTTCTGCAGAACAGCAGCAGCAGCATCACCTGGAAACTTACTAGAAATGCATATTGTCAGGTATCTTGCAGACTTACCAAATCAGAATTTACATTTTATAAGATCTTCCCCATGATTCACTGGCTCACTGAAGTTTGGGAACTGGTATAGAAGACAGCTCTTCAAGTTGGAAAATGTCCTGAGTACATCATAAGTATGCAGCTGTGGACAGTGCGAATAACTTGTCAAGCCACTAATCCCATAAGAGCATTATTTATTTCTTATCTTACGGATATTTACATGTTTTATAATAGGCTCTAGAAAATCACAATATGTGCAAAAAAAAAAAAGGAAGAAACTATTGACTAGTATAATGGTTACTAGAGAAGGAAAAAAGGAAAAAGTGTTTGCTCATTGTGAGAGAAACTTTTATTGTGGGGGTATTCTATTTTCCTTGGTTTTGTAACAGGGTCCTTCATCATCTCTTAAATCTTGCCTCATAAGAGGCTACTTATTCTGTCTACTACTTGTCTCCATGTGAAGACAGTGCCCCCCGCTCCCCCCGCAACCCCAAAGTAAGTGTCTCTACCTTCTGCTGTAATCAAGTCCTTATCTAGAAACATCATGGCTAAATCTCTACAGAAGGAGCCTTCTAAGGTCTTCTGTCCAACCTCCTGATTTTATAGATGTGGAAGCTCAAAGCCAACAGGTAGAAGGCATTGAGAGAAGGTCAAAGAGTTGAATCAAGCTTCAACTGGTCCCAAAACCCTACCTGGCGCCTGGCTTCTCTATGAGATTTGTGTTCACTAAGCAGAACTGCCACAGGGTGACTGCTCCTGAATGGGGGCGGTTGGGGTGAGCAGTGGAAGGCACAATGAGGTATTTCTCAGAGAACATGCTGCTGGTGACAAGTGGAAATGAACATTTGCCAAATTTTGGATGAGGGCCTAGAACCTAAGGGTCTGCCTCTAACTCAGTCCCTGAGAATATGGATGCCAGCAGACCTTCCAGAACCTTTGGAAACAGCTCTGAAGGAGCTAGTGAGTACAAACATGAAAACAACTGCCCCCAGCTGTTCCTGGGGTCACTGTATTCTGACTGCAGCTGTGGAGAATTGTTGTTGAATTCCATTCCCCATGTTTCTCTAAAAGCATGTCAAAGAGGTTCAGAGAAAGCCGGGTGCACTTCGGTAAATTGAAAACTATTTGTGACTAACCATCCATCACCATCTCTCAACATTCACCATCAGAAAAAGGTGAGGGGCATGGGGCCAGAAGACCAGACCCAAGTCAGGGGGGCTGATCCTATTCCCAGTTGCCCCTGTCTTTCTGGGCAATCTTGGAATAATATATGTCCCTTTGTGTCCTTACCAAGGAGATTTTAGACGAAGAAAAAAAAGATGAAGAAGCAGAGACTTCTATTCATCATTTACCTGCTTCTGAAGAATTGTAAGCATCTGTGAAGTTAAAATAGTAAGTCCTTCCCATGAATATTCTTTTACAAATACTAATTATGGTGATGCTGCATTTACTTTAATACCCACCCACTGTAATTGCCTCCAAGCTGGAGACATTTGTTAAGAATCATTGTTATTCAACTCCTTTTTCTGATTATTCAGTCCTATAATGTAGAAAGTTTACAGCAATCCTTCCCAGGATTTACAAAATGTATTTCTTGGGAGAGGGGGGTTGAGAGAAAGAAAGGAAGATTATAACATTTAGCAAAAGAATTCAAATTTCATTTTTCCATTAATATAGAGTTCAAAACCAGGCAAGACTAAACTGTAGTATTTAGGGATGCCTGCTACAGTGGAAAGCCAAGAAGTGACTACCATATAGCTGAGGATAGTGGGTCATCATCTGGTGACGGTGACAGGTAGAAGCATGGGCAGGGGACTTTCAAGTATAGGTCATGTTCTATCTCTTCACCTGGGTGGTGGCCACATGAGTGCTTACTTTGTGATCAGTGTTTGAACAATGCAATTTTTTTTCTGCACTTTTTCATGTGTGTATTTATTTCACAATTTAAAAAAAAGGGTGGGGGGAAATGGCCACACTGAAGGGATGTGTCTCAGCCACTCGGCCTTTAACTTATATGAAACGCTATTTGGTTATTTTCCCCCTTTGCTTCCCTTAGTGACAGGAACAGACAACTCCAAAAAGGGCACACTGTGGGCAAGCCTTCCCTGACTCCTTCCTGACCTGTAGGTTACCAGAGAAAAGTTGATTAGACTCCTTCTGATGTTCATTTGCACAAGTTAGTCTCATAAAATGCTTCCCAAATATATTTTTAAGACCCTTCAAAGGAATACTTCGAAGGATGCAACACTGCATAAAACACATACTTAGCATGACTGGGGTATAACTGAATTTCAGGGCTGGGGCCACCTATCCTATTTCCTCCTTCAGCTCTAAAGAGGCCCCAAAGGCACTTTTGTGGGACCCCTGGGCCTCTTTAGAACACAGCGTGAAAACCCAGATCTAATAAATAGCTGTATGTTAGCTACAAATAACCTAGAGGCCAGGAAAATGGTCAGAGGAACTGGGACATGGGACAGGTAAGTCTTAATGTGAGAAGTAAGGTTAAGTGTCAGTTGGTAAGGACCTCCTCAAGGGACTCAGGGCTGCTGGAGACACTGGGTGCTGGCCACCACTGGGTACTAGGCAGCAGGCTCAACAGGACCAAATCCTGGGACTAGATTGTGCAAATGAGTCAGTTCAAATGAACACAGCTCTCAAAGGTCTCCAAGAACTTTTGCTAATGGTGGAAGTGGTGGGACTACAAGAGGCCTGGAAGGGAAAGATCTTTGGGTCATGCACACCTTTTTGTAGCTTTCAGGTAACAAGTAAGGAGTGACTATCCCACATTCCAAGGATTTTGAAGAAATAAAATAGCTGTAATTTTTTCAGTAGGACATGTCACACGAAGATGACCTGTGGCTACCAGACAAGGCTTCCTCTCCTTCCCCTCCCTCTTATTGAAATGAAACTGAGAGAAACAAGAAAAATGTACTGTGTGGTCCTCTATTTTCTCCATGTACAAGAGAAAGAGGGATGTTTCATACTGTCCTTCAAGCTATAAGGCTTTTCAAACCAGAGAGCCTCTGCTGCAAATCCTTGCTTCAGGCTAGGGTCAGTTTTGCTTTCTGGTTCTCACGAGGTGTAGAGGCCCCAGGAATCCCTCACAGCCACACAAAACTCTTCTACACTCCAAGGGCCACCACTACAGAAACTAACCCAAGATTATACCTTGTTATTAAAAAGATTTCCAATGCTCAAAAATAAATAAAATTTTAAAAATAAATGTTAAGTAGTAGTAGTAGTAGTAGTAGTTAGCCATAGAACTGCAGAACTGCCCACTCTGCCCTTATTAACACTGAGTATGTGGGAAGGAATTGTTGAGGTCCCAACAAAACGTAGAATTGAGACCAGAGGATTTACTAAGTCTGTGACTAAATCACTTGGCATTTGAGGATACATAAAGCATCACAGCTGGTAAGGACTATGGTGGCCTGTGTTTGAAGAGAAGCCAATTGAAAACCAAAACTTCCCCACTGAAGACAGGATGTCCAGATTTGCTCTCCAAATCACTGCCAGCACCGTGATCTAAAGTCACCTGCCAACCACTTGACTATGTGTAGCACCCAATGGGCATCCCAAAGGAACAAACTCAGTAAAATAAGCAACAAATGTGTAAAGTTCTACATGCCTCCACAACCAGCTGAGAAGTAGTATCTGGAAAAAATTCTTTAACTTCTCTTGAAGCCCATTTCTTACTCCTGAAAACTTAATTGAGATTCAGTTGCCCCTTTTGAAATGATGCTCACTTTCTCTCTACCCTACACATTCAGGGAGGGTGTTGACAACCTTCCCTCATCTTCTCCCATCACCAACCAACTGTGCCTGTGTGGACAGTGATGATGGGGTGCTTCAAAGGTTCCCTTAGTCCCAGGACCCTTTTGAACTTTTAAAAAAACACTGATGTCCCCAACTAACTTTTATTTATATGGATTATATCTATCATTTTAGCATATTAGAAATTTAAAGTAAGAAATATTTTAAGTTCTTATTAGCTTGTTTAAAATAACAATAAATCCATTATAGATAGAGAATCCAAGATGGCGGCATAGGTAAACACCTACACTGCTGCCTCGCACAACAATTTCAAAACTACAACTAAAGACAGAATGGACATCATCCAGAACCACAGGAAAGCTGGCTGAGTGGAAATTCTACAACTAGAAGGAAAGAGAGGGGCTCACAGAAACCCAGAGGAGCTGCAAAAAGCTGAGGTACGGAGACGCACGCGGAGAGAGCGGGTGCCGGAGTGCCTGGCTGGCTTTCTCTAGCGGGAGGGAAACAGAGACTCCCAACGGCATTGAACCCCTTATCTTACGACACTAAACCCCAGATCCAGCTGAAACTCATACGGGGGGAGTTTGGACTGTGAAAAGGGAGAAGTGCACGGAAATTTAGGGGAGTCGCAAAGATCAAAGGCCTGGTGGCGCGCACGGCACTGCGTACAGGACAGATTGCTGATTGTGCTGCTGGCTTTCGCGAGTGGGTGGAAGACAGACCCTCCCAACTGTGCCACTTCTAACTTCACTAAGCCCCTGTTTCAGGTGAAACCCTGGGGACCTAGACTCATGTGGTCCTGGTGCGTAGGGGAGCTGGAAAGGCAGCGGTTACAGGCACTGCAGGTGCGCAAGAACAAGGACTGCTCCAGCCATTACCCAGTCACATGAGACTCAGGGGCAGTGGAGGGCGGGGCCAACTGGAAGGCAAGGCGGTCCCTTAAGCCCTGAGACTCCACCCCTCCCAAGCTCAACAGAGGCTTCTTCGGTTTTGCAAGTCTGGTATCATAAAGCTGAATTCAACACAGAAGTTTCCCCGGCATAGTGAAAATGCCAAGACAAGGGAAGGGATCACAAACAAAAGAAATGGAGGGAAAAAAAACAACTGGATATAGAGTTCAAAACCAAGCTTATAAGGTTTTTCAAGAATATGCTAGAAAAGTTGGATAAATTTAGTGAGACCCAAGAGGAGATGAAAAAGGACATACTAGAGACACTGACTGAAATAAAAAATATTATACAGAGTCCTAACAGCAAACTAGAGGATGGCAAGAATCAAGTCAAAAATTTGAAATATAAAGAAGCAGAAAACATTCAATTGGAAAAGCAAGAAGAGAAAAGAATCCAAAAATGTGAAGATAATGTAAGGAGCCTCTGGGACAGCTTCAAGCATACCAATATCAGAATTGTGGGGGTGCCAGAAGAAGAGAGAGAGCAAGATACTGAAAACCTATTTAAAGAAATAATGACTGAAAACTTCCCACATTTGGTAAAATAAATAGACTTACAAGTCCAGGAAGCACACAGAACCCCAAATAAAAGGAATCCAAAGAGGACCACACCAAGACACATCATAATTAAAATACCAAGAGCAAAAGACAAAGAGAGAATATTAAAAGCAGCAAGAGAAAAACAGTTCATTACCTACAAGGGAGTACCCATACGACTGTCAGCTGATTTCTCAACAGAAATGATGCAGGCCAGACGGGAGTGGCAAGAAATATTCAACGTGATGAATAGCAAGAACCTACAACCAAGAATAATCTATCCAGCAAAGCTATCATTCAGAATTAAATGGCAGATAAAGAGCTTCACAGAGAAGAAAAAGCTAAAGGAATTCATCACCACCAAACCAGTATTATATGAAATGCTGAAAGGTACTCTTTTAGAAGAGGAAGAAGAAAAAGGTAAAAGACAAAAAATTATGAACAACAAATACATATCTATCAACAAGTGAATCTAAAAATTAAGTGAATTAAAAATTTGATCAACAGAAAAAACTGGTAAATATAATAGAATCAGGAGCACAGAAAGGGAGTAGACTGATAATTCTCAGGGGGACAAAAATCATAAAGCATCAAACAGACTGTGAAATTACAGCAGAAAGATTAAAGTTAGGTGAGGTAGATAAGTGATCAATCAAAGGACTTGTATGCATGCATATAAGCATAACCAATGATTACAGACACTGGGGTATTGGTGTATGCCTGGGAGGGAGTGGGGGCAATGGGGAGATATGTATAAAAAATTAATAAAAATTAATTTTAAAAAAGATAAAAAATTATAAACAACAAATACATATCTATCAACAAGTAAATCTAAAAATTAAGTGGATTAAAAATATGATGAACAGAATAAACTGGTGAATATAATAGAGTCAGGAGCATAGAAAGGGAGTGGACTGACAATTCTCAGGGAGAAAGGGGTGAAGGGGGTACAAGTCAATGTGGGGGGAAGTAAGGGCAGAAGAAGGGGTGGGAGCTGGGTGGAGGGGATTTATGGAGGGAAAAATAAGAGAAACAAATGTAATAATCTGAACAATAAAGATTTAATTTAAAAAAAAGAAAAAGAAGAAAAATATCACAGGACCTGAAAAAAATAAATAAGCAAATAAACAGTCTCTTTTAATTTAAAAAAATCCATTATATTTAAGTACAAATAGCATTTTATAAAAAATAACTGTATTTACCAAAATGAAATAAACTCGTGAAAATAGTAGTGCTGTTTTAGATTTTTAAAAATCTTTTTGTCTATCTCAAAGGAAGATAGCTGGATCCCCTTTCTGCTTCTGAATTTATTCTATTGAGATCTGTTGTTTTGTGTGAAATATATGGGAAAAAAATCTAGCCTCACAAAGAAATGTGTGAAGAAAGAGAAAATTGTAACTATTTTAATATTCTTCCCTGGTATTACATCAAAACTCAACATTACTGACTTAATATTACACTAAAATTCAACAAGTGCTACTAAGGAATCTGAACCCATATGAATAAGTTTTCAGATTCTGTTATACTACAACACATGAGTGTATCTTGTACTTTAAAGGGAACATTTACCTATGCATCGTTTTATAACATCATGCATTGGTCATTTGGACAATGTTGGTTTATTGAGCAAACCTTCCAAATGTGCAATAGATAACTCCACTATACATTCATAAGAAACTAAGAGTGAAAGGGGGAGATATCTTAGTATTATTATAAAAGTTTTGACTTTGAGGACCCCCAAGTGTACTCTAGATCAAACTCAAGGAATTGCTAGGTTAGCCCCTCACATAAAGTAATATCTGTGAATGTGTAATTTAGACAATTGTCTCCTCTCCCAAGTGAATGACTTAACCTATTTAGGTATTCATTCCTACCCCTATCAACATCTTGGAAATTTTTCAATATAAGCAATGGTATACTGATGAATGTTTAACAACCACCTCTCGGGGGCGAGGGGATCCTGGTTTTTCGCATTTGCCAATTCCTGTGGAGTCAAAATTTTTGCTGGCTGATTTCAAGCTACCAATAGGACATCACTGAACAAGATGCTTGGACAACATGTGCACAGTTGGTTCTCACAAGCTGATGCGAGCCAGTTCCAGCACTCCACTAAGAAGGAGATAGAGACTCACCTCCCATTGGGAGCAGTATCAAATAATTTGCAGTCATTTTGTTTTGGCTTTCACATTCTACTCTCTGGCCATAAATTATTTACACTCCTACAACACACAAGAGCCAATCTCATCCCATTACAGTATTAGACCTAGGTTCAAAGTCTCATATCTAATCACCTACACCAGACCCAAGTTTTAATGAAGGTTTTAATGAAGCTCCTTAAGTGTCATTGCCAGATAAGTTCCTATTGCTTTTAATAATCTGTGAGCTAATGATTACAAATTATTACAAATTATTTACCTCTAATATACCCAACATATTGCATACCCTATCTGCAATGGTAAAACATGGCCGGAATCACTAGTCACTCCTGTTCAAAAAGTGTAAGAATGCAAGGCAAACAGCAATCACTGCTCCACAGCAGTTCTGAAATCCAACCTGGTACAAGTCACCAGTGTCTTAATTAGGGCCCTAGACTATTCCTGGCTTCATCCTTTGGGCTCTTGTTCTACCATCTGAGCCATCTTTTTTCCATTATAAATAGCCTGCTGCTTGCACTTGAGAAATATTCTTTAGCCTGCTTCCTGCCTAACGTAGTTTGAGGTTCAAAAGTCTCTCCTTGACGTGTACTGTCTCTGTCCGTTTTAGTCTAAAAAGGAACAGAGACAGTAAAATCAGGTTAAGGCAGGTGGTATGGAATAGTGTGATAAAAGAAAAGAATCTGGGAGGTCAGAAGGTAGCCTGAGAAACATGTGAGAATAAGAAGAAAAGCTGTGCTCTAGGAATAATCTATGGACTGATGATTAGATCTGAGATTCCTATGGAGAAGAAGGCTGTTCCTCCACTCCCAGGGAGACCTGGGAGTGAGGCCTCCATGACCTGAAACTTGAGACTAGCTCTAGTTTTATTTGTCTTTTAGCCTGAAGATCATAAAGATGTGTATCTTCTTACTTAGTCATTTTTCTAGTTTATTTCCTTTTTAACCTATGAAGTAAATACTCATAAATTTCAAATAATCCAAAAATAAGTCTACTTGCCATTACAGTTTCTTAGACCATCCCCCAAGGCAATCCTATTAACAATCTCTCAATGTATGCTGCCTAAAATAGTCTATGCATAAACACTAGATAGTTGATGATGATAGATAGGTAGATAGATATTTAATTTATGTTTTTACATAAATGGGGGTATGCTGTGCATACTGCTCTGCCCCACTGCTATTTATTCTTAATTATGTATTTTGGAGATAGTTTCCTAAGAACATGTCAACTAATCTATCATCCTTTCCCCCCTTAGTTTATTTTGTGACTTATTCCTTACCTTGTGGAACTTCACTTCTTTCTATAATACACTTCCATAGCATCCTGCTTTTTTCCCTTCTAAAGATCATCAGTCCATAATAATCAGCAGTTATATATTGCTTATGCTTACTACATGCAGTGCATCACTTTAATACTTTCTCAGTGTTAACTCATTGAATCCCTGCAAAACCCTATGAGGAAGTATTAGTGGGAAATGAAATTTCCCAAGGACAAAAAGCTAGAAGTAACAGTGCTGGATTCAAACCCAGACACTGCGACACCAGAGTCCATGCTCTTTATCACTTTACTATACTTCCCTCCAAGTCCTGCCTTGTTGGAATAAGGGATCAATGTCTGTTCTTCTCACTAGACAGGGTAAGGACCATATTGGCATTGCTTGCTGTCAATCCTCTCAATGAATGTTTGTGAATTGAATGCCAATAATGACATTATGCTCTGGATACACTCAACTAGGGGCTTACTTAATGTAGCAACTCTAGAAAATCACTGTTATAATAATCTCAACTTTACAAGGGAGGAAACTGAGGTGGTAGCTTGTAAGTGAGAGAGCCAGGTCTGACTCTAATGTGTACATTTAACCTCAATGTCAGACAGCCACTCTCTCCACACCCAACAGCGTCCTCCTCTCCTAAAAAAATCCAGAAAACCCTGAGTATCCAGAACTGCCTCTTAAGCAAAGGCTATAGTTCCTAATGTTCCAGAAAATATTTAGAAGGTGCCTGGGTGATGGTGGTGGTGGTGATGGTGATTATTATTATTATTATTATTATTATTATTATTATCTCCCCACACCCAGACCTACGTCAGCACCAATGCAGTTAAATTTCAACATATTGTAAGGCACTAAATATCATCTTAATTATATCCTCAAAGGAATTTACACAAGCCATTCACACTCCTGAAGAGAAGAGAATACAAATTTACCACTCAGCCACTAAATACTTGATGTTTTAAAATTGGGAAAGAGGGGAAAATCTTAGAAAGACTTTCTTTGGGGTGAAGCTAACTAGTGCACATTTACTGTAAATCCCATAGACTAGTTTCCCCATCTAACATAATTTATCATGAAACCCTGCAGGTGGCCTATATTAGGAGCAGTGCTGGCTTGTCCTCATAGCTCACAGCACTGTGGTCTCACACTGCCCTCTGCAGCCTGACTATGGTCTTCAGCTCCCCCAATCAGCCCCAAGTGTCACAACGTGGGACATCCTGCACACACATCCAGTCCTTCAAGTAGAATCATCACCTACCTTTGGTCTGGAGAGAGGCAAAAAGTAAAATAACATATTATATGACTTGCTGCCTGACCAGGTGCATTTATAGCCGTGATTCATCTCACTGGCACTGGCAGGTTTGGAAAGCATACCTTGGGGGTTCCATTCATAAAATTCTTTTCTAATAACAGGACTAAATTAGGTCTATGACATTTACCCCAAATGGTGTGATTTGCTCACTCCAGCCCATCTTCATTTCATAATACAGCATGAGGCCCCTGAAGAGGAAGAGGCAGACATGATCTAAGTCAAAAATATATCAGGTGAAAAAAGAAATAATTCAAGAGAAATAAAGACAGAGCTCTGCGGACTCCACCTATTATTCAAGAAGAAAAATCCTTAATAGACAGATATTCTGAAAGAAGATGTGGAACCTAAAACCCAAAATAAATACATTTTGTCCTAAAACCCAATATAAATGCATTCAAGAAAATTAGGAAAACAATTAAATCTGGTTTTTTTTTTTGGATATACGTGTGTGTGTGTGTGTGTGTGTGTGTGTGTGTGTGTGTTCTCCTAGCAAACTCTTCCTAAGCTGGTTGGGAAAGAGCTGTCGCTGTGTTTCAATATCTTGGACTCTGAGAAAGATAGCATAAATCCCCTTCACAAACTTGCCACCAGCCCACCTGATATTCTTAGAAATCTCCTTCCACTATACACACATAAACCTACACACGCCCTCTCTGTAAAAGAGTATTTCTAGAAAAGCTGCTGGAGACCACAGGCAAACAACTAATTCCACAATACTCTGTCAGCTCCAGGGCCCTTCCTTAACTGGGCTTTTAACCCAAAGCTCAAGCTCATTGTTTTCAGACTACAGAGCTGGGGGGTGGGGAGCACGGGGCAGTGTGGGGAATGGATGACAATCTGATGGGAGATGAGAGATCTTCTTTATCTGAAGAAATAGAAGACAGAAGATAATGCCCCAGTTTGGACATTAGAGATGGGGTCAACAAAGGACTATTGAGGTCAGTGAACTCGTCAAAAGTCAGCAATCCATTGCCTTTAGCATCAAGTCCAGTCTCCTCAATGTTTCAAGGTTCTTCAATCTCTGGTCAAAGCCAACCTTTCATGTCACCAACCTCCCACTATCCAGCCCAGAGCTCCCCACTATCATTACCCTGCTCTTCCCCACTCCCTTCCTCTCTTCAGCACCCACTGGCCCATTCCTCCAGCCCTCTCTGTCCTTTAAGATATAGGTAAACCCCTTTAGTGATGAGCTGTGTCAATTTACCCTCTGCCACTTCCGTAGGAGTCACACTGCTCAGGGAGGCCCCGTCTTCCTGGTAGACTGCACTTTGCTTGAGGCTGGGCACAGTGTGCTTTGTTTGCAGACCAATTGGTTCTCTGGCTCACACTGGCTGGGCCAGCCTGCCTCATGACCACATCAGAGCAAGGGTCCACGGAGCAGCAGTGGCCTGCTCTAAGCAGCGATCATCATGTCTAGCCCAGTTCCAGGCATTTTCTGGGCACTCGGCACACTTTAATTAAATGAATGAACAAAACACTGGCAGGATAAAAAATGGAGAGTGACTGCCCGAGGTCACATATGCTAGGAAATATGTCAATCCACTGATAAACTCCATCCAGTCGGCAAACAAGAAAATGCTGAGGGGCCAATTTAAAATGATTTGATAGCTTTGCCCATTGCTCCTTATTGTACAATCACAGTCATAACAGGCTAGTGAATTGTTAGTAATTTAAACACACACACACACACACACACACACACACACACACACACATTTTGTTGGCAGGGACAGATCTGTCTGGAGTTTCTGAAACATTAGTGCCTCGCCAGCTTACCAGAATTTCCAAAGTTCTAAAAGGAGAGGCATTTTAGACCAGGAGAAAGGACATTTTTCAGGGTCACTTAGATCCTTTAGCATTAGACACCACCCAATGGCTGAGACGGCACAATTTACAATTTACCCCAATTAGCGAGGCTTGTGTCCTCTGTGTCTCAATATGAAAGGCTTCCTCTTCTTGGAAGGAGGATGGCTCACTCTTACCCTCCGAGGTTCCCCTTTTCACACCATGATTTGAAAACAAACACATAAATAGAAGCAAGAAAGGAAAAATATAAAATAAGGAACAGCTCAAGGTATCCAACCAGGCTTTCCAAACAGCCTTCAGAGAGTGTCAGTTCTAGGCATAAGATTCTAATCTGCGTTACCTCTGCAGCTTTCACACTCTGTCTTTGGGGGGAGGGGGTTAATAAGACATAAATGAGAAGGGACAAAACCTTGAAGGCTTTCCTGGGTTTTTGTATATCCAAATAAAAGGGGCAAAGGAGTGTGCAACCAGCCTTTTTCCCCCTGAAAACGTTGCTCTCTCTGCCTTCAGAATGAACCACATCCATTCAGCCAGGGTCCCAGCAGGAACTGTTATGTCCCTATGTCCTTCAGATCCCAGTCTGTGGTCACCCAAAGCCTTGAATCAAAACCATTGTGTCAGATCATCCAAACTGTCCAGCACTTGGGAGCAGCTGTGATAAGCTGGTTTTTACAATGCCTGTAATTTACAGAGCAAAAAAAAAAAAATGTTTTTCTCAAAGATCCCATTTCTTCAGAATCATAAATGGAATTTTGCCATGTTTCAACCTGACAGCCCCGCGTGTCAGTCAGCACAAGAGAATAGCTAAAATTTTAGTCAATGTCCAAATTCATTATGTTATTATTGAGCCACGGGGATTTGCACATCACCAAGGGATTCCTATTTCTAGCTCTATTTGTCAGAGAGTGTATCAGAAACTGAGTTAGCATATACAAAAAAATAAAAATAGCAAATGCAGAGGAGGGAGAGGAGGAAGAAGAGAAAAAAAGGGGGAGGTAGATTTATTATAAGAATTATTTGAGGTGTCTCTCCAAATTCAAAGCCAAGAATATATAGTCATACCTGAACCAAGAACTAGAAAATCATTAGGAACCCAGGAAGCAATTTTATACAGCTCCCAACTCTGTTTTTCTCATATTCTCTCCCTCTCTTTCTCTCTCTCTCTCTTTCTCTCTCTCTCTCTCTCTCTCTCTCTCTCTCTCTCTCTCTCTCTCTTTCTCTCTCTCTTCCCCAATCTCCATCCCTTATCCCTACCCCATTCACTTCTGTGTCCCCATGATACTTCACACAGAGTCCCATCAGACATAGGGTTGGGGAGGAGGAGGCAGTCACCTGGTTCAGCATGCTGATAAACTCATACATTGAAATCTGCCTATTGGATTTGGCAGACTTCTCAAAAGATATATACGCCACCAACACCTTCAAGCTACTGAAGGGTGAGGAAATGTACATAAATTACAAATTCATCTAAAACTAAATATAGCTTACGATGCTATCACAGCTAGATGATACCAATTTAATCTATATGAATTATAGATTAAAACATTCTACTCTACAATAATGAAAATAAGTTGTATTTAACATATTCATCCAAGGATCTCTAAAGGGTAACATCCCAGAATCAGCTTAGTAAAGAGGTGGAATAGCTATTACTTATGTGGGGAGAGTTGAAGGAGCCCATGAAGGTGGAGGGATTGTCCTGGGCAAATAAAAGGGGCATATAAAGGAGAAAGTGCTGTAAAGAGGAGGCAGCAGTTACAGCCTGGAAAATAAACTGCTTTGTTTGAAAATCCTTCTGGGAAACAATAAGATGTCATATATTAAAAAGCCTTAAATATTTACAGCCTTGGGATTTATCCCAATTAACATTTTCCCCAAAAAGGAAGAATTTATGGTATGAAGATATTCCTTGTAATATTGTATACAATAGTAAAAAAAAAAATCATGAGCATTCTAAGTATGCGAGAATAAGGAAGCAGATATGTAAATTATGGTATTTCCACTTGGAAGACTGTACATTCATTGAAAGTGGTAATTATAAAGATTAGGTGCGACTTGGAAAAAATGCACATGAAACAAGGCTAACCCAGGAGAAAGCAAGTTACAAATTATCTAAATGCTATGATTAAACCCATATTAAAATACGTTTCTAGGGAGCAAAACAAATAAGGAATCCTTATCATTGAAAATACTTGTATGGGAATGTCTCTATTTTAGAGAGCTTGAACGATGCTATCACAGTGATTATAAAATGTTTTGTAAATTTACACACAGTGAGCCCTGCTGGTTCCTCGTCTTCGGCCCTCATTCCTCACTAAGAATGTGTCTTTTGCTCAGAAACATAACTCCCACAAGCAGGCTGCAATCCTGCTTCCCAGGAACAGCCACCAGCACTCAAACTTCCAGTCAGCACGTCCTCCTCTCCAACCACTGCCTGCCTCTGTGCCACTGTGCCCACTGTGCCCAGTGTCCACTGTGCCTGAAGGCGGCTTGCGCTGGTCAGCAGCAGAAATGGATTCCTGGAAGCTCCAAACCAACCAAGAAAAAAGCCAGACACCCCCAGTGGCAGATGGTTTAGTCTTACAGTTCTTATTTATTTTCTCGGCACACCAGGAGAGGTTAGCTGATGTACTAGGAGAGTGACCAATACTGTACTTTTCTGCTTTGGAAAATGTCTGTTTGGCAGTGTGACACTCTCACGGAGCAAAACATCACATCTTTTGTCCCAGTGTTCGAGGGGAAGCTCTATCAGGAGAGTTTTTATCAGTGCAAATAACACAAAGGCCTCCTTCTGTCTTAAAATACACAGGCCTGGGATGCATAGTAAGATGAACCAGCCATTGTTTCTGCAAGGCACAAAAATTCCTTCCCCAGGCCCCCACCCCCAGCCCATTTATGAGGTTTCATTAAGGCCCACGGGTGCCTCTGACTTATTTATTTAGGAAACACTGTTATTGTCTTAATGTAAACAGACCTCGAGATCAGTTGACAGTTGGAATGGTCTACCAGAAAGGTTTTCAAAGGAGCCTCCTTTGGAAAGGGGTCCCTCCATTCAGCTCCTGGTTCCTGTATCATACTGCCAGCACTGTTCACAAAATAAACAAATGTTTGTTTTACAACATGGCAAAGGGGACTCCCATTCAACACTGGCCAGATATGAAAACAAACTTTCACATATAAGGGCTTTTGATACACATGACTTACTTGGATGACAAGGGGCTTGGCTGGGGAGTGCTTGAAGCTTATTAATATTGCACAAAAGACTTTTGTTTATCATTTCGCCGGACTGCCTGGGAATCACAAGACTCAAGCCGCCACCCGGCTGGTGTCCTAGCATTTCAGCAGCCGTAACGTGTGGAGATTGCGAAAGCACTGCTGGTTTGGAGCCAAAAACAAACTCTCCACAGACCCAGGTGAAAGAGCTCAGAGCTGCTGGCCTCTGAGAACTAGACTTGGAATTTACAAAGAGTGAAGGGGCAAGAGCTCCCCCTGCAGGTAAGAAAACAATGGATGCCTTGAACCTTCATGTTTGCAAGGGAGCAACTACTTAGAGATCGTGGAACCCATGGCCTGCCTGCCTAATCTAGGGACTTTTTCCCTTCTGTTCACAAAGTCTGGGTCTCCAGCAGCTTTGGGATACTTCCTCTTTTAAGATGACCAGCTCTACTTCTGGAACATCTTATGAGACTTAAACACTTTGAACAGAAATATGAATGAGGGGGGATGAAAAGCTCATGATCAAAAATCAGTTCGTTAAACACTGGTTTGGTTAGCTGGGAAGGGAACTGAGTAAATCAGAAACAATCTCTGTTCATTAGGCTGGTTCTGTCCAATACAGTAGCCATCAGCCACTTGTGGTTATGACCACTTAATATGTGGCTAGTCCAATTAAGATATACTATAAATAAGTAATATATCAGGTTAATTTTTCACACTGATCATATTCTGAAATAATACTTGGGATGTAATGGGTTAAATAAGATATATTAAAGTTAATTTCATCTATGTCTTTTAATGATTTTTAATGTGGCTAATAAAAATATTTTAATTACATGCCTATCACATTATATTTCTATTGAACAATGGCATATGATAGAATAACTTCAGGTTTATTTTTAAAAAATGAGTGTTTGACCCTATAATACTAGTGATTTGTGCCAAGTGAATTGATTTTTTTTTCTTAAGTATATTTATTTAATTCATAGACCTGAGTCTACTGAAAAGAAAGGAAAGTTGGGAAAATACTATTACAGCCTGCCCTGCAATTTTCAGTTTGTTTAATTTGAAGTCTCGGCAAAATGGAAGGAAGTCTTTGGTTTGAATTAAGTTCATATATATTTAAAAAAGATTTCAAAGGTAACCTGTTTTTCCTACACAAACTCCTTCTCCTGGCTATACCTTGTGTATATTGAACAAGTCATTTTAAGAGAGAAACAAATATCTTTCACCATAACAGTCTTGCAAAATTGTTGTTAAGTTCTTGGACAGCAGATATTTGCTTAATCCCTTCCATAACTGCCAACCTCACCCACCTAAACAACCCTCCTGTAAGCAATATTTGGGGTATGTGAGGTGTATGGGATGATGTGAGGAATATGTAACCCTAAAATGGTCACAGAAAACAGCAAATTTACATTAATGTTTATATGAACTAAAGTCACTTACAGTGGGCAACGTTATCCTAATTCCTGAATTAGATTTAAGTAGTACCAACAGCCACCTTTGATAAACACACTCAGATCTGGCCCATGATCACCAAACCCACCAGTAAAAGATGGCCAGAAAAGGTCAAGCTTCCCAGGTCTGCTGTCTTGGATTTGACCTTTTTTTAAAAGGTGGGGGTCCCAGGAATGTGCCAAGATATCACTAAAAGAGTAACTATCTCTGTGATAAGGCAGCAATTTAGAGATTCCAGAATCTTTCTGAAATCTTTCTCTAAAAGTTAGCCTTAAAATGTGTCAAAAATGGGTGCAGCATTTACAGGGTCCACAGTGAATGGACAAGAGAACACTTATAAAACAGAGACACATAAGGAGCAGGGTGGGGGCAAGAGTGAGGTGAAAGGGGCTAATAGGGAGAAAAGGAGGGACATCTGTAATACTTTCAACAATTAAGATAAATCGAATTTAAAAATAAAATTAAACAGAGATACAGTGAGCTGAGGAGGTGCTCTCATACCCTCTGAGCGTCTTCCAGTGCATCATGTAACACAGTCAAAGGGGGAAGGGATTAGCAAAGCAAATTGCAACTACCATCTTTGAGATTACAGATGAAATTGCCAGGAAAAAGAAGCTCAAACAAGCAAGGATTTCAAGTCAGAACAAATATGGGCTCCTGCTGAATAGCTTCTGAGAAAAACTCAGAGTGGTATCCAAGACCCTCATCATTCTGCCTATAGACAGAACTGATGGCTCTGGAGAAGAGAGGCTACCATCCTACCACATGAACTGTGGGTCTGGGCTATAGTATTGGGAGAGCACTGGAGGGGGGCAGGATATTCACTGAAGATATTTACTGGTTTGATTTTCCATCTGACCTTCTTATTCTGGCAAGGCTGCCAGCACCTTATAATCCCACTATTGTATTAACAAGCAATTCCTCTTCTCATTAGCAAAAGCTGAGTCCAACTTTGCTCTTGTAGGGGCTTGTGAATCAGCATGGACCAACAGACAGTGTTTCCAAGAGCTAGCTGCAAAGAAACAAGGGCACTACCCTCTGGGAGGAAGGCATTTGTATCAGTTAGGAACTACATTTGATTGCTGGCAGCAAGGTCTAGAAATAACAGTGATTAAATCAATTTGTTTCCTTCTCCTGTGAAGGAAGTCCAGAGTGAGGCCAGTCCAGGATTGCATGGCAGGGCCATGGTATCAGACTCCTTCTGCCTTTATGTCCCATCACCTTAATTCCATCGTTAAGTTTGCCACATGGTCTACAGTGGCTGTTGGAGAGGTGCCAGTGGTCACATCCATACTCAGGCATAGAGCAGAAAAAAATGAGAAAAACTAAAGTCAGCTATTGTTTCCTTCTCAAAGAGCTTTCCTGGAAGTCCCTTCCAACAAGGACTTATTAACCTCATTGCTAACATCTAAATACTAGGCAGACTGAGCACATTGTCACTCAAATAAATTCAATTTCTGTTACAAAGTAAAGAAGACTAAAATGAATATCAGGTAGGTAATTGCCTTATCCTTTGGTTGCTTCAGAAGTAAGCAAAGACATCTCCAAAGAAGAGTAGATCCAGTTTTGGATGCTTATTTCAGCCTTAACAACCAAATTAACAATAAGCATTATAACCATTGGGACATAGTATACTGTCTAAACTTCTGCCTTCCGTTGGATCCTGGAATTGTTTCTTAAATTTTTTTGCATCCTGTGCCAGCTCTCCATAACCTTTCTTGATATGAGGACAGTGTTCCTGGGTTATAACACTGTCAACCTCTACAACAGTCAATATTACCATACATCTGTGTACTTAGATAGTCAAAAAAAATTAAGCCCCATCATTGGGTTAAGATTACACTTATCACTCCATTGAACACAGTGCTTTCTCTAAGGAGAAAAGCAAGCTACTATACAAGTTGCCACCTACAAATACAAAAAGTGACATGAACAACTGCAACATCTAACCAGATGATGGAAACCCTGATCTGACCCAATGACCTAGACATGTTGAGTGAAAGTAGTTGTTTGGTTTGTAGGATGCTGGAGAGTAAGAAAATGCAAATACAAAAGAGGTATCTCATGAAAAGTCCTGGATAATAATAATGATAATGAGTATGAGAATGATAATAAGAATGATAAATGAACTCTCCCCACTGTGGGTACAGTCCCACTGAGTGGCTCCAGTGGTCACATCCATACTCAGTGGGTACAGTGATCTCTTCCTTCTGCGGGTACAGTCCCACTGAGTGGGATCCCTTCCATTTCTATTGATTCCTTCCATTTCTAATACATTTCTTAGTTTATAGGCAAATCTATTATCTCATTTTTGCCTCAAAATTCAGAAGTAGGAGGAATAAATATTTTTATCAATGTTTTTAAATTGATGGGTAAGAAGCTCAAAAATACCAAGTGACTTACTCAAGTTGTCACAGTCAGTGAGGAGGAAGATAGGCAGCAATGAAATCCCATCCTAGCTCCTGGGCTGAGACTCTCTGTTATACTTCTCTGGCAGAATATTTATAAGCTTTAGAATTCTTTACTTCATTAAACCCTAAAGTTATTTTTTGAAGACCATAAAAGGTCTTTAAAGGCAAGGGTTATGTCTATTCATGATGAACTTTGTACATACTAGGCTGGACACTCAATTGATGTTTATTAAAGATAATGATGTACTAAATAGCATCCAATGAGTTTGGCAACATCTACTGTTGGCATAGGAAGAGTCTGGAAAAAACATGGGAGGATTCTGACCTTTTCTATAAAAAATACAAGGACACTGGTTCTACATTTAGTTTCTGGATCTTGGGGGAAGGGGGTAATCAAAATTTGACTTCATTGTGTTAGAGTTGCTTTATGTTAATAAGAAAATGGAAACTAGAAAACCTCTGTAGTACCTTTTATTACTACAACTCCATGAATCACTCTGTCCCCAGTTTGCTCCTCAATAAAATGAGGTGGTGACACTATCCTATATAATAAAGGCCTAATATGCTAAGTGTCCAGTCATCTGGTTCTCCATTCAACCAATAAAAGTGTAATATGCTAATGATATGCTAAGGCTGCTCAAATGCTTGCTATGATATGTACTGACCACCAGGGGGCAGATGCTTTGACCAGTAGATTAGCTTGCTGCTGGGGTCCAGCCAATCGGGACCGGGCAAGACGGGTCAGACATTCCCTGAAGCCCTCCTGTGTTTCCTCCCTCACCACTGGCCCTGATGGACCCCAATATGAACTGGGTGAGAGGGCTCTGATCAGCCCCGATTACTGTCGAGGTGGAAGGTACCTCTAGTAATAAATAGAGTGGTAAGGTATTACAGGTCAAATCTCCTTTGGTCTTTTTGGAAGTGTTATAAGTCTCATTTAAAACAATTGCTCTTCCTCCTGTCAGTAAGTTGCATCTCAGCAAATTCTCATTCTCTCCACATAAACACAATCATCAAAAATAAAGACAACTACATCCCAGTGAAACGCTCTGCAAAGATATGCTCCAGAAGTTTCCTTCTCAGGCCTAATTTCCACTTAAACTCTCAGTTCCTAAATTTCCACCATCGCTGACACTGCAATAAAAATTTTAGGGGTCTTCTAAATCCAGTCTCCTATACATTCTTACCCCAGATCTGAACCAACTAATTCGATAGGTTAAACCCAATCTTTATATTTCTCTACCAATGGGGGAGAATCAAAAATTATGAATTTCTATGGCCCCAGTTTAAAAATAGAGTCATGTCTTTAAAAGATTCTGACCTCAGATTCCTCATCCCAAATCCCAGTTCATCCCGTTGAATCATCCACCATTTATACTGTCAGAAAATCTTGACTTAAATCTTTCCTGACTCAATAATTAGCCCAACCCACCAAAGCCTCACAAATCATTCCATCCTTGGAGTCATGTTCTGGCTGGTGGCCTGTGAAAATCTCCTTTTGGGGAAAAAATAAGAGTGGGAACAGTCAGCCTGATGTGTTTTACAATCCTGTATACCACCCCTGAAATAAATCACCAATATCCATAATTCCCTTCTCCTCTCCAATTTAGATAGCTATGTGTTGTAGTTGCGGATGACAGAGATAATGATGACATCAATGACAATGATAGTGATAGTGATAATGATATGAATGATAACAACACTTTTTCAACATTGCCTACACTGTCTTGAGGACTAGAGATGCCTTTTCTTGTTTAAGCTTAACAACCTTCTCCAGTAGTCTTACTAACCCCACTAGTCTTCTCATTTTACAGATGAGGAGATTGTGATTTAGGGAGGTTCACTAACTAGTCCGTTGCTCCAAAAACCTGAGTTCAAACCCAGATATGTATGGCTCCAAGCCCTGCACACATTAAACTATCCTGTCTTTTAGAGATTGAAAGCAACAATGAATCTGACAGTCTTGTCCAGATCCAGAGGAGAGTGTAGAAGACCCTCAGCCATGAGAGCTGCAGAAAGAGGTTCACATCAGAAGCTACCCAAAAAAATAAAAAATAAAGAGGACAATGCCATTTAGGCAATTATTCTTAAACCAGATTAAACAATGACAAATCCCATCATTTTGGGCAAAAATAAAAAGAACCCCAAGTCAGTTTTATAGAAAAGATTCCTTTATTAACTTTTGGTCGAGAATATGTTTATATACTTTCAGAAAACAACTCCAAGACCAAGTAGACTCCTGCAACAGAGAGGAATTGACAGGTCTGCTCCAACCACAAAGACAAGAGGAGAAACGGTCCAGAGATAGAAGACACTGATGATGCCTTGCCATGCAAGCAGTCAGCAGCTGTACATCGCTACAGGTTGCCTAGGACCAAACCAGAGAGAGTCGGACCGGCATTGCCACCATTTGTCCACTATCCAGATACCATTGCTGATGTGTACACATAAGGAACTGTTTGACATTGAAACTGGGAGTTGGACAATGAAATTGGGATTCAAACATTTTTTTGTTCTTATAGGTTTATTTCTAGCCTGCAGAGGCAAGATGTTAAAAAAAAAAAAAAACATCAGGGTTGGGGGTTGGAGGAGGAACAGATAGAGAGGCAAAGAAGCAGTGAACAGACTGTCAAACTACAGCGGGAAGGCAAGGGAGGCTACGGGGGAGGGGCTGTAAGAGATCAACCAAAGGACTTGTATGCATGTATATAAAGATAACCAATGGATACAAGACACTGGGGAGTGAGGAGGAAGGTGAGGGCATGTACTGGGGATAGGGAAGGCCACAGGTAGGTCAATGGAGGTGGGGGAAGGAGACATATGTACTACTATTTGTAATACTTTAAACAATAAAAAAATGACAAATCCATTAAAATGGAGACAGTGTTCTCTAAATTTTTATAACCGAATTTAAGAATGCCACATTTGGAAAAGTTTTCATAACTTAGGGGTACTGAAATAGTAACAATAACAACAAAAAGCATCAATTTCCCTTCTTTCTTTTACCACCTGTGGACCTCATAGGGTAAGGGCAGATGGTAAATTTGGGGGGAAGCTGGCCTATTTTGAATGCTTATTTACAAGGCTACATTCATGCCATCCACCAAACACCATCTGCTGGGCTATTTCTTCCATGAAACTAGAGCATTTTGTTCCATAGCAAATAAAAGTGCAACCAGAATTCTATCAGCATGCTGTGTTTGGGAGAGCACCAACACTTTTCAAAACCAGCTTTAATCCTTCTCCAAGCCCAATGCAAAGAGGGCTCCCCTAAGAACAGTAACCCAGTCAACACATTCATTCATTCATTCGCAAATTCACTTTGAAAGAAAGCTGGCCTGCGTGGTCCAGCCAAATGTGGAAAGTTAATTTTACAACGTGAACTGTTTTCACCCTGGGCCAAGAGACAAGTTTAGGCACCATATGACCCTGGTGTGATTTAGGAGTATCTTGGGACTCCAAAACATGAGGGTATTTCAGCAAGGAGCCCCCACCTTCCCTATCTCCCCCTCCTCCTCATCCCCTAAAGCTCCCAAAGAATGTCTTTCATGTTTGCTGCACTCACTTCTCAACATGCTCCTGGTGCCTGTCCTTGAATTCTCAGCTTATTGCCCCTGAATCAAGGGAAGCCAACTTGAATCTTTCAAAATGGGAGCATGCAATAAGAACATCAGCAATGGGGCAGGGAACACCACCCCATCTACTTTTATTTTGAACTCCAATTATTCTTAAACCAGATTAAACCATTTATTGTTCTTAAAAGGCAGAAGGCACTCAAGGGAAGAGCCTTAGATTAGGCATCAGGAGATCTCAATTTATTTCCAGGACTTTCATCGACGGGCTCCATATAATTCAATAAATCATCTAATTTCTCTGTCCCCCAGTTTTCTCCTCAATAAAATGAAGAGGTGACACTATAATAAATACCTCACAATAGGACTGGAGCCTATATTACTGTAAATTAGAAAGCAAAACCTCCATAAAGTGAGGGAGATGAGAAAGGAGGGTGGCCAAGAAACCAGAAACCTCCAAAGCTCTACAACAGATATACATAATCCCTGGAGCAGCCCCAGAAAACCAGAGTGAGCCTTGATACTCACAGACCACGCTGCCTGCTTCTTAGTTTTGTGGCCATTCCACTGGTATGGGAGTGAGCTCAGGAAAGAAGTGCAATAGTTAAAAACATAGTCTTGAGAGTCACTCTAAACCTGGAATCTTCCCTTTACTTCCTCCATGTCTTTAACCTGTTATTTACTTCTTGAGCCTCATCCTCTGTGTCTGTAAAATGGGATAATAATAGCCACCTTTTGTTGGTATGCTCATGCAGGATAGCAAAAGCCAATTGTTAGATTTTCTAGAATTTTATCAGCTGGCTAACATCACATTGGTAGTTTGAAATAGATCATCATGGGAGCATTTATCACAGAATTCACCAAATGCCACAAATCTGGGCATCTCACCCCCAACTACCACCTCCAAAGCTGGTTGTTAAACACTTAACACATCACCACCTCCCACTGGAAGGACTAAATGAAGTGTTTAGCATAACACTCAGTACATGACAAGAAGTGGGAGTTCTTGTTTGGGGTGACTCAGAACATCCTCTCTCTCTTTCTCTTTTCCCACTCCTCTCGGACCCCAGATCTTACACTTTGTGCCCAGATGAGTTTCTTCACTAGAAAGCTGTTCTCCACCACTTGTCCTAGTTGATTGTGGACTCTCATTCAACAGGCCTGACTTGAATAACAACTCTGAGTCCAAATGGCTGCCATGCACTTAGAAGCAAACATGACTGAACAAAACCTGGCCCTGACCTTGAGATGTTCACAGGGCTTTTGGTGGACAGAATGCAACTGAATCTCTGAGGGGAGCCTTCTGTCAACAATGTGGAAATCAGAAGATGGCAAAGCCACTCTGAACATCTCAAACTATCCTGCCACTTGGATCACAAGGCTTTTGAAGCCGTCAGGTTAACTTTAGCCACAAAGTGCAACCACCTTCTCTAAAATGACATAATGATTAGGACTACAGGGCTCTCCCTGCTCTAACAGCATTACCCTACAACTGGCAGCATCCTTCCCCACTGGCTATGAGGGTTGCATGTATGCCGCCTGGAAACCAGAAATGTGTAACATCAAGTCTGGCCCCTCGCCAAATTTCTACAGGGCATTAGTAACAAACTGGTGAAGCTCATTAAAAAAAAGAGAGAGAAACCTATAACCATTAAAAGTCCATTAAGCAGCCTGTCATTTTGTAGAGCTAAATAGCCCACAGTAATCAAAAGCATATGAACCCCAGCTGGGATATCCAGTGAATTGTTTCGATTTAGGGGAGAATTCATCAAGAAAGATTGTTCTTGGGATTGGGTTGATTTTTCTCCTTCAGTTCCTGGCCCCACGTTCCATTATAATTAAAGTGATTGATGCACCTCCCAGACAGAGGTGAGCAGTGACCACCAGAGCCAAAACATCTGCTCCTTCCAAGCAGACAGCTAATATGGAACTTTAGTCGAAAGGCACGTAACCTGAGGTTACCCCTCCACTGTCAATTAGGTATGGCACAGTCAACTCTTTGCTTTCTGGCTGGATTACCTCGGGGTTATCTGTGAAATTTCTCTTTCCAACTATAGAAGGACTTTTATCCACAGATTTTGGTCAAGAACCAACTAAGTCTGAGGCCAAGAAGGGGCAATTCTTAAAATCAGAGATCAAAGATCCATTCATCAAAATGAAATGTCTTCTTGTCCATGGATGGACACTTTTAATTTCAGAAATGCAGGTTCATTTCTTCAAATTTACCACCATCTCTCCACCTCCCTTCTCCTTTTCCTATCCCTGGTAATTCCATTGCTCATTAGAGCCTCCATAGGTGAATGACCATATGCTGAGGAAAGAAGTAAAACTCAAGACAGTGGTTTATGGTGACACATTAGCAGTTCTGGCTCTGGTGTAAGAATAGTGAGAAAGGACAAAAAATTAATGACTCAAGACAGGTTTAGGAGGTAATCATTGGAGTTACTTCTCCATGTTTACTTACTCCATCATGACCCTGGATGAAAGCAAATTGTTGATATAAAATGAAAAAACAAAGATGTTTAGATTCAATATAAAATCTCCTGAGAGCAATCATGTTTCTTTCATATATCATTCTAACTGACCTTTAAAAAAAATTCCCCCTCAAAGGCCAAGAGTTTGATTTAAAAAAGAAAAAGTCATGCTCAATATGATAAACTCCTCCCCTCACCGCCATCTTTTCCAAATTCCTCTACTAATTTTGGTATAGCACTTAATGAGCTATTACCCTACATATTACTGTATGTAATACCCCCAGCTATTACTGTACATTTGATTGTGTCCATCTTCCATCATTGACTTAATGGTTCTCAAGGGCAGGGACAATATTTTCTTTCACCCTGTATCTCCTATAGCAACTCCTTAGTAGAATCCATGCAACTCAGAGTATCTCACTAAATAATGACAAAGTGACCTTTCAAGGTTGCCAGACTCAGCATTCTAGTCTCTCAGAAATAGCTTTCCAATACACCAAGCATTTAAGGAGCCCTCATGCTGTCCACACAAGTTAATGTGCCTTGGGCATAAAAACAGATCAATGTCCCATTTATGCATTGAATTGCTTAAACTTACATCAGAGATTATACATACATATACTGTGTATCTGCACCCCGAGCCTCTTCTTACCTTCTGCATCCAAATTTTTTCCAACCTTCAAGGGCTGGCTGTCCTTCTATTTTCACTAGAAAACCTTCCTAGAATACCCAGTCCAGTCCAATGAGAAAGAGAATCTTTAAACTTTAAGTAAATAACAATCCACTGATACCTCTCAAAACTGTCTTCAGTTGGCTTAATTAAAACAATTATTTAATTCCAAGGGCTCTCCACTTACCCGATAAACTCTTTAAGGGTGACAATTAGAGTTTATCCTACATTGTATTTCTCCCAAACCAAGCAGAAGGCCTGATGCACAATGAACAGCATGAAAATGCAAGCAGGAGAGTCAGTAAATGACAGTGAACATGGGTGGACAGGGTAGGGTCAAGTTAAATAGGGTGTGAGGGTAGGAGGGTTGCCTCTTAGATGAAAAATGAGACAAATTCTTGGCCCACCTCATTGAAAGCATGCCCGTATCCCATCACTCTATTTCAGGGGATACCTTAAGTTTGCAAATCTGAGAAGATGTGACCTATTGCTGGACAAAGGAAGTCTCTGACGCTTATGTTCTTTCTTCCTTGGATGTCTAATAGTGAAGAAAAAAATGAACATATAAAAGGCCATAAATCCTCTTACAAAAATAAAGTCCCCCTTTTAATGCCCTATAGCTAGGACTTAAGTTAAATTGCACACCCTTACCGAAAAATTTGTAAGACCCTTTCCATTTATTTGACCTCCACCCCTTCCAGAATCAGGAAACTTGCTAGGGATATCTCTGCTGGTGAATTTCTTTCAGTTGTGCTATACTTGTATTTAGGGCATTAAAATGATCACATGCTTTCAAATCAACTTGAAAACTATTGACCATCTGATGAGCATAGCCTACAATCTCACTATCTGGCCCTTTATATAAAATGTTTCATTCCTTCCCTCTACTAACCTCTATCTTCACTGCAGGCTGCTGCCCAGAAGTGATTATCTCCTGGTCTGCATCCCACAGGACCCAGCTGTGTCTCTACTGGATGTCCCTATTCAATTGCAAGCACAAGAAAAGGAAAGACATGTTTCTTATTTCCTTTTAGCTCCTCAGTGTCCAGCAAATTGCCTCACCATAGCAAGTGTTCCATTCATGTGAGCTGAAGAGATAGGCTGAACTTTTGAGGCCTCCAATATATGTATTAATGAGAAGAACACAGGCACGGGGACAAAGGAATTGTTGGAGTTACATTGCTAGAATGAAAAGATAGACAAATTCAGCAAATCCTTTAATGTAAATTAGTTGATAGTCCTATGATTATTGCTGGCCACTCAGTAACACTGAGTCTTCATAATAGTTTTTCTTTGCAATATCATTAGAACAATACATCAATTACCTTTAAAAATATGAAAGTGTTGAGCCCCACTCACAATTTTTAACAGTGCATCTGTATTTCATATTCTGTGGGAAACTGAAAATAATCATACATAAGAAGGTGAATGATGGTACCTTGTAGCTTACTGATTCAATGAAACTTCATTGCATCTGAGAATAAAAAATTTCACTGTGCCTTTAAATGCCATTTTAAAGATTGTTCTCATCATCCCTACAAGCTACATTTTAAAATTCTAACATTTATAAAGTACACAGAACCTTATAAAAACCCATTTTGTGAATCACTTCCATGTGTAAGAGAACCCAGCTCATACTTACCTTTCCTCCCCAAGCATCAACTCTACTACCAGGCAAAGTGCCTGTGTCGCTGCTCCTAGGCTTTAATTAATCAAGACAAGTGCTCTGGCCACTCTAGTCTGAAGAACACCTACAGGGAAAATTGCCATTTTCTTCATGTCAGTCAAACATCAAAGATGATTGTACTAAAAATCTAGGGAGCTGAGACCGACATACCTTGTTCATAAGCCCATCCTTCCCCATTGAAAACATCCCAAGGAAATGAGCATTGCAAGGAACGGCTGACACACACCTTCCTTCCACCTGCTCTCCTAGCCGTAAAGAAGGAAAGAGTCAAGCTCATGAGAGCAGTTCTGCCCAAAGTGTGGTCCATGGACTGACACTGGTTATACACTATCTGTTACATTAAAGAGAAGCACAGAAAGCAAGCAGAAGCATTTGAAAAATTGTTCAGCAATTTGACATTGCCCAGAAATCCAAGAACATTATTTTATATTTTATAAGTTATCAATTTGCAATGGATTGGGATTTTTTAATGGTTCTTTGCCTCAAGTAGTTTGAGAAGCACTGCACTAGAGAAAACAGTGTACAATCCAGGACAGCTTACATCCACGCAAATGTTAAAGATGGTTCCCACCGGCCAGAACTTGGACTTCTGTTTCCTACCTTCTCTCTATCTTCAGGAAGCTAAGGCAGTGAACTGGTGCTAATAGGAACAAAGCTCCAAACCCTCTCTCCCAACTCCATTTCCCCAAGGGTATGCTGAGAGAAAAAAGTATGTCTTTTCAACTGACTAATAATCTGACAAAAGCAAAACACACACACACACACACACACACACACACACACACACACACACGGGAGAGTCTGAGAAGAGAATTTCTCAGGAAGATCTAACCGCATTACCCATTAAACTAACTGTTGGTCAATCACATACTCTTCAAATTGAGACATCTGTTTACTTCTAACACTAAAACAATCATCTTTGTCACATCCCCTCAATGAACAAAATGCTGCCTCAAACTCTGGGATATTTTCAAACTATTTGCATTCCTTCTCCAGAGTAAGGGGTTTCATATTTCAAGAGTGGATTTTCTTCGAAGACTTGTCACCTAATTCATTCCGGGACCACACTATGCCAGGATATGTTCATCCTTCAGAGGGGGGAAAATGGATTAAAAAATTCATTCATCCATGGACTACATACGAAACGATCCTAGAAAAGAGGAGCCATCAACAGAGAGGTATCTAACTGATTAATAAGAGCCATGATTACATGAAAAATGAAAAGCCTGCCAGGAATTTGCATAAACCCCTAACACAAACAGGAGAGAGATGGGGATGGATTGTTTAAACCAGAAAGCAGAAGTTAGCACCTGTTAATGACCAGTTTGTTGGCTCACAAGCTGTTAACACTCAGACAAACTGGTCGTTAAATGTGGTCATTACTTATTTCAATGCAAAATTTATTAGAGCCTCCATTTGAAGATTTAATGGAAGGGCAATGCGTACCCTGCACACCTGGTATACCCTGAGGAGGCTCAGGGCAGGCTTCTAGCGGCTATGTCCAGATTTAAAAAAAAAAAAAAGTAATAATAATAGTCATTCTGTCACATCAATTACCGATTTCCTTCAGCAATCAGAATGGTAGATGAGTTCTGATTCACAGCTTGATGCCTAATAAGGACCACTTGAGTCTGCATTACTTTGTAGGCCCATTATGATTAAGTGGATCTGATCTGCGTTCTTTACAAGCCCGCTACAGGACTCATTATTATTAGATAGAGTTTCGATTAAACTCAGAACATTTTTTTCATCTGTCCAGCCTTTTTCAGAGCATAAAAAGAAGTAAGTAGGGAGAGGGCTGAGGATTTGTAGTGACACAAGCAGGGAAATCAGTCGGTGATGGTAAATTGTAAAGTTTTAAGTAGCATTTTTAGCCTCAGTTTGTCCCTAATATGGTAATAAAAAGGAGACTACCTGGAACCTCAAGGGCCAGAAATTCTCAAAGAAAATGCTTCTTCACTACAACATCTAAATCTACCATTACTTGTGAATTATGCAAATAATATCTGTGATGGGAGAAATTAAATCTCAGGAGTCTCAGCCACTCCAGTTAACAATTCATGTTTTTTGCTGAGAAAAGATTTGGTCAGAAGAGCACTATGTGCCTCTAGGAAGGTGAAAGAAAGTTGACTTCTTTTTTTCACATGCCTGCATCAAGTATCAACTGGGGTTGCTGGATCTAGCAAATAAAAATACAGGACACCCAGTTAAAATGTTATTTCAGGTAAACAATGCATCATTTTTTATCATAAGTAAGTTCTGTATAACATCTGTGATATACTTATGCTAAAATAGTATTCATTATTTCTTTGAAATTCAAATTAGCTAAGTATTCTATATTTTACCTGGCAATCCTCCATTAGACATTGGTTATTGCAGAAAATGAAATACTCTGGGGTTAGAAGCCCCCAAACTGGTAGATCACATGAATTTCCTGGGAGAGAGTAAAGATTATCAGGTTCTATCTTCTGAAGATTATGATGAAGAAATCTATCTTGTTAAAGGCTAGGAAGAAGGAGAAGAAGAAGGAGGAGGAGATAGAGGAGGAGGAGGAGGAGGAGGAGGAGGAGGAGGAGGAGGAGGAGGAGGAGGAGGAGGAGGAGGAGAAAAATAAAAATGAGAAGGAGGAAGAGGAGAAGGAGGAGGGGAGAGGAGGAGGGGGAGGAAGAGAAAAACCTGTAAGCTTATTTGGGGGAAAGGGGAGCCAGTGTTCAATAATATGTCTGCATGACTCCTAAAATTAAGGAGGTAGTGGAGAGTTAATTGGTGGATTAAGAGCAGACAAAAGTTGGTCTCACAAGAGTCCTCAAAATCTTATTCATTCATGAGATAGTTCCTGAGTTCCCATAATGAGCAGAGTTATGCCCTTGGGGAACCATAATCCAGTAGAGGGAGGGAAAAAGACATTTAAGGAGGGTCTTCTGTGTGCCAGTGACCACACGGATGCTCTGTATTCATTATCTCATTTAATCCTTGCAGCAGCCTATGTCTGTAAGTGCCACAACCCTACTTCTCCAGATGAGGACACTGAGATTATGGAAGCTTAATGATGACATTAGCAAGTGCCAAAGGACATATTCATGCCCAGCATGGTCTGGATCCAAGCATTTGCTCTTTGTACAACAAGCTCAGATCCAATAAGCACCAAGTAAGTGGAACAAATTAAGTACAAGAGACAAGTATCTTGATACTGGATTCAAGTATCAATCAGTCTGGCACTTTTTAGCCCTGGAACCTTGAGTAAGTTACTTAACTGCTCTATGTTTTCAAACTTGCTACTACTCTACAACTGTCATCACTGTCACTCAGAGATGCTCAATCAAGACAATCTTTGAGCTGGGATGTAAAAATATGTTCATAATATTAAAGTACAGCAGAGGTCACAACAATGAGAGATCGATGAGAAGAAGTTTCTTACAAAACCTGGGCTCAAGAAGCCAGGTTTCTTTTATTCTAGAGCTCATGGCTCTGTGACTGTAAGTAACAGTGTCCCCATTTTCCTTCACTTCAGAAGATGTCCCCATAAGGTGGCTGTCTGTGTCTGGACATCCAGTGATGGCCCCCAAAGCCTCTCCTATGTATTAGTTGTGGAAGAAGAGTGAAAGTTCCTAGGAGTTAGACACATTAGCACTTGGGGTTTTATGAGGCTGAGCATATCAGATTTAAGGATTATGGGCTTTATATAAGCACTTCTTAAAGTCAAACTAGCCCTCATGTTTTATATTTTGAGTCAAGCAATTATATTTCTTCTCTGTAAGATGGTATTTCAGGGGTTTCTTTAAGGAATAAATGAGATAATGTATTTTAAATGCTTATTGCAATGCCTGGCATATAGTTAGAGCTCAATAAATGTTAGCTGCTATTATTATTAATTCTCTTTTACCAAAGTGTGAGCCCCTTAAGGGCAAAAACTATACTGTTCTTTGATCAAAATTCACAGAGTGTCTTATAAAGAGTAAGTACCAGGTGAATGGGAAGGGATGGAGGAAGGGAGGGAGGGAGGGAAGGAGGGAGGGAGGGAGGGAGGAAAAATGTATACATGGATGGATAAATGAATTTAATAATGGCTCTTCTGTCAATAATGACTGGAAAACTCTTTATGGAGAAGATGAGAATGAAGCAAACTATTAAACATAAATCATATGACAACTTCATGGCATAAAACTTGCATAATACTTTCATTTTTTTCCTATCCCTATAGAAAATATTTTCAAAAATATTACTAATTTACCTTTTTCTCCTTGAAAAAAAAGTTAATGTAACTTACATTAAATCCATAGTATTCTTTAAGATAAAATCATACCAAAGCAAGTGGCCAGGAAGACCAGAGAAGACCTGGTGATTTTATTCTGTCCTCGGATTGCCTGGGTTTCAGAGGTCAGTGTGATTACTGCCATGACTTCAGTTAGAATAGAACAATTGGGCCAGTAAAATTTGAAAAGTATATTTTAATTTGCTCCAGTCCACGCAAGCTCAAAGAAGAGAGAGAGCGAGAAATAGAATATAATAGGAATAGAAAAGAAGGATGTGAGGAAGAGAAAGGCCAGACTATAAATCAAGGGCCAGCAGGCAAAGGACATGAAAAAGAGCCCAGCAGAATTAAAACTATCTGGAACTAAGAGGAAAAACCAAGAGTTCAGAAAAAGTAAAGAGGATTCCATTAATACTCATTTCAGAAGGCAGTAGAGGGTAGACAACCCTTGCAAAGGAAAGAACAGGAGGGAGTAAAAATAAAGTGAACAGCTGCACATTCCTCTCTCTAACCACAGCAGTCGCCACAGACGCAAGCTCTTGACCTTGCCCGTGGAAAGAGCTCCTAAAGGCACAGCACAAGGCTGACCAGCCCTCAGAGGAGGGAGCTGTGCCCAGAGAACTTCGAAGATGAGCTGGCCCACCTGAGTTGAGGACATCATCAATATACTGAGGCCATTTTGTGTATACAAATAAGTGGCAGCTTACACCAAATGATATTGAGGGTTTGAGCCCTGCACAGCCCCCCCAAAAAAATAATGCCCTAATCTGTTGACTGACACCTGCAATTCTGCAATTACAGATTCATTTATTTCATAGTTTCTTATTCTCAGTTAAAATGAGGATCCCTCTAACAAATAAAGATGAAATATTGCTATTGAGAATTAGTCCAACCCCAGCAGGTCTTGCCTGCTCCCAAATTGTGCCAACTTGTACTTACTAAGAAAGAAAAATAAATAATAAGTAAATATAGTCCCAAAATAGCTCTATGATGAATATTTGGTGACTGTTTTGATTTAAAAGAACAAATGAGATTAAGATAGACATGAACTCTCTTTTAATACAAAAAAATAAAATAAAATAAAATTTCCCTGAACTCATCTCCCAAAAATGATTATGTATCAAGAGTGACAAGCTATTGATCATTATTAGCACTGGATAATGAGTAATGGACACCTGGGGATTCATAATATTCTCTTCACTTTTGTATATGTTTTTAAATATCCACACTAACAAATGGAATAAACATTTATAAAGATTATGTTTCCACTGAATTAATTTTACTGAATTAAAATGAATAATTGAATAATAAACAATTCAATCTCTCAGATACTTTGTCTATTCCCACCTCACACAAAAGCATAGATTCTTGGAAATTATTGGAAACCCAGTTGCTCTATTTGTGAGGAGAATCCTACATTTCATTTCAAAGTCTCAATGGCAGGTGGACACTGCCTGAACCTTTATCCCTACCCAGCTGGGGTCCCCGCCTATTCGCTAAGTCTTCCATAGACTTTACCATTGACACCTTAGATCTGCACTTTTAGCCTCTTTTTACTGAGGCTGTCCTGCAGTCTCTCAGCCTCTAGCCCTGGCCACTGGCTATACTCTCAAGATGTTGGAAACCTTTCTTCTGCCTCACAGATGGCCTGATTCTCCTCAACTGCCTCACTCCCCTGCTGAAGGATGCTCCTGTCTTCTCCCTCTTCATCCTGTGTCCAGCCTGTGTAATTAATGCTCTCCACTGGCTCCATCTCTGTCACATGTTAGCTGGCATTAGTCAGCCCTGTGGAGTCTTTGCCTTGTTAAAAGAATAGGACTGCAACCCTGATATCTCATGTGGAGAGAGACACACCGAGAGAAAAGTTTATGCTAATTTCTAAAAGACAAGACTCACAGCCAAACCACATCAAAGCAGATTCCTAAATTGGCACTCATTACTCCTTGGGGCATCTAAGGCAAACATGTTCACAAAATTCACACTCAGCAACAACAAACAAAACCTTTCGTGGAGAAACTGTATTTCTGTAATTTATTTGGAGCCATCCACAAAAGATGACTGATTTAGGCTAAATGTGGAAGTCACATTGGAGAATGAAGACCAAGCACAAAACCTCAACATGTGATCAAGAAGGCTGACTAGCCCTCAATGAGCAGGTATAGTCATAGAGGCCCAGGTCCAAAGAGCCAGGGTCAGCCTGTGACCTTAGCAGTTGTGTTTACTTCACATTTCTGTGACCTTGACACCAGTGTTTACTTCAGTGGTTTAGGAAGCAAGAGAAACTGCAAATTCAGTGAAAGAACCCAATTCGATACTCTGTGGCCATCTCAAAGCAGATGGCAGGATAAATTTGCTAGAGATATTCTGTAGGGGAGTATCTCTAATGCCAAATCTCTTTTAAAGAGAAGAAATAAAACTGATATTCTTTAGTGTTTACTCTCTCTATAAATTCTTTTTTAAAATCTTTCACTTAACATTATATCTGTGAGATTAAGTCATGTTGTTGCATATATAGTAGTTCATTTCAAATTGCTATGTACTATTGTAATTGTGGGAGTAATATCTATTCTATTGATGTACATGTTGGATATTATTAATAAAACTATCATGAATATACCTGTATGCATCATACCCATTCCTGCATATGGCTAGGAGGGAGTCCAAGTTCACATGAATATAGGTAAGTTTAGCTGTGGTAGATATTGCCTTTAACCACCTAACAGCATGATAGACCCACAACAACTATCCTGCTTAATCCCTGCTCTACTAAATCTGAACACCTTCACTTGCACTCATGTATTCCTCTTCCTCCCAAGATTCTTAACTTGACTTCCTCCTTCCCTCTCTACACTGTATCCTCTAGTGACCTCACTTATCCTTACACACTTAACTGGCCTTAATATTTATTTAGCTACATCCTGACTTCACTTCAAAGCAGCATTCATGTTCTTCCATCTTCCAGTTCAACGTTTACACTTGGATGTTCTTCAAATGGTTGAAACATGTTGAATCAAAGTCGTCTTCCTCTCCTCCCACCCTCATCATTTCTCCTTCCTGGTTTTATTGCCTTTTACCTGGCATTCTGGGCTATAACCTTGGCAGCCCAACCCTTAGGAGGAATTTAAATCCTACCAGGGGCATGGCTACAACAGACCTCAAAGGGGAATGGAGTTCCCCTTCAAAAAAGTTCCAACTGTTTAATTTACTTGAAATGGCTACCAAACTGAGACATAGAGAAAATCATTTTTGTATTTCCTATCTCCCACATCATAAAGACACATCACTTAACAGGTCATGATTCAGGACCCAGCCCCATTGTCTTCAAATTCCATTTAAAAGGAACACTTCTTCTTTTAAGAAGCAATATTGGAAAGGGAAATGGCTGTTTACATAACATTTAAAATCATGGGTTTGGATCAAATAGACCTAGGGTTCAAGTCCTTCTCCCACCACCTTTCACTTGTGGGACTTTGGGTAACTTACTTCCCTCTCTGGTCCTCGGTTTCCTCATCTATAAAATAAGGATAAGCATTACCACCTTATCCCATTTGCTAGGAAAATTAAATGAGATCAAGAGATGCAGTACAGCATCTGAACCATCCATACTCATTAAGTGTGGTTGGCGCAGCTGCTGTTGCCAAATCTCTAAGTGGGAAAACTAGATAAATTGAAACTCGTTCAGTGTCCCAAAGAGATTGCCACTGGACAAGCAGCAATTTCAAAGTTCTAATTTCTTTTACTTTGCTCTCTGAATAGCTCAGAAGGGATGGATAGGCTGTGAAAAATGTTCTCAGGCTGGTCAATTTGAGGTATTTCATTTCACAGATCTGTCTGGAAACTGCCAGCTCATTTCATTGATCAATGGCCATCCCAGTGTGGAGTTTAAGTTATTACCATCTGAAACTGAAGCTGAATGAGATCGGTAGGAGCAGGATGCTGAGAAAGGCACTCCAGCTGTCAGAGACATGGCTGTGCTCTACAATCAGACTTCAGTCCAGTGTAGGAGCAATTTGCATTTGTACCCAGACTCCTTCTCTCACAATGGCATTTTCTCCAATGGCTTCTGGATACCTTTTTGTAGCTTCCTCAGATGGTACCTTCTGCAAAGCTTTTAGTGCCTGCCTGTGAAGCTGTCTAACCTGTCTCCCTTCCACACACCTCTTAAAGTATAAGCAAATCCAAGCAGACACTGTGTCAATCAGCTTATCAATCAAACACTCATCAAGTACCTGTCATGTACACTGCCAAGAACCTCACCACAGAAAGACATAAAGAAAACACATTCTTTTACCTCGAAGCTTAAGTAACTAACAATACAGGTTAGCGCATGCTAACAAAGTGGCTCAGATATAGTTAAGTGTCAAGATAGTAATAGGAAAGAGAAATAACCTCTGGGTCCATGGATCCCCCAAATAATGGTAACCAATCCCACACCACCCATCCCTCTGACACACCAAGACAGAACTCTGCACAAAGTGGGTGCTTAATAAATGCTTATGAGTAGATGCAAACACATGTTTTGTTTTGTTTTGTTTTGCTTTTCCAGGATACAGAGAGTTTATCCAAAATCCAGTATAGACTAGCCAAACTGCCTTCTACAATGTGAACAGAAGAAAGTCTGTGAAAAAGGCACTTTAATTCCATTCTCTCAGCATTACAAGCATTTGGGTGGGCAGACAAATGTGCCAGGTTCCATGTTATAATTCTGAGCCTGAATTGGTGGATCAACATATACATCTGTGTCACCATAAAGAAAATGGCATTTGCTGCACCTCATCTCTTACAACAGGAAAAAAAAATTATAAATGTTTACACCCTTGTCCCAACCTGACATGGAAACTCAAGGGTGTAGGCCAGTGGTTGGCAAACTCATTAGTCAACAGAGCCAAGTATCAACAGTACGACTGACATTTTTTTGAGAGCCAAATATTTTAAACTTAAACTATATAGGTAGGTCCATTGCTATTAACTTAACTAGAAGCCCGGTGCACAAAATTTGTTGGGGGGGGGGTGTCCTTCAGCCCAGCCTGCTCCCTCTCAATCTGGGATCCCTTGAAGGATGTCCGACTGCCCAGGTAGGATCGGGCCTAAATGGGCAGTCGGACATACCTCTCACAATCCAGGACTGATGGCTACCAACTGCTTGCCTGCCTGCCTTCCTGATTGCCCCTAACCTCTTCTGCCTACCAGCCTGATCACCCCCTAACCAATCCCCTGCTAGCTTGATTGATGCTTAACTGCTCCCCTGCCAGCCTGTTTGCCCCTAACTGCCCTCCCCTGCAGGCCTGGTCCCTCCCAACTGCCCTCTCCTGCTGGCCTGATCACCCACAACTGCCCTCCCTTGCAGGCCTGGTCCTTGCCAACTGCCCTCCCCTGTTGGCCATCTTGTGGTGGCCATCTTGTGTCCACATGGGGGCAGGATTTTTGACCAAATGGGGGCAGTCATCTTGTGGGTTGGAGTGATAGTCAATCTGCATATTATTCTTTTATTAGATAGGATAGAGGCCTACTGTGTGGGTGAAGGCCAGCTGGATTGCCCTGAAGGGTATCCTGGATCAGGATGGGTGTTCCCTTGGGGCATGAGGTGGCCTGGGTGAGGGGCCTATGGTGGTTTGCAGGCTGGACACACACCCCAGTGACCCAAGTGGAGGCTCTGGTATCTGGGATTTATTTATCTTCTGCAATTGAAACTTTGTAGCCTAGAGCAGAGCCAAGCCTTCTGCTCCCACAGCCATTGAAACTTTGCTGCCTTAAGCAGAGGCCTGTTGGCCAGGATGTGCAAAAAGCTTGGCTTCCTTCACTGCCAGGGGCAACCCAAGCCTCCCTTCTGCTCTTTCTGTGGCTGTAGCAATCTTGGTTGAGTTAATTTGTATACTTGCTCTGATTAGCTGGTGGATGTGGCTGGGGGGCATGGCTGTGGGTGTAATGGAAGTATGGTCAACTTGCATATTACTCTTTTATTAGATAGGATTAGGGTACTCCTAAGCTTGTCTTTGCTAAAAACTCAAGAGGCCAAAGAGCCACATGTAGCTCGCAAGCCACAGTTTGCCAACCACTAGTGTAGACCCTGAGGGAGGGGCCAGCCATCACAAGGCCTGAACGAACATAGATATTTTTAACATGTTCTTCAGCTGCTTCCCCCTCCCCCTTCCCTGAAGAAAATCTTTTCTTCCTTGTAAGTAGAAGTTTATATGCTGATTCCTCACAAACTAAAGTGATTTACCATATAACACAGCGGAAATATAAGTTTGGGGGGCCAGGTTATAGGATGTGGTTAGGTTCCCAACCTTATTATCTACAAGCCATCTGGGCAAGTTATTTAAACTTTGAGTTTCTATGCTTTCATCTTAACTACAATAATGACATTTCTTTTGCAAAATTGTTGCCTGGATTAGAAATAGTATAAGTAAAAGCATGCAATGGTACCTAAAAAAATGCTAAATAAATCACTGTATAGCTATTATATTACTCCATTGAACAAAAGTAGTCCAAATCACTGCTCTCCAGCTCCCTCCATAACAGATGAAGCTGCCAGCTAAGCCATACAGGACTCTGAGCTCAGGAGACATCCACAATAATTAACAAAGCTCAAAATTCTCGTGACTGTATCTCATCTGGCCTTCTTAAGAGGAAAAAGATAAAACACAATTATAGGCAGTAAAAAACTGGAAGGCACTCAACAAACTCAAACTTCCCCTGGGCACTCCATGAATCCCTGTTCTCTTAGAAACTTCCCAAAATTTGCACCTGCACTGGGCCTTGAGTTACATTCACTCATCTCTGACCTATGGTTATTCATGTGGCCTATGTACGTGATTCCATGCAGAACAGAAATTACCTTTCAGAGATTATATTTCCCCATTGATTACTGGTCACCAAGACCATTTGCATAAAATTCAGGAGATTAAGGAGGGTCAAAACACTTCCATTCACTTGCAAAAAGTTATCATTTGTTATACCTATCATTTCCCAATTCCAACAGCTCTTATGGGGTTCAATGTGAAAAGATAGGAAGAATAAGCGCGTTATGCAGCAAGTCACAGGGACACTCCTGGCAGGGCTAAAAACGTGAAGGCACACACATCATTAAATAAGTGTTTTCTTCCCTTTATGCATTGGACCAGCTCTCTGGATTGCTGTTTCCGGGCCAGGCATATGCCAGGTCCAGTGAGAGACAGAGCCCCACATTTTGGAAATGGCACTTGGACAAAGTTCTGGGAGGCCTAGGGAAAGCAAGGCCAATGCAGCATGGCCAAGATTCTGATGAACCATAAAGGGGAGGAAATAGCACTTTCCTTTGATTCATGCAAAAACAATTTACTCTCAAACCTTCCAATCATTCGTGGGCTGAAAACGTGGTGGTGCAACTGGCCTCCTGAGCCACCCTGCTCCCATGGCCTGCCCACAGTCCCGTGCTGGGCTGACAGAGCAATCAGATCAAAAGCGAACCTAAGGTAGTGGCACTCTCCCCTAACTGTTGACAGATGGAGAATGGAAGCTACATGAATGCTCTCTCTTGTGTCAGCACTATAAAAACGTCGAACTGACCCATGAAAGATGGAGAAGGAAGCTCTGGCAGCCATTAGGAGCCATGCCTGACTCCAAGCAATAACTCATTCATGGTTTTATGAAAATGATTTTATTGCAGTGGATTGCTTTTTCCCCCCTCTGCAAAAATTACTGCTTATCAGCGTCACAGAAATCAAGCTTAAAAACTCCCCACCTTTTCTCTTTTCTAATGCGATCCCTCCCTCTGGCCAGGAACTTAATAAAATGGAACATTTCATTATTCCGGTTTGCATACCTCTTTTGAAGCTGAAACTGTCATCTCAAGTGAGCGCTCTGAAGTGGCCGGTGTTAGGGTAATTTGATTGCCTCTTGTGTTTGCTCAGACACATCTAAATGCCCGAGGATCCACTCTGTGTCCAGGCCTCTAGCAGGACTGGATTTGGGAGTTGCAATGTGAAGGGAATCGTTCAAAAGCAGTACTTCCTGATTCCTTCAAAGTACAATTTAGACACGGCTTTTTCATGAGCTATTAACTGCCTGTCAGATGCCTTACAAGGGGAAAACAAAACCAGGTGTATTGAAAATTCATATATTCACAAAGAGCTTAGGCCTCTTTGCCTCTTCAGGCCCACGTCAGCCTGGGCAATAGGAATACCAGATTGAGGTGACTGTCTCCCGGAGTGGAGGCCTCCAAGTAAACCTTCTATTGCGTTCAGAACACAGAGCCCCCGAGGATTAACACACCCAGTTGCAACCCTCAGTTAGTTCCCTGGGTGCAGGGTGAAATCTTAGTAGATGTGCAGACTTGCAGGTTCCATCCCGGACTCACTGAATCAGAATCTGTTTTTGTCCCAGATAATCTCTGGGTCATTTGTAAGCATTACAAAGTTTGAGAAGCACTAGTTTATACAATGGACATAATATCTATTAGCCTACTCTGACTGACCAGTGTATTCAGCTAGTAACCAGTTATTGTTGCTGTAGTCACAATAATCAGTAAGGTATGGTCCCTGCCTTCAAAGAGTTCAATATCTAGGAGAATACCATGCAAGAATGGTTGGTGTCTATGGGGCACTATAGAGCTTCAGAAAGGGCCCTCACAAACCTAAAGACTTAAAGTGGAAAGTATCAGGTCTGTGCTGTATTGTCCCCTTTAAGATCAACTAGACCCTCTGCCTGGAGCCTTTTCAAATCTCCACAATCCTTCCTACTCAATCCCAGCAGCCTGAGCAAGCCTAGGGCTAACTCCAGCTCTTTGGCTCTCAAAGAGCCTTGACCATTGCGCGTCCCAACTTTCCAGCCTTCTGCAAGCTTCTCTAAACACTCCCACCACACAAATATTGATTGTTAACAAAATTGAGACCCTTTTAACATAGCATGGGTCCCTTTTATGCTTTGTGGCAGAGACATTTAGCACTCACTAGCTATGCAATTCCCCACATTTTTCAACTCAGTTGCAGTTAGGAGGGATACAGTGACTACTATAATTATGGCCAACATGTTGCAAGCGGAAGTGATATATGTCACTTTTGCGATGAAGCATATAAGAGTTGGTATGTAAAGTTCTTTCCCATGCTTTAGTAACCAAAAGGAAGACATGTGTTCCAGATGGCCTAGCAACATATTGAAGCAACCTACAACTCTTGGAAAGGGGCTTCCAGAGAGCTAAAAGACCCACTGGTGAAATGCGCATAAAGAATAAATAAGCCTTTACATAGTGCATTTACATGGTAAGCCACTGAGATGTTGGGATTGTTTGTTACACAGCATAACCTAATCTACCCTCACTTATACATCTTTACATCTTTCTGTTTTTCCACATGAGTTTCACATTAGATGAAAAACGTGGCAAGAAATGATGAAAGAATGTTTCCTAATGTCTTCTTAGGTAAATAAACCATTAGGTTTTTCTCAATGATAGGAAGTAGAATAAGATTTGCCTTCATTATATAATGATTTGTATTATTGTTGATTTTTTTTATTTAATTACCTCCAAGGTGCATCCTCAAAGAGTGGCTATTTAACGTGATAAACAAATGAATCCCTGCTAGGGTCAAGAATCAGATCTGAAGTAGCCATTGAAAGCAGTCATTTGAAAAGATCATTGGCCACATATTGGGAAATAATAGTTTTCTAGACTGGGTTACAGACTGCCTGCCCCAGTGGAGACAATACTCTGGTTATTCCTTTTCTTATCAGCTGTACAGACATTGAACTAGAGTGGCAGGCTTCTCTTTTCCTAGGGATAACAACTCACCCTAGGTTTGCTCTTTTTCCAATTAAATTAATCTAATATTGATAAGAGTAGCAAGTCAAATAGCTATTTAATGTTGCAGGAATATGCACAGACCATGTTGCAAATTCAAATAATGTATAAATAATATTTAAACTGTCTGTTCCAGAATTATACTATCTCCCTGCCAAAATTTTTTCTGTAGGAATGAGTTGTTCATTTTTCGCTTGTAGTTAACATTTAAAATGAGGAAAAGAAGTTACACCCACAAACATCACTCTAATAAAATCACTGAATATTAGCAATCTGGCTTAGAGTAACAAGAATCAAGGGTAAATATGATTTAGGATTTAAATTATGCCCTGAATTTAGCTGGTTGTGTATGGTTATGGGACCTACTAAGCACTATAAGCTTAGTAGGAAGATCTTTCAGCTAATGGACAATTTAAATTATAATACCTGGACAAGTTTACATAGTCTGAGCAGAGAGAACTTCTGCTTCATCCATTGGTGACTTCTCAGGAATCAAGCTCTGAAGAGATATTTTTGGTATTTGCCTGTTTATTTTCCTACTTTGGAAAAAAATCTATTATCATATTACTTAAAAATATTAATAGTAAGGCCATAGAAGTAAAGAAAAAAAGGAAAAATTTTAATTATAGAAAATATGAGTGAAGACAAACCTTTTTTAAATATTTTTTTATTTATTTTAGAAAGAGAGAGGGAGAGGGAGAATGAAAGAGAGAGAAACATCGATGAGAGAACTAACCATCCGCTGCCTCCTGCATGCCCCTACTGGGGATTGAGCCCACAACCCAGGCATAATGCCCTAATCAGGAATTGAACCAATGATCTCTTAGTGCATGGGACTACCATCAACCAACTGAACCACACAGGCCAGGACAAGACAAATCTTATGGAAGTAGAAACAAAAGAAAAAGAGAAGAGAAAAAAAAGCAAAAGGAAAATAGATTCAAAGGAAGAAAAACACAGGAAGACTGAGGGAGAAGAGATTATATATATTCTTGCAAATATGCTGCCCTGTGGGCATGGGTTGTGTTTTCTATTTTGTACATCCCCTACTTCCTAAAACCTAGCTCGTGCTGAAGACCCAGCTGACCCTTGACTGATAGACAACATAAATTAAACCAATGATCTTGGTTCTATACTTGGTTCATAGTACCATAAACTGGTTTAGCTGAGGCAAACAATGAATTGAATCATGAGTTTAACAACTGAATCTGAACAAAGAATCCCATAGAAGAACTCTGGTGCTAACTGAAACTCATAACACAGAGCTTAGCACTTCTCTGGAGTTCTTTGCAGTTATACAGACATGCCTGATGCAAAAAGGAAGAAGAGAAAAAAGAAGGGAGAGTTCCCTCCTTGGTCTTCCTGACAGCAGGATATGGCACTAGCAGGGGAAATAAACTAAACATAAATGGAAAATTAAACAATTGCATAGCTCTAAACAGAGACAGTTAAGAGTTAGGGTTTGGTTCTGGCCAGGTGGTTCAATTGGTTGGAGCATCTTCCCATGCACCAAAAGATTTAGGTTCGATTCCTGGTCAATACCTAGGTTGCATATCTGGTCCCCAGTCGGGGCATGTAAGGGAGGCAATTGACAGATGTTTCTCTCATATCGATATTTCTCTTTCTCTCTCCCTTTCTCTCTAAAAATTAAAAAAATAATAATAATTTTTAGAGTCAAGGTTTGCCTTCTCAGCTTTTACTTCATGTAACCAAGGATGATGAATGGTGTCAAGCTGCCCTATAAAATCTGCTTACAATGGGCTTGGACCAGAATTACACATCCTATGAAAGTTCATATGGGTGCCCAGAAGCTAACTGTCTCAAGGACACCCTGGGTAAATGCTCCTTTTCAGTCTACCTCAATCTAGATGTGAGACTTAATTCCTGTCCCTAGATGGATGCATAAGTACTCTACACATATAGATCCATACTCACTAGTGAAGTCTGGGTAGCCCACTTTATTTACTAAAATATTCAGGCAGATGGATGGTGTTAGAAAAAGTGAGCACAAACAACTTAATGATAAATCCAGTCTACATGACCAATTCTGCACTGGAAGCTCCATCAAGCTCTCTATCCTGTTGTTCTTCTGCTCTTTTTTCTTTCCCCCAAAACAACAAATTTTTTCCATTTTCTTTTTTTATCCTCACCCAAGGATATTTTTTCCACTGATCTTTAGATAGAGAGAGTGGAAGGGATAGAGAAGGGGGAGGGAGGGACAGATCAACTGGTTTGAGAGACAGATCAACTGGTTGCATCCTGCATGCCAACGAGTTACATACCCTTCACTGGGAATGGAGCCCTCGACCCTTCTGTGCGTGGGCTGACACTCTAACCACTGAGAAAAACTAGCCAAGGCCTCCCATTTTCTTAAGCACTCACAATTTTTTCTGCCCTCTCCTTCCAGAAACTATTCCCTAAGATCTACCTTTTTATCACCAATTGATTTCCCACATTATTTCATGAAGCAAAATCAGTTCTTTCCTGAAGAGATGAATTTAGGTGCCAATTATTTTTTATTATAATCCATATAAAAAGAATACTGGACATATACAGAGCACTGGACAGGCCACTTTGACTGAAAATATCTCTCTCATTCATGACCTTAGGTTCCTTAAACATTGTGTGTTCTAACAAGTTGTAATCTTAAGTCGTTCAATATTCATTAACTCTCCTATCTGCGAGGATGTTTATATCTATGTCTATGTCGGTATCTATATCTGTATCTACATCTACAACGATGTATATATCATAAATGTGCCTGCCAACAGATTTCAAATCAGCAGGAAAACACTGTGCCTGGAGGTTCAGGAAAAAAAGAGAGAGAGAGAGAGAGAGAGAGAGAGAGAGAGAGAGAGAGAGAGA
>JAAGEH010000041.1:29390147-29441233 GCA_011751065.1 Lasiurus cinereus | reverse complement strand
AGAGAGAGAGAGAGAGAGAGAGAGAGAGAGAGAGAGAGAGAGAGAGAGAAAGGGGAGGCGGAGGCAGAGGAGAAGAAAGAAGAGCCACCGCCATGGCCACCAAAGAGCGAAGAACGATTTTCCTCTTTCACAGTCTCACGGGGGCCAGTCCTGAATGCAGTCCCTACTGAATCCAGCAGGAAGTCTGTGCACCCAGTCAACCCATCCTTGGCAGCCATCCTTGAACCGTCCCTCCCCTACAAACCAGGTGGAACAGGCAGCCCCAGGACAGGAAGCCCCGCCAGCCACAGTCTCCCTTAGTCCTGTCTGGGGACTCAGGCAGACAACCAACTGCTCCAGGAGAGGAAACAATTAGGGAGAGGGGTGCCCCTCCCTCTCGGCCTCAGGCTGCCCAGCCAGCATGATTAGCATAATTACAATATGTTCCTCCAGCACCAACATGAAAACTTGTGCGAGAGGGAAAAGTGTTAAGACACAGGAGCCAGCCAAACAACAGTGGGACTTTGTGATTAGCTCTGCAGTTCCTTTTCTAGAACTTTCCTGGGGTACTCTCAGGAAAGGTCAGGCTTTAGGACTAAAGGCAGCAGCAGGAACACTGCATCCCCCCTCCCCCCCACCCCTCTCCTTCCCCAAAGCAAGGAATTGCTCTTCACCTCTTGACTGGCCCTTCTGAACTGCCCTTAAGGGAATCCCAACCTTTCTGGGCTTCAATTTCCACATCATCAAAGAAGAGAAAATAATCATGCGTATTGTGAGAAGTAATCAGATAACAGCTAGGAAACTTTTGAACAGCAAGAATGCAGTGGCAATGACAGTCTAGAAAGTATTTGCCTGAATCTGAATCCCCGAAACCATCAAATATCTAAAGACATGTTCCTGCCCTCTCAGTCCCAGGGTTTGTAATTTTCAGCATCTCCTTTCCACAATCCTCCCCATACCCATCACCATAGTTCCACATTGACACAGTAATAGTAGGCTGCTTCAGGTTCTCTACATCATGCTTCCTGACCTTTTTTCTGTCATAGCATCCATAGAAAATGATATTAGTAATAGTCTCTGGGGTAAATAGTTGCTCATGGCAATCCAGGTCCCACCCTGCCACCCCCAAAGGCTGATGTAATCAATAACCCCAAATCTACCCGGCACTTCTATGAGGCACCTCACTTCTATGAGGCACTAATGTGTCCCCCAGATTGCTGGGAAACTCTGCTCTGCATCAGCAGTTTTGGTACATAGTTGGTTACATTGTTGGCTGGTTGGTTGTTTTGTTTTATATATATATAATTGATTTTTTACAGAGAGGAAAGGAGTTAGAAACATCGATGAGAGAGAAACATTGATCAGCTGCCTTCTGCACACCCCCTACTGGTGATGTGCCTGCAACCAAGGTACATGCCCTTGACTGGAATTGAACCTGGGACTTTTCAGTCCACAGGCCGATACTCTATCCACTGAGCCAAACCGGTTTTGGCTTATTTTGTTTTTTAACAGACATAGTTTCCTGTGATCTGGAGGTAGTGGTTGTCCCAAGCAATTGCTTTCATCCTTGATTATATATTAGAATTCCTGGGGGAACATGTAATAAACACCAACACCCAAGAATCACACCCCAAAATTCTGATTTAATTGGTGGGGTTGGGGCCTGGCATTAGATGAACCTGATGTGCAGCTGGGGTTGAGAACCATTGCCCTAACGTAGCCATTCCCAAGCCCTGAAATGCAATAAAAAATCACCTGGGGACTCAGTAACAGTGCATATTCTGATTCAGCCAGTCTGAAAGGTGAACCTGAGATCTTGAATTTCTAGTCATTCCCCAAGAGAAGCTGATGCTGTGGCCTGCACACCACACTTCAAGTAGCACGGGTCTGAAAAGATAGCTCTCAGATCTGAACTTGCTTCCTAATTATGTGGAAAACCTTGCTAAAACAGACTACCCAGAGCTTCTGCTTCAGTCCAGGGTGGGGCCTGATTGTTTGCATGACTAGACCACATTTTTTAAATCATTGCTCTAAAGCAAGCATATCAAACTCAAAGGCTAACACGGGTCAAATAAACAAGGCATGAGGCCCATGGGCTACGAGTTTGACATGTTTGCTCTAAAGTATTAGTGAGGCAGATCTTAGACTTTAGGAAGAAATGAGCTCCACCTAGCAGACCAGAGAAATTCTGGTGATGCAAACTCTAGAATTCCCTAGAGAGAATATCAGAATGAAGCCCACTCCAAAATGATGAGCACAGGCAACCTTCTGAGATGGTCCAACCTGAGACCCTCTGATAACTGCCTGGAAAGGCCTGGATGCAACCCTCCCAAGGAAGGCCGTTTCCTCTCTCCATGTGCTGGGAAGACCCTGAGAAACTCTGCAGGCACCTGGTTTCTAGTCCTACAATGACTTCTCTGGCGATGCAGGTTAGTGGCTCTCAACAAAGTCTCTATCCTTTCCCTGAGAGTTGAAAGAGGCTCAGTCCACCTCTGAGCAGAGTATCCCACTCCATCCTACCGCCTAAGAATCAAAAGCACAAAGGTCTCACCTCCTCCTTTTGTATTCCCATGAGTTCCAACATGAAAGAAAATAATGGAGCTGGGGCAGGTTAAGAGGAGAGAGGCTGGGAAAACAATGCACCCAAAGTGCTTTGGAGATGATGCTCCGAGGCTCTCTGTTTGCCAACACCCGTTTAATGGGCTGCCACTAATTGACCAGAACGACTGCCCCCCTAGCCAGTTTTCATCATTGGATCTGGACAGCTCCCAGGTAACAAGCTCCAACTGGGAGGGCTCGATCGCTATCAGCGAGAGTGAAGGAGGCCTTCAGCGAGGAAAAACTGCCGTGTGTGATCCATGTGAGTGATTTCCAGCTCCCAGTTGCCCCAGAAGTAAAGTCTGTTAGCACTGCAACCCAAAAGCCAGGACAGACCTGGAGCACTGGGGCTTCATCACATGATAATCATCTGATAGGACATCCTGCCCAGCCTTAGACAAGCTCACCAGGATTAGTGCTGCTCTGTGTTGCTGGCAGCCTTGAGGTGCATCACAGGACTCACTGACAGCAGAATTTCAGTTGTGTGAATAACTACAGAGTAATTAAGCAGGGTCAAGGCAGGGTCTGGTTTCTGAGAAACTATATCACATTCTGGACCCCTAGGACTTGAGCCCAGTTGCCTTATTCCTTTTGGTCAGGGCAGTCAGATGATCCTCCAATTGGAGTGTCATTCATCTGTGGGCACCAGGCTGTCATTCAGCCCTCACATTTCCCTTCAGTGCACCCTTGAGTCTATAATCCAAAGCAAAAATCCCCATCAACCAGCAGGAAGAGGAACATAACCTGGTGTGTTGGGTAAGCTTAGGATAACTTCAGTCACTAGGGCATTTTTTCAAGTACTGGCTTCAGTATTTAACTAGTTTTTATTTGTGGCAAACAGCCTAACCATTCTGAACCTTGGTCTTTTCATCAGTGAAATGGTGAAAAAACACCTACTGATGAATTTTAAAAATATATGTGTAAATCACCTGAAACACCGTGGGTACTACCTATAATTATCATTAATATTGTGAGCATATCTTTCAGCTTCTTTTAATAACACTATTACTATTTTTGGTTCCAACCTCTCTCCCCGACTCTATAATGTTCTTGAATAGAGCTACCAAAGAGGCTATTCTATTGGACAAGCCCTGGAGACACAAACAATAAGTTCCAAAGAAAAACATAGATTTCAACATAGAAATCTAGAATTCAGTGATTCAAAGAGTAAATTTCTCAGTTCAGTTCTGTCACCAATAGTTATTGAGTTCCTTTCTGCTTACACTAGTTTTAGAGTTTAAACCAGCATTTGTGAGACTTCTCAAAAGTAAAGAACTCTGCCTTTTTAGCCCCAAAACTAGGAACAACAGTAAAAGCAGAGATCACCTGAGTGAGAGTATGATTCTGTGTCTTCTAATCTCTCTGACTTTCTTCAGCAGAAGAGCCTTGGGTTGAAAACAACTTTTCATCTTGATAAATTTAGTCAATTCTGATAGGATTGATTCACTAGAACCAATCACTAGCAAGGTCTCTTGAATGAGTAACTTCAAATGAGGTATGAAAATCGGCTCCCAAAAACCCAGGGAACAAGATTCACAGATGTGACTGAGCTAAAGAAAATTACATGGCTAAACAATCGGGCCACATACAGATGTGGTTCAAGTTCTACAAGTGGGAGGTTTGACTGGCAGCACATACCCATAGGACATGATGAAATGGATTTTGGGAACCATTCTCAGATGATTTGTGCTGGGTGGAGTGGTGTGGCATGAAGAGAGTGCTGAGAGAGAAAGAAATCAAGCAGAGACCAATAGGAGGTAAGGGCAAAAGGAAAACACCCCCACGGGTAAGCCACTGTGCACACGAACATTTTAGGTTAATGCTCTTAGTAGTTGGAACCTCCTTGGCAGAAATGGAATGCAGTGGGTGACATGGATATGAGAGGCTCAGTACACAAAGAAAAGATAAAAATTGGCACTCAATAGACATCTAGGGCATCTAGCCCTGAACACCTTTTTCCAAAGAGCGATTTCTAGCTCCCAGATGCCCCAGAAGTAAAGTCTGTTAACAAAAGCCAGAAAAGACTGGGAGCACTGGGGCTTCATCACATGATAATCATCCTCTAGTACATCCTGCCCAGACCCAGGATAACCAATGAGGTACAACTGAACTTTGCTCATGTGTTTCCTATATTAGATGGACATGTCTGTCTTAGAAAGACAAGCTGTTTAATTGTCAGAGTTAGCAAATAAAAGCATGAATGACTTTTAGTCATTGTTTATCTAAAATTCAAATTTAACTGGGTGTTCTGTATTTTATCTAGCAATCTGAGAAATCCACCTCTAAAATTTAAGAGTTAATTTCATTCTATCAAAGATCTTTTCTCCAAGTCAGAGGTAAATCCCACCATTTTTCTACAGTCTTTACCAATATCGAACATCAGCCTCCATATTAACGTTCCTTCTTGGTTTACTAGATGCAAACCAAATGCAAAATAGAAGAGAAGAAAAATCCCTTGTCCAAGAGCAAAAAGAGATATAAATATCTAACAATGAATTTAAATAGGCAAGATCTTTATGAAGAAAATTTGAAAACTCTATTGAATAACAAAAAGACACAGTTAACTGCATAAATAAGCCTTCTTTTTAAAAAATATATAGATGTTTTTATTGATTTCAGAGAGGGAGAGAATGATAGAAACATCAATGATGAGAGAGAATTACCAATCAGCTGCCTCCTGCATGCCTCCTACTAGGGATGGAGCCCACAAACTGAGCATGTGCCCCTGGCCAGAATCAAACCTGGAACCCTTCAGGCTGACACTTCTTCACTGAGTCAAACCAGCTAGGGCTAAAACTTGTTCTTAAGCAAAAAGGAACTGGACACCTCAGGCCCTATAACTGGAAAAATCCGTTTCCTTGGCAATTCATCGGCTTGTCCTGGGATATAGTTATTAGAAAGATATTTTCATAGGTAGAATGATATTTATAGATTGTTACCCTATTCTAATATCACAGCCAATGAAAGTCCCTGTACTGCTAAAGCATGAGACTTGACAAATAGAAAGCAATTGGGAAAAGGCAATGCCATAAGCCAATTATGGATTTTTTCCTCTTGCCCCTTGCTGTACCAAAAGAACCTTTATGGTTGGCAGTAAGTCTGCTTAACCTGGGCAGGAAAAGAGGCTAGACTCCAGCCAAGTCAGGATTTATAGTCATTTGGGGATCTCTGGTGCCATTTGAACACATTTTCACTTGAAACAAGTTTCTTTTTTAAATATCTTGTTATTTATTCATTTACTGTTCTTGCTTCCCAGGAAAAGCAAATCCGTGCTCTGGTTTACCCCACTCTAGAGCATCAGAGAAAGCTACTTTCTCTCATTTGCCTTGCGTGTCAATTTAGGGTTTGTAGCATGCTCACTGTAAATGAAACCATCAATAACCAGCTCCTCTGTGAGCCCATAGGCTCTGAGTCCAGTACCGTGCTCCTTGTCCAGCTGCATGCACACACACACACGTGTGCACACACACATGTGCATACACATCTGTACACACACACACACACACACACACACACCACAATCATCCAAGCTTTGGATCTTTCTGTCATCTGTGGAGGGCTCTCTGCAGCAATGAATAGCAAACAAAAGACAAAGAGGAATGGCATGTCCTCCTTTCCTAAATAATCCCTTACCATTCTCATCTTTACTGCAATCACTCTCTCAGCCAGCTCTAGTACAGACCTCCTTCCCCCCTACTTGACCTTGATATCATTTAATAGTGTCAACTCCTCCTCCTTGAAATCAATCTTCCCTTAGTATCTGCCGAAGTCTCCTGATTCTTTCCCACATATCTCTCATTCTCTTCCTCTGCATGCCCCTTATCATAGTTCTTCCAGAATATACAAAAATCAATAGCTTCCCTAGATTCAAATCAGATGCAAAGGAGGATGGGAGAAAAATTTCCTTTGTCTAATAATAACAACAAATATAAATATCTGACAATGAACTTAAGAAATATGCAAGACCCACATGAAGAAAACTTGAAAACTCTATTGGATAACAAAAAAAAATGTGGAGAACATAAAATAAACGTTGTTTTTAAGCAAGACTACTCATCATTGTAAGAATGTCAGTTCTGATTTTTCTAGTAACTTAATTCAATTCCTTTTGAGAACCAATTTCAGCATGTAATAATTACAAGAGTTCCATCAAAAGGTTGATGGGACTTGGTGAGCTCAACAGGGTTTACCTGTTGGAAATGGCTAAACGGCACTTTCCCCAACCCTGAATAAGATGATTGTCGCCTGCCAGACAGCTCAGGGCATTTTATTGCCTCCTGTTGGCCAAATACCTAAACGTTGTAGGTTATTCCCCAAACTGGCAATACCCTTTGATACCTTACCCTTTGAAATGTATTACCTCCAGCTTGCCTTAGGATAAATTGTGTTAATAAAAGCAGAGTTCTGAGTGAAGAAGAAGTCTTCAGTTCCATTCAGCTGAAGCTCCTCTGACCCCCAATGCCTTTTAATACTATCTTTCGTCTCTAGACTCTTTAATCATCTACCCACAGCCCCTTTCTCCAGAATGCTGACCCCTTGGTAAGGCTGGGGAAAGAACCCCAGAAAATTCCAATTGCAAAAAATTCCCAGAGGATTTTTTATTTGATAAAATAATATTAAAGTTCATCTAGAAAAATAAACATGTGAGAACATTCTAAGTAGTAAGAGTAATTGAGGAAAACTGCCCTGACCAGATATTAAAATGTATTATAAAGCTAGTTGTTGAAACAATATAATATTAATGCTTGGAACAGAATAAAGAGTCCAGAAACAAATATAAATGTATACGGGAATTTATAAAGAGGACATTCCAGATTACACGAAATTACAAAAAGAAAAAAAAAAAGACCAAAAAACATTAATAGGCAGTCACAAATAACCAATAAATTTACAAAAAGATAATCAACCCCTCTCTTATTAAATAAATGCAGATTATAACATTGAGATGCCACATTTTATCTCCAAAAATAAACTATTTAAAACTTTGAAAATAAACAGCATGTATAAGGCAACAAGAAGAAAGCACATTCGTACTTTTTGTAATTGGACATAGAAGTTAATACAATTGTAAAGGGCAATTTGGTAATGCCTATCAAAATTTTCAATGTAGTTAACCACAGAACGAGCAATTCTGTGTCTACGAATATGTCTTATGAATAACCAGCACTTATACCATTACACAAATGTATATATACATGAGAGCCCCACCAAGCATATTGTAACACAATGAACTAGCTAAATGTCTACAGAGGTTAGGAAAATTATGGTGTCATATCGTGGAGTGCCTGATAGATCCTCCCATCCCCCAAGTTGTGGGTAGAGTATGATATAACCTGCATCTGCCGCCAGGACTTTCCCAAGACATTGAACCACCAATCATCGAGTGCCGGGTGCCCTGGGCCCCACCCTTTCCCATTCCTCCCCTTAAAAGGCATGTTCACTTCTGCATTTGTTGCTGTTCTCTCCAGTATGTGATAGCCCTTCTTTTCCTCTAATCCTAGTTTGTCTACCCTCCTTCATAATGAATCTCGCTCCTGAGTGCAGAATAAACTTCCTCTTTTAACTTGCTTTGGCCTCCAACTTCGTTTTCTCCGCTTCAAACCTTACATTTAGTGCCGTGAAACCTGGGAGGGGCGAGCATTCCATCTAAACGTTCACAGTCTGGGATGCCGCCCTCTCCCATCTTGTAGCTCAGGATCTTCCTGCTTCTCCCCACAGCTCGGCAGCATCAGCAGTAAGTCCCAGCCCATACGAATTCCTGGCAGTCGTTTTTCCATTGTTTCTGTCTGTAAACTACAGCTTGCGTCAGAGATTGCCTTCTGGGCATAGCCCTCCGGGCCCCTCCAGGAGGGGTTCTGAACCTGGGGAGGTAGCACAGACGTTCCTGTTGCCCCTTGGTTCTCGGGCCTTTTGGCCTCTATCCAGATCTCGGGAGGTAAGGATGTCCCCTGCTATCCCTCAGGTTCCCTGTTCGTAGCCTTGGCTCAACTACTGGGATGCTGGTCCTTAGCCTCAGCAACTGACCCCAGGTTTTAGACATGGGGAATCAAAAATCTAAACTGGATCCTAGCATACCTCTAGGGTGTCTCCTCACCAATCTGGCTAAGCTAGGTTTGTCCCAGGATCTGTGTCCTGAACGCCTCATTTACTTCTATAACATGGCATGGCCTCAGTATGAATTGGAATGGGTCCAGAGGGCCCAAAAATGGGACTTTTGATTTTAACACCCTCACAGAACTCAGTAATTTCAGCCGGCAAACTGGGATGTGGTCCTTTGCTCCCACACCTTGCTTTACTCCTCATGGTCCACTCATCAGATCCTCCTCACAAAGTCTTCTTCACCACCCAAAACCAGTCCTCAGACTTTTCTCTATCTTCTGACTCTTTCGCCCCAGCCAATCTTTCACCTCCACCTCTCCCCATCTTCTGCTCCATCTCTTCCTCCTACTCCTTCTTCTCCAGGCTGCCCCTTTCCCAGCCAGTGGCCACCACTGCAAATGCTTCCATCATCACCTCAGGTCGTGAGCCAAGCAGAGGCTGCTGCACAGCACGAGAGCCACCTGCCCGCCATCCTTTCAGCTGCTCCAAACAGCTAAGTGAGATTTCTGTTTGTAGAATTTTTGGTTTGCTCTTCCCTTGTGTATTGTGAGCAGCCACCATATTGGCCATATGGCTTGCCGTTCCCATGGGGGCCGCCATCTTGAAACAGCAAGTCCAAGCCCTCTCTTTTGAATAAAGTTACTGAGACCTCCCATAGCCCACCCCCACAGGCCTGGCCTGGTGTGGGTCCTGCCACCTGCTCACCCCCTCCCCTAACACATTCTCAGGCCCCGGTCTGAGATCCAGTGAATATAGCCTTTAAGGTTTTAATGCCAGTGAGGAGCAGGCAGAGTAAGCCCACCTTCGACAGAAGGTGAACCTGCAAACCCAAGCCTTGGTTGCAGCTCTGAGGGGGAGCATGGTCCAAAGGGGGACTGTGCTTGGTGGGGGTGCAATGAGAGGACGAATGCCACCTGAAGGATGCTTCAAGTGTGGAAATGAAGGCCACTGGGCAAAGCAGTGCCCCGGCCCCTGGCTCCAACCAAGCCCTCCCCAGCATGCAGTAAAAGTGACTGCCCCCGGAAAAGTGACGGGCCCTCTGTGTCTCAGCATAGAGGGGCCACCCTTCCAGTCATGACCTGCCCCTGGCCATGATTAAAGACTGCCGAAGGCTGAAGATGCCAGGACTTGACGACTCCCATCACCCTCACCGAGCCCAGGGTAACACTCAAGGTAGCAGGTAAGCCAGTCTCCTTTCTGATTAATATGGGGGCTACTTTCTCTGTCCTGCCCTCCTTTGCAGGGTCATTTTTCCTTTCCACGATCTCATGGGTATTGCTAGCAAATCACCCTTTAATGCTCTGAAAACTGCTCTGGCCTCAGCGCCTTCTCACCCTGCCCCCTCCCTCCACTCCATCCTTTCTAGAGAACAACTTTCTTGCTGAAATAGGCTTATCAGAAACTTTATCTTTATCTCTAGGGGGAAAAGTGGCAGTTTTAAAATTCAAGCAGTGAGAGGCCTGGAAACAGGCTTCGGGGCCTGCTCCCGCCTCCCCCTGCCTTTTCTAAATACGTTAAAATAGCATACAATACTGAAACATTAATTGCTACACATGTTTAGAAATATTTAATGGAAGATATGTTGAAAGAAGTAAAGAAGTTCTAAAGTTAACTGTTGACAAGAATTATAAAAGGACCCACTCACCTGGACAGTCCTGCCCTAGGGGTTCAGAGACAGTTTTCATCTGTTTGGCCAGGCCTTACCCAGAGACCTCCGACAATGCTCGTTAGAACCCAGCACTCTTCTCCAATATGCAGCCCCTCCCTGGACATGTCTCAGAGGCATACAGCTGGCCTCCTCAACTTTCTAGGGGAAAAGGATACTGTGTGTCCCCTGCCAAGGCACAACTGTGAGCCCCCACTGTCACTTACTTGGGGATCTGTCTGACGCCCAATTCCCGAGGACTGACAGTTGACCAAACACAAGCAATATGAGACCTACAGCCTCCCACTTCTATGGAACAGATCTTGTCCTTTCTAGGGTGGGTAGGATTCTTCTGCCATTGGATCCCAAACTTTGCTCTCCTAGCTAAGCCCCTATACCAGGCCGCTAAAAAAACACCATAGGCCCCCTCTCCTCACCTCCCTCATTTGCCAGGCTTTTTCTAAGCTCCAGAATACCCTCTGGCATCTCCCTCTATCTCTCTCTCCCGGACATATCTAGGCCTTTCCAACTATTTACTGATGAAAGATGGAATAGCTACAGGGGGTCCTCACCCAGCCTCTAGGGCCAGTGTTAACACCCCATACCTACCTATCCAGACAGCTTGATCCCATGGTTTAGGGATAGTAGCCCTTCCTCTGGGCTCTGGCTGCAGCTTCTGCTCTCACCAAGGAGGCCCAGAAGATCTGCCTCCAGCAACCCTTACAGGTCTTCTCCACACACAGGCTACTGGATCTTCTGTCCCTCTGATCCTTATCTCTCCTTGTCCCCTCTCACATGCAAGAACTCCATATCACCTGTTCCTCGAGAGTCCTAACATCTCCCTAACTCAATCCCCAGCCCTGAACCCAGCCACTCTCCTTCCCGCTGCCTCCACCCAACCTGCAGCAATGCACTCCTGCCCAGAGGTCATCAAGGCCCTCACTCAACCTTGGGCGGGACTCTCAGATTTTCCTCTCTCTAATCTTGACTTAACTAAACTGCACATACCCTACTGCCTACAATCATTGAGTAAGATTGAGAGGGTCAACAGCCTCCTTAAAGACCATCTAACTAAACTCTCTCTAGAAATTCACAGCTCCTGGCCCTACCTCCTGCCCATGGCGCTGACCAGAATCTGGGCTACACCAAGGAGCCCACCTTCTTAAGCCCTTTTGAACTCCTAATGGGAGACCCTTCTTGCTCAGCTATCGTCTCCCTACTGACCCTCCTCTCATGGCTACTTATTTTCATACCTGTCCTTACTCAGGCAACTGCTCTGGGAACACGCTGACAGGTTTCTGTCCAGGCCAGAACTAGCTGACCAAGACTCCTGAGGACCAGCTCTCCAGCCGGGGGACTCAGTCCTCCTCAAGAACCTTATCCCAAGGTTGTATTTCAGCTCTAGACCCAAAAAAGCAGCAAAACCAGACAAGTGACGCTGTGACAGTCGTGGGACCAGCTTTTACCTCCCAAGTGACTCAACAGGATCGCCCTCAAGACTTCACCAATCAGTCCCTTGGGGAAACAAAGCTGCTGCACCCCTCATCCAGCATGAAAAACACTCCCTGTTTTTCACTCACTTGACCCATGGCTCCTCCCAACATTAGGCCTACTGCTATCTATTCCTTTAGTTTTGTTCTTTGGCCCCCGCCTCATGCGCTATTTCACTAGTTTTTTGCAGAACAGAATGCAGGCGTTCATCAACCAGAAGATAGGAGAGATCTATGTGGCCTTGAATTCAGAACCTAGAGACACCTATGTCACCAGAATCCTTGAGACCCCTGGTAGACACCCCTGACAATGCCCCCTCTCAACAGGAAGTCGCTATGGAAAACGGACCTTTACCCCCTGACCTTGCCTGGACTCACAATTTTTTTAATATCTCCAAAAGCCTGGAATGATAGGTCCTCCCTTCCCCCACCTGGTGGATGGTGTATGACGTAACCTGCGTATGTCGCCAGGACATTCCCGAGACATTGAACCACCAATAAATGTGTGCTGAGTGCCCTGGGCCCCACCCTTACCCATTCCTCCCCTCAAAAGGCGTATTGCTGTTCTCCCCAGTCTGCAAGACAGCCCGGCTGGGTCCTCCTCCTCCTTCTCCTCTAATCCTGGTTTTTCTACCCTTCTTCATAATGAATCTCACTCATTAGTACAGAATAAACTTGCTCTTTTAACTTGCTTTGGCCTCCAACTCCATTTCCTGCACCTCGAATCTTACAGTACTGTACAACTGACAATAAAAATGAGTAGTTCTAGGAGAATCCAAGATGGCGGCATAGGTAAACACCTACATTGCTGCCTCACACAACAATTTCAAAACTACAACTAAAAGACAGAACGGACATCATCCAGAACCACAGGAAAGCTGGCTGAGTGGAAATTCTACAACTAGAAGGAAAGAGAGGGGCTCACAGAGACCCAGAGGAGCTGCAAAAAACTGAGGTACGGAGACACCCGCGTGGAGAGAGCAGGTGCTAGAGAACCTGGCTGGCTTTCTCTGGCGAAAGGGAGACGGAGTCTCTCAATGGCATTGAACCCCTTATGCTACGACACTAAACCCCAGATCCAGCCAAAACTCATACGAGGGGAGTTTGGATTATGAAAAGGGAGAAGTGCACGGAAATTTAGGGGAGTCGCAAAACATCAGAAGTCTGGTGACGCGCACAGCACTGCGCACAAAGGACCGACTGCTGATTGTGCCGCTGGCTTTCACGAGTGGGCGGGAGACAGGCCCTCCCAACTGCACTACTTCTAACTCCACTAAACCGCAGTTTCAGGCGAAACCCTGGGGCCCCAGACTCATATGATCCCAGAGTGCAGGGGAGCTGGAGGGGCAGCACTCTAGAGGCATTGCGAGGATGGGGCACGCGTGCGCACAGGGACCACTCCAGCAATTACCCCCCAGTCACGTGAGACTCAGGTGCCGTGGAAGGCAGGGCTGACTGGAAGGCAAGGCTGAATCCAACACCGAAGTTCTCCCAGCATAGTGAAAATGCCAAGACAAGGGAAGGGATCACAAACAAAAGAAATGGAGGAAAACAAAAGACTGGATATAGAGTTCAAAACCACACTTATAAGGTTCTTCAAGAATATCCTAGAAAAGTTGGATAAAATTAGCGAGACCCAAGAGGAGATGAAAAAGAACCAACTAGAGGTGCAAAAGATTCAACAAGAGATGGAAAAGGAGCAACTAGAGATGAAAAAGGACCAACTAGAGATGGAAAAGGACCAACTAGAAATTAAACATACACTGACTGAAATAAAAAATATTATACAGAGACCTAACAGCAGACTAGAGGAAGGCAAGAATCAAGTCAAAAATTTGAAATATAAAGAATCAGAAAACACTCAACTGGAAAAGCAAGAAGAGAAAAGAATCCAAAAATGTGAAGATAGTGTAAGGAGCCTCTGGGACAGCTTCAAGCATACCAATATCAGAATTGTGGAGGTGCCAGAGGAAGAGAGAGAACAAGATACTGAAAACCTATTTAAAGAAATAATGACTGAAAACTTCCCACATCTGGTAAAAGAAATAGACTTACAAGTCCAGGAAGCACACAGAACCCCAAATAAAAGGAATCCAAAGAGGACTACACCAAGACACATCATCATTAAAATACCAAGAGCAAAAGACAAAGAGAGAATATTAAAAGCAGCAAGAGAAAAACAGTTCATTACCTACAAGGGAGTACCCATACGACTGTCAGCTGATTTCTCAACAGAAATGATACAGGCCAGACGGGAGTGGCAAGAAATATTCAAGGTGATGAATAGCAAGAACCTACAACCAAGAATACTCTATCCAGCAAAGCTATCATTCAGAATTGAAGGGCAGATAAAGAGCTTTACAGAGAAGAAAAAGCTAAAGGAGTTCATCAACTCCAAACCAGTATTATATGAAATGCTGAAAGTACTCTTTTAGAAGAGGAAGAAGAAAAAGGTAAAAGATAAAAAATTATGAACAACAAATACATATCTATCAACAAGTGAATCTAAAAATTAAGTGAATTAAAAATTTGATCAACAGAATAAACTGGTGAATATAATAGAATCAGGAGCACAGAAAGGGAGTGGACTGATAATTCTCAGGGAGAAAGGAGTGAGGGGTGTACAGGGAAAGACTGGACAAAAATCATACACCTATGGATGAGGTCAACGGGAGGGAGGTAAGGGTAGAGGGAAGTGTAAGAGCCGGGTGGAAGGGAGCTATGGATGGGAAAAAGAGAAACAAATGTAATAATCTGAATAATAAAGATTTAATTTTAAAAAACAACAACAACAACAACAAAAATGAGTAGTTCTAAATACCCAGACATGGAAAGATGCCCAATGTATTTTAAAGTGTTACATAAGTTACAGAGAAATTTGCACAATATGGCTCATTCTGTGTACAATATTAAATGTAGAAGCATATATGCTTATAGAGAGAGAACGAAAATGTTGATATGTACACAAGAAACTATCCCAGGAAGCTCTGGGAAATGGGATACAGGTTGCTAGAAGGGAAACTTTTGCTTTATGTCTTCTCTACAGTTTTAATTTATCCTTTTTCATTACAAGTATGCAGTATTCTTTTGATTAAAATAAAAAATAGCATCATTCTAATTAAGTAAATGTTCTCTGAGATTCTGACTCTGGATTCCTCAAAAACAACTCAACCCAACACCAGTAATATCAAGTTGATGACAGAAATGCAGAATTTTACCATTCTTAAAGTGAAAGGAACTTAGAGGCCATCTAGCTCAATCCTTCACTTTATATGTAAGGAAAATGAGGTCCCACAGCAAATTCAAGGCAGAATAGGTACTAGAATATATTCCTAAAATCTCTGTCCTTATTTCAGGTCCTTAATGGTACCCCATCCCCCAAATCTCTCAGACTAGAATATGAATAGCTACACTGACAGGACAGGGCTCTCTATGTCGGCCACTAACTCCTGCCAGCCCCATCTCTCTTCCCAATTTTCCCCACATCACAATAGTAGCTTTGATGTGTAGACATTTCTTTTCTCAGCACATTCCAGACTGCTTAATGCCTCCTTGCCTGTCCTCCTCTAGATCCTTCCATCTCAAGCATTCTTTACTTTGACCGCAATTTAGAATCATCTGGAGAGACGTGAAATTTCCTGAAACTAGGTCACACCCAGGCTAAGTAGGAACTTGAAACATTGAGGAAACCACACTATAAAGTACATGATTTTCTAACCATTATGCTATACATCTGAAACTAAAGCAGAATAATATTGAATGTAAACTGTAATTGCAAAGTGTAAAAATAAATAAGAAAATAATAATCTCTGGGATGGGTGGCAGGCCCAGGAGTTTTTGTAAGGGACCCAGCTGACTCTCAAGAGTACCTTTCTCCACCCCCCTTAGCCAGATAATGCTTATTACTCCCAAGGACCATCTCTAGGATTGGACCCTGACCCCATTTACCTTATTCATTTCTGGTATCATTGGCCTTTCCACATGAAATTGAGAATAATCGTCCATGTCTGTATTTTACTATTTTACAATAGTAAAATTTCTTACTCTTCTTTGAACTGCTGGTATTGATCACAGGTGATACATAGTAAATGCCCAGTAACATTTGTGGAACTGAACGCCCTTCATCACAGTCTCCTAAATCAGTTCATCTTCACATGGTCTCTGATATCAGCCCCTTCCTTTCTAAACCCATTGTTACTTCACCATCTCTACCTGGACTATCACCATATAACCTTCTAACTAGACTTTCTTTTTCCATTATCTCTCCTCTCCATTTAATCTTTCCCACTATCTTTCTATGTGCTACAGATCATATCAATTCTGCTAAAACTAATACAGTTTCAAGTCCAAGTCCATGACCAAATCCTCAAAATCTGGCCAGAATCTTTTCCTTTAAAAAAAATTTATATATATAAAATTGATTTCAGAGAGGAAGAGAGATGGGAAGAGAGATGGAAACATGGAAATATCAATGATCCCACACTGGGGATTGAGCCTGCAACCCAGGCATATGCTGGGAATTGAATTGTGACGTTTGTGACGTTCTGATTCATAAGTTGATGCTCAACCATTGAGCCTCGCTGGTTAGGCCAGAATCTTTTCCTTTTAACCCAGTTATCTAAACCTTGGAAAGTAGAGGAGAAGATTAGTGCATGCCTTTTCAAAGTCATCCTATACCAGTGGTCAGCAAACCATAGCTCGCAAGCCACATGTGGCTCTTTGGCCCCTTGAGTGTGGCTCTTCTACAAAATATCACAGCCTGACTGGGTCTATTTTGAAGAACTGGCATTAGAAGAAGTTTAAATTTAAAAAATTTGGCTCTTAAAAAAATTTTAATTGTTGTACTTTTGATATTTGGCCATGTTAACTAATGAGTTTGCAGATGACCACTGTTCTAGATCATTGTGAAAAAAAAGCCTACTTTGGGGCTATTGGTTGCAAATTTTGTCTGACTTACTATTTAACATTGAACCTGACCCAGATTCTATAAAGTTGGGTGAACATGTATAAAATTGACAAGCTACAAATAATTTTCTGTCCAGTATGACTGCAAATGAATTATGTCTGGTAAGAAAAAACAGCTCCACAGGTTATGGCCTCATTGTTCTCCAGAACATTCACCAGATTGATATCTAACTATGCAGCCTTCTTTTAGCATTTCTTCTTTTGTTGATTAGATATGTTTTGGTCTCTCTATGAGTCAGTTTCTCACTCTGTTGGTTCTCCAATTAATGAGTTAAATAAAAATCTTTGACATGGGCTCATCATGTATTTGTGCAACAATTTATTTTTTTAAAAATATATGTTTTATTGATTTTTCACAGAGAGGAAGGGAGAGGGATAGAAAGTTAGAAACATGGATGAAGAGAGACATTGATCAGCTGCCTCCTGCACGCCCCCTACTGGGGATGTGCCCACAACCAAGGTACATGCCCTTGACCAGAATCGAACCTGATGCTCTATCCACTGAGCCAAACCAAGTAGGGCAATTTTTAAACTTTTTTAAAAAAATTATATTTGGCACCTCATACCAGAAGTCCAACCATACTTCATACTTGTCAGTGCAGTTTTATGCTTGTCATTTACATGAACTAAAAATTCTCCTCTTGACCTAACATCTTTCAAAATCTTATCTTTCAAGGCTCTTTTCACAGTGCTCCTCTCTATGAAAGCTTCCTGATCTCCTCGTCTAATTTATTCTGTTCTGCCATGTTTGCTGTGGTCGGCTTGCTTCTAACCCTGTTGTGGCAGCTCCTGTTCTGCATTCTACCTACTTAGTTCCACATCTTCCTCTGCCACCGCATCCAGCTCAATGACTGACCAATAAATGTTCCCTGACTATTTGTTTAATTGGGAATAATCAGTCTTAAGCAGCCCACTATTTCAACACTTGGCCTCAGCCAAAAATCTCAGCAGTCCAATAGATGATAGCTGGGATATTTCCAAACATTTTTTAAAAACCGCAGAAGATGATTGAAATTGAACAGGAATTTATTGAGCACCTTCTAGGTGCCAAAAGCAAAGATGAATAAGACATGGAACTAGGTTATCCTCTGGGGAGTCACTGAACTTGCTTTCCAAGCCTTCTGTGCTCTGTTGAAAAAAGAAACATTAAATCCTAAATCAGTTACTGAGAGCTGCACAGGCTGAGTTTACCAAGTGTTTTCCTTGGCCTGCAGTGTCTTCCTGAGGTGGAGGCACTCGTGGCCACAAGGGTTCTCAGCCAGCTATAGCCCCCAACCTCCCTGGGGTGGTTTGGCTCCTGGTGGAAGGTAGCAGTTGCCCAGTAGGGGCCTTGTTGGGGCCCTGGGGAGAGGATATGGGCTAAGCCCAGCCTCAGCCTGGGGGTTCCTTCTGTGAAATTCTTGAGTAGCCATCTCTTCCCAGAGATCTCTTTACACAGCAAGCTCACAAGCCTGACTCCGAACTTGCCTCAACTGCACTGAGGTACAACTCTAGAGTTGACACACTATCCAACTACATCAAAGGGATGAGTTGGAGACCTCCCAATGTCCCACCAACATTGCAAAACTTCTCCACTTGCTGCTCCAGGCTTCAAAGAGATATTATGTTTTAATGAGCTGCTGTATAATTAATCAGCCTTTATCCCTCCCAGCCAACATTACTGACGGAAATAAGCAAACACCCAGAATTTGCTATTTCCCTTCCCAATGCCAACAGTGAGGAAATGTTCCCATGTAAATCAAGGCTGGGTGTGGATGGGTTCTGGGCTCCAACAAGTCTGCTCTCCAACCTCATAATTCAGACTCACTGTGGAGACTTGGCTCCTCCAGCGGGTGTCAGAGGTCACGAACCCTGCCCTTATCCATCTGCATCCACTGTGCAGAGGGTGTGGCTCTTGGTGCAGTCCACCTAGACACACTGAGGACATTTAATCCAGCCCAATTCCCAGGACTCAAACACATAACCAACTAGGGCCACAGGAAGCCAATGGCTTCTAGTCTCTCCTCTGGCCATGGCTGTGCTGCCTTGAGCAAACTATTTACCTCTCTGGGACTCAGGTTCTTCATAACATTATGGAGTCAAACAGCCTAGGTTATAACCTGATTCCATCATATATTGGCTGTGTGACATGAACAAGTGCCTTATCCGCTCTGAGTCTCAGATGCCTTATCTGATGACAGCACCTACCTCACAGTGTTATTGTGAGCATTAAATGACATAATGTAAGTAAAGTACTTCATAGCAATAATATAACAAGCACTCTCTAATATTAGCCACTAATTTTATCATTATTATTAGTGTAATTATTTTTACAGTACATCAGGTAGTGTGCTAAATGCCTTAAAGATATTATCTTATTTAATCCTGACAACAATACTATGTGGTTGTAACTTTTTATATCTCCATTTTACAAGTGAGGAACTGAGACTTCGAGAGAAGAAGTAACTTAGTCAAGATTATAATAATTAATAATAGTAGGCTTGGGTTATTAAAAGTCTACACAACTGCAGAACCATCCTAAGGATGTGAGATGGCTTGTCTAAAGTTTTACCTAAGACTGGCACACCAATTTATCAGTAAATATAATAATTATTAGAAGAAGAAAAAAACACGAACACAAGAAATAAAGCCAAATGTGTTTCTAAGCCCTGTTCCTGACTCACTGTGTAGCTCAGACTGGCCAGAGAAAAGATGCTCTTCACTCCATAAAGAGGAAGGACCCCCAGGTAATGAGCAGGAGACTCTGGTGGCAAAATGTGGGCAAAGGTCTTTTCCATCTGAGATGGTATTAGAACCTGAATGTCCCTTACCTTGCAAACTTTTGGGGTCCCCTCTGCTCTTAATACCAAATAAGCACAATAATACTAGTTCATCAGCCAAAAACTTGGAATACCTCTTGTTCTCTCTTTATTTGAAATACTTTCCACCTATAGGAGCATTCTTTAAAGTAGGATCCGCTCAGGGTGCTGGCTCATGAATTTTGGTTCTCAGTCCATAACAAGAGAAGTACAGATGTTAAGGTTTTATAGCAACTTGACAGAGTAATTTTATGTCTGCTGAATCTAACAGAAGAAAAATGGGGCTTGTGCTTTGTGTGTCTTTTTCACTTCATGTTTTTAATAATACATTTAATTATGTTTTACAGAAGTACTGGTCCACAGTGGATCAGAATTGTAAAAGCTGGTCTTTCACCATGGAACATTTGAGAAGTTCTGATCTAGACTGAATAAGGAGGTCTGCCTCAGGGAGACAAAATACCCCATGACTGTATATTCCCAAGAAAAAGGCATTTTTCTACTCTGAGGAATTCTGCTCCTCTCCTAGGGCATCTGGATTAACTCATAAAATTTTTTTACATCCGTGTCAACCACAAAAAGAAAAATCAAAATAAGACTTGCCAGTCATTGCAACTGATGGGACAGGAGAAGGATGTAATGATAACAAAAATGCCCATTTTTGTCCCCATTAATCTTCATAAGTCACATTTCCATGCATGATTTCATTTGATCTTCATGAGATCATACTCAAGCGGCATTGGTATGCTCCCTACTTCATGGATGAGGAAACCAGGCTTTAAGAAGTAAAGTGTCTTGCCCAGCCTGTGTGGTTCACAATGATCTATGAATCAAGAGTTCATGGTTTGATTCCAGGTCAGAGCTTAGAATCATGCCCTGGGTTGTGGACTCAATCCCCAGTGTGGGTAGTGCAGGAGTCAGCTGATCAATTATTGTCTCACATCATTGATGTTTCTATCTCTTTCTCCTTCTCCCTTCCTCTCTGAAATCAATAAAAATCTTTTTTTTAAAGAGAGAAGTAAAGTATCTTGCCTGAGATGTTTCACCTAAAATATGAGATAAGGACTCAACCCAGGTGCTTTGATTCCAGCTTCCATGCCCTATTATCGTATCAAAATATGATAAAATCATTGTACCAACTCATTCAGATGACAGTCTATGGGGCTTGAATAGATATCCAAATTCATTTTGTGCTTACCAGCCATCTTGAACTAAACTGGCTTCCAGATCTCTAGCTAGTTAATAAAAGTAGCTGGTTTTAATTCTCTTTTCATGTTGCTATACCCAAACATACTCATGTGCCTCTTATGTTTGCTCCAACCCAGTTTTGCTTTACAGTCTTACCTACCTGGCTGCAACCTCCTTGACTCAGAAGAAAACCGGTCCTAAGTTGCCAGGGACCAATTTTAAAAACAAAAAGCAAAGCTCATAAGGGAGCCTTAAGCTTTCCCTATGGTGTCCATGCCTTGAACCCAGCCTTCTAATATGTGCTATGTTCTAATAAGGCAGACACTCTGGTTTAACATTAAATGCCTTTATGGAGTATAGACACACACTGACAAAAGAGAAGGCCAAAGCAAGTGTGAGGCATGAATTGAAAAACAATTAGGGTTATAATCTGATTAAACTATTGCCCAAAAGAGAACCAGAGGGGTTTTTTGAACTCTATTTCTGTGGTTTCAATTTCTTCCATTTTTATAGCACATAAATAATTAAAATTATGCCCACAATACATTTGGCTTCATTCGGCAGGCATATTGAAGACTATTACATTTAGTAATTTGCATATACCAGAAACGTAATACATTAGATTATCCAGAAAGCAAAGAGCAGCAGGCCAACATGGACTAATCTCTTATGTAACGTCTGCAATAGCCGATTGCAGGCGCATAAAGAGAGCTTGGATTTTCCTAGGAACCATTTTCTTGCAAATGAAACATTTAATTATGGAGCTGAGTCCATAAATAGACCATTACACTGGGAGGAGAGGATGGAAGCAGCTATATTGCTGGATTAGCAGGGGAATATCTTACAAGGAATTCATCAATGCCATAGATAATTAATTACAGCTCACCTTCTCCCCACATAGCCTTGCCTTTATCAGCCACAATTGGGGAAACAGCAGATGGCTGACCAAATACAGAATGCAATTTTCTGTCAACTCATTACTTACAGAATCATGGATTAGGGATGAGACCCCTGGAAGGTGACCTCCTGGGCCATTTCCCTGTGTCCATAACAATCCATACCAAAATTGCCTTGATCTCATGAGTACCTATCTCCCTTATTCAGTAAGTGTCTACAGAGAAAGAAATCTATGTTCTGTGTGCAGATCTTTAATTCCAGGGACTTTGAGCCCTTCCATTAGAAAAAATGTTTCCTGAAGACTAAATTTCTCAGGGCCTTTTCCTCAATATTTGGACCAGTATCCCAACTGGTGCTGAAGATCTCAAGTCTGCTTGACCTTTGAGTTCTGTTGGGATGCTATGCTGTGGGTCTCTTACTCTCCCCTTGCTGGATATTAGCAAACAGTACCATAGGATTCCCCTTCCCAGGGGACTCTTTTAAAAGACTCAAAAGACAACTGAAAAGTTTCATGGCTATTTTAAGATTGCTGACTGAAGATGAAAGTATCAGAAAGGTCACCACATGTACTTTTATCTGTATCTATCAGGGTTGCTCAGTCACACCATAGTCAGTTATAAAGGGAAAATGAAATTTCTCTATTCCCCCAAAAGGCTCTGCTCTTCCTCCTGGGTCCCTGCATAAGCTGGGTAGCTGCAAAAACTTAGACTTCAGAAATAATAGAATTTAGTTCCATCCCTCAGGAAATGTCCCCTTAGACACTCAGTCTTTTCAAAATCAAATTTCCTATTGGAGCTCGTTTAGTTGTCCCTTTTTGGATGAATCAGTGTATTGAATAAATTTTCAATCTCAGATTTCATCTCCCCTTCTCTTCCCTGAGATGTCCTGCTATTTGAAGGCATCATTTTTCCTCTTGCCAGCAGCAAGGGAGGTTCTCCGAGTAACCCCTGATTTCAGCTGTATATCACCCAGAACAGATCTGCTCCCTGAAGTAGTGACAATGGAGAGGATAATGACTGGTGGTGTGCTTCTTTCTAGAGGGGTGGGAAGGGTAAATGGACACTGTCATTTGAGACCAACATGCTAACACCCTGCCCACTGCAGCCTCTTCACTCTGACCACAGGCCTTCAGCTGCTTAATAGACCCTCTCAGTCCCCGCTCCCCCACCATTTCCTACCAGATAAGAAGACCCAGCTGGGCTCCTTACAAGCCACAGTCAGACCATGGTAACCAGGGAGCCTCTAGTTTTGCCATCTATCCTTCTACACACACACACACACACACACACACACACACACTCCTCAAGAAAGCACTTCACCAGCCTACTAGCCCAGTGTTCTTCTCCCCCATACTTACCTGGGTACAGCAGATAGGGACCCAAGGGGATGAGAGAAACACTCTTAAATCTTCTTTCCTTCTCTGCTTAACCCCATTCTCCTTCTCACAGCCAGGGCAGAAGGGCACCTTTTCCCTTTTACTCCAGAATGTCTTCCCCAAATCCAAGGTCGCATCCTTATGGTCAAGACACCATTCCAAAAGATGCATTCTCATTATTTATGGGAGTACATCAATGACCTGAATCCTACAAACACATTGGCTCTTAAACTGCACATTCACTTGGAACTAAGGACAAAAATAACTGATTTGCTGTCTCAGAATGTGCTGTCATTATTTTTGGTTGTCTCTTGTAAATCCTATGTCTCTCAATCAACTACCTTCATATCAGACAAATACACCCGTCGTGCACAGACAGCAGACACATGCACATCTGCACACCCTTTGTTACCTCAGATCAGAGGAAATGGCAGCACCAAGATGCAGACAAGTAACTGACCAAGGACCAGGAATGATTCCTTAAATCCTTTTCCAAAAATCTAACATCACCATAGAGGCATAAAGATCATGGAGGTGGTTAGTTCATTTCATTATTATTTATTTTATAACTTGTTAGACTTACAGTATTTTACTATATATGAAAAAGTGTGTCAAATGCTTCCACACAGTGTTACCATTAAACTCCAGAACACACACAGAATTTTGTATAACTAGACCTCAAAGTGATATGTTTTCAAATTCCATTCTCATATCAACTGTATCTATGAAGTTCCCAGTACATCCCCTACTGTATGCATATGATACATAGTAGGCTTTTTTAAAATTCAACCCTCAAGATAATGCTATAGTGAAGGGAAGAAGCAACATCAGCTAGAAACTCCTATAGTTTCTTACAAGATGAGATCAAACCTTTTAATCATAAGGGATTTTGTGAGGAATTTTTTTTCCTCAGCTATTTATTTACTAGCTCAGTTCTCATCATTATGTGTGGAATATACAGCATTGTGGAAAGATTTATGAGCCAGATTTTAATCTCAACTGCAGGACATGCATCAGTGCTTATCTCTAAATGGAGGTGTGTTTTATGTGGTCATTGTTTCATGTGATCACAGAGCCAGCCAGCCAAATGACTGCATACCTGAAGCCCAGGAGAAAGAGCAACCTTGGAGGCGTAGCGGGAGCTGGAACAGAGGGCAAAGTGCCTGAGAGAAAGGTGTTTGTTATGGACTCTTAAGCCATGGCACATAAATTCAATGAATCTCAAACACGGTTAGTGGAAATGAGGAATTTGGGCCTGAGATGTGAAAGTCTCATTGGTGTAGCAGATTCCTCCCACCCAGGGTGCTTCCCTTAGGTGTGAGCTCAGGGAAAGCACGTAAACACAGAAGCCAGATTCTTTCCTGGAAACCTGACCCTTCCACTCCCTTCCTCTGCATTCCAGGCTGAGAGAGGAGCTTCATGGGTGAAACTGAAGGGACACACAAGATGTGGTTTAAAGTTGCCATCAGCAGTGTCTCGGTGACCTCTCCCTGCCCTCTGAGGCCCAGCCAAGCTGGCTTTCTCATCAGGGCTGTGGGGAGGGGTTGAGCTGAGGCTTTGCTGGCGGCAGATCCTATTACCGGCCAAGGAAGGCCCCACTTAATGTCCCTGGGGCCTTTGACACTTGATCGTCAGTCACTGTCTTCCACTAACCTAATGGTCCAGAATATGTCTTTTAGATTGAAACAAAATTTTTGAACTTGAGAGCCCATCTATTTTCTTCCAGAGAAGGCCCATTTGGAATGACCCTCAACTGTGTTCTTTCTTTCTTTCTTTCTTTCTTTCTTTCTTTCTTTCTTTCTTTCTTCATATCTGTTAGTGGCCTATTCTACTAGGTAGGGAATATGTCACTTATAAAAAAATAAAAACACAGAACTCTCTTAAGGTTTGCGTCAATTTTTGCCAAAATGATCTTTAAAGGAGATGAAAGATGATATACGGTAATAACTGCCCAAACACAGCCTTAGAGAACACTGGGCCAGGTCACCCCACTCCTTACCCATCTGGGTTTGGAGGTGAGGAGCATGACTAAGTGGAAAAGCACCTCAGCCATCACAGACCACTTCCCCTGATGACCTGTAGTCATGAATCAGGAAACAGATCAAAGCCTGAAGGATGATCTGGGAAGTCAGGGGGAAGTGTTAGGGCCAGGTGGCCAGTTCTGGTCTTGCCTGCCCCTTTCTCTAGTCCTTTCTGTACTGTGTATATATATATGATTAGTGTTTCCCAGAAATCTCTATCCACCCAGAATCTCATAATGTGACCTTATTTGTAAATAGGGTCTTTGCAGCTGTAATTGAGTCTCAATATGAAATCACCTTAGATTTAGGGTAGACCTTAAATTTAGGGTAGGCCTTAAGTCCAATGACTGATGTTCTTATAAGAAGAGGAGAGGACATAGACACATGGAAAAGAAGGCCACGTGAAGATGAAGGTAGAGATTGAAATATTTCTACAAGAAATGACAAGCATTGCTGGCAATCACCAGAAGCTAGGAAAAAGGCAAGGCAGTTTCCTTCTTTTGAGATCTCAGTATGCACCAACCCTGCCAACACCTTAATTTCAGACTTTTTGACTCCAGAACTGTGAAAAAATATATTTATGTTGTTTTAAGCCACTAAGTTTGTAGTCATTTGTTGCCACAGACCTGGTAAATTAATCCTGTTTGTGAGTTGTCAATATTCCTCAGCACTAGATCTGCCTTTCTCCTGTCACTGTCTTCCTCTGAACACTTCCTGCCACCTAAGCTCCAAACTTCCTATTTTGGGACTAGAGGTAGATTGAGGACAGGAGTCAGGCAACCATCCCCATTTTCCTACTCAGTGACATGAAAGTGATACTGCCCATCATCTACATCTCTTCCCAAATCCATGCTCAATGACATCATGTTAGTACCTTGAAATTCAGATATGGGGAGGGAGGGATTTACACCACAGAAATGGGCAAACACTACAAATCAGGACTTTTTCCCCCCAGAGAGCCAACTGTTAAACACTTACCAGCACACTACTGTCCCAATCTGTGTATCAGCTACTTTCCCAACTCTCTTCATAGTTCCAGTATTCCTGCCAGAGAATGAGGGGTCAGAAAAATGACACTCATGTTGTTATAAGAAAAGCTGCAACCTTCTTCTGACTAAGAAGGCACTCATTCCTAGCTTCATTTTCCCTCTGAGCTCTGATCATTACTCTGTGTATTATTGTATATGAGGTCAACCCCCCATGGGCATTTGATTATTTATAACTTCAGAAAGTTTCTCTTGCACAGTCATTTGCCAGGCTTTCATCTACAGCAGGCCACATTTGATAGAAATATGGAAAATGGCCTGAACCTTAAATGACAAACAGATGAGGAGGTCTGATGAAAATCACACATGTTTGAACACCATGTGTTTTCACATGAAATATATATGGGATTTTTAATTGATGTTGACTCTAGCTCATGGTAACAGTTTTAGCTATCTTAATTAGTTGGTTACAAGAAACAGTAAAGGAAGGAATGTGATCAAGGTGACCCTAGAGAAAACCTGGCTTTGAGGGACCTCGCTCTACCCCCCTGACTACCCCTCCCCAACCCAGTCTCCATGATCTCATTGAAAAGGAAACATTCTCCTGTCCAACCTATCCCTCCAAGCACAATGCAATATTAGCAGTCCTGCCTGACTTTGCTATCTTTTCATCATGTAGGATTTTAAAGGGATATCATGGCATTCATATTTTGGGTATCATTAATGTTGTTCTCCAATATTCCTAGTTGCCCACCTTTGGGGCACATGGTAAGATTATACCTCCTAGTCCCTGTGGTTGGATGAGCCCATGGATTAGTTCTGGTTAATGAGTTAGGAGAAGCTATGGCACATATCATCTTCTGGGCCAGAGCATTTAATTTTCAGTGTAAGTCCTTACAGAGCTTTCTTTCCCTCAGGCAGAATGATCCACGACATTCGAGATTGTAGCTGCCCCATCAGACTGGGTCCTAGAGGACTACTGAGTCCCTGAATGCCTGAAATGAACCTGAGAGCACACAAGATGTATGGCTGTGTCGTTTAGATGCAACACTGAGTTTTGAAGGCTATTGGTTTCCACAGGAAAACTCAGCCTATCCTAACTTTTAGTTTATCCATCCTTGCAAGAACTCCAGGACTCAGCTCTAATCAGGGCCTAGGAAATGAATTCTTAGGGCCATAGACCCAGACCACTAAAAAATTATAGAAGGTGAACCTGACCAATGTGGCTCCATGGTTGAGCATCCTGGTCATGGTTCAATTTCCAATCAGGTTACATGTCTAGGTTATATGTTTGAGCCCCAGTAGGGGTCATGCAGGAGACAAACTATTGATGATTCTCTCTCATCATTGATGTTTTTACATGTCCCTCTGCCTTCCTCTCTGAAACCAATTATATATATGTATATAAGTATATACATTTTTTAATTATAGAAGGTGAGACCTGAGAAGGACTCAAAAGTTATGAATGAAGGCCAACCTCTTCATTTATCCCTGAGGAATCTGAGATCCCTAGGGAGACATTTTTTTTGCTTATATTATCCAGCTACTTAGTGATATACCACCTCTCCCAGTAAGGAAATAAGTTCCTTTGATTTGAACACAATTTCTCTGGATTTCAGTATCCTTATAGGATAATCCCACTTAGAGGTTTCATGTTGGAGTCAAACTGGTGGACTCAGCTCTGTGACTTACCAGCTGTGAGCCTCACCCCAGGCCCTTGAAGCTCTGCTAGCTTCATGTCCAACATCTGCTGAGTGGGGGTGGTAATAGGGTTAGTGTGATGACATCTAAATGAGATCTACTTAAAATGCTTAGCACAGTGCTTAGAACATACACAGCCCAATAAACATTCACCATTATTATTATTTTTCTAAGATTCCTTCTTGGTGCCACTCCCAGGGAGGAGAGCTGGAACTACTAAGAAAGTGTCCCTTGAAAAAAAGGATGTTTTATCTTTCCTAGAAACTAAAAGGTACTAAGCAGATTCACTACACTGTTCTATTTGGATAACTCCAATTTTTGCAATGCATGCAGGATAGTTGGCTGTTTTGCCCAAATTATTCAGACAATTACCTCAGCTCTCCTTTTGCTTTAGCTATAAAGCCCAGGGCAACAGCATCTGATTTATTAGACTTCATCTTCCCAAGAGACTGTATATTCTACTTTAGCATTAAAAGGGAGGGAAACACTCCTCAGAAAGCTGGCAAAGGCCCAAGAAAAAATAAAATTGTTCCTCTGAACCCTGTTTGATCCTAAAACGCCAACTCAAGGATTGTTACTCAGGTAACAGTGCGTGGCTGTGAATGCTGTTTGAATATCTGCAAAAAGAGTCTAAATTACAAAACACAGTATGCATTTGAAAGGCGATATTCTTGTTTACTTTCTCTCCAGTCCCCAGTGAACTAATGACCATCCCAAGCATCTTTAGCTTAATTAAAGAGCCAACAGTGGGCTCCAACCCTAGGAATCTAACTACAAGTTACCATTTCCAGATCATTGTAAAACACAAATCCATTTCCCTTCAAAAGGATTTCCACAATCTAGAGATCTTTTTCAAACAGCAAAATATTTTTCATCCCAATTAGAAATAAGTCTTGAATTATAAGACACCCTGAGAAAAGTGACATATAAATTGTTCCTGGGGTTTAGCAGATTCTTTGCTGAATTGAGACTGGTGGAAAGAGTGTTATGTAACTTGCCATGTACCTCAGTGTAAGAATGAAGACAGGGCCCATCACAAGGAAAAGCCTGGGGGCAGTAGAGTAGATCATTTTACCCACTTTACAATTTCCTGTCTTTAGCTTTAGGGACAAGCCCCAGGGCTTCCCTGGGCCAAGTTGAATTCAAGACCCAGTTAACCAATTTTCCTGGTATTCTAGGACTTGTCACTAACATGAGGACAGAAGTAATCATGGGACCATAGACTAAAGGAGATTATTGTAAAGCAGGACCAACAGCCAAAGGATGAAGCCTATGTCCAGCAAGGCATTTGCTTTTCCCAGCTTCTGTTCATGGCTTTCTGTTCTCTTTGGGTCAGTGCCCAGGGTATCACTCTGCAAAGAACTGGATTTCAGGGCTAAGGAATTGTTCTTAGACCTCAAGCAGGGAAGGGATGGACAGGGCAGTGCAGAGGAGAAGGCAAGGGATGTATCCTTCCACACTAATGTATTACAGATTTGATGTCATACACTTTGCTTGCCTCAGGGAGGGCAGAGCTTTGTCTATGAGTCAGCTGGCTGATCTTGGCCGGGCTCATTCATGCACTTGTGTTTAGCTGGTGGGACAACTGGAATTTGGGTGGTCTAGAACAGTGGTCGGCAAACTCATTAGTCAACAGAGCCAAATATCAACAGTACAATGATTGAAATTTCTTTTGAGAGCCTAATTTTTAAAACTTAAACTTTTTCTAACGCCACTTCTTCAAAATAGACTCGCCCAAGCCATAGTATTTTGTGGAAGAGCCACACTCAAGGGGCTAAAGAGCCGCATGTGGCTCGCAAGCCGCGGTTTGCTGACCATTAATCTAGAATTGTCCCAACTTGGAGATCTTAGCTGTTTTACATGTACCTCTCATACTTCTCCAGCAGGCTAGTAGCAAGAGTCACAGAATAAAAAGCATGAAGATAGGAATGACATTGAGACCATTAATAAAATCTGTTTGCTACAGCATCTATCTTTCATGTTTGTAGACTCTCTCAAACATCTCCTGATCCATGGCTGTCCATTCATGTTTAAGTGTGAGGCAACAGAAAGCCTATTGGAAGCTCTGTATAGGAGGACACAGCTGGAGGTCACTATTTTGTTGGCTGGAGGTTACTATTCAATCAGATAAAGCTGGCCTTTTCACCAGGGGCCTCCAAATGTCAGCATGTGGCTCTTTTCCTAGGGATGTTTAGCTCTCCAGATAAAAAATTCCCTTTTAGGATGGGGTACAGCCTCTAATAACTTTTATTTTCATTTTCCCAGTTTTATTGAGACATAATTGACATATAATATTATCTAAGTTTAAGGTATACAATGTGATGTTCTGCTACATTTATATATTATGAAATGGTTACCATAATAAGGTTAGTTAACATATGCATCACCTTACATAATTATGGTGTGTGTATGTGTGTGTGTATGTGTGTTGAGAACATTTAAGATTCTCTTAGCAACCTTCAAATATATAATATGGTATTGTTAACTATAGTCACCATGCTATACTTTAGATCTCCTGAATTTATTTATCATATGTATATGTGTGTGTGTATGTGTGCGTATATATATATATATATATATATATATATAAGTTTGTATGCTTTGATCAACATCTCCCTACTTCTTCTATTTTCATTCCATTCTGTTTCTATAAGTTCAGCATTTTATATGCCACATATAAGTGAGGTTATATAGTATTTGTCTTTTTCTCTTTAACTTACTTTGCTTAGCATTATAACCTCAAGGTCTATATTTATTGTTGCAGATGGAGGATTTCCTTTTTCCTGGCTGAATAATATTCCATTGTATAAATACCATATCTTCATCTATTCATCTATTGATAAGACACGTAGGTGGTTTCCACGTGCTAGCTATTGTAAATAATGCTGCAGTGAACATGGGGGTACAGCTTTCTTTTCAAGATAGTTACTTCATTTCCTTCAAATAAATACCTAGAAGTGGGATTGCTGTATCATATGGTAGTTCTATTTTTAATTTTTTGAGGAACTTCCAACCACTCTCCATAGTGGCTACATGCCCAACAAAAGTGCCCTAGGGTTCTCTTTGTTCCATAGCCTCATCAACACCTGTTATCTCTTGTCATTTTCATATTTACCATTCTAACAGGTGTGAGCTGACAAATCATTGTGGCTTTGTACCTGTTGTCCTCTGTATGTCTTCTTTAGAAAATGTCTATTCAAGTCTTCTGCTCATTTTTTAATCAGAATAGTTGGTACAAGTTCCTTATATATTTAGGATGTTAATCCTTTATCAGATGTATGATTTGCAAATATTTGTTCCCATCCCATATGTTTTCTGTTCAATCTGTTGACTGTTGCCTTTGCTGTGTATCCTCAGCCCTGATAAATCTGAGAGCAAGTCCCAGGAAGAGCCTCACCTCAGCCTTCGGCTGTGCCTAACATCCCAGAGTCCAGGGCTTCTCAGATTCCTTTTGGCAGAGATTAAACTCCTGGGCTTCCAGCAGTGGGGTTGAAGTAAAGAGTGATGTGGAAAGAAAGGCAACAAGGAGAGGTTGCCCGGTTGTGATGCATTGGTGAAGGGGCCTTGGTTCCTGGTCCAACCACTGAGTGCTTAGACTTCCACCCAACCTCCCTGATGGTTCCGGATGTTGCCTGGTGTCTCCCAGCATTGATTCTCTTGGGATTCTGTTGGGAAATTGGGGCATTTCCCTGCAGTATCCTTTTTCTAAAAATAACGAAGTGCCAAGGTCTGGGGAACCTGAGTAGGACTTGGGGAGATGACTCAATTTTTCATAGTTTAGTACTGCTTGATTTTTAAAGGATATGCATATATTTCTATAATAATTTTAAATTTTATTTTAAAAGATAGGTAGGCATGAGGAAAAGAAGAGTTTTGACATTCTTTTCTTGAAGTTCATTTGCAAGCTGCAGTCTGAGCAACAATTAGCCCAGTCTTCTCTCTGTCTAGTTGCTTTTTAGGAGAAAAGGTGGCACTTTCCAACCATATTCACTTCATGGCACAGATAGAAAATGATATTTGTATAGCATATTGATCACTCATGGCCAAAGGCAACTTGGTCCAATGGCTAATCCAGGCTTCCCTAGGATTTTTCCAGTTACCTCAAGGGCCAATGGCACAATAGCTAGACACAGTTATCATCTGCCAGTAAGGAAGCTCTGCCTTAAACCATCTGTGGAAATGAACCCATTTTGTTTTCCTTTATTTCTAATCCATTGCAGACCAAGACACTCTGTACTTCAAGTGACTAGTACAGCTCACCTCACATGCCACTCACTATGCACAAGTTCAATAGAACCCAGACTGGTCCACACCCTATTCTAAGAAGCAGTCCACTGATCATACGCTTGGAGTCACAGCAATGTCAAGTAGATTGAAATGTTTCTAAACACTTCTCCATTTTGGTATTTTTCTTTTCATGGATGAGTAAAAAAGATCTAACAGTTTCATGACCAAGGAAAGCTGAGAACCAAAAAGTCACTTAGATCTAGAACAACTACTATTTTTCTTTGCTATCTTTTAAAATATTTTATTTCCATCAGCTTCATGTGTCAATAACCACACCCACAGCCTTTGTAAAACATTCTTCTGCCTCAGAGAACTAATTCAAATGGCAGTTTTCAGATGAAAATTGCTGAGAACTGGAGATAAGTTATATCCCCAAGTTCCACAGTTGGTTTTTAGCAAGTCCCTGCATCCAGTTTGATGTTCTTACCCACTACTTCAATCTGACCTAAGACAGGAATGTGCATCCTACTTGCTAAGTCTGTTTCATCAATTTCTAACATGACTTTTGGTATTGATAATTTCCTAATTGCTAGTTATCGTCTAAAATGAGAGTAGAGCTGTGAAATTTATATTTGGTGTGCAGAGGAGTGCTTTGGTCCATGTTAGCCGCTGTAAGAAAATACCACAAAGGCCAGCCAGCATGGCTCAGTGGTTGAACGACGACCTATGAACCAGGATGTCAGAGTTTGATTATCAGTCAGGGCACATGCCCAGTATAGGGTGTGCAGGAGGCAGCCGATCAATAATTCTCACTCATCATTGATGTTTCTATCTCTCCCTCTCCTTCCTCTCTAAAATCAATAAAAATATTAAATGAAGAAAAGAAAATATCACACAGATTGGGTGGCTTAGAATTTTATTTATTTCAATTCTGGAGAGTAGGAAATCTAAGATCAAAGTGCTGGCAGATTTGGTATCTGGTGAGAGCCTGCTTCCTTGGTTCATAGATAACAATATTTTCCTGTGTCCTCACGTGAAAGAAGGAGTGAGGGAACTCTCTTGTGTCTCATATATGGGCAATAATTCTATTCATAATTGCTTCCCAAAGGCCTCATCTCCAAACCCCACATATTGGGGGATAGGGTTTAACATACAGATTTTGGGGGGATGCTAACATTCAATCTTCAGCCAAGTGTATACACTTTGGTGCTGAAACCTGGCTCATGCAGCCAGAACTTCCCTGGCACAGTAGACATGCACTCTCCACCACAGGCTGAAGGTCATGTCAATCAGAGCCACTATCCAGGCTGCCAGGTCCCACCTGGTTACAAAGGCTCTAAACAAGCCCGAGCACATTCACAGGAGGGTCTACCGTCCTGATACCACAACACACGAGGAAAAATGAAAACAGCAGGAGATGTTCAGACTGGAGAAGAGAAAATGCAAGGAGACACCGAGCTATTAACAAATATTTGAAGGGTTGGCACATAGCAGATGAATTAGATATAGTCCAAGAGGCCCCAGAAGTTCACATGAGGAGCATATGTGTGGGAATGTCATCTTCATGTGCAGAAGAGCTTTCTAGCAACTCTAGCTGCCTAAGGACGGAATGATTATTTTGAATTGTAGTGAGTTCCCCACTGCCAGAGATATTCAGGCAGGAATATTTGGAAAGGTGTCAAGCACTCCCAGATAAAATATAGAATGCCTGGTTAAATTCAAGTTCCAAGTAAACCAGAAATACTTTCTTAGTCTAATCACATCTCAAGTGTTACATAAAACATACTTATACTGGAAAAGTATAAGTATTTTTTATCTGTTAACTCCCTAAGTATTGGGAGAACTGTCTGGGCTATGATTTTACCACTCTTTTTAAGATTATAGGAAGGTATGAGACAGCCAGGCTGTTGTTGGTCTAAATGAAAAACATAATTTTTCTAAAGAAAAACTGCCCTCCCGAGTCTCTTAGAGCTAATACTAACTACCCAGCTGCTCCAGCCGGGGCTGTCATTACGGAGCTCAATAAAATGGATCCTCTTCGGCTCTGGGGGATTGAGAGCTGCAGGGCTTCCTCACGCAACAATGAGAACTTGTCGGTTTTGTTTAGTAAACATAATATGTGACACCAGGCACTCCCCCTGGCTTGTTTATATCTGGCCGCTCTGCCAGCCAGAGGCAAGGCCTGTAGCTCCTTGGTCAGGGATCTTGTTAGAAAAAAAGCAAAGACCATGGGTGTTCCCTGGAGAAAAGTCATACAATCCAATCAGAAAAGAATTTGGGCAAAACTTCACTGCTTCCATCCAGACCCACAATCCCTGCCCATCCACCTTGCGGGAGAAGAGGCTTCATCATCTGGTCTCTCCCCCACACTGGGCTCTGTGCCCTCAACTCAAAAATGGAGCTTGTCTCTTGGCAAGGTGGGGAGGGGAAAAGGGGGGCAAGCCCTCTGGAGCTGGCCCACCACATTGCCATGTTACAGAATCCTAAACTGAAGCAGAAGGTATCAGGAAGTAATTCTGGATTTCCTGCCTTTCATCAGTTTAAGCCAGATGCTCGGCCCTCACCAGCTCAGCCCACCGAGGAAGGCAGACCCTTGCACTCAGCCAAAGCATTAAGGCTGTAAAAATTCCCAAAGCTTTGTGGTCTCAAAAGGGAAACAGAAAGTGAAGCCTGAAAATGCCTTGTCTGGCTCCAGGGCTCCCCCAACAACTAGAGGCCTGCTTAAGGCTTGTCCACTGCACCTGATGGTCATTCTTCATCGCATCTGGTGCCGAGTGAGCTGACTCGACCCAACTACGGTCTGAACTGCTCCACAGCATCCCGAAGAACAAAAAAGATAGCAATGGAGGATACAACCAACTTGGACGGGGTAAAAACAGGAGAGGGAGAGGGGGAGACCTAGTTCAACTTGCAAATGGCCAAATCCATCCATTAACTGAAACAATGGGTAGCAGAGGAAGCTGGTTTGTAAGAGACAGTTATCCATAATCTCATTCACCTGCTCTGAAGCAGATTGTGCTGAGCAGCCAGGTCTTAGCCCATCAGCCTCAAGGCTCAGACCAAGCTGAAGAGCAAAGCTGAAAATGAGCCCAATTCGTCCATCTATTCAAGCAGCCAGCAATGGTTTCTGATAGCTGTCCTGCAGAAATTAGCTTTTGTCAGCAACCCTGAGAGGCCAGGAAGCCAAAATTTCAATTTTGTTCCATCAAGTACCAGGAAATGGACAATGAATCCGAAAGAAGTTTGAAACATATGCTTCTTTGCTTTGGGGGACTTGCCCTGAGCAGATGACCCACAAACTCAACAGCAATCCACATGGGCTGGCTTTCCCAAAGGACACCTCAAAGAAGCATTTATTTTAAAGCTATGATAATACCTGTGGTGACAGTACCCATGTTTTACCCAGCTTCAGCCGGGTTCTTCCAGGTAGCCCATCAGAGAGTCCTAATATCCAATGGAGAATGGCCCAGAGGTTCAGGTGGGCTAGGAAGTTCCTCATCCCACCCTGATTCAATACCCCCTCACATCCCCTCTTCTCACCCCTATCAGAAGCCTTTAAAGATTTTACTTTCTACTTCTCCCTGCTAAGTCATCTTAGCCATTGTGAAAATACAAAAAAGAAGCCATCATCCTGCCTCTGTCATCACAAAAAAAGAAGCCAGTGTTTCCTGCCTCTGCTTGTCACAATTTGCGCCATAATTCAAATAAGTGGTTTTAAAAGAAGATCAAGGGCAAAAGGAGTAAGTGATGGAATGAAAGGATAGAAAGGACAAGGGGGAAAGAAATGGGAAGGTGGGAGGGAACTAAAGAGAAAGGAAAGTGGAAACAGAGAGGTGTAGGAGAAAGTGGGGAGAAAGAAGAAAGGATGAGGAGGACGATTGGCAAATGGAAGAGGGAGAATTATTACACCATTCTCCGACACCTCACCCCTCCTGAGAATCAAGCTCCGTGTAAAAGGCAGAGACACTGCCAAATCTGAGCTGTCGAGGGCCTGCAGGTCTCCAGCCTCCAAGCCTCCTGCGAGGATCAGGATGTGAAGAAGCACCTCTAGGGCAGCCCCAGGGGAAAGGGACTATGGAGGCAGGGTGCCAGAGGTGCCCCAGGCCCCACAGAGATAGGTTACCACCTTACCCACACACCCTGGGGCAGGTTGGATCTCTGAGTAGGAGGGACAGATTCATCCCCAGCCTTGCTCCCTCCAGAGTCCTACATTATTTGGGATGGGGTCTGTTCTTATTCTCCTCGCTGATTTCCTGTCTTTGAGAGCTCCCTGTAGCTTTTGCTTCATTGGAACACTGTAGAGACCCCCAAATCAGGCCAGCACAGAGCAATCCAGTCCATCTGGGGAGAAGAGCTTAACAGTAGGGTTCCTAGAAGCCTCAACCCCATCCCCACTCCCAATTGCTTACCCTTAGCAAATGCCACCCTGCCTGAAATTCCACCATTATCATTTATCAGTTACTGATGACTTATTGTGAATTGGCTTATCTGGTGGCAAGAAGGGAAGAAAAGTATTTGAGGCCCTCCCCACCCTCAAGGTCCTAGAGTCTTGGACCATATTTGTGTGTATAAATGTCCCTGTACACACACATTCATACATATCAGACATTTACACAACCTTTATAATTATCCGTGCCAATTCATTTACATACAATGTATGGCTGCTCTCACACTACAAAGTCAGAGTAGTTGCAACAGAGACCATATCATCCACAAGTGTTGGAATACTTATTATTCAATTCTTTCTTGAAAAGCGTGCTGATCTCTGCCTTAAATCCATCCAAGTTACATCTCTCCCCTCCCCGAACTTCCTTGGAAAAAAAATCATATGCACTCCTACACCATCTACTAGACTCTATTCCTGTCTAGCCCACGAATTCTTAGTTGAATAAAATGGATTATATATAGCCAACTTACATGTACAACTCCTCTCCCCTTTGCCCACAAAGCCCTTTGAAATTGTCCCTGTCTACACTAAACTCTTTTCTCTGAAATTCACCTGTTGTACTACTATCTAGTGTGACAATTTATTACATATATAGTTGTTAGGGTTTAGTTGTGTTAGTGCCATAAATTCCTTGAAGTAGGTTACTCAATTTAATACATGTGGCTTGAGCTGCTAGTATGTGCAAAGCATTGCATAGAATTTGAAGCTTGAGACAAAATCTTTGCTTCCATGTGTTTATAATCTGGTGAGGGAGAAATAAATTAATTTTATCTATGATAGATGATAGATAGACTAGATGATGGATAATAGATAGATGATAGATAGATGATAGATAGATAGATAGATAGATAGATAGATAGATAGATAGATAGATAGAAGTGTTCAAAAGAGAGAAAGAACTCCTCTAGTTGGGCACAGAGAGTGAGAGCCAAGTGAAGAAGCAGTATGTGCCTTCAGGGGCCAACAGTGGGCAGTGAAGATAGGAGGAATGGTGAACCCCAAGAAGAGAAGGTACCCCTCAGTCATCTATCCCTTCCCACCTAGGGAGTTTCCCATAGGTTAGAAACTTGGAGGGTGCAAGCTTCCTTTCCACAGAAGAAATATTTCCTTTCTATTATGTAGCATCAAGGCTACAGCCAGAGCTGACAAGTCCAGGAAGTGGAACTTTGACTGCAATATAAAGAAATGCTAATATTAAAAATTGTTCAAAGATGGAACAGACTGCCTTGAGAGAATAGGAGCAACTTTCTACAAAGAGAGGTTTAGGCATACACTAGATGCTCATCTAAGAAAATATAGAGAATGTTTGGACTAGACCCTGTGCTGAAAAGTATAATTGACAAACCAGCACCATCTATGTCACCAGGGAGTTAGATGTTATGCAGATTCTCATCCCTCACACCAGAATTACTGAATTAAAATCTCCCAGACTCTGGTTGTTAGAATTAAGTAGGCCTCTGGATTATTCGTAGATACATTAAACTTCGAGAAGCATAAACTGGACAGCCTTCAAATTTCCTTCCAACCCTCAGAACCTTGCCTCAAAAATTGGGATCTGAGAGCCTTTGAGAGACTAGACATTAATAATGTGATTGTGAATAACATTTTGGCTATTTCTTTAAAAGAGATATCCATCAGCTTTGTCGAATATTCAGTGTCAAGGGGCATCAAATTTAAGAATTAAGGAGATTCAAGAAATATACAAATAAGATTTTCTATATGGGGTGCCATTATAGACATCTGAATTTTTCTATGTGCTCAATTCCAACATGCCCACATACTCAGTTACAGCCAGGAGAAGCCCTGAAGCCTATTTTGACCCAACTCCAAGAGAAAGCGGACTTCCTAGGAGCCTCTGCAACCCCAACAACCAACATCTCAGGGCCTACTGCATGTCAAATACTATTCAAGTGTGATTCCCCACCCTCAATACCAAACAAAAAAAGGAAGGCAAAGGACTTGTACAGCCCCTTCCCAGTGTGCCCACCCCCACCCACAATGTATTCTGCACACACGCTGAGGCATTAGCATCGGCTGATTTGGAAGGAATATTGGAAATGAAGTGATAGCAGAGTAAATGTCAATGCATTCAGTGTGACACTATGAGCACCAGATCTTAAACAGCTTCATCATTGTGGCATTTACTGTATCCTGAAATAATATTAATCCCACTGTTGTCCTTCTTGATGGAATCATCCATGAATATGGTTTATGGGCCTGGCCAAAGTGATAATAGGTTAAAAGAACAGCCTATCCAGTGTTCCACTAAATTAAGGTCGCTTCATGGAATTTAATGAAACAAGTGCTGCATGGGGTTTTCAAAGGACGTTCTTGTAATTCATGTCTATTTAGGGCTCCTGATAACCAGAAACCTAATTTCTTAGAGTAAAATAGCCTTTAAAAAAAAATCTGGTCATATAGAAAAAGAAAAAAGAAAAAACTTTAAAGGGCAATAATCATACCTCAACTGTCATGTTTTTGTTATTTCAAATTCAAAATTTAAACAAAAAATAATGGGAAGGAGACAATGAGACATTTTGAATAAACCCAAATATAAAAAGTAATCATATTCATATGTCATTCTGCATTTGAATGCTGAAATAAGAATCCTGTCTTGCCCACTCCTGTTAGCCACATCGATGAAGAAATTAAAAAAAAAAAAAAAGATTGGGTAGAAAAGACCACAGTCTGCTAGAAATGACAAGGAGTGCAAGAACTGTTCAGACTCTGAGAATGATAAAGGGGACACAAGGACAAATGTCCCTGCACACCTACTTCCATTTCACTTCCAGGGCTCAAGGGTTTGATCCTTCTCTAAGGCATTAGCATTAGCTGATTTGGAAGGAATATTAGAATATAACCCTCAGATTCATGCCCCTGGAAATATAGGAACATTATATCAGAATGAATGTCCTTGGAAATATAAGAACACTTCATTTCCCTTGCTGAAGACTGAGCCAAAAGTATTAAACAATAACAGATATTTATTTTACATCCAATATGCGTGGTAGGACATTCCAACTATGTTTTAGGGCAGAGGTAAGTCCCAACGGGATCATTGAGTTCTTTCTGGACTGTGCCTTTTTCATATTTCCTAACACCAATGACTTCACAGTTTTTGTTAAGGAGCAGTCACAAACTCAGACACCAACAGAGGTCAGACAGGTAACTTATAAATAGGTGAGGTGGGTGAGGTGAGATAGACAATGGAAACAGATTATGAGAATGCTTGTCCCATTGATATGGAAAAGCCAACCTTGAGATCGTTGCTTCCATGCAGGAATTAGACTTAGTATTGCTATTGTTTCTGATTTTTTCAAAAGATTTCAGAATGTTTAAATTTTTGTGTAAAATAGTCTAGCTCTCAAGCAGCACAATTTAATTATTTTTTTTTAAGTATTACAAGACATCATGTCTGTGACCCTAACTCAGCTTCCATGTTAGGAGTCTGTCAGTACTTGTGGGCAACAGCCAGCAACGCCACTTAGGTGTTGAAGCACAGCATTGGAAAAGGGACAGCTGTGTTAAATATAAATCCCAAAGTATGTATAATAACAATGCAAGAAGCAATCAATTGATTTTATCACATTATCTAAAAAGAAGTCACTCCTTTCCTATCTCATTTACTTTCTACTCCGCACTGAATCGACTCACAGTCAGTTTTCAGTCAATTTTGCTTTCTAAACAAGTCTTTGAAAATACCTAGGTCTGACTTCAGGCAGATGGGGAAGGTCTGTAGTCATCTGCCACCTATGAGTGATGCTTGAGTGGGTCCCCATCTAAAAATAAACTCTTCTTCCCTCTGAATGGCCAAGGCTAGTCTGAGCTGCCCTTTTTCACTAAAAATTTGTGAGGATGTTTCTCTAATTTCAGTTATATCTCTTGAGACTAAATGGGATTAATTACCCAGGAAGTTGGCTGTCTTTTAAGGGCCCAATTCAGTCTGACCCAGAAGTCCCATATGCAATATATTTGGTACAAGCTCCCAGTGCAGCCTTTCTGATCCCCAGCTCAGGCATGGCAGGATGATCTTGTTTTTCTGCTCCAAAAAATGCAAAAGGTGTCATTTTCCCACAGATAAATGCCCAGGAGCCCTCTGGGAAGCTGTCCCCTAACTGTATGCCAAGTAGAGGGCTATAACAATAGAAAACTCTAACCCCCAGTGATGGGCAAACATTATAGCAGCCATACAAACCCCCAGGGATTAGATGAAACCGGACAATATCTCCAACTGTCTGGATTTTTCAGGAGAAAGAAAGTAGTGTGAAAATGTAAACCAAGAGCTTGCCCTTCAGTCAACCATGTCTTTTCCCTGACACAGTAGGTGTCTGCAGCATCCCTCCCTCTCCTTCTCCTATAACCTCAAAGCAAGTATGGTCTTTGCCACATGGCACCTGGTCTTGCTCCATCACTTACTAGTAACTCTTTCTGCATCTATGTCTGAGCTCAATTGTGACTTTTTTAAAAATAGGGTATATTTGTGATATGGCTTTATATTCAACATTGAGCTAACACTAAGCCTTCAGTAAAGAGGGGCTCGTTTAATATTTATGGAAGGGAAGAAAGGAATTTTCCAACATATGAGAGTCAAACTCAGCCACAGAGAATAGGGCATAGCCAAAAAGCAGGGAAATTGGCACACCACCCATCAGTTAGCAAGTAGATTACACAACGTGATTTCCAGGCTGACATCCCAGCTGCTGGTCACAATAACCTGGAGTGAAATGCTGATTAGGATTTCTACACATTCTGTGCTTCTGCTGTAGTACATTCTTAGAATATTCACTAGGGTCCAATCATCCTAATAATAAAAAAACTATCAAGAAAGGAATATATCCCCTGAAATATGTTCAAACAACTGCTGCTTGATAATATATATATCAATGATTATCCATTGGTCTCTAGTGAATCCAGAAGAAAGTCATTAACGGTGTCACATTTTTGGCTTCCCAAAATCAAAACAGTGGAGTCTGTCTTGGCAAATGTGAGAATATTTTTTCAGAGCAATACAGATCAACCTCTGAGGACCCAACTTTATAGGAATCAACATGACCTCCACAAATTGGTGCAAGTTGGCTCGGGTCTGCCCTCCTCTGCTCTGCTGCAACAATAGTTCAACCTCTCCTCCCCTTGCTCCTGTCACTATACTAACCTCCTCTTGGGCTCAACATCTCCCTCTTCTCAATCCCTGCTCTCTTATCTTTACTCCAACTGGACTGGACTACACACAGTTCCTTACAAAGGCCTGCCTAGCCCCGAATGGTGTAGCTCAGTTGGTTGAGTACTGTCCCATGTACCAAAGGGTCAATGACTCAATTCCCAGTCTGGGCACATACCAGGCTGTAGATTCTATCCCTGGTTGGGATTTGATGTTTCTCTCTCTCTTTCTCTCCCTCTCTCTAAAAATTCATAGTAATAATTTTAAAAGGCCCTGCCTATCTCTGGGTTAATGAGTGTGCTAGTCTAGGATTTCAAAATGCTTTCTCCTCTTCTTTCTTAAAAGTACTTCACTCCTGTTCTTATTCCTGTCCCTCAAAGTCTAACACAAAAGTCATATCCTCTGGGAAGTCTCATCATTCCAAAATCCTCCCCAAACTATCCTGCTCCTCACCAAAATTTATTTAATTATAACACTTACCTCATTAAACTTGATGCCAGGCATGTGCATCATTCTATCCCCTTTACTCAGCTTTATAGATGATCATAGGGGTGTCTCTTCAGAGATCAGAGCCATCTCATTAACTAAAAGTCAGCTCCTTAGTGCCTAATCTATGCTGGTGTTAATGTAAAAAAAACAAAAAAAAACAAAAACCATTGAAACCTATAAAGAATTTTTGTGAGTTTGAGTCAAACTGTTGACACATGGCGGGAAGCAGAACCTCAATGACTTGAAATAATGCTCAGGAGAATGGCGGGTTACATTTGTATTTATACTTTGAGATCAAAGGAGGGACATAGGTGGGTTGCATGAAATTCACTGGTGATAGATTAAGGAGGTGGGATAAAGCAAAGCGGTGGGAAACCCCTGGGATTGGATAAAAAGTAAAATGATGGACACATACTTAGGTGAGTGCAGGAACAATTAACATGATAATAAAGGAATTTCTGGTATCTGTCCGGGCGCCCACCGCTTCTGGTTGTACACCAGGGGCTCCAGAAAAAGGGAAGTTACAAGTTACCCAGATATCTCCCAGATATGTTATCTTAGGCAAAAAGGCAAAAGGCTTAGTAAAGATCTAAGTTGATCTTTGTCAGTGAAAATATCGGCCTAGGACTTGACTGCCCACCATAACCTGTTTGTAGTTAAATATTTAATTTTCAGACCATCTTTTGTGGTTAAGTTTGCAAGACTGCCAACGCAGGCCTCCCTTGAGCTTGTCAGGTTAGCATCTGGCTCCTTTCGTCCACATTGGACATTGTTATCCACTTCTTGGAGAAAACAAAGATACTTAAAGTTAATTCCAGTCACTTAGAATTAACTGGGAAGACAGCATTCACACAGGAGAGTGCGATACCAGTGTAAAAAGCAGCTACCACTACACAAAAAATTGGAAATATCTTCTTCTGAATTTGGGAACAAGGTGGAAAGTGACCCTCTCCAGAACTGAAGCCAAGAAGGATAGGACCTGCCATCTGCAGAAATAATCCACTTCGCTCTGTCTCATGTGGCTGTTATGTTTGTCTTTGAACCATAACCCCCTTCCAGCTATTCCTTTAATGCACGGGCGCGCGCGCGCGCACACACACACACACACACACACACACACACACTTTTTTCTGCCTCCCTCCACTTCTCTCTGCCTGTCTTCTCATTTGTTTTCCTCTCTGAGCCTCTCTTCACTCTTTCCTTTCTGTGGTGCTTTTCTGTAGAAACAGGCCGCTAATGTGACACCCTGGGGTCCTGCAGAAAGCGTGCAGAAAAGGGGTTGGGGAGAGGGGGGGAGGTATCAAGATTGAGTTCTTTAAATAACACTTAATGAACAATAAACACAATCCAGCCCAGCCAAACTGGTACTTAGCTACTAAGTACCCAGTCAATGGCCCATCTGTCATATTGTTAAGACCTTTAGAAGTTGTTTAACAAAATGTTAAATGAGATGACATTCAGCAGGCAGCAAAATGCTTGACTGCCTAATGCAACCCAAAAGAGCTGGCCTGGTGGCAGTGTTTGATATAATGCTTTGTATTCCCCTCCCAAGCACCCCAGAGCAAGAGGTCTCCCTGCCTGTCACTTTCTATCTCTGTAAAGTGAGCCTGGGGTGGGAAGGACAGGATTACCTTTGGCAAGGAGACCCGGCCAGTTGATGAGGTGCTTTTCTGAGGAAGCATGACTTCAGGGGGGCACCTGGAAGTAAAGCTAGTTGAGAGAAAAAATATAATTCATCTGGAGTTTCATTCTCTCCTTTTCCTTGTCGCCAATGGATCCTACGTTTATCTCAGTTGGCCTGGAGGGGAGAAGGGAGGGGTGGTAATGAGACTCGACTTTTTCTAAGAGCTGAAATATGAAGCCAATTACTGAGGGTAAGATTTCCAGCAAATTGGCTCCTGATAGCTCACATTTATCTGATTCAGATTTGCATAGTTGGGAGGAGAGGCTCTCTGCTGTGGTCCAGGTAACAAAGATAGAATCTGTTCAGCTGGAGGTGACCGATTTGTTCAACTTCCCTTCGACCCTTGTATACAGACTTTAACAATTAAAGATAATAACAAACAAATCACAAATCACACCAAGAACAGTTTTAAGGGGAAAGGAAAAGTAAAAAGAAGACTTTTCCCCCTTTTGTTGATGATGTGAGCACTAAAATAGGTTCCTGCGTGGGATTAGACACAGAGGATACAGTCCCTAAATATGGTAATTATAAAATTCTTCCCTGCAGAATAAGCTTCCAAAGTCTTTTCATTGTCTTCCTTTTTCTCAGCTTAGAATTCCCTGGTCTTTACCCTATAGCCAAACACTTAATTAAAGGAAGAAACAACATCCAGCAAATTTGGCCAGCTCTCAGAGCTCCACAGGAAATAGAAATTGTAGTCTCACCTTGCAAGTTAAAAAATAAATAAAATCTAATATTACAGAAATGAATCCCCACCTGTAAAATCATCTCACACAACGCAACAATAAAAAAGACCAAAAAAACAATTGAAAATCAGTAAAGGACTTGAACATTTCTCCAAAGAAGATACATAAATGGCCAATAACCACATGATATGATGAAATGAGGCTTGACCTCATTTGCCATCAGGGAAATGCAAATCAAAGCCACAGTGAAATATCACTTCCTATCCACTAGGATGACCATAATCAAAAAGACAGATAATAACAAGTGTTGGTGAGGGTGTAGAGAAATTGGAATCCTCCCATTGCTGATGCAAATTAAAAAAAAAAAAATGATACCGTGGGGGAGAAACAAACTTTCCTCTACCCTCAAGGTTCTTCTGGCTGGTCTAACAATCAGGTAGACATGAAGCAGATGAGCAAGAGAAAATACAGTGGTACCTCAAGATACGAGTGCCCTAACATACGAGATTTTTTAGATACGAGCTGTCGAGCGAGCGATTTTTGCTTTGAAATACGAGCAACATTTGAGATAGGAGTAATTGCACGGATCGGCCAGCTGCACACAACCCACCAGTTTACTGTGACTTGAGGGTCTCATAGTTTCCCACGCCTCAAGGTTACAGAACGAATTAAACTCGTATCTCGAGGTACCACTGTAACCGAATGAAATACATACATATGTATGGGAACCTCACACACATGAGTCAGAGATCCCATATACACAAGAGGTTCAGAGGCAGAAAGGGAGCCTGAATATGAAATACATCCTGACCTAGGGATGAGGTAAAGTGCTTTGGGAACTTCAAAGGATCATTGCAGGATGATAAGAAGAGCAGATGCTTAGAAAGTAGAAAGTAGAAGTCCCTCACAGGAGTTAAGTCAAAAGATGTTATTTCTGAAAATCTCCCATTATGGGCAAGGCCTCTAATTCAAGTTCTTCTAGGTAGTTAAAGGGATGGGCAGAAGTATCTCTGGAGCCTGAAGCTAAAATTGCCCTTAGCACAAAACAATACGAATGCCACATCTTGGACTGACTTGATCTGAACTCCCACAATACATTTACTTTGGGCAATAGTTCCCAGCAATTCCACTCCTAGATATATACTCAGAAGAAATAACAACCTAAACATGGAAACAAAGACTTGCATACAAATGTTGATAGTAGCATTATTCACACTGGATAAAAAGGGAAAATAGCCCAAATGACCATCAACTGATAAAAGATAAACAAATATGGTATATCCACACAATGGATTCAGCCATAAAATATTGATATTTTATTGAATGAAATATTGATACATGCTATAGCATGAATGTACCTTGAAAACATCATGCTAGGTGACAGAAGCCAGAGACAAAAGATTACATACTAAATTATTTCATTTATATGAAATGTCTACAACAGACAAATCTATACAGACAGAAAGTAGTTAGTGGAGGCACAGGATTAGGGGTGGATGAGAGAGGGTGGTTATGAGGAGTGACTGCTAATGGGTATAGGGTTACTTTTAGGAATGATAATGTTTTTAAAGTAGTTTCTGTGATATGAATATATTAAAAACTATTTGAGTTATAAATGGTGAATTTTATAATATGTGGATTATATTGCAATAAAGCTGTTTAAAGGGGGAAAAATAGCCCAGCTGGCATGGCTCAATGGTGAAGCATCGACCTATGAACCAGGACGTTATGATTCAATTCCTCATGCTTCGGTTATGGGCTTGATCCCCAGTGTGGAGCTGACTGGAGGCAACCCATCAATGATTCTCTCTCATCATTGATGTTTCTAGCTCTCTCTCCCTCTCTCCCTTCTTCCCTGAAATCAATCAAAAATAAATTTTAAGGGAAAAATAACCAGAACTTTTTTATTTTTATTTTATTATGCTTTATTTTTTTAATTTAATAGATCTTTATTGTTCAGATTATTACATTTGTTCCTCTTTTTTCTCCCCATAGCTCCCCTCCACCCAACTCCCACTCCTTCCTCTGCCCTTACCTCCCCCCCCATTGTCCTCATCCATAAGTGTATGATTTTTGTCCAGTTTCTCCCTGAACCTCCCTCACCCCTTTTCTCCTGAGAATTGTCAGTCCACTCCCTTTCTATGTCTCTGATTCTATTATATTCACCAGTTTATTCTGTTCATCAGATTTTTAATTCACTTGATTTTTAGAATCACTTATTGATAGATATGTAGTTGTTGTTCATAATTTTTATCTTTAGCTTTTTATTCTTCTTTCTCTTCTTAAATAATACTTTTCAGCATTTCATATAATACTGGTTTGGTGTTGATGAACTCCTTCAGCTTTTTCTTATCTATGAAGGTCTTTATCTGCCCTTCAATTCTGAATGATAGCTTTGCTGAGTAGAGTAATCTTGGTTGTAGGTTCTTGCTATTCATTACTTTGAATATTTCTTGCCGCTCCCCTTTGGCCTGCGTAGTTTCTGTTGAGAAATCAACTGACAATTGTATGGGTTCTCCCTCGTAGGTAATTAACTGTTCTTTTCTTACTGCTTTTAATATTTTTTTTTCTTTTGCTCTTGGCATTTTAATTATGTCTTAGTGTAGTTCTCTTTGGATTTCTTTTGTTTGGGGTTCTCTGCACTTCCTGGATTTATAAGTTCATTTCTTTCACCATGTGGGGGAAGTTTTCAGTCATTATTTCTTCCAATAGGTTTTCAGTATCTTGTTCTCTCTCTTCTTCTGGCACCCCCATAATTCTGATGTTGGTATGCTTGAAGTTGTCTCAGAGGCTCCTTAAAATATGTTCACATTTTTGGATTTTTTTTTCTTTTGCTTTCACAGTGGAGTGTTTGTTGCTTCATTGTATTTCAAATCTTTGACTTGATTCTTGTGTTCCTCTAGTCTGCTGTTAGGTTTCAGTATAACAGTTTTTTGTTTCAGTCAGTGTATGTTTAATTTCTAGTTGGTCCTTTTTCATCTTTAGTTGGTTCTTTTTCATCTCCTCTTGGGTCTTGCTAAATTTATCCATCTTTTCTAGGAAATTCTTGAAAAACCTCATAACTGTGGTTTTGAACTCTTTATCCAGTCATTTGTTTTTCTCCATTTCTTTCATTTGTAATCTGTTTCCACATTTTCGCTGCTTCCCTGAGTTGGTAGAGTAGCTTTGTGTGCTAGGTGTCCTCTATGGCTCAGTAGCTCTGTCTTTCCACTTATCTGAGGTAGACACTCTTGGTGCACCATTTTGTGCACTGTGTGTACAGCCTTGTTGTAGTTAAGTCTTGATTGTTGTTGGTATCACTGGGGGGGATTGACCTCCAAGCCAATTGATTGTGAGGATCAGCTGTGTTTATGCCAGGAGAACTTCTGTGCTGGAGTCAGCCTTATGATACAAGACTTGCAAAATTGCAAAAGCCTCTCTGTGCTCAGCTTGGATGGGGCGGAGTGTCAGGGCTGAGCAAACAGCATTGGCTTCCTGTCAGCCCTGCCCTAAGTGGCCCCTGGGTCTATGTCCCTCGGTAATTGCTGCAGCCCTCTCCATGCACATGCATGCCAGCCTCCAGACCTCTGCCTTTCCAGCTCCCCTGAGTTTCTGTGTGTTCCGGGAACCTGTATGAGTTTGGGTCCTCAGGGTCTCACCCAAAACTGGGGTTCAGTGCAGTTGGAAGTAGATTTCAGTGCATTTGGGAGGTCCTGTCTCCCTCCCGCTAGAGAATGCTAGGGGCACAATCAGCAGTCAGCCCTCTGTGTGCTTACTCCTGTTCACATGCCTCCAGACCTCTGCCTTTTCGTGGCTCCCTTAAGTTTCCATGCACTCCTCCCTTTTCACAGCAGTCCAGACACCCCCGTATGAGTCTCGCCTAAAACTGGGATTCAGTGCAGTCAGGAGTTTCCATCTTTCTCCCACTAGAGGAAACCAGCCGGGCACTCTGTTGCCCCTGTCCTCTCCATGCACATGTCTCCATACTTCAGCTTTTTGCAGCTTTTCTGAGTCTCCATGAGCCCCTCTATTTCCTTCTAGTTGTAAAATTTCCAATCAGCCAGCTTTCCTGTGGTTCTAGATGATGCCCATTCTGTATTTTAGTCATAGTTTTGAAATTGCTGTGTGAGGCAGCAGTTTAGGTGTTCACCTATGCCGCCATCTTGGTTTCTCCTCCCAAAACTTTTTTTAAATTACTGCATTACTTTGCTTGGGTTGCTGTAACTAAGTACCATAAACTAGATGAAATTTATCATCTTTCAATTCAGGAAACATTAGTAACCATGGAACCAATTCAAAATGGTCCTATCCTGTTTAACAAGATACTGAGCAGCTTTTTAGAGTCAACAGACAAATATTATAAGTCACACAGCTAAAGCTTGTGCAGAAGAGAGAACTTTGACCTCTAGCTGCACCCAGAACCAAAGTCTCCCCACCCTTCTTCCCCTCTCCCACAAAACCAAAGGACAAGACTGTAACCAGAACATGAATACTGGAAGCCTTTCAGAAGGATAGGATCTGTTGCTCAGGAAGACCATGCTGATGCTCTTTCCCATAAGTGGCCAAGCTCATAGGTCCTCCAATTAAAACTTGCCCTGTCAGCACTTTCTCATACCTGCTCTCCCTGTACCTTTAAAAAGCCACAGTGAACACTGAAGATGTTTGGGCTTTTGAGCCATAGCTTTCTTGTTCTCCTTACTTAGCATTCTACACATAAAGTGACTAATTTATTCACTGCGATTCTCCGTGGTTAGTGTTTGGCTCTGCTAGGCCAGCTGGATGAACTCTTTCTGTTTGCTAACACTAGAAGTTCAAGATCCAGGTGTCAGCAGGGTTGACTCTTTCTGCAGGCTGTGAGGGAGGATGCTCTGTGCCTTTCCTCTAGTGTCTGGTGGTTTGCTGGCAAACTTTGACATTACTTGGCTCACGCATCACTGTGATCTCCACCTTCATCTTCCCATGGCATTCTTCCCTTATATGCCTGCCTTAAACTGTCCCCTTTTTATAAGGACATATAAGATTAGGCCTACTTTAATGACCTTACTTTAACTTGATAACCTCTGTGAAAACCCTATTCCAATTGAGGCCATATTTAGTGATGCTAAGGGTTAAGACTTCAACATATAAATTTGGGGGGTGGGGAGGAAGACACCATTTAACCTATAACAATCCCATTCAATAAATGTAAAATGGGCCAGGACATGACCCGTAGGAGATTACAACTGATTAAGGGATTTTAAAATCTAAAACCCTAGAATTTTCTCTCTGATATCTCTTGTTAGCCACCAGGCATGGACTCTCTCAGGAGGTCACTTAAGAGACAGTTCATCAATCAGGATAGCCTATCAGTGGTTGGCAAACTCATTAATCTACAGAGCAGCAAACCATGGCTCGAGAGCCATGTGTGGCTCACAAGCCGCAGTTTGCTGACCACTGGCTTAGATTATGGTGCAGTAACAAGAACTTCAAAATCTCCGTAGGTTTTAACAACAAAAACCATGTAGGTCAGTAGGGGACTCTTCATAGTCTTTGAATGACTCAGGGTAATACTCTACCATTTGCCTTAATCTCGTAACATATTTCATGATCTCTAAGCAAAGAAGGAAGGAGCCTGGAGACTCACATACTGTCTTGAATGCTTTAACATCTCACTTCCACTCAATGGACAAAGTAAGTCACAAGGCCATGTTTAACCTCAAGGGCCTGGGGAAGTGCCATCTTCCGGTGAGCCTGGCAAGAACCAGAGCACTGAGGAGCAGCCCCAGTGTCTATCCAGGTAGAATCTGAGGGCTCAGGATGGCTCTTCCATCAAAAAGTGGTGTTTCTCCTCAACCAGTATAAACTCCAGCTTAGTCACATACTTATTTTTTTAAATAATGATTTTCTAGCTTTATTTAGAGCAGTGGTTCTCAACCTTTTTTAATGCTGTGACCTTTTAATACAGTTTCTCATGTTGTGGTGACTCCCAATCATAAAATTATTTTCGTTGCTACTTCATAACTGTAATTTTGCTACTGTTAATGAATTATAATGTAAATATCTGTGTTTTCTGATGGTCTTAGGCTCTACAGCAGCGATTCTCAACTTTTGGGTCTCAACCCACAGGTTGAAAACTGCTAGCAAGGTCGCCTAAGACCATCGGAAAACGGATATTTACATTATGATTCATTAACAGTAGCAAAATTACAGTTATGAAGTAGCAACGAAAGTAATTTTAAGACTGGGGGTCACCACAACATGAGGAACTGTACTAAAAGGTCACAGCATTAAAAAAGGTTGAGAACCACTGATTTAGAGGAAAGGGCCCTGGACCAGTAGGCAAGCAGTTCATCTCCTAGCTCTGACAGTTCCCAGAAAGTCACATCTCATGCATTCACTCAAAAAAGCATATGAAGAGTCTTTTAAGACCAGGCATCATGATGACCTTGGAGATAAAAGGGTGAACAGTCTCAGTTTCCTCATCTGTAGGGGGGGTGGCTTAGACCAGAGCTCTCAGCCTTATGCCATAAACAGATTACAAGTTTTCCCATTCTTTTCAAATCTCAGTGCAACATGAAGCCTGGCAAGAACCAGACCACTGGCCTAGATTATGGTGCAGTAACAAGAACTTCAAAATCTCTGTAGGTTATAACAACAAAAACCATGTAGGTCAGTAGGGCACTCTTCATAGTCTTTGA
>JAAGEH010000041.1:29236132-29390137 GCA_011751065.1 Lasiurus cinereus | reverse complement strand
CCCTTCTCTACCAAGCCCCCAAATAATGCTGATGCTACTTGTCCATAGCCCACAGTTTGAGTTGCAAGAGTCTATAGATCATCTCAATGTCACCTCAAGCTTTCCAACACTGGGATTCTACATTGCTCTGGAGAGAAATTATAAACCATGAAACATCCTAGGCAGGCCATTCTCTATAAGGAAAAACAGATCAGGATAAAGGCAGTCAGACAAAACATGGTTCTATCATCCCTATTACTTACAAAAGTTATTCTTCCCGCTATTATTAATACCCAAAAACTCAGGGCTGCCCACCCCAGTAGGCAGTAGCAAACTCTAATCGCCATAGGAACAAAGGAGAGCCCTGCTCACCAGGCCACATTCTGCTGGGGAGTCTAATATATCCCCCAAATCAGGACTTCATCCTGTGATAGCCACCAAACCCCACCCCACCTGGCCCTGCCCCATGCTGATTTGGGCTCCACAGCCCAGACCAGTCCTGTCCCAGTTTTACCAACAGCATAATATCCTGTTATTGATCTCAATAAGAGAAATCCATTTGAAATCGTATCCCTAGGCACAGGTAACAAATTGACTCTTTATTAACTACTTTCTGATATCCGAATTTCTGGTCCTCTCCTCACCATTCCTCCTGCCCGTCAGGCAGCTGCCTGAAGCAGAGCCAGATGGGAGACATTCAATAAAGTTGCTAGCTCTTCCTCCATAATCCTGAGATTTACAGTGTTAATTTAAAGCCCTCAGACATCTGTGACACCACACCACCTTGGCCAATTTTTCCTCAAGGAGCTGTATGGGTTTTCTAAAAAGTTCACTGTTAGATCAATATTAGCTTTAAAGAAAATGTTGTACCCTGAAGTCACAGCAACCACATTGCTAAACTACAATCTAATCCTATGTGATGGGAAAAATGCTTACAGGTAAGCACCAGATCTAGACAGGTTAGGACACATACTCAAGTTGCTCCCACTTTCAAAGGAGGGCAAGAATTAGGAGACTTTGGATTTATTTATAAATTAATGTCAAAATATGCCTTTCCTACGATACACAATTATAGGCACAGAGAAATTTGGAGAGGGGGGGGAGGAAGAGAATCTTATTGTAATAATGGAAAGAACTTGGACCAGGAATCTCTAAATAACAGCATGAATAGACCTTTTTGGAGCAATAAAAATACTCTATGTCTGTGTTGTCCAATATAGTAGCCACTAGCCACGCGTGGTCACTGAGCATTGGAAATGTGGCTAGTGAGACTGAGGAACTGAAGTTTTAATGTTAACTGATTTAAACTTAAATGGCCACATGTGGCTAAAGGCTATCATATTGGGTAACGTAGCTCTAGATCCCACTCCAAGATGTGACCTTGAGCAAGTCATTAAACTTCTCTGAAGTTTCATTTCCACTTTGGAGAGCTTGAGAGTGAGAATAAGGAATGCTTGTTGTTCCATGGAGTTGTTTCAATCTATAATTCATGAGTAAATACAACAGTCATCCTTCTAGTTGGGGGTATACTTAGGAATCTCTCTCTGTCTCTAATGCTCTCTCTCTCTTCCGACCATGTTGGTGACTCAGCATGGACAGGGCTTTTTGTAGAATATTAGAATATTCTTCTAGCAACTCTACTACTTTTCTACCAACACACACACACAAATTAAACTTCTCTTGTCCTATTTGGCAACAATAAACCCAGGCTCTCCTGCATCATGAGCTCTGTTACAATAAAAGCCATTTTAACCACACATTGACCAGAATTCTTAAGTGTGGAGTCACAGAGAAGAGTAGTGGAGAGTCTGATAGCACCACCATGCCCACATGTCTATGACTGAATGGCCCAACTCTGCAACCCTTAATTGATTTCAGAGCTGTTTACTATAAGGTTTGAAGGGAGGAGAACAGATCAATTACAGAAGTGATTAGCATGCAAATAGTACCAGCAGGTTTGAGGCAAGAACTCTCTCAGTAAGAATTGCACAGGCCAACTGAGATGGAGAAAAGCATCTTGCTATAAACTGTAGAAAACTCATTAGCCTTTTTATCAAAGAAAACACATGCTTCTCACTGTTTTAAGTGTGTTATTCTGAAACATTTTAGTCCAGTGGTAAGGACCAGAGACTCAAAATATAACACTCAAGATAAAGGATAGAATATCATTTTGTCCAAAAGACATATGAAATTTTGTCATTTAATTTGTTCATTTCATTCACTCATGTCCTTTTATTCCTGTACTCTGCGTATCCTTGTGTGACTCAAAGCTATGGTTCTCAAACATCAGGCTAAGGACAGGTTATACCAACACTTTTACTAGTCCAGGACATCTATACTAATAAGAGGATAGTATGCTAATTAGACCAGATATCTTCCAGGAGTCCTTTAGGACAAAGCCTTGGTGGCAGGGGCCAAGGCAGAAGTGGTTAGGGGGATCATACCAGAAGAGGAGAGCAGTTAAATGGATCAGGCCAGCAGGGGAGAGCAGTTGGGGGAATCAGGCCAGCAGGGGAGAGCAGTTGGGGGGATCTGGCCAGCAGGGGAGAGCAGTTAGGGCAGTTGGAGAATCAGGCCAACAGGGGAGAGCAGTTAGGGGGATCAGGTTGGCAGAGAGGAGCAGTTAGGAGGATCAGGCTGGTAGGCAAAGGCCATTAGGGGCAACCAGGCAGGCAGGGGTCCCAAATTGGAGAGGGTGAAGGCTGGGCTGAGGCACCCATGACTCCCACACACACCTGCTGTGCATGAATTTCATGCACTGGGTCTCTAGTATTCTTATAAATAAGAACACTGTAATCCTTTATTTGGCTAAATTTGTTACAGTTAAAGAAGACTCCTATTACATTTACCCTACTTTTTTGGTATTTAAAAATCCTTTCATTTAAAAAATGATTGTGATTCTAAATGGGAGTGTTTTGGTTTTTGTCAGTTTGGTTTTCCTTTTTGTAAATAGTCTTACTAGCAAAATTAAAAGTTACCAACTACCAGCTTTGCGCTATGTATGTTTTGCTGAGTGGTTACCAATGTCTGGCATTTTCAGGGGAGATACTCCATCTCCCACCATGACTGGGAAGGCCCTGGTCCATTTGAGGGGAGTAAGCATGGAGCCTCTTTGAAACCCCACTTCTCTATGTTACCTAACCCCAGGTATGGGAAAAGAGACTTTTCTGATTTCCAGCTCTGATAGCATCCAGTAACCTCAACTTGGCACTGACTAGCTGCAGATTTTAAAAAAAGATAAGTTTCTTAACAGAAAATGAGCTGATAGGAATGTCTAACTTATGGTGAATGTAATGAATTTTCTATTCATCTAGTCATTCTTATTACAAATAATACCCCTCTAGAAAAGAAAATTCCCAAATGGGAGTGGTCCTTACAGCACTTCCATGCTTTCCAAAAGGAATAAAGTAAACCCCAATTATACAAACTTGAAGTGTTAAGAAGAGCACAGTATCATGGGGGAGAGAAACTGGTAACCAGCACTTAGAGAAAAATGTTATCAAGACAATCAGGATAATTTTCTATCATCAAAAAGCAGTAGGAAGGTTTACAGGTAGCAATAGGAGGGTATAAGTGTATATGAACTTGTATAGGATGAATAGTGCAAGGCAAGAGGGAGGCAGAGGAAGGTGTAGCAGAGAAGCTAAGCCCAAGAGGGCCCCTAAGATGATGACAATGATGGAAGCTAAAGTCCCCAGAGAGGAGCCAAAATGTACATGTACCAAAAACCTATTAAAATAACCCATAATTTCCATTAGATTTCCACATTTCTAAGTCAACTGTCCCAAATTTATTGCCTTGAGCCCAAATCCCTATATCTTTTCACATCCCCATAATTTATCTTTCATTGGTAAACATTGGGGTCTGGAAGCTTCTTTGGGTCTTCATTTTGCCTCTAAAAAATCCCATGTACATGTTAAAACATTAATTATATTTATATATTTTCCTCCTGTTTCCCTATCCTATGTCAGTTCAATTCTTAGGCCAGTCACAGAACATAAGAGGGTAGGAGGAAGTTTTTCTTTCCCTAGTGCCAACAGTGTTAAAAAATATTATCACATTATCACTTTAGTGCCTTAAAATAAAGTTGGGTTCAGAAGTATGCACTCAGGCAATAGGCGTAAAGAATTCTATTGACTCAGAAAAACAACAAAACCCAAACCTTCCCAACAGCAGAAGAAATGTGACTATAAAGTTGCAGGTCTCTCTGTGGTAAAGAGAAAGTCTTATTGCAACATGACCATCAGGCTCACTTCAGTGCATACAACCAAGTAGGCAATAAATTTGGCTTAAGAATATGAAATGGTGATAGTCCATGCTTATGTACATATTATGCCCACAATCAAATGGGCTTTTCTTTGTCAAAAAGGGACTAGACATAGAGCTCCACTATATTTTATCTGAAATTATGTATGATTCAGAATCTGCTTGAATCCAAATTTGTAACCAAGTAATTTCTTAATCTTCTTGTCCTCTTAAAGAATTCTTGTCTTAAAATTCTTCATGAAGGTAGCAAAGAAGATGAGCCACTAGATATTTCTGCAAACCTTTGACTGCACATAGATCTCTACAGCTGTAGCTAATTTCTCACAAGATCAATGGTCTTTAACATGGCTAATAGGACTTAACAGTTACACATAGTGTTACCTCAGTCTGGTAATTTACATTCAGTCTCAAAAAAAAAAAGCATATTCCAGCCACAACCCTACAATATTGCTTTAAATTGAAATAATAAATTCCATGATAAGTAGTAGTTAAAAGAAAAGAATAAGACCCTCTAAATTCTAATATTGTGCTAACTTCCCAAGTATGTGAATGGTGGGTGTAGAACAGTAGAAGTATCTGGAATTAAACAGTGATTTCACAAGATGAGGTCATGATTTAAAAATCAGAATTTAGCCTGGCTGGTGTGGCTCGGTGGTTGAGCATCAACCCATGAACCCGGAGATCATGGTTTGATCCTGTGGTCAGGGCACATGCCCAGGTTTCCAGCTTGATTCCCAGTAGGGAGCAAGCAGAAGGCAGCCAATTGATGATTCTCTTTCATCATTGATATTTTTCTCTCTCTCTCTCTCCTTATCTTTTCCTCTTTGAAATCAATAAAAATGTATTGTTTTTAATTAATAAAAATCAGAATTTTATTCTCAAAACTCATGTAATTAATTTTTCAAATGATCTTCATATACAACTCTCACCAAATTACAAATACCTTTTTATACATTAGAAAGTGACACTGGTATTCCACCTGAAGTTATGGGTGGCAGGATGAGAGCTGAACAGACTAGAGACATAGTTTAGAGCTTCTGTCACCATAGGTCAGCAGTAGGGTCAGGGAGAGGTTTACACAGTCAGACATTAGTCTTGGTTTATCATCCGGGAGACTATATGGAGGGTGAGAGGTAGGCAAGTTGGTTTACCAAGAGGCCATAAGAATACTTACAGGGAGAAAACCTAAGACTAGTAATGAAGCTGAATCAGAAACCAGAAAGTGAGACAGATGTCAGAGACAGGAACACGTTCTCCTTGGTTTTCTAGATCTTTCATGAGCAAAGGGTTCTGTGATCAAAAATGTTTGGGCATGTGGTGGGTTAAATAAGTTTTTTTTTGTTTTGTTTTCTCATTTGACCACAACATTTTTGCTCTTTTAATATACTGGTACCACCATGAATCTCTCATCATTGTAAGTTATGATGTTACCAAATTCATTGACCAACAGTGTTAAAAAATATTATCACATGATCACTTTAGTGCCTTAAAATAAAGTTGGGTTCATTAAAGCATCCTTTGGGCCATGTGGTCTATAGAACAGCTTTTTAAAATTCCAAATCTGGTCAAAATGTCTGATTCTAAAGATAAGAACACTGAGTCCCAAGAAGTTAAGAGATTATGGCCATGTAGACACAAAGCTGGGACTAGAACCATCTGGAGTGCCTGGTATGGTTCCTCACAGCACACAATTCAGGCTCTTTTTCTCTCCTCTTTGCTGAAATCAGCTTCCTCTAGTTATTGATAAACTCAGGAAAGTAACAGCTGCACTTTCCTTATTTAAGAGCAGCCAAACAAACCCCAAGGCACCTCTGCCAAACCTTCCCGAGAGGAAACCCATAACTGTCTGTCTACTTCCAGCCCTTCCCTCCACCCAAGTTCAGTAAACAACTACAATTTCAATTACAACAGGGACATTCTTTCAATTCCGGAAAAGCTACGGAGAAGCTCTTCGGTGATTAATGGCTGATTAACTTCTCCTGCCAAACATCTGCGAGCTCCATTAATTAGACTCAATGCTAAGCAGTGATCAGATAAGCCCTGCAAATACCACGCCTGGGAGAATTTTTCCTTTGTGGGACTCACTGCCCCTGAGCTATGCCTGGAGCCCCACGCTGGTCCTCCTTAAAGAAGGCACAACCAGGAGCAGGAGGAGCACCGGACTCTGAGTCCTGAGGTCCACATTCTAAATCCTTCTCATTATGGTCTCCCTGAATGTTGTCAGAAAGGCTGTTTACCAGTTTCAGCAATTTTCTAGGTTAAAAGATTGGGGGATAAAAACAGGAGGGGTGGAATTGACCCAATACAGTCTAGCTCAAAAGTCATCAATGGTTCCCTATTATTCAGTTCAAACTCCCTGGCCTAGTATTTAGGGTCTTCTTCAATCTATCCCTACCTTTCCCTCTACTTGTCATTCCCCCACACAGAACTCTTTTTTACCCTCACTGTTCCACTTGTTGCTCCCATAATGCCTCCTCCTCTTCTGTTTCCACCTGGCTCTCCCCAACCCATCTCTCCCCATCTGTAGCTAATAAACCCCAATTAGATCTCAAGAGTCAATTCTACCTTCTCCATGAAACCTCATTGACTGCACATCCAGACATCTATCTCTAAATTCAGAAAATTCCTATACTTTTCTAATCTGTACTTTGCACAGAATACTTATTAGGAACCACTTTGAAATGCAATTAATTGTGCACATGTCTTATCTTAGAGACCAAACTGTAAGCTTGTGTAGGCCAAAGTTACCATCTTCAACATTTTGTACTTGACATCAAAATTATCCAGTTGCCCTCACCTCTTCATAATTTTCAGCTAAGATCCCAAATCTGAACTTGACATATGAGCTCCTTCCTGAATAGGTCCCTTCCTACTTCTCCTGTTAATATTCACTCCCTTTTGCCTATACCCTGTCTCCAGTCATACCATATTATTGAGATTTCTTCAGAGGGCCAAGCTTCTACTTCTGTCAATATTCTCCTCTCTTTCTGGAATGAATTTTACCCACTTATCTCCCTGAAAGATTCAAGATGTAACACTTTACAGAAGAGCCTTTATTCCTCATCTAGGGTAGGTCCCTCTGCTTCTGTGCTCACATAGTCCCTGTAACTTTGTCATGGTACTTGCAACACCTCCAATTTACTTTTCCATATCCCCTACAACTTGAACTTCCTTAAAGAGTTCCTTGAAGAGAGGAACTACATTTCACTCATTGTGGTATCTCCAGGAAAGCGCAGTGCCTGCACATAGTAGATGTGGTAGCCAGCCTCTGAGGTAGTTGTCAATGATAACCGTATCCAGTTGTTCATTTCCATGTGTAATCTACTCACACATTAGTGACCAATGCACATTTATGGAAGACTGTACAAGAGGCAAAACAGAGAACACCTGGAGAATCCAAGATGGCGGCATAGGTAAACACCTACACTGCTGCCTCACACAACAATTTCAAAACTACAACTAAAAGACAGAACGGACATCATCCAGAACACAGGAAAGCTGGCTGAGTGGAAATTCTACAACTAGAAGGAAAGAGAAGGGCTCACAGAGACCCAGAGGAGCTGCAAAAAGCTGAGGTATGGTGACGTGCACGTGTGGAGAGCGCAGGTGCTGGAGAACCTGGCTGGCTTTCTCTGGTGGGAGGAAAACAGAGACTCTCAACGGCATTGAACCCCCTTATCCTACTACACTAAACCCCAGGTCCAGCCGAAACTCATACGGGAGGAGTTTGGACTGTGAAAAGGGAGAAGTGCATGGAAATTTAGGGGAGTTGCAAGAGATTAGAAGTCTGGTGACACGCACGGCATTGCGCGCAGAGGACCGGCTGCTGATTGTGCCGCTGGCTTTCGAGAGTGGGCGGGAGACAGACCCTCCCAACTGCGCCACTTCTAACTTCACTAAACCCCAGTTTTGGGCGAAACCCTGGGGACCCTGACTCATATGGTCCCGGAGCACAGGGGAGCCGGAAAGGCAGCAGTCTAGAGGCACTGCTTCAGTGATTACCCAGTCATGTGAGACTCGGGGGCCATGGATGGTGGGGCTGACTGGAAGGCAAGGTGGTCCCTTAAGCCCTGAGAGTCCACCCATCCCAAGCTCAATAGAGAGGCTTCTGCAGTTTTGCAAGTCTGGTATCATAAGGCTGAATCCAACACAGAAGTTCTCCCAGCATAGTGAAAATGCTGAGACAAGGGAAGGAATCACAAACAAAAGAAATGGAGAAAAACAAATGACTGGATATAGAGTTCAAAACCACGCTTATAAGGTTTTTCAAGAATATCCTAGAAAAGTTGGATAAAGTTAGCAAGACCCAAGAGGAGATGAAAAAGAACCAACTGGAGATGCAAAAGATCCAGCTAGAGATGGGAAAGGACCAACTAGAAATTAAACATACACTGACTGAAATAAAAAATATTATACAGAGACCTAACAGCAGACTAGAGGAAGGCAAGAATCAAGTCAAAAATTTGAAATATAAAGAATTGGAAAACACTCAACTGGAAAAGCAAGAAGAGAAAAGAATCCAAAAATGTTAAGAAGAGGCAGAACAAACCATGGCAAGCAATGTAAATATTGCTTTCCTTAGAAGTTTCCCTTGGATTTGCTTCAAATAAAAAAGGGAGGAAGAAGTACACGGAAGATATAAGTGGAAAAAAATTGACCATGAATGGTAGTGGGCACATTATAGCATTTTTTCTATTTTTTAATATGTTGCAAATTTTTGTGATAAAAATGTTAAATATTGTCTCCCACCCACCCACCTTAGCTGTGAGGGCTTTGGGGTCTCTCTTGTGCTTCTCCTTTTTCCTTTTCTCAAATTCTCTCCCTTCATCATCCTGAAACTTGAACTTCCTCTTCTCTGAGGCATCCAGTTCTTCCCTCCCCCTCTCCTTCCTCCAAACTGGACTACAAAACTAATCACTGAATTCAGCAAAACAAAGGACTCCCCAAGTATCAGGACCCACCCTCTTTGGAAGGCAGTTTAGGGACTGTCTTTTGTTGCGTGAGCATACTTTGGGGCCTTAATCCCCCACCAAAGTGGTTTATCAAAGTAATTCTCCCAACAGCCTATAGGGCTTTCCTGAAGAATACTGGTGAATAAAATTTTCTCCATCTTGTTACACTTATTATTCTAAATTCTTTTGCACTTTGTTCAAAAGAAACCAGTCATTGAAACTTGATTTTGAGAACCAAAGCTTGTATTCAACAACTTCTGAAAAGAGTGGTTTAATTCTATTTGAGTTTCTCTCCATAGCTCCATTCAAAACAGGTTGTGTGTATCTAAGAATAAATGGAGTCACCACACAAGAGGTTTATTATCAGAGCTAAGCTTCGGGAAGCAACTCTCACTACTTAATACTGAAAGGACTGGAGAAAAAGAAGGAGGGATATAGGCTGCAGTGAATGAGGAAGGCGGTTAAAGAGGAAGAAGGGAATGGACAAATAGGGGGAAAGAGGGCCGAGTGGGGAACATTTGAAAAGCCTCTGTTATCTATCACACCATACAGCTCTCTTTGCTGTGCCAGCTCAAAAGAAGAAAAAATTATCCATACAAATCAGAGAGCCAACTTTCATTTCTTTTCCCATGTCTTCATTTAGCCTGTGTTTTGGTTTCTACTAGCTTTTTTGGGGGGGGAAGGGGGGCAAGGGGGTAGGAGGAGAGGTTGTATTATTTTCACTGCCTCTTTTGGTTAAAAAAGATAAACTCAGTTCCAAGGACTGTGAAGACCTGCATAGTGACCTGACTCCTTATTCTGCTTGGACAGGGTTGGCATTTGATGTTTAAATCAGCTTGAGCCTGTTTGTTGTTGTTGTTGTTGTTGTTAGTTTTTGTGAAACTCGCCAGTTTTCTTGCAGCTGCACCTGCTGAGCAAAAAATGCCTGAGAAAAACAGAGGCTGGTCCCTCTGAAGGGGAGCCCAGGCCAGATTATGTCAACAATTGCCCTGCCCTGAAAGGAGCTGGCCTGATGGTCCCGTGTTGTCAAATGACAATTGTAACTCCTTGCATTTCAAGAGTCACGCACAAATGGTTCCTTCCATCTGAAGCCCTCTGGGTAACAGTAGCCTTTTGAGGTTATGATATCTCCGGATGGAATTCAATCAGAGAAATTCACTTTCTGTTGAGCCCTTGGCACAGAGCCAGGCGAGCCTAACAATACGCCTCCAAAGAAAGCTGGATTTACTCCGTCTTTTCTCCTTCCCTTTTCTCTCTGCTTCTAACCTTGTTCACATGTTACCTCTTCCCACTCCCACTCTCTCCTTCTATCAGGGGATAGCAGAGCTTTTAAAAATAAAACCTAGCACTTAAAAAGAAACCACTTGTATAGAATGACACAAGCTCCCACCCACACAGTCTTAAAAATTCACCCTTTCCTGGCTGACCTCTGCTACCTCTAGCAGGAAAATGGCATGCAGCCACTGTGAAGGGAAGACCAGGAGTTATCACAGCCACATTTCCATTACTTCTTCAAAGAAAGAGTTTGACTTTTTTCTTTCTAATTTTTTTCTTTTAAACAGAAAGCAGGGGACATAGACAATGCCTGCCCAAACACTATGGCCTAACAACGGTTGGCTTTTTTTCTTCTCTCTCTCTCTCTCTCCCTGTGCTTGGTTTAGTCTTTATTTTGCCAAGATTTTCCTCTAAATAATTATTATTTCTTGGCCTGGAAAAGGTTGTAATTCTCTTTGTCCTTTGCATTTGATCATCCAAGTGGATTAATGTGGGTGTTAAATGGGTGGAAGAAGTCGTTTTCTTTGTCAAATTCTCTTAATCATCCTTTGATTTCACACTCCCATTTTCCCCACCCACACACATGTCTCCCGCTCCTATAGATATATGTGTGTGTGTCTTCTCACACATCGTTCCCTTTTTGGAGCACATTCATTTGAGAACCTGGAACAAGTTGATGTGTAAAAGGGCACACCACACAAATGCATGGCTTTGTATCAATCAACTTGAAATGTGTGTGGGTGGTGTGTCTGTATCTGCAGCTTAATTTTTTTTTTCCTGAAAATCTCTCCAGGTGTAATGTTGCCAGCTCAAGGGTCTGGCTTTGGGTTTTGCTTGTTCTTCTCTCAGGTAAAGGCTGAAGGAGGCAGCAGTTAAATTGCATTTAAACCAACACAAGGGAAGGCCAACCACCCCAAGTCCAAAGTGCATGATCTCCTATCCTCTTGTGAGGACAGAGCAATGCCCTCTTCTGACCTTAGGTGCTGGGCCTTTGACTGGACCTACCATTCTGGCCTCTCCCTCCCTGTCGCCTCCTCCTGCTGGTGGTCTTGATTCAGTATCTAGAAGGATTCAGCAATCTGGAGAGGGCTCTGTGCATAAATTAAATAATAGTCCAGAGACGAAAAATAATTTTGAAAGGCATTATAGGAAGTCAGAGAAGACTTAAATAAAGGAATTAATTTCTCCTTGTCTCAGGACTCCTTGCTTTATAATTAACACAATTTGTCCTAAGGAGAGGTAGATATACACATCAAAGGGTAGGGTTTCCTATACAGAGTCCATTGTCAGAATGGGGAATTGCCTACAGCTGTTCAGGCGTTTGGCCAGTAGGAGGCAATAACATGTAGATTAAGATGCCCTGAGCTATCTGGCAGCAAGCAAGCAATTTATGTATCCTTTTCAGATTTGGGGAAATACCTTCTAGCCATTCCCAGATGATTCAGCCCTGCTGCCATGCTGGAATTGGCTTCCAGCATCCTCCCCGGCCTCAGTTCTTACAGAGCCATGCTATGGTGAAATCAGTATTAAGATTTAGAAATGTAAAAGCTATCATGTGTAGGCAAATGGGAACACACTCTACAAACTTAACAAAACACACTTCAAAGGGCTTGGTCCACCCTTTCACTAGGAAGTGTCTGGGAGTGAAGACTGCCTGGGAGATAAGCAGCCTGGCAGAGAAACTCAAAGACATTTCACCAACTGGCATTAGGAGGTTAACAGAACTAAGGATCTGGTTGGGGGAGTCACTGTGTATCAGCATAGAAATTGATGCACACCATTACTTGAGATTATATGGTCACCCAGTCATCAGGACAACTGATCATATTGATATATCTGTTACCTGTGTAGGCAAACATGAAAAATAGATTTTACCTCAAGTACTAATTAATTCTCATTGATTGGTAATGGTTATCTCAAAAGCTGCTCTGAAAAAGATCCTGAAGCCACATCCAAGCTTAGCAGACAAAATGCTAAGATCAATTAGCTATGTCTGCCATGCGTGAGAGTGGTAACATAGATGCCACTATTCTCTATTCCTGGCAAGGGGATTACAAAGACTAGAATAGAAGACTTCACAGCAACATTTCAAATTCTGCCAAGTGAGAAAGCCCTAGACATTTCCAAAACAGCAAGTGTCTTAACCATTTAAAATGTGCTTCTCTCTAACAGCTACCACTGATTGAGTAGCTACAGTGTGCAGGGTACTATACTATGGTCAGTACTTACATTATTTCATTCAATCTTTATAATAATGATGCAAGGTGAATGCTATCTCCATTTATTCAGCCTGACAAAATATAGGTTCAAGAGGTTAAATAACTTGCCCTAGACAATAAGTGGTAGAGCCTAGACTTGGATGGAGATCTGCAGTGAAGTCCAAAGCCAAGGGTCCTGCCATAAATCCTGTTGCCTCCTTGGGATTAGAAGACATGCAGGAAGAGTCAGGGAGCGGGAATCCTTGGCAGTTTGCTGCCAAGCCTTACAGCAAAGTCTTCAAACTGCCCATCATTCTTTTTGGCTCCTGACAGCTTCAGCTAATTGTCTGCCATTAGGCAGTTGAGATTTTTAATTACAGTTATATGCAGCAGAGCTGAAATTTCAGCTAATTATAGTTGAAATTGAGAACTACGAGTAAGTTTCAAAGGTCATCCAGTATTTTTCTTTGGGTATATGTCTTTTTTCATGTTAAATAAGTTAAGCATGTAGATGGCTAAAAAAATCAATTATTATTTGAAATGACTCACATTGAAAACCCTATGAGCTTTCTGTCTCACCCAGTCTTGCCTCCCAGAGGCAAACACTTTTAATTAATAATTTTGTTTTTATTGCTCCTGGTGATTACTTTGAATCTCTATATAATAAATGTTTAGCTCTATTTCTTGATAACTTATCTTTAGACTTTATACACTGATAGATGAAAATGTAATTCACCTATTCTACTTTTACCTTCCTTCCCTTTAGTCACATTCTATTTTTAGTTCTTCTACTCAACATTTGCAACTTTAAGCAGCATATTAAAGCCTCATTTCTTGTTCCATTCACTATTTACAACTATTTCCTTCTTCCTCTCTTCCAGTCTCTACCCTCTATCAGCTACACCTGCAATTTGTACATTAGCAAGAGAAATAATATTTAGAGTCTCTTTGAAATCATAGTTAACTCCTCTGTGAATTACACAAGTGAATTCTAAAACCTGAACACTGGAAAATAACAATCTATTCAAATGGATTCTCCTTCTTCACATTCCATCAGTAAGTCAAAATCATGCCACAGATGAGTTTCCTTTATATTTGAATCATGACTTTTTTGTATAGTGTTGCTATTGTTGTTTTCCTGAAGTCTTTGTTTCTTTCTTATTTTTTATAACATTATAATAGTCTCATAATTTTCAAAATTCTCAATATACAGCTTACCCTGTAAGTCCTCCTGCCCCCCACATTGCCAAAACCACTTGCACAGCATCCCCTAGTTTTTTTTTTCCAGTTAGGACTAATTTCTCTTAAGTCCTGAGACCCAGCTTCCAGGAAAGGATTTCTGTTTGCAGTTTTTCTACGTTGGAGCCTTTGTCTCCTATAGTTTCCTCTTTCTTAGTTCACTCCCTGATTTTTTTTTATGAAACATATCTACACTAATAAAAGATAAATATGCAAATTGACCAAATATCCAAATTGACCATGCTTATCTACTACACCCACAAGCCAATCAGGAGTGGGTATGCAAATTAACCCAGCCAAGATGGTGGGTTAATTTGCATACGCAGCTACAGAGCAGCTGGGCAGGGCAGGATGTTTGCCATGAGGGGGAGGGAGGGAAAGGGGGCAGAGGGAGCTGTAGGGGCAGTATTTCAGCAGGAGCAAAGATTAAAGGCTATGGCCAAAGAGAAGGCCTGGGTCTAGGGTGCTGGAGGAAAACTGGTGCTGGAGGAAACTGGTGCTGGCAGCCAGGGGAAGGAAGGCCTATTCTTGTACGAATCTTTGTGCAACAGGCCTCTAGTTCTCTAATAACTTCCTAAGACAGAATGCATGATCATAATCTTTCCAAGTTTTTGAAAAAAAAATCTATATTCTGACCTTAAATTTGATTGATTAGCTAGATATAGAATTTTAGAACAAAAGTCACATTCACTCAGAACTTTGAAAGGATTACTGCACTGTTTATGTTAAGAAGTTTAGAACCGGAGAAACCAAAATGGCAGCATAGATGAACACGTAAGCTGCTGCCTTGCACAACAATTTCAAAACTACAACTAAAAGGTTTCCAGAACCATAGGAAAGCTGGCTGCATGAAAATTCTACAACTAGAAGCAAAGAAAGTGACTCACGAAGACTGAGAGGAGCTGTAAAAAGCTGAGGTATGGACACACGTTGTGGAGAGGACGGGCTGCGGAGGGTCTGCCTGGCTTCCTCTAGTGGGAGGGAGATGGAAAATCCCAACTGCACTGAACCCCAGCTCCAGGTGAGACTCATAGGAGGAGTCTGGACTATTGTAAAAAGGAAGGAGTGCATGGAAACTTAGGGGAGCCGCGAAAGACAGAAGTCTGTGGGCTTGTGAAAGTACCTGCAAAAGTGTGCTCGAAAGTGCACACACAGAGCACTGACTGCTGATTGTGCCTGGCTTCCTCTAGTGGGAGAAAAACAGAACCTCACAACAGCACTGAAATCCAGGTCCTACTGCACTGAATGCCAGTTTTGGGTGAGACCCTGGGGCCCCAGACTCTATGGGTCTTTAGAGCTCACGGAAACTCAGGGGAAGTGAAAGGCAGAGTTCCAGAAGCTCTCTCTCTCTCTCCCCAAGTGCACATGCATCACAGGCAGAGGTCTGGAGGCAAGCCTCCATGCGCAGACACAGCTGATCCTCACAAACAATTGGCTTGGAGGTCAATCCCCCGCAGTGATACCAACAACAATCAAGACTGTACACACAGTTCACAAAGGGGTGCACCAAGAGTGTCCACCTCAGGTAACTGGGAGGCAGAGCTACTGGGCCATATAGGACAGCTAGCACACAAAACTACTCTACCAACTCAGGGAAGCAGCAAAATATGTGGAGACTAAAGAACAGATCACAAATGAAAGAAATGGAGGAAAACAAATGACTGGATATAGAGTTCAAAACCATAATTATAAGATTTTGTAAGAATTTCCTAGAAAAAAAAAAGGATAAATTTAGCAAGACTCAAGAGGAGATGAAAAAGAACCAACTAGAAATTAAATATACACTGACTGAAATAAAAAATATTATACAGAGACCTTACAGCAGACTAGAGAAAGGCAAGAATCAAGTCAAAGATTTGAAATACAATGAAGCAGAAAACACTCCACTGGTAAAGCAAAAAGAAAAAAGAATTAAAAAATGTGAAGATAGTATAAGGAGCCTCTGGGACAACTTCAAATGCACCAACATCAGAATTATGGGGGTGTCAGAAGAAGAGAGAGAGAGAAAGATACTGAAAACATATTTGAAGAAATAATGACTGAAAACTTCCCTCACCTGGTGAAAGAAATAGACTTACAAGTCCAGGAAGTGCAGAGAACCCCAAACAAAAGGAAGCCCAAAGAGGACCACACCAAGACACATCATAATTAAAATACCAGGAGCAAAAGACAAAGAGAGAATATTAAAAGCAAGAGAAAAACAGTTCATTACCTACAGGGGAGCACCCATTCGACTGTCAGCTGATTTCTCAACAGAAACTATACAGGCCAGAAGGGAGTGGCAAGAAATATTCAAAGTGATGAATAGCAAGAATCTACAACCAAGATTACTCTACCCAGCAAAGCTATCATTTAGAATTGATGGGCAGATAAAGAGCTTCACAGATAAGAAAAAACTAAAGGAGTTCATCAACATCAAACCAGTATTATATGAAATGCTGAAAGGTATTCTTTAAGAAGAGGAAAAAGAAAATGTTAAAGGTAAAAATTATGAATAACAAATACATATCTATCAACAAGTGAATCTAAAAATCAAGTGAATTCAAAATCTGATGAACAGAATAACCTGATGAGTATAATAGAATCAGGGGCATAGAAAGGGAGTGGACTGACAATCCTCGGGGAAAAGGGGTGAGGGGCTACAGGGAGAGACTGGACAAAAATCATACACCTATGGATGAGGACAATTGGCGGAAAGTAAAGGCAGATGGTGGGGTGGGAACCCGGTGGAGGGGAGATATGGGGGGGAAAAAGAGGAATGAATAATTGTAATAATTTGAACAATAAAGATTTATTAAAATTAAAAGTTTAGTGCCAACCTGATTGCCATGATATAAATACCTGTGCCCTCTCCCTGACCCCCTCTCTTCTGCCCCCAAAAATTCATGTGTGGAAATCCTAATGCCCAGTGTGATGGTATTAAAAGGTGGGGCCTTTGAAGCCCAAGTATGGACTCCTCAGAATAGAATTGCTTTTTTAAAGAGGTCCCAGAGAGCTTGCTTGCCCCTTTCCACAACATGAGGATACCATGAGAAGGGGCCAGTTTTGAGCCAGGAGGAGGGTCTCACAAGAATGGAACCAGGCTGGCACCTTGATCTTGGACTTCTTCCAGTCTCCTGCAACTGTGAGAAATACATGTTTTTTGTTTATATTCTATCTAGTCTCTGCTCCTTTGTTATAGTAGACTAACCACACTAATTCTTGTTCTTTCCTAAGTTGCCTGCTTTTCCTAAGAAACTTTTAATGGCATCTCTTTATCTTCAATGAAGCCAAATTTTATGAGTATTTGTCATGGTGTGGATCTTTTTTTATCTCTTCTATTCAATACTCAGTAGGCCTTTTTAATCTGAAGATTTAGATCTCCCTCCAGTTCTGGGTACTTTTCCTATTTATTTAATAATTTCTGTTCACCTGGTTTCCTCTGTCAATTCAGGAACTCCTGTTAAAACCAAGTCAGTATTCAGAGGATGCAGTAATGGATTGAGCCTCTTACCTCTTCATATTTAAGAGAAAGCAGAACAGCTAAGAAGGAGCTCTGTGAATAAAGGTTAGCTTATCAAAGTTTTGCTTCAAATGAATAGGTGGGAAACCAGCCATAATATTTTGAGACCCAGAATGAGGAGAGCCTTACTCTGAAAGAGTAACCTTCCCACTAGTCCTCCCAAAGAATACATTCCATATTTCTTAGAAATGATTCAGCTTGAGGACAAGGGCTGTTTTAGGTTACACAGAAAAAAAAATAAATGGAGTGGAGTCAACAGTTCCAAATATCTTCAATCTGTCTTCTGTTACAACACCACTTCCTACTCCCATCCTCTGCCATGCATGTTGTCTCTAAGGGCAGGGCCTTCCTATTATTCTTTTGGCAATGGCTGTCCTTTGCTAATGCCCAAGTACACATTCTTTTATTAGCCAATTGCTTCTTCCTTCCAGATATTTGTGGAAAGATATGAACTATTGCTACCCTCCCATAGTATACATTTATTCCTTTTACTTTTTAAAAGTTTATTGTTTTCTAAAATAAAAAAGTCTATACTTTATAACTTGAATGCTATCTTAGAGAGAAAGTGTATGTGTGTATATATACTTGTTTTTGAACCAAAGTCTATACAATGGTTTTCAAGCAATTCTCCACAAAGCCAAGGTTATAGGGAGACGGTCATAGAACGAGCAAAGACAAAGACAAAGTAAGAGACGAACAGGTGAGAGGTTCCCACTGCAGCTAAAGCTCTCTGCTTTTATTATTGTGCTTTTGTAGATTTTACTTGATTAAATCATCCTATAAGAAAGAAAGTAATTCAAGACAAAATGCAATAAAATGCTAAAAGTAGTGATCTAGAAAATAAACTTTCAAGTGTGGGCTAGAATATTCAAAGAAGAGTACTTGGGAAAGGTAGGACCTATGGAGAGTTCTGGGGCTGAAAAGGTAAGCTGGCACATCCTACAGGACCTTTTAAGCTTACCAGACCTTATGTTAACAAGTCTGGGGCCTTTATCCTAAACATAAAGGAGCAATTAGATGGCTTAAAACCAGGAAGTAAAAGGAATTCATGTGTGTTTTTAAAAGGTCATCAGGACTTCAGAAGCATAGATGTGATCATCAGCAAGTGGACAAGGACATTTCCTCTCATATGATCCTTTCCACACACTGTGGAGATAGGACAGGCAGGCATTGCTGCTATTCCTAATTCACAGATGAGGAAACAGGCTCAGATAAATCATATCATTTGTTTGAGGTTACCTCAGTAGTAACTGTCAGAGCCAAGGCAGGAATCTGCTTTTCTTAACTCCTTTTGGTAAAGAAAACATTGTAAAAAAAAAAACCAAAGTCATTTACCCCAAAGTGATCAGTCAGTGTCACAGCCTAACCTGGAAGCATGCCAACCTCCAGGCCCATTCTCCAAATACTCATGAACTCCTAACATTAACTCTCCAACTCTTTAGAGCCTTGTATCCCAGTCTCACCAGGTAATCTAGATTCTGAAGGATAAAATACAGAAGGAAGATAATGGTGTGAATTTATCATCTACTATGTACCCTTCCTTCTCTCCCAAAATCCCTTTATGAATATTATATGAATTGAATTTTACTGGGTTGAGTTTTCCCCCTTCCCCTCCCTGCAAAAAAAAAAAAAATTATGTCTACCTGGAACTTCTGAATGTGACTTTCTTTGGAAATGGAGTCTTTGAAATTTAATTAGATAAGGTGGGATCATAAGCAGGGTGAGTCCTAAATCCAATGACTGGTATTTTTATAAGAAGAACATGTGAATCCACAAAGACACAAAGGGAAAGGCCATATAATGATGGAGAAAGCAGAGATTAGAGGGATGCATCTACAAGCCAGAATCCCGTGCCCCCACCAGGACATTCTTACACATCAGGTTCCTAGGCTTCAATTTCTAACACAGGGCATACTATGTTGTTACTTAACTATCTTCACCTCAGACATCCTTGACTGGCAGATACTCAATCTCAATTACTATTTGTTGCCCAAAAGACTAACCCCAAGAGGTACATATTGACCTGCTTCAAGAAACCACATACTGTCATGGGAAGCTTTGGAGCAGTTGATCTGTAAGGTCTAATATTTGAGTGTGCAAATTCTTTGCTTCTATCTCTCAGCTAAGCCAGCATGCAGCCACCTTTAAAAAAGGACTTTCCTAGTCAATGAAATACTCCCTGTTTCCTGGGCTTCAGCTAAGCCCAGGAATAAACAACTTTAGGGCAAAGCAAAACTCCTCTTTGTCCTGGCTTTTTGCCCATGCCAAGTCAAAGGAACAAAACTCTAAAGAGTGATTCATATTTGGCCTTACTATAAGGACATCAGGCACGTACACACATCCTTCTCTCCCACACACGCACACCTTAGCCATGTGCCTGTTACCACGGCCTTAATGGCTCAGACCTGGCCCAACTGGTATCCTAATGGCTAAAGGAGGGTGGGAGGAAAGCAAGAGTAAGCCTATAAACAGTTTACCACAAAGCTGGTAGATTTTCAGAATTAAACCCTCAAGAAGATACTACATTTAACTGCCCAAAATGGACTCTTCAAGGTATCTGTCAAAGATGGCCCAAAATAAAGCAAAGATTGTAAAATTACCCCTTATAATCTAAAGTGAGGAAGGGAGAACTTACTGAACTGAGAAGCAGGGGAATGGGGGGAGAGGGCTGAAATCCACCCTATTGTCAATTGCTAATCACATAACCTTCAACAACTCACAGCCTCAATTGACAAGAAATTAAGTCATCCGCCGAAACCGGTTTGACTCAGTGGATAGAGCATCGGCCTGTGGACTGAAAGGTCCCAGTTTCGATTTCGGTCAAGGGCACGTATCTTGGTTTCGGGTACATCCCGAGTGGGGAGTGTGCAGGAGGCAGCTGATTGATGTCTCTCTCTCATTGATGTTTCTAGCTCTCTATCCCTCTCCCTTCCTCTCTGAAAAAAATTAATAAAAAATATATTTAAAAAAAAAAAGAAATTAAGTCATCCACATCCAAGGGGCAACTCCACAGTTCCTCATGCAATGGGCAAATCCCTCCACCACCTTTCCTCAGTTCCCTGGACTCCTCCCAGCTCTCATACTCCCACACATGCTGGCATTTGCATACTCTGCCTTTGCACAGGCTGTTTCCTCCGTAATGCCCTTCCCAGCCCAACACCTCCCTGAGTGTTCAAACCCAACCTTTCCTTTAAGACTAAACCCCCAGGATTCTACAAAGTTGGAATCCTTCTGGGTCCTTTCAGTTTGAAATAACCTCATTCTTCAGCTCCTATGACACTCTACCTGTGATGAAATTTGACTCTATTTCATATTTTAGTTATTTGGGGTATATTTGTTAACAACTCCCTCCTGAGCTTCCAGAAGGTATGTTCTGTCCCTGATTCATCTTTGAATCCCCTGTTATTCCTAGCACATGCTCCAAAAGCCTATGAAATTTGTCCAAGAACACAGAACTCATTAGTTATAGTTCTTGTTACTCTAGTTCTTCCCTTTTCATTTGGGTCCCGAATCCCAGAAAACTAATACAATTGATTCATGCAAATAACTCCATGTCATGTGACAAAGAAAATTTTACATGCATATTACAAACGGTGGGGTGCATTGATGATTATGTTTTGAAGGAGAAAATGGAAAGGGAACCCCAACTGTTATTGTTCGGATGAGCCTGATTCTGGGGAGCAGACAAGATGTGTGTGACTGCTATCATCAAAGGACCAAGCAGGTGTACCAGGGCTGAGATCTGCATTCTATGAATACTCTTCAGAAGGATATTTGTGAGTTGCTTTGGAAACTGACAGTGGCGGGAAGAGAGAAATGTTTGCTAAGCGGCTGTTTAAAACAAAGAATACTCCCCCTTCCACTATGATTCTTATCCATGCAGCCTGAGCTCAGGTTGGAGGATTTGAACATTTTTTAAAGAACAATGATTCTGTTTGCCTTTGGAGTCATGACCCGCTTCTTCTAATGAAGACAAACATTATACTTCAACATAACATGAAGAAGTGAGGAAAGTGAGAAGGTTTTGAAAAATGAAACACTTTTGTAAATTACCTAATCCTATTTGTTTGTTTTCCCAGGTGTTACCAGCCGCTCCTACTGGAAGCCTAACATGGGAAACACCATCTATTTGTCCTCTGATGGCAGACTGGAATGATTTTTAAGGCCATCTCTGTGATTAAAAGCTCAAGAAGCAGCATAAATTATCCAGCAGAGCCATCTATTTACAAATGTCATAAATAATCATAAATATTATACATATCCATAAATAAGTACCGTAGAGCTCACCCTTTTCCAGCAATCAGACAAAGGCAGATAGAAAGCTAGGTGGCCCATTCAGCTGACCCTAGGTCTGCCTGGTGAATGAGACTTTCCACTCCCTTGGGAGGGGTCTGGGCAGCTCGAGAAAAATTGACTCGGTGTGCAATCCCATCCTAATGCTCACACATTAAATGCTGGTAATCAAACACCATTAAGCACCCCCATGGGGCCTATATTGATTTGCATCTTGGGATTTCTAGTATTGAAGAGCTCTGCTCTGATATCAGACAGTGGAATCAGATGGCCTTCGGAATTCACCATTCACCAGCTAACTACTTAAAGAAAGTTACTAAAATTCTTACAACCTAGCTTTCCTAGGTATAAATAGGAACAACAGTACCTCCCGCTTGCATTAGCATATAAATCACCAAGCACAGCAACTGACAGATAAAAAACAATTGGAAAACAAACAAAAAAATGCTCACTGCTATTATTCCTCAAATGTGTTTCTTGCTCTGAATGGACCTTGACCTGCTGTGCTGTTTTTATGTGGCTTACAAAACAAGAGAGAACAGAGAAGGGGACACACACACACACACACACACACACACACACACACACACTGGAGACTATGTGAACATGTAGTTCCTGGTAATGCTTGGCTGGGAGCACCTATGGAACTGTTATGCTACAAAATGTAGGCAGCATCCACCCTAGCAGTAGAGCCTGAGACAAAAGTTTGAATGCAGTTGTTTACTTGGGGGTATTATCTCAGGAGGAACCTCCAAGGAGGCAAAAGGGGGAAAAAGGGAAGAGAAAAGAACCAACATAAGGCTGCATTACTGAGTTGACCACCATTATATGAGACTGGGTGCTGGATCCTCTGGGACCACATAGGATGCCCATGTTGTACATCAGGGAACAAGAGGGAAAATATTGCTCCATCAGCTCCTAAATTGATAAACTCTCCCTTACCCAACTCTGTGTCCTATGCTCTCCAGCTTTCAGTGAGTTGTGTGAGTCTTTCTAGTAAATTTTTTAAACTGAGGGCAGTCTGAAGACCTTAGAACTTTGCAGTCAGTGTGGGAAGTGAGGGCGGTCTTGTGGAAGTTTGCATATCCCTACTTTGATTGGTCATTGGGTATGATATGTGTTGCCCCTAGAAGAATAGTAACTTTGGGTGAGGTTTCTTTTGGCCAAGGCAAACCCAACAGGGTCATGGTGGCTGGGGGTTTTCTGTTCATGTGCTCACAAATTGAAGAATGAAGCTCTTCATTTCAGAAGAAGGTTATGGCAAACACAGCATCTGCCACAGAGGGACAGGCTTTAGTCATCAGATATAAAGGACTGGATTATATTTCTTTAGAAAAGAATAAAAAAACTCCCATGGCTATTAAAGAGGAAGGGTGCCTTGGGAAATGTGGAAAAAGTTCTCTCTCTCTCTCTCTCTCTCTCTCTCTCTCTCTCTCTCTCTCATCATAGAAATGGCATGTTTGTTTGTGGAAAAAAATCTGTGTTGTTGTATATCCATCCATGATTTTCTATGACTATTCTCAACAGCTCACCTAGTGGAGTTAGCCATTCAATGCTGACTTCTAATAACAATAGCCCAAAGCATTAGTATAATTAGCATCCATAGCCACTTGCTGGAACTCCTCTCAGCAACATCAACACACTACTTTAACAATTTTCCCAAAATTTGAGACCTATACATAAAAATCAGAAGCCAAATCATTGCTATATGTCACTTTGTCTATGGGATAGATAATTCTCTTTGTGATTTACACCATGCTGGACAGGGCCAAAGAATCATCTGAAAGTTTGGATGGGTATCAAGATTGCATTAACTTCATAAGAACACAATTCTAACAGAAAACCCATCAGCTGTGGTAAGTAATGACCATCTAATACAGAGCCAGATTCAAGCCCATTTTGTTAAGGCCTCTGCTATGGGTGTACAACCACTGATCAAAGTAAGCAATATCTATTAAAGCTCTAATGGAGATTTCAAAAGACCATAACATTTTAATTGGCCTTTCCTATCTCCTGCCTCCCTCCAAAGTTGGAATAACTTTCTCTTATCTAAACAAGCCTTGTTTTTTTTTTTTTTTATAAAATAGAGGAAGCATTTTCAAAAGTTTCCTTGCAATCATTTCCTATGTTCTTTAACCTTGAAATTTGATTTTTTTTTTAATTATAAGACATTCCCTTCTGCCATACTGCCAATGAAAATAGATTTGGATTATTCTGCTCTGCTCTGAATTTTAAGTGTTCAGTAAATATGAAATGTTTTCTTCTCTTCCTCTTACCCCTTCAGTCACTTGGCAAGCAGTCACATTAATATTCTACTAACCCCAGCAAAGTAAATAGCCACTACTTTCACTGATGGCTCTCCTAAATCAAATGAGAAATTGGAAATGTGGGTTTCATGTAAAATTTAATTAGTGTTAAAATTCAAAAATTCTGAGAGTCAAACAAAATTTTTCTGAATGTCAGATTTAACTCATCCACCAACAGATGAGAACCCTAACAGATGAGAGCCCTAACCAGTTTGGCTCAGTGGATAGAGCATCTTCCTGTGGACTAACGGGTCCCAGGTTCGATTCTGGTCAAGGGTATATACCTTGGTTGCAGACACATCCTCAGTAGGGGTGTGCAAGAGGCAGCTCTTTGATGTTTTTCTCTCATGGATGTTTCTACCTATCTATCCTTCTCCCTTCCTCTCTGTAAAAAATCAATAATATATATATATATATATATATATATATATATTTTTTTTTTTTTAAAGAAACAGATGAGATTCTGGTTCGATAGAAGATAGCTTAGTCAACACCCAAATCCCTTCCAACGCTGCGAAACAAATCACCCCAAATCTAGTGGTATAAACCAACAAGGATTTTATTGCTTTCAGGACTTTGTGGTCAGGAATTTGGAGGGGACACAACCGGGACCGTCTTCCTGAGTGCCACAGCATCTGGGCTTTAGCTAGGAAGATTCAAAGGTCTGGGATAATTGGATGTTGGGGGATGGAACCATTGCATGTCTAGCACCTGGACAGGGATGTCTCAGAGTTAGGGCTTAGCTGGAACTGTCCTCTGTAGCTGCAATGCTTAAACATGTGCTCACTCGTGTGTTTTGATCTTCCACTTACCACAGTGGCATCTGGATAGTAGGCTTCTTACTAGTTGTTCAGGGTTCTAAGAGCAAATGGTCCAGCAAACAAGGCAGAGGTTCATGGCTTTCTGTGACCTAGCTTCAAAAGTCATATATTAGTTGAAGCAGTCACAAGTCCAGTTAGATTTATAGGGAAAAGACATGAATATGAAAAGGAAAAGAATTTGCAGCCATTTCTTTTAAAACCACCAGAGTTGGGAAAAGCTTGTTCTTATATGCCAGGAAGATCAGAATAGTCTATCTACAGAGTGACATTGAGCAAATTATTTAGCATTGTTGATTTCCACTTTCCTCATCAGATTAGAAATGTGTGTGAAACCCATGACACATCATTAATACTCGGTGAATGGTAACTAATATTTCATTTTATCATATTGTGGATGAAGATGATGGGGACTTTCTTAACTGGAGTCCCCCTGTAGTTTTATAGAACTTATTCCAGGGTCTGTGACTACTCAGCCAGGCCTTTTATTTACTGACAACACACCCTGAGTAGTTGACACAGGGAAGATAACCTGCAAACAAATCATGAGCCACCCAAGTATGGCAAGAAATTCTCATACCAGTCTCATGATGATGCTAGCTTTGACTTGCTCAAAATATGGAGGGAAGAAACACCCTTTGAAAACAGCTGCCTGCTCTGGAATCTTTAAAAAAACACCAGCCTGGAAATTTCAGGAGAGAGAAGGGGGCAGCAAGAAATACTGGGTGGGAAATGATCCTATAGCGCTTGTCCGGCTAAGTTGAAGGAGTCTCTGAACATCTGTACATGTTATACACAGTATAATCGCCCTGTGCATTTGGACAGTGCTAATGGAGCCAGTGAAGGCCGCAGTATATAATATTTATTTGAAAGAGAAAATGATTTTATTTCATTTTGTGTAGCACACAATGAGCCCTTCAATTACATGTTTAATTCATTCAGGTGATTTGTGCACCGCAAGGAGATCTTAATCCCAGGGATTCTTAGTAAGAATGTTGTTAGACTAACACAGTTCTTACAGGCCCCTAGGATGGATTCTACTTACACCATTTCACAGCCTGAGCCATAGAGGCACACAGACAGCAGAAGGCCCAGCAGGCAAGGGTAAAGCGTCCCTCTGCTGCATCAGTTCCTCAGAGATTGCTTCCCAGACCTTCCAAGGCAAACAACACCATCAAGCAGTAAACCCAGAAGCAGTGTTTTCACCATAATAAAGTTACTACTTATTCATAAACAGTGCCAACACATTTTTAAGAATATTTATTAAGCCCTGGTAAATGTTGCTCAGTGGTGAGAGCATCAGCCTGTGCACCGAAGGATCACAGATTTGATTCCTGGTCAAGGTCACATATCTGGTTCAAACCTGGCCCCAGTATGGACATGTGTGGGAGACAATTGATGTGTCTCTCTCACATCGTTTTTCTCTCTCTCCCCCCACCCTTCCCACATTCTCTAAAAATCAATGGGGGTGACGGGGGGGAATATGCTCAGGTAAGGGTTAACAACAAAAACAGTTTATTGATTTTTATATGGAGAGGGAGAGAAAGAAAGAAACATCAATGTGAAAGCAATATATCAATCAATTGCCTCCAGCATGTCCACCACTGAAGATTGAGCCCACAACCCCAGGCATGTGCCCTTGACCAGGAATCAAACTGGCAACCTCTTTGTGCATAGGGAAACACCCAACCACACCCTCCAGAAAGAACTATTTAAAAAATTTTTAAGGAAACTATATATGATTTGGCCATTAACAGAAGAAACACAAATGACAAATAACATGAGAAAGCATAGTCAACTTCATTAGGAATCCCAGAAATTAATATTAAAGCAATACAATGATGTTTTTACCTCTCAGACTGACAAAAAAAATTTTAAACGGGTGATTTTTATTTATGGAAAGAATGTGGTAAAATGGATAAGTATACATATTGGGGTGGAGATACGACTCAACACAACAGTTCCCTCTTTTAAAAAAAAAATACTCACCTGAGAATATTTATTCCATTGGTTTTTAGAGAGCATGAAAGGGAGAGAGTGAGGGGGAGAGAGAGAGAAACATCAATGTGATTGGCTGTTTCCCAAACCCGCCTCAACCGGTATCTAGGACACCTGCAACCCAAGTACATGCCCTGGACTGGGAATCGAACCTGAGACCCTTCCGTCTGCAGGTCAATGCTGTAAACACTGAACCAAACTGGCAAAGACACAGCAGTTCTCTCCTATCTTCCAGGGATACGTTCCAAGACTCCAACAGGTGCTTGAGACCACGGATAGCACTGAACCCTACATATATACTGTGTTTTTTGCTATACATACTTATGATAAAGTATACTTTGTAATTTAGGCACAGTAAGAGGTTAACAACAACAAAATAATAATAAAATAGAACCATGATAACAATATGCTGTAATAAAAGTGGTGAACATGGTCCCTTTCTCTCAGCAAAATTGGTCTGAATTTCTTTTTTCCTTCTTCACAATTCCTTGAATAGGAAATTAATTCTTACTGTAGATCTTTGCAACCTCAGCATTTTCTGTCCTTATTAAGTCGAGAACTTTTACCTTTTTGCTTAAGGGAAGCACTTGACTTACGGCTTCTCTTTGGCATTTCCAAATTGCCAGCTCACTACTCTTGTGCTTTGGGGCCATTATTAAGTAAAACAAGGGTTACTTGAATGCAAGCATTGTGATACTGCAACGTTTACCTGATAGCTGAGACTTTGCTAAGTGACTAGAGGGTGGGGAGCAACAGCATGAGATTTCAGCACACTACTCGGGGGGCATACAATTTAAACTTCTGAATTGTTGATTTCTGGAATTTTCTATTTAATCTATTCAGACTGCAGTTGACCACTGGTAGTTGAAACTGCAGAAAGCAAAACTGCAAATGTAGAAGAACTCGTGCACAAGGTTTTTGGTGGCCACCTTACAGGTATCTTGCCAAATGTGCAAACCCTGGGCTCTTCCACTTCTGAGAAAGATCTTACCAAATGCTCCTACAGATGGCCCAAGCCAGGCCACGTGTGTGGGGATGCTCACTGGTTCTTGGTCATTTAGATTCAGGCTCCTGTCCTTCATTAGAATGGTGACACCCACAATGCTGCAATGTAATCACTGAGACAATAGAGGTGGAACAGGTGTGCCCAGAGGAAAGATTTCTTAAACAATTTGTTACAAGAAAAAAACAAATCACGGAATAATATGGATAGCTGGATTCCTTTCTCTTTTTTAAACTACGTGTATGTTTTATATCTACACATAAGGGTACAGGAAAAGGCTCGAAGGATGCAACCCAAATGGTTAGCTGTGGTTCCCTGCAGGAGGCGGGCAGCATCAGGAAGGGAAGGGAATAGATGCTGACTCCTTACTCTATTCATCTGTTTGAATTTTTAGAGGGAACAACTACTCACATATCACTTCTTCCGATAATTAAAAGAAGTTAAGATCAAATATCTCCAGATGCCCTTGTTTTATTCCTGGTCACTGACTCCCGTCCTTCAAGCTCACATCCACTCGGATAAGGCAGCTAAAGTCGCCTAGCATTTCGAAAAGAAGTTGAAATCCACCCTGTGAAACAAAACCTCCCTCCAAACTTGATTTTGTTTTTCTGGCTCATGTTCCCTCTGCCCGGGTGTGTGTCTGTGTTGACTGTTTTGTGGAAATCTCTGTGAGTGCGCTTAAACCCTGTTGGAGAATCTCAGTAAGTGCTGGTATCCAGTCCACGCAGGTTGGCTCAGTAACTGTGAAACCTGGGGTAAGTCCTGGCTTCTCCCTGCCTTGTGTTCTCCATCTGAAAAACGCATGGCTCTCAAAGTGCCTTTCCAGGTCTTGGCTCTTAGGAGGCACGTTCCAGGTCCCTTCTTCTCTCCACCTCCGAAAGCCCCTGCAACAGGAAAGTGTGAATGCGCTGCTCCTTCACCAGCACAAATCGCTATTTGACTGTATGACGATGCGGGGCTGGTGAGGAATTAAGGAATCACTTCGCGGGCTGTCAGAATTCACACAGAAAATCACTTTCATTTCCCCCACAGCAGATCAATAGTTTGTGCTGGGGGCCTCTGTGCGGGGTCTGGTGTGGTTTCCCACCAGCAGGCACAGTGACCCAGGGATGTAAACCAGGCATCCCCTCGGGGAGCGACTGTCCTCACTGGTCTGCCCTTGGCACTGAAACAACCCCTGTTACTCCACCAATCGCCCATGGATCTGTTTTGTTTTGTTTTCATATTTACATCATTCGCCCCTCCCCCACCCCCGATTTACCACATATAAATGATCGCTCACACGCAAGCATATATATAACACTTACTTTCCACTTTAAAATTACAAATACAACAAATGCCCATCTATACCCTCTGTTGTGTCTCCATACTCCCACGCCACACCCGGACAGCATTGCTCTCCCTACCATCCAGGATTAACTACCATCCTGATTATTTGTCATTAATAATGTGCTTTTGCTTCTTTACACTTTTACCAAATATGTAAAATTACCTTTTAAGGAAATGATTTTTTTTCATAAAGTTCTTATGAGGATTGAATAAGATGATGCAGAAAATACTTATCACAATGACTGATACATAAAATATTCAAAACTGTCATATATTGTCATTATTCTTTAACTTCCATTACTATAATGCAAAAGAACTTTTGTTCACTCAGCAATTCAATTCATTCATTTCTTAATCACTTACTATGGTCATCTCTGCCATGCAAGATGCTATAAAGCCACAGAGTTTGGTGGTATGTTTTTTTAATCTTTAACTTTGTGTTTTTAAATAATTACAGACTCATGAGCAAATAGTACAGGGAGGTTCGGTGTACCCACCACCCAGTTTCTCCCGACATCCTCCATATCTATAGGGCATGATCAACGCCAGGAAATCCACATTGGCACCAAGCAATTAACCAGACAACAGACCTTTCTTGGATTTCATCAATTTTTGCATAGACTCTCTTTTTTGGTATGTAATCCTGTGATATTTTATCCCATGGGTAGACTTGTGTAACCACCACCATTACCAAGATATATAGAACTCTGTCACCGAAAAGGAATTCCTTGTGCTCAATAGTGGCACCCTTCCTCCCTTACCCAATCCCTGGCAACCACTAATCTGCTCCTCATCTCTATAATTTTGTCCTTTTGAGACTATTATGGAAATAGAATCATGCAATATGTAACCCATTTCGATCAGCTCTGCCCTTCTAGACTCATGAGAAATCAGTCTCCATGCTGACCTTGAACTTCTTGACTGGTGAGAATTTCTTAACTAGTTTTTACTGAGGGGAATTAATTCCATGTTCAGATCATGAAGTGTTTTATCCTGAGGAAACCCAAGGATCTAGTGAACCTCTGAACATAAAGAATCTAAGCATTGGACTTCATCAGGACATTAAAAGGTGTGTGCACGTGGCATCCTGCGAGGAAGGGAGGGCAGAGGAGCGGGTGGTAACCCTGGAACCAGACCTCTCAGCTATCTAGGGGTCCAAATGTGAGCTCTGTATTTAATGGTAAGAACTTCTTTTGCTACTGGTGCTGGAAATTACAGGCTTGGAAGAGGTTTATTTATAAATGTTAGAAACGAGTTTCAATTACTTTTGTCAATCCCTCACTCCCACAACTGACCAAAAAAAAATGAGATTGTTTGCAAATTGCACAGCAGGCCCAGGAAAACAATCTGAAAACCCTTTCAATCAGATATTTTGGAAGGCGCTTGTCTACAAACAACCCTTGCCAAGTTTCCAGGCTGTGAAGATTCGTCACAAAGCAGGAAATGGAAGGAGAAACATGTTTTATTTCGTTATACAATGAAGTCCTTTGTCTAACAAATCGATGTGATAATATCACTGTGCTGGATACACTATCCCCTTCTCCGAAGTGGTTGTGGCTGCTTTTGAAATTTTTGCACCTTCCGTCTGGTTGAGAGCACTGAAAGAATGGTGCTAAAAACCTCTTTTCAGACACTTCAGGGGCATTCTTTTGTTTGCATTTACTTCCCCTTTCCCACCCTGTCCCTGGCACCAAACACAGCCCCACAAATCAGCTCAGCCTGGCAGGAGGGATGAAGTCAGCAGGGGCTGTGCCAAGTTCCTCCCCAGGCTCTGCACAGCCAGGCCTTGCTAACCCTCCTCTCCATGTAGAAAGGGAATCTCAACAGCTCTCAAAAACACGACTATGTGCACACGTCGAATGGCATTTTTGGACAGTTACAGTAAAGACCCTCCCCACTGTCATCTTACTTAGATCATGGCAGACAGAGCTGGACACTCTGCTGAACCCTCTTTGCCCTTTAGTTACTATGAGAAGCCCTATCTGATTCTGAGACCGCTTCCTGGAAGGGCATTCCAAATGAAGAAGCATTTCTGTACACCAATGACACCAGAAAATTACTTCCTATGACAAACCATTTACTGGATTAGAGAGATCACACATGTCAGTGGGAAAGTTTTCAAAAAACTCACAAAAGCATGTGAAAATGTAAGGGTATGATCCCTGATGGTGTTTCCCCACTGCAGGTGCGTGGATTTTTAGGCATTATAACTTTGAATGAGCTCAGCTCCGAGGGTCAGAGCACTGAATCTTGATGAGATAGTGTTATTCCCCAGGGGACCTTTAGCAATGTCTGGAGACATTTTGGTTGTCACAGCTGGGATGGGTGCTACTGGCATCTAATGGAGCTAGGGAAGCTGCTAACCATCTTGCCATGCACGGGACAGCTCTCCCCACCCCCCAACTCCCCCACACACACCTCAATAGAGTCTTATCTGATCCTAAATGTCAATGGTGCTGAGGTTGAAAAACCCCAGTTAAAGGAAAACACAGGGCCTTTGGGGACAGATGGCTTAGACTTGAGTTCTCCCTTCATCCTCTACCTCACCTATCCAAGCTTTGATTTTTCTTCTTCAAACTTAAAGTCTTTCTACCTGCCATACTGAATTGTTGGGAAGATCAAATGAGATCAGGACCTGTAAAGAGCCTATTGCTTAACATACACTAAGTACTCAATAAGTGAAGAGGTTCTTTCCTTTTATTCCTCACCTCACACAGCCTCCTTTGAGAGCCTGTTCTCTCGGCTCCTCTCCCTCACTACTGACTCAGCTATTGGAGTAAATTCCTGCTACATTTCCTTTATGGGCAATGACCCTTTGGCCCAGTGTGGCCTTGATTCTCCAATCATAGATGTGAAGACAAGATCCAGAGTACCCCAAGCCCTGGTCACAGAGAGAGTTAAGAGGAAGGACCACAAATGAATTCAGACTAATCACAGCCACCCAAAGAACTGTAGCCAGAGCTTTCAAGAAATAAAGATTCTCTGGGATTAATCAGAAAAGGTAACTCAAGATAAATCTAGAGTTATCCATAGTTATCTTTGCTACTGTAAGTTAAAAAAAAAATTGACCCTAGCTGGTTTGGCTCAGTGAATAGAGTGTCGGCCTGTGAAAAGTCCCAGGTTCAATTGTGGCCAATGGCACATACCAAGGTTGCGGACTCAATCCCCAGTAGGGGTGTGCAGGAGGCAGCCAATCAATGATTCTCATCATTGATGATTTTCTCTCTCTCTCTCTCTCTCTCTCTCTCTCTCTCTTCCTTTTTCTCTCTCTCTTCTTCTCTGAAATCAATAAAAATATATATTTTTTAAATGAACAGTGTACCTCTAGCCAGATTGGTTCAGTCGATAGAGCGTCTGAAAGGGTCCCAGATTCAATTCTGGTCAAGGGCACGTACCTTAGTTGTAAGCTATTCCCCAGCCCGGACCCTGGTCAGAGCTCCTGCAGGAGGCAACCAATGGATGTGTCTCTCTCACATCAATATTTCTGTCTTTCCCTCTCTCTTCCACTCTCCCTAAAAACCAATGGAAAAAATATCCTCAGATGAGGATTAACAAAAAACAACAACAAATGGACAGTGTAGCCTATGTGGATGGCACCCCTGGGCTGGTCATTGCACAGTGCAGTCCTATGCAGCATCCCAGTGTCTGAATCATCTCCAGTCGCCTTCTCTTCTCCCTAGAAAATCACCACCTCCTTCAACCTCTCTGTGTCACTCCAACATGACTTTTCAGTCACTTGTTCAATTATTCCCACAATAATAGTCCTTCCCCATGCAAGATTCAGGGATCTATCATCATTCCACTTTCTGTCAATTCTCTCTGCTTTTCTTTCTTAATAAATATTCCCACCTTCATTTGCTATCTTCATTCCATTCTACACTGACTGGCAAAACCCCAGCCCTGAAAGAACCAAATCACCTGCCATCTCTAACCATCTGCATCCTGGAAGCAGCATATCCTGAGAAAAATCACAACTCAAGACAGTTTGGGATCACATAAACCATTGCCCATAGCCCCTAAATCAGTCCTAGTGAGGCTTCCACATTACCTCTGGATGATGCTCTTCCCTCTGCCTCCATCCAGGTCTGCACAGCATCAGCGCCTATACAGACCACTGAAATTGCCCAGGGTGAGTTTTAAAACATAAATGTCATTCCTTTGCCAGTTCCTAAACCTCTTCAAAGTCATATACTTGTTATTAGAATAAAATCAGAAATTCTTATTATAGACAACAGAGCATTGTATGACCCGGCCCTGCTCATGTATCTACTCAGATTCTGTGTCCCTGTCTTGTGTGCAGTCCTGTATACCAGCCACTGTGACTTTTTCTGTTCCTCAAAGTTGCATGTTCCCTTTAACCCCCAGAGCCTTCCCACAAGCTGTTTCTTCTGTCTACAATGCTCCTTTCAACCCTGGGTTAGCTCACTCCAGCTCATCCTTAGCTCTCAGCCTGAACATCTTGTCCTCAGAGATGCTTTCCCTAACCTTCTGTTCCCACACACCACACATAAGGTCAAGTTACATTGATATATGATCTCTTGACATACCATACTTATTATTGAAAAACATGCCACAAATATAACTAGTTGTGTTCTTAGTTTGTTTAAAGTCGGGTTTCCCAACTAAAAAGTAAGTTCTTTGAGGAACAACAACTGAATGTTTTGTTCACTGTTGTATCCCCAATGCCTAGAGCACAGTAGGTATTCAGTATTAAAATGAATAAATGAGTGAATGGATGAAAATATGAGCTTGGCCTTGAAAGGTAAGCAGAATTCAGAAGAGCAAAAAGGATGAAATTTTATTAGCTACATACAAAGTGTGAAAGTAGACAACCAATCAACCAATACTCATTGAATGCTATTAACTATATAAGCTTTATGCTGATGACTTCAAATGTACTAACAAGAAAATTCTCATATTACTCCTTGGATAAGTTTCTTCCTTTAGTTTTCTCTGTTCTCATTTGTTCTGACTTTCATTAGTTGGATGTTGGACAATCTGAATGTTTCTGTGCTTTTTTTGCTTTTGCTTTTCTCTTTCCTATTCCTTTGTCTTTTTATTCTATCTTATGGGAGATTTCCTCAACTTTATCTTTTTAATAAAGTTTCTACTCTCACATTTCTACTTTAAAAGCACTTCTTGTTTTCTAGATGTTCCTCTTTATGGTATCCTGTTCTCATTTTGTGGTTGCATTAAAAAAATATATTGAATGGCCATTCTGGAATAACCTTACTATAGCAGTGTCATTATCTCATTCATTTTTGTGTATATAATACCTAGCACCATGCCTGAACAAATGTCAGTTAAATAATTGAATCCCTTATATAAAGATGAGTTGAAAGAATGCTGAAATAAAAAGCAGATTGGGGTTGGAGGCATGAACTGAGCTATTTCCTAGCTGTCATAATCTTAAACAAGTCATTTTTTCCTGAATTCCAATTTCTTTATCAATGAAATGGAAATATTGCACTCTGTTGTAAATATCAAGCAAGGTTCTCAGATCAACACATAAGGCAAAAACCCCACAGAGAAAAATCACCCTGAAGAAAAACTTTAAAACATTCATTGAGCATATTACATATGTTCTTATGTATATAGCTTTGAACAGTTATTCTTTGCACAGTAACATTTGAAAAACATAAGCTACATCTAAAGAAATAAATGCAAAGTCCAGATGTGGATGTAGGAGTCTTCATGAGCATTTACAGTACGTACTCTGTTTTCAGATACTATCAAGTCTCTAGGGCAGATTTTCTCATTCTATTGGCATTTGGGGCCAGATAATTCTTGATTGCAGGGTATTGTCTTGTGTACTGTGGAATGGTTAGCAGCATCTACAGCCTCCACTCACCAGACACCCATAGAAATCTTTCTATTAGTCCCCCTGCCCCATCTCCCACAGGTATGAAAACCAAAAATGTCTCTGGATATTGCCAAATGTCCCCTGGAGAGAGTACAAAATCATCCCAATTGAGAATTGAGAACTTCTGCTCTAGGGTAAGTAGAAACTAGGTTTTTGAAAATTTTCCCTGTTCACCTGCAGTATTTCATTCTTCTTTAACATTAAGCTCTGAAACCTTATTAACTGTTAATACATCATTTTTTGAGTCTGAGGATTAATGTATGCACAGGGCAAGGAACTTGGATAAATATTTGCTGGCTTTGGCCCGGCCAACATGGCTCAGAGGTTGAGCATCAACCTTTGAACCAGGAGGTCATGCTTCAATTCCGGGTCAGGGCACATGCCTAAGTTGAGGCTCCATTCCCAGTGTGGGGCATGCAGGAGGCAGCGGATCAATGATTTTCTCTCATCATTGATGTTTCTCTCTCTCTCCCTCTCCCTTCCTCTATGAAATCAATAAAAGTATCTTTTTAAAATGTATATATTTGCTAGCTTTGAATCTGTACTTGGCTTGGTCATCTCATGGGCACATTGTTTTGGAAAAGCAATAGAGAAGAATGTGTCCACCCACTTCCTGTCTTTCTAAACCCCCTTTCCTGACAGGAATCACAGAGCTGCCTCTCATGCCCTGGGCCATGGGGTTCACCATATGAGGGGGTTGGGTTTAAAACTGGAATATAAATTAAATGCACTAATCATGTGACTACCCATGTGAAAGTGCCTTGTAAACATACTGTTTGCAGCTTTCAAGCTTTTGTTCAAAGTACATTCACTTCCTTAGCCAGTGAGGAGTCATTTCAAGATCCTCAGATTTCATAGTTCTGTCTTTGATTTTGTTCAATTAATCACTTTTAGAGATCATGATCCTGTATGTATTTCATTGTTATTTTACTCTTGTCATTTTATTTGTTTTGCATTTCTAGACTACAAGCTCTTAGATAACAGCGGGGAGCCACAGCTCATGTCTCTTTAACCCCAACAGCACCTGCATGGGTGCCTTGCATTTAAAAATGTCTACAAATTCTTTGACACTATCAAAACTTGAATCAAATTCCATTGCCCTTGGATGCAGGCCAGCTGAGTGACTCATATCTAACAAATAAAATGCAATGGAGATGATACAGCCTATCTTCCAAGACAGAGTCTTAAACGGTGATATAGCTTCTGCTTTGTACTATTTTATTTTACTTTACTTTATTGTGGTAATATAGTACTTTTCACTATAGGCTTAGTTCTTTCTTAGAATGTATTTCTTGGGAGGCCTGACCTGACAGATAAGAAGTCTGGTTATTCTAAAGAGACCACAGGACCATAGAGAAACAGAAAGATGCCCAAGGAACCCCAATTGTGCTAGCCCCAGTGTTTTAGTCTCTTCAGGATTAACCCCCAGATATGCACGTGAATGAGCCTTCAGGCAATTTCAACCTCAGCCTTCAAGCCACTGCAGCTGATTTCCCCACTGTTCCCCCTGCCCAAATTGCACATGCATAAGCAAAGTCCACGTTACTGTTTCAAGCCACTAAGCTTTGGGTTGTTTGGTAGGCAGCATTAGGTAACTGGAAGAGGTGTGGATAATTGCACCATCATACTTTCCTGGTTCCCTCTCTGAGCTTTAGAAAGAAATAGTGTTACCTTCGTGAAAAAACATCCAGAAACTCTGAGTTGACATAATATTAACCCCCACATTCCAGCTTCCGGGAATTTATATTTTACTTTCCAACCCACACTTTTTTTTTCTAGATGGTTTCAACTAATGGTTTCAATGGTATTAATGATGAAATGTGGCTTTTTGTTAGACACAAGTGGAACATTTGTCCTTGACTTTTTACCAATTGAACTGCAGAGATGATCTCATTAAAGTCTTCCAAGAAATTCAGCACAGCAACCAGACTCATTTTAGCTCAGAACTATAGGTACCCAAATCCAGAAACCATTGCCAGCTTAGAGTCCCGCTAGGATGGAAATAGCTTCATTTGGGGGAAGCAGGGGCGGGGGGGGGGCAATCTCTCCCATCAGCCCTGATGCTCTCAGTGGATCCATTCGCCCTCTTCTGGCTGTATTTCTTTTCTAGCTTCTTGTTTAAAAATGAAACTCTCGCCTTCGCAGCAATTTACCAGGAACTGAACTAAAGACAACTTAAAAATGTAAACTGGTGTCAGATGTTAGATGCGTCTGGAATCTGGGAGAATCAGAACATTGCATTTTAATCAGCTGGCAGGTGGTCCATGATCATGATGAATGACTTACTCTAGTTGACACGTTTTCAAATGTTAATGTCCTCTGGAGGAATAGACTGTGTTCTGATGATTGAGATAATGGCCTTGAAGGTGAGTATTCAGCTTATGATGGTTTCGAACCTTGGCACTGTGCATGGAGAGGTGTTAGGTTATGCACTCAACAGAGAAATAATGATGACCACCGAATGAAAAGGCTTTCAGAGGATTGTGAAGTGGACCTGAGTGATGAGGGAATGAGACTCCTTCTGCAGTATGAAACAATCCTTAATCAAGTGCAATACAATGTGGGAGACACAAGGTCAAGTTTCCTGGAAACTGCAGAATTCACTCCTACCGTGGCCCCAGTTTTGTGAAAGCATTCTGTTTTTCTAATCTGAAAGGAGGGAGAGTCAGAGAGGTTTTTTGTTTTTTTATAAAAAAACTCAACTTTCTTTCAGGCTAATGCTGCATCCGGAAACTTGAGACTAACAGGGTGAGTCCCTAGCTTATTCAACTCCCCAGAGGAGAGCAGGGCAGATGACTCCTGGTGACCAAGCACACTTCCAGCTCCAGGCCGACTGGTTGAATTTGCTTGAAAACAAATAAAGAACAAATGTCAGCAATGAGAGAGATGTGGAAATATTATCCGGAAAGGAATTATTGGTTTCTTATGGCACTGCTCCTTTAACTTAAAGCTGTGGCTAGTAAAAGCTCCTCATCCTCTTTGCTTTGTGAGTCCTAATTAAATCCACCCAGGCTACCTTCCCAGGGAAACATGAAAAGTGCTTCACCACCCAGATGCCATCACACCGGGGGTACACAACTTTTAATGATGGAGCCAGTGCACAGGGTCTCCTCGCTTTGCCTGAGATCAATATAATGTGAATCAGACAGGTGCAAGAATTCAGCTGAGTGGCACTAAAGAAAGTAAGGGAAAAGTGGTTACACCCCTCTCCCAATCTCATCTTGTGCCTGAGCAAAGGCAGACCTCCAGCAAGCACTACGAATTTGTATTCTATGTTGCATAATGAATCACCACCAACTTGGTGGCTTAAAACCATCATCGCTTATTATGTGATGTTTTCCATGAGCCAGGACCCTGGGCATCACTCGGTTGAGTCTCACAAGGGTCTCACAAGCTGCATCTTCATCTGGAGCTCAGGGTTCTCTCGCAAATTCACTGTTGGCAGAATTCAGATCCTCCCAGCTGAGGCCCTCTGCTTCTAGAGACCTGCTTCCTGCCACATGGCCCTCTGACCACAACCACAGAGCAGTTTACTTACTCACTCTGAATGATAATGAGCATTTAGAGTGAGACTCCTCACCAACACTGAGAAACTTGGAGAAGTGACTTGAGAAAGATAATCATCTTCAAGTAGGAGACAAATGGCCTCTGAAAGGATTTACACCTATTTCAGGTACCGCTGGAAAACCACATGCAAAATTAGAAGGAGACAGAGCATCTCAGCAGTTAAGGCTGCTCAGAATGGAGTTTCCATGTCTATGGTACTGAGTTCCCCATCAGGGGAGGTATTAAAGAAGCACGGATCCCAGGTGAGATTTGGGAAGGATTTAAAACTGAGCTCTTGCTCAGCTAGTATGGCTGGATGTTGACCTTTAAACCAGGAGTTTACAGTTCAATTCCAGGTCAGAGTACATGCTGGGGTTGCAGGCTCAATCCTCAGTAGGGGGTGTGCAGGAGGCAGCCTATCAATGATTCTCATCATTGATGTTGTTCTCTTTCTCCCTCTCTTTGAAATAAATCCTATATAATAAAGAGCTAATATGTTAATTAGACCGAACAGCCAACCGACCTTATGGATGTCCTTCCAGGTGACCTTCCAGACATATCCGGGGCTTCGAGGGGCTGTGAGGGCTGAGCCCCTTTGTGCATTGGGCCTCATATATAAAACACCAAAAAGAATCCCCCTCCCCAAACAAACAAACAACAAAAACAAAAATTGAGCTCTCACCAGAACACAATGGTGCTGGCATCCTATTCTCAGACTTTCAACCGCCAGGGCTGTGAGGAAGTAAACTTCTGGTTGGTTAAGCCACCCAGGCTACGGTATTCTGTTATGGCAGCCTGAGCACTCATTGTTATTCAAAGTGAGACTTCTTCCTCAAGTGGGAGTGTCCTGTGTATTATAGGATACTTAGCATCCCGTAATTTAGTTCCCTCTGGGAACTAAATTCCAATGGCCCCCATATTTGAGGACCACCTTGTGACAGCCTATTCACTGTGACAACAAAAGTTCCTTCCCCAGCCCCATATTTCTAAAAACCTTTGGGGAAGGGAAGGACACTGTCCCTGACCGAGAACCACTGCACATCTAGCCAAGGCCCTCCCAGTGCCCTCAGCCACCTGCTGTAGTGGACAGGGCATAGTTGTAGTGCCTGGTAGCCCATGTAATTCTAAAGCAGCCCTTGATGGGATGTGTGTGTCACTAGGCTCATGAGCACAGGATGACAGAAGGACTAAACAAATTAATGACAATAATTTAACATTGAATAGAAGGAAACCTTTCCCTTTGCCATTTTGCACCATTCCCATATGTACCAGCCTAAAACATCACCCTCCCGCCTCCTACAGTGATTAGAAAGCATGTGTTGCCAATTAAGCAATTTTGCTGAATTATAAATCCAAATTACATTGTTTTCCACCCAAATAGCTGTTTCTCAATTATTCTGCCAACAGAAGTGCCTTGTAGTTCTTTAAAAATCTTTTACCTTTGGCCATTGTTTTCTTAGCTATTAACAGACTACAATCAAGTCTTTTGATTTTGATTAAAATTGCTCAAGTCAGAATAATTGTTAAGACAGAAAATAACTGAAATCCAAATTGCCCTTGAAATTGCTTTGAAATCAGAGCACAACACTGGCAAGAGATTATGATGTCATCAAATGTTAGACCACCGCACAGGTCCTTCAATATCTTGTCCACTCATTCCCAGAATTCCCTTGATTGCACACATGCTAGCTGTTGGATTTGGGGCAGCAGTGAGCACTATGCAGGATGATGGTACAAGCACGGGCTTTTTGCTTTGAATCTTGAGTCTGCTGCTTAGCAGCTGTGTGATCATAGGCAAGATAGTTAACCTTTCTGTGCTTCAGGTTCCTCCTCTATAGAGATGATACGTGTTTCCTGTAGTTGTTGTGGAGGCTGGACGAGCTAGGGCAATGTAGCAGGTACTGTCTACACACCCCACACCCCTTTGGGCATTTGCAGACTGGTTTGATTTTGTTGTTAGTTTCCCTCTATTGCTAACTGTCTGGAACTCTCATCAGAGAACTGTTTGAAGGCTACTGAAGATGCTTTGTGATGAGGCATAAAAAGCCAGAAATACCTGGGGGTATGTCTCCCAACACAAATTGAGATTATCACTAACACTCGCTGGTGTGGCCCTTAGCCAGAGGTAGAAGTATGAAAGCTGGGAGCAGCCAAGAAAAGCACAAAAGTCATGATGTAGTTTACACTCCTGAGCACCCTCTGCAGTCAGGCTGATGCTAGGAATTTTGCCGAAATTACACCCTTGCTCAGTTGTTTGCTCTCTGTTCTGCTTCCTCCAATTCTTGGGAGAAATCCCACACAAGTCCCCTGCATACAAATCCTCTTCTTCAGATCTGGAAATTGAACCTGAGACAAGCACTTGCTATAATTCACATCTAGGAAGCATTTAATAAACATTCATTTTTATTATGTTTGCCTTAGTAGCCCCTATGAATTCAATAATACTTTTAAATGAACCTGCATTGTATGTCAACCACTTCTACATACATATGAAAAATAATTGCAATTGTGCAATTCATTATGTATTCCTCTACAGCCTGCAGGGGAGCCCAGACTGTGATCTTCCCAAGTTCTCTATGGCCCAGGGAACATGGCCTTAAAAGGACTCCCTGATGTCACGGAATATTAAGCCAAGAACAAGATAGGCTTTGAGAATGGCCCCAGGCCCAGAGTCAGGGAGTGGCAAGCAGAATTAGAAGTAAAACCCAGGTCTCCTGCCTGGTTGAGTGTAATTTTCAACATACCCTTTATACCCTGACCAGCCAGTTTTCAGAGAGAGCTAAACCACGGGACTTCAGAAGCCTTCTCAGAGCACTGCTGGCAACAATCCACCAAAGGTGACTGAGAGCCTTGTGTATGGACTCATGCTGGCTGTTTAACAAAAATCAAAGTGTATAGAAGTTCCTAGCCTTCTAGAACCTTCCAGAAGCACATGGAGCAGTGTGAACAAAATGCATCAGAAACATAAGAAAATATCCAGAAAGCATCAGGAAGTTGAGATTACCTGAAGTGTGAAATAACATGAGATGGGAGGAAGCTTAGCAGACCTATCACCCAGCGACTTGCAGTATTTTTTAAGCAGAAGAACCTTTCACTCAAATGAAGTCATACACCAAAGTTTAGATTATAGACAATGCAAGCACAGGGGTGCTCAAACTGAAGGGGAATTGAAACCAGGGGCTCTGTGGCCCCTCCACCCCCCTCATCCCCCCTGATCCGGTCTGAGACTCCATTCACTTACAAGGAGAAGACTAAGGTTGCCCTCCCCTTCCCTGGCAGTCCCCACCAGCTCCCTCGCAAAGGTTCTTATTTCCTGGATAATAGCCCTCCCTCACTGGGCCCCATCTTTTTCCACTGCCTATCCACACACACCCTTCCCGCCCCTGAGTCTGACACACACAGCGCTCTGTCTGCAGGGTCCTTCTGTCTGCACCTCCCACATTCACACCAACTCTGCCCAATCCAGTCAGCTTGCTACCCAACCTTCAAGGTCCAAGGCCCAACAGAAACACCACCTTCTCTAGGCAGCCTCCTGGGATCTTCGAATCAAGGTGCCCCTACCCTGTCTTCCCAGTCACAGTCCTCTGCCAAGGCTCCTCTGGCTGCTACTTCTCTCTGCCCTGCACTGGGGATACCTGGGTGAACCGGAGTTGGGGAGGTGAAGGATTGAGAAAAGACAGGCAAGAGAATGAAAGCTGGGCCTCGGTGGGACGCTGTCCTCTCTGATAGAGAGCTAGTGACAGCGCCACAGACTACAAGCCGTGTTTTTAGTTTATAGCCAGATGCCAGGAGGCAAAGTAAGGGCGTGGTCAAGATGTTTACAACATTTTTGTGGATTTCAATCTTACTCAATTACATGCACCTGAACTCTATCAAGCCCACATCACTCAGATACGTGGGGCCACGTGTTCAGACCATAGGGTCAAGCTCACAACTACAGCTGTTGGCTATAATTGTGCTGGAAGGGCTCTGCCCTCCAAGCTGGGACTTGCACTCGGCCCTGAAGGACTGTGCCCTCTCATTAGTCCGAGGCTTGAACCTGTCCAAACACTATAGCTGCTCTCCACACCTGGAAACACCTCACTGGCCCATCCTAAACCTTTGTTTTGCCCACACACACTCACACCTTAGGGCAGCACCTTGCCCACAGCAGATGCTCCTCAAAAGGTTCTGGAAGTGTCTGCCCATCTCCCACCCCAGCATTGTGGCATCATCACCAGAGGGGATGGAATACCTGGGGCCAGGTGGGAAGCATTTGGAAAGACTTCAGGAACAGTCCGCACACTCCCTTTCTGAAATTTGTCATTGTCTGTAGGAAAAACCAGGACATGAGCCCACTTAAACTATACAGGCTTAGAGCCTTGGGACATTGGGAAAGCCACATCCAAGGTGGGGCGGGGGGATATAAATTAGCAGGAGGTATTTATGAGGAGAGGGTGCAGGGACTCAGGAACATGTTTTTAAAGTTCAACTTCACTGAGAACAAAACAATCTCACTATTTTTCCTCCAATATTTTCTTCTCTGAGGATGAGCAAGTCAGAGTAGATCCCTGAGAGAGCCTACCTGCCTCAGAAGTTCCCAGTACCAGCCTGTCATAACATGGGGATGGGGGGGTGCACACAATTAGCACAAGTACCCCAGGGCCAGCTGGTGACGTTCTAGACCCACAAATACAAACAGGGCCTGGAAGCCAGAATCTACCCCCTTACTGCCACGTGCTCCCTGTGAATCCCTCCCCATACACGGCCCCCTTTCGGGGCAGATGTCTGTGCCTTTTCTGTCTAGCTCGGCTCTTCAAAACCCACCCAATAATGCAAAAAATGCAGATCTGCTGGCATTCTCTACGGGGAGGGCAGCAGGGCCCCCACGCTAGACAGAAGGATTAAGACTGTCTCATTCTCTCCCCATGGCTCAGTTACTGGCTTTGTTTCCAGCCCAGAAAAGAAGGAGAAAGGCAAGGAGGCCACAGGAAGTGGCCTCAGGCCAGGGGTCAGTCTCTGAGGGCCCCAGGCTACCGCCTTTGACACACCACCTCCCAGCCCATCAAAGCCTGCTTTCAGGAGGGATCCCAAGAGCCATATTTATGCCCAAAGGTCCATGGTTTCCCAAAAGATATATGGAAAAAGGAAAAGGATGTTTGGCCCAAATGGGTTTGGGAAATCCAAACTTAAAAGACATTTTCTTGAGGACTTCTCAGAGTCTTTTGAATCTGATGAGTACTGGAAAATTCCAACAATGTGCTACAGTGTACTGTATTGTCTTTCCCAGCATGACTTGATCATGGAACCCTTTACCCCAGTGGCATGTCCTAGAAACAGGGAGATTTAATTCAGTCTGTTCCCTCTCTACCACGAGGCATTCTCAAAGTCCGTGGACCCACTTTCAAGCATCCACAAGGTCAAAACTGTGTTCATAATAATAGTAAGCCATTACTAGCCTTCTTCATTGTGTTGACATTCACACTAATGATACAATAACATGGAGGGGGAAGGTCAATCTGCTGGTGCCTCAGCCTATGTCAAGGCAGTGGCCTCCAACTGTGCTAATTGTACCCCAGTCTGTTTGCCTTCGTGGTTAGAGCATAGGCCCCTACTGAAGGGTCTCAGGTTAATTCTGGTCAAGGGCACATACCTTGGTTGTAGGCTCAATCCTCAGCCCTGGGTGGGGCATGTGCAGGAGGCAACCCATTGATGTGTCTCTCTCATATCGATATTTCTCTGTCTATCGCTCCTCTTCCCTTCCACTCTCTCTAAAAATCAATGGAAAAAAATATATATCCTCGTGTGAGGATTAACAACAGCAACAAAAATTGTGCTAATAGTCATTGTATCCTTTACTGTCATACACTTTCAAAAAAGAAAAGTCAGTTTTACTTAATGTCCTTGATGAAGCTGAAAAAGCATTAACTTGATTAAATCAAAACATTTGAATAGGAATGTTTTAAACATGCTGTGTAAGTGAGAACTATGTGAAAGCAGGTCCACTGGGCACTGAGGGCTGTGGCTGTCACTGGGACGTGCTCCTGCACAGTTGTTGGAGTTGCAGCTAGACTGGCTCTTTTCTCAATGGGGCACCATTTTACTTTGAGTGACAGACAGACCCTGGTTATACAGATTTGGGTGCTTGGCAGACCTTTTCTTAAAAATGAATGAAATGAGCGGATCTTGACAAGAAAAACAACTGACAAAATTTGATGTCAATTATAAAATTTGAGCTTAGAATATTGGGAAACTTGTGGATGCACCGCCATGAGTTTGACAACTTAAAGACTCTTAATGAGCTCAATGCTGATATTAACAAATGTGATATTTTGATATGATACAAAATGAAATATGTCAACACTTAGGAGAGTTGAATAACTCAGCGAACTAATATTTTCCAAATAATTAATGCATGATGTTACAAAATCTTCCATGGGGATAAGATCCATCCAATGTACAATTTAGACCAGTGGAGTTTAATGTAACAGAGTATGAAATTTTCATTGCTATGGTTTCAGATTCTACATGCAACCTCCTAGAAATTACTGCTTGTCAAGATTTGTTGTAGTGCCAAAGAAGAATATCCATAAATATCTGAGATGACTATTGAAATTCTCTCTTTTCTAACTGCATACCTCTCTGAGGCTGCATTTTTCTTCACCTACTTCAAACTAAGTAACACACCACGATCAATTACATGCAGACCCAGAGGAGAATCCAGTTGCTCTTACTAAGCAAGACATCAAAGACATTTGCAAAATTATAAAGCAATGCCACTCAGAGTCTCACTAATATTTTTGTTGTTGTTTGGGAAAGCATCAAAAAAATATTTTTTGCAATTAAAGAATGTAATCTGTTTTCTTGTATTGGCTTTATTATTGATATTTTTAAGAAATTAATAGATATTTTAAATGTTTTTCATTTTAATTTTTATATCTGGGATTGGCAAACTTTTCTATAAAGGTACAGATATTTTGGGCTTCACGAGTCATATAGTCTCTCCTAACTAGTTCTGCCACTGTAGTGTTTAAGTAGCCAGTTCCTAAAAAATGGGCTCTGCTGTGTTCCAAACAACTTTATTTACGAAGCAAAGTAGTGGGCTAGGTTTGGCCCCTGGGCCATTGTTTGCCCACTTCTACTTCATACAATAAATATTGATGTAACCAAATGAAACAATAGCTCTTCGGAGTCCAAATTAATTTATACTAGTAACTCTAAATGGGACCTGCAACCAAAGAAGACTGAAAACCCCTGTTCTCCCTGCAGGATGAACACTTCATTATCTTTACAAGGAATTTCAGACCTCAGGAAAGGCCAGGGGAGCTAGTCAGGGTGGGGACCCTTCACCCAGAGGTCATAAGCCGGCTCCTGCTCCCAGGGGAACAGTTCCCATAGTCGACTGGTGGTTTGAAAATGTAAGCACAACAGCACTCCACTTGGACACGCCTAGCCACCTACAGAATCCACTTCATCTAGAAAAAGACTCAGGGTTTGGCAGCCAAGGCCACTGCCACAGCCATAAGTCCAACCAGATGGACAAACAAAATCAACAAAATTCCCCTCTTCATAAAAACAGAACTCATGCTGTGCAGAAGCACACCTGTAGAATGACCTCCAACTGGCCCAAGAAACCGCAGGAGGTTCCCTGCACTGGGCTCAAGGGGACATGAGGGTGAGCAGTCTGGTCCTCACAGACAGAACAACACACTCAGGCCTCAGCAGCACACCGGAGATTCAGGCAGCCACAGACAGTTCCTAAAGAACTGGGCTCTGCTATGTTTCAAAAAACTTTATTTATGAAACATAGTGATGGGCTAGGTGGGCTCAAAGCATGTCAGGTACAGAGGGCTCATCGGGCTTGGCACAGGGCTGGCTCCTCAGCCCTGGGCTCCTACTGTACCCCTTAGAGCAGGAACTGAGTCACACCTGCAAATCCTATGATGTGCTATTAACTTCCAAAAGTGCCAGCTCACTTCCTGGGTTCCGAGCCAACCTGACATAATTGAGTCCTTTCAACAACTGCTGGAGAAAGTTGGTATAATGTCGAAAATATTTCAAGAAATAAACACTTCTTAATTTGTTAATAAGTTCTGTGTCAATCAGCTTTAATAGGGTAAAAGCCCATCATTAAAGACTCAAGGCAAACTCAGAGCGACTGCCGTCACTCTATTGCCCGCTGGGCCTTTTCCCTTGACTGTTTTTTGGTGTGTGTTTTTTTTTTCTTTTTTCTTTTCTAGTGATGTTCTCATGACAAGCAGAGTTTTTTTGGTGCCTCTCCCATAGTCAGCTCTCCTGTCCATGGATCTGAGTATTTTTATGTCATTTCCTTGATGATTTTATTAGATCACACATCAAGCTGAGAGTTTTGCAAACAGGAACTGTCAACACAAACACAGATACGTCCCAAAAAGCAGCATTCCCTCTGCCCACAGCAGCCATCACCCTCCACACACACTTTCAGCCTTCCCTCACTCACAACGCTGTCCTTCTCCCCAGAATCCCACTGTAGCCCCACTGAATGGCACTCCTCAGGAGTTCTAGTGTTGAAAGGTAGAGAGAACTGCCTTCTTAGAGCAGGGTTTGTGATGTGGTGCCTGAGTGAGTCTTGAGGAGAGAGTGGGTTCATGGGGCTGCAGCGAGAGAGAAGGAGGGAATGGAGGCTCGTGCTAGCTAAGCAGGGTAACATAGCTCTTCCCTAGATTGACGTTTTTCTGGAGGCAGCATCCAAGAACATTGAGCCCTGGATCATTTCACTAAGGTTCCATCCCACAGCAAGAATTTAACCCTCAGCCGCCAAGGAAATCTAAGGCCTGCAGGTAGACAAGGGTAGAATCACACAGGCCATAACTTCAGGCCATACCGACTCTGCAGCTCACTAGTTGGGTGGCCCAGGACAGGTTCTCTGGCCTTTTAGAGCCTGTTGGCTCATTTATAAAATGGGATAATTATCGTACTAATTAGCTCTGGCTGCCATCGCAAAATACCATTGACCAGTGGCTTAAGCAAGAGAAATTGACTTTTCACAGTCTTGGAGGCTGGAGTCAAATCAGTTGGCCGGCACCTCAGGTTCTGGTCCAGGACCTCTTCCTGGCACATAGCCGCTTGACTTTGTCCTCACATAGTGGAGAGGGAACTCCATCCAGTCTCTTCTTCTTCTTGGAGAACAATAATCCCAGTCAGGGGCTCCTAATCACCTCCCAAAGGTCGCACTTCCAATGCCATCACACTGGAGCTTAGGGCTTAAGTGTACGAATTTGAGGGGGGCACAAACATCCAGACTGTAACAGATACTTACATGGAGAGCTGTGATGAGTAAGTGAAATGGATCCCTGCTGGGCTTGTGGAGCAGGGTGCTGGGCACATCATTGGAACTCACCAGCAAGGGCCGTCATGCTTAATGGTTGCAGGGAGTGAGCAGAGGAAGCCTTTCCACAGGCCAGAACTACCCAGAGCTGTGCTTGGCAGTCAGTGGCAATATTTCCAACAAGGGAGTTTTTAGCTTTCACTGGGAGGTAGCTGGGGCCTTACTCCCTGGTCTCAGGAACCTGCACTCAGAGGTCTGGGGTAGGGTGAGGGGCATTCTTCCTGCAGGCCTGGTATCAGGGCCTCTCTGGCAATGAGGGAAAGATTAGGGCCCTCTCTGGTGCAAGAATCCAGGCAGCAGCCTGTGACTAGACATCACATCCCCATTTATCTTTTCTTCTGTAACATAAAAAACTTGAGTATAACCCAGAATCACCTGGAGGGCTTGTTAAAACACAGGTTGCAGGGTCCACCTCCAGAGTCAAGGGTTCAGTCAGGCTGGAATGGGCCCAAAAATTTACATTTCTGACTAGTTTCCAGCTGCTGCTGCTGCTGGATTTAGAACCACATGCTAAGAATCACTAGTGTAGACCATGACGCAAAGGCTGCAGTAGCTTATTTCCATGACAGTACAATAATTTTATAAAAGATTGATATTCTGCCCAGCCGGTATGGCTCAGTGGTTGAGCATTGACCCATGCACTGGTTCAATTCCCAGTCAGGGCACATGCCAGGGTTGCGGGCTTGATCCCTAGTGTGGGATGTTTCTGTTTCTCTCTCCCTCTCCCTTCCTCTCTGAAATCAATAAAAATATTTTTTTAACGAATAACTTGCTTCAATTGCATTAACTAACACAAGTTGAATTGATTGATGTAAATTACAGCACTATTCAGAAAAATGTAATATCCATCTAGGATTAATTTTAGCATCTTTCTTACCAAAAGAAAGTTTTCAGTTATTCTAAAGTTAATAAAAAAAAAACTTAAATTCAATTTAAAGAAATTTTTTAGATTTCAAAAGTACCTCAGAAAATAGTATTTATTGATGTACCTATTTGTTTATTTGCTATTTAGCCTCAATTTAAAAGATGAATCATTAAGATCTGGGAAGGAGAAAGTATGAAGATTGTTGTGATGCCAGATAAGGATGATAGTCCTAAAATTCAAAACCATACTGTAAGCACATACCCACACATCTTTTTAAATTAATAAACACATTTCAGACACTTTCATTCAACATAAAATATGTATCATTTTAACTAGAAACACACATCCTTTTGAAATATTAACTATTCAATAATTCATGGAAGCTAAATAATAAAATGTGCTGTATTAAAAAATAGAGCACGCGCATATTATTTCTACATCAACTGGAGAACTTACAATTCTGGATATGTCATTACAAAGTAACACAGATTTCAGCAAAATCAAGCTTCATAGAACAATTTGGAAACGTTCTACTTGTTTCTGCTTGTTCACAACACCAGATGTACAGGTCACCCCATCCAAGAATCTATGGGCATTACCTGGAGAATCTTTCAAGCCAAAATGTAAAGAAAGCAAAGTAACTGTGAGAGAGATGTTTTTGGATGTCCTAATTGTCCCATCTTTGGCCAGTGGGGGCCTTTGCAAGTTCTCTGTGGCATTACTTCTGATATTACCCCAATGGATCTGCAGTGTCAGTCCAGTTCACTGCTTTGCATTTATGTTCTTGTCTATGGAGATTTTTATCTGGTTTCTGAGCCCAAGCTTTTATTTTTGCTTTTCTGTCTTTAGCTTTACTATTGCTTTCTTTATGGGCAAGGTGTTGAGTCAAAGCATTGCCTCACTGTACCACCTTGAATGAAAAGACTAAAAGAATCTACACTAATAAAAGAGTAAGATGCCAAAAAGTCCTTACTGAAGTATTTAAGCTAACTCACGTTGTAGAATGAGAATGATACACATCTTTTCCAGCTTACCTGGGAAGAAAGACACATAGCCATCGTGGAATTCTGACAGCCAGTTCCTCCTCCACTATGGTCAAGATCATAGCCGGATCCTATCTGGGTACTTAGTCTCCTTACATGTGCCTTGTTATCATAAAACTTTTGTCCTTCATCATCATCACTGAAATGTCAGTTTGTTTAAGGCATCTTACAAATAGGTGATTATTTAAAAAACTAGAGGCATGATGCACGAAGATTTATGCAAGAATTGGCCTTCCTTACCCTGGCTGCCAGCACCACCTTTGCTCTGGCTGGAGCTGCCTTTCCACCTTCCCACACTGCCCAGAGGCCCAGAGCAACTGAGGTGGTGCAGAATGCCCCTGGCCGCTTGGCACCTGCATATGCAAATTAACCTGCCATCTTTGTTGGGTTAATTTGCATGCTCATGCCTGATTGGCTGGTGGACATCATGAAAGTATGGTCAATTTGCATCTTACTCTTTTATTAGTATATATTCTTTTAGCCTTTTCATTCAAGGTGATACAGTGAGGCAATGCTTTGTCTCAATACCTTGCCCCATAAAGAAAGCAATAGTAAAGCTAAAGACAGAAAAGCAAAAATAAAAGCTTGGGCTCAAAAATCAGATAAAAATCTCCATAGACTAGAAAAGAACATAAATGCAAAGCAGTGAACTGGACTGACACTGCAGATCCATTGGGGTAATATCAGAAGTAATGCCACAGAGAACTTGCAAAGGCCCCCACTGGCCAAAGATGGGACAATTAGGACATCCAAAAACATAATATCTACAAAATTTGAAACACAAAGATAATATAAAAATATTTTAAAATTATGAATTAAATTAATGAAAAGATAATTTTAAAATACTAAAAAAATAACACTTAGCAAGTTTAGTCACCTTTTGAGAATGCTAAAGAACCCAATTCATTATTCTGAAGGCTGGAAAACAAAAGAAAGTCAAGTACTTATTCAGCTATCCCTATACAAACTGTACCTCAAGGTAACAATCATTGAAGAGGAAAAATTCCCACCTATGAAGTGTTCTTACCAAAAACAAAAAGTCAAACCCAAATCTCAGCAAATCATGTCAGATCTATGACCATTTTACAGATAATAAAGGAGTTGAAAAAACATATTAAACCATACCATGGAGAAAGAGAAGCTTTTCAGTACATCAGTTTTCTTGATAAATACATTTTAAGAAAACAGAAAAGAAAATGTCAAAACTTTTAATATATTTGATGGTTTTGAGATATAGTGGTTATGCTTGAAAAGGGTCCCTACTGAAGTATTTACAGATGAAATTGTGCAATGTCTAATTTTACTTCAAAATAATCCACTGGGAGGGAGAAGGGGTAATAGAGGAAATGAGACAGATCAGATGCTGAAAATTACAGAAGTTACATCACTAGTTGATATAGAGAGATGGGGGAGGGTCTGCTCAGTCACAAGGGGGGTTTCATTGAATCTATCCACCTAGGTAGTCAGTGTAGTTCAAGGACAAACAGCATCAGGATCAACTGCCTGCTTGTTACAAATGTGGAATCTCAGGCCACACACCAAACCTCTTCAATCAGAAACTGCACTGAACAAGACCCTTGGTAATTTGTATACAAAGTAAGCTATAAGAAGTACTTTTGTAGATCATTTTGTCGGAAATGATTATCCTCCAATCCATGAACTGTTGTACTACTACATTTATTTAGGTCTACCCTAAAGGCTGTCATTCAGTTGAAAATATTTTCCTATTTTTGTTCTTTCTTCCCTGTCTCATGGATTATTTAGAAATACATTTTTTAATTTCCAAATATATGGGAATTTTGTGTTAATCTCTGTAGATAATTACCTGGTAATCTCTATTGTTAATTATCTGGTAATACCAGTAGTTGTGATAAGAGAATATCTTCTGTTTGATTCCAAGTACTTGAAACTAGCTTTTATGGCCCACTAAAATTTTTTTAAAAATATTTTCCCATATGTGTTTGAAAAGAATTGCACAGGCATTTGGTACAGAATTCTGTCATTTATGTCAAGTTTATTAATTATGTTATTCAAAATTACAACCACCTTGCAATTGTTTTTCTGCTGGTTCTATCACTTACTGAGAGAGGTGTGTCAATAACAAGAGAGGGGAAACCAAGACGGCCACATAGGTGAACACCTAAACTGCTGTCTTGCACAACAATTTCAAAACTACATACAACTAAAAGACTAAATGGACATCATCCAGAATCACAGGAAAGCTGGCTGAGTGGAAATTCTACAACCAGAAAGAAAAAGAGGGGCTCACGGAGACTCAAAGGAGCTGCAAAAAGCTGAGGTACGGAGAGGACGGGCAGCAGAGAGCCTGGCTGGCTTCCTCTAGCTGCTAGAGTCTAGAGGGAGGGAGACAGAAACTCCTGACTACACTAAATCCCAGTTCTCACTACACTGAACCCCAGTTCTGGCAAGACTCATATGGGGGGGAGTCTGAACTGTCAAAAAAAGGGAGGAGTACACGGAAACTCAGGGGAGCCACAAAAGGCAGAGGTCTGGAGGTGTGCACACCAATGCACACAGAGAGGACTGACTGCTGGTTGTGCCACAGGCATTCTCTAGTGGGAGGAAGACCGAACCTCCAAACTGCACTGAACTCTACTTTCAACCATACTGAACCTTAGTTTTGGGTGAGATCCTGGGAACCCAGATTCATACGAGTCCCCAGAGAGCACGGGGAGATGCAAAAGACAGAGGTCCAGATGAGCGCGAGTGCATTCAGAGAGAGCTGCAGTGATTACCAAGGGACACTGAGACCCAGGGGCCTCATAGGGCAGGCCTGACAGGAAGCCAAGGCTGTCTGCTCAGCCCTGAGACTCTACCCCATCCAAGCTGAACACAGAAGCTCTTGCAATTTTGCAAGTCTTGTATCATAAAACTGACTCCAGCACAAAAGTTCTCCCAGCATAGACACAGCTGATCCTAACAACCAGTTGGCTTGGAGGTCAATTCCCCCCAGTGATAACAACAACAATCAAGACTTAACTACAACAAGGCTGTACACACAGTCCATAAAGGAGTGCACCAAGAGTGTTCACCTCAGGTAACTGGGGAGGCAGAGCTACTGGGCTATATAGAACACCTAGCACACAAAGCTACTCTACCAACTCAGGGAAACAGTGAAAATGCAGAGACAAAGAAATAGATCACAAATGGAAGAAAACAAATAACTGGATATAGAGTTCAAAACCCCAGTTATAAGGTTTTTTAAGAATTTCCTAGAAAACATGGATAAATTTAGAGAGACCCAAGAGGAGATGAAGAAGGGCCAACTAGAAATTCAACATACACTGACTGAAATAAAAAATATTATACAGAGACTAGAGGATCGCAAAAATCAAGTCAAAGATTTGAAATACAAAAAACAGAAAACACTCCACTGGAAAAGAAAAAAGAAAAAATAATCCAAAAATTTGAAGATAGTATAAGGAGCCTCTGGGACAATTTTAAGCATACCATCAGAATTATGGGAGTGCCAGAAGAAGAGAGAGAGAGCAAGATACTGAAAACCTATTGGAAGAAATAATGACTGAAAACTTCCCCCACCTGGTGAAAGAAATAGACTTACAAGTCCAGAAAGCACACAGAACCCCAAACAAAAGGAATCCAAAGAGGACCACACCAAGACACATCATAATTAAAATACCAAGAGCAAAAGACAAGGAGAGAATATTAAAAGCAGCAAGAGAAAAACAGTTACCTATAAGGGAATACCCCTATGATTGTCAGATGATTTCTCAACAGAAATTATGCAGGTCAGATGGGAGTGGCAAGAAATATTCAAAGTGATGAATAGCAAGAACCTACAACCAAGATTACTCTACCTAGTAAAGCTATCATTCAGAATTGAAGGTCAGATAAAGAGCTTCACAGATAAGAAAAAAACTAAAGGAGTTCATCAATACCAAACCAGTATTATATGAAATGTTGAAAGGTACTCTTTAAGAAGAGGAAGAAGAAAAAGATAAAGATAAAAATTATGAACAACAAATACATATCTATCAACAAGTGATTCTAAAAATCAAGTGAATTAAAAATCTGATGAACAGAATAAAGTGGTGAATATAATAGAATCAGGAGCACAGAAAGGGAGTGGGCTGATAATTCTCAGGGGGAAAGAGGTGAGGGGGGTGCAGGGAGAGACTGGACAAAAATCGTACACCTATGGATGAGGATAATGGGGGGCAGGTAAAGGCAGAGGGTGGGTTGGGAGCCCAGTGGAGGGGTGCTTGGGGGGAAAAAAGAGAAACAATTGTAATAATCTGAACAATGAAGATTTATTAAATTTTTAAAAAGTGTCCATTTCTCTATTACTTTTAATTTCTGTCAATTTTGCTTTATACATTTGAGATTATGTTATTACATACAAAAGTAGCATTATAACATCTTCCTGTGTATCAAACACTTTAACATCCTTTTACTGTAAACTTTTCTGTATCCTTATATTTTAGATGAATCTCATGAATTTTCATACAATTGACAATTTTAGGCCATTTATAGTTTACCTAATGCCTGTTTTTTTTATTTTACTTTTTTCTAATTTTAATAAATTGTATTGTTCAGATTATTACAATTGTTCCTCTTTTCCACCCCATAACTCCCCTCCACCCAGTTCCCACCTCACCCTCTACCCTTACCTCACCCATTGTCCTCATCCATAGGTGTATGATTTTTGTCCAGTCTCTCCCTGCACCCCCCCCTCATCTCTTTCCTATAGCAACACCTATCAAAATTATTCTCTGATGAATAAAAGGCCTTAAAATACTTTTTTAAATTTTTTTTTATCGGTTTTAGAGAGAGAGGACAGGAGAGGGAGAGATAGAAACATGGATGAGCAAGAAACATTGACCAGCAGTCTCCTGCATGCCTTTTATGGGGGATCAAGCCTGCAACCTGCACGTGTGCTCTGACCCTGGAATCAAACTGGGGACCTCTTGGAACATAAAATGATGCTCAATCAACTTCCAGCTGGGCAGTACAATTTAACTACATGTATCTATCCCTAACAACTTATGTCACTTTTTGTCATGTATTTTATATATTTTATTTATTCATTCACTCATTTATTCATTCATTTAAAACCTCACAAGACAGCTCTGGATATTATGGCTCAGTTCATTGAGTATTGTCCCATGTACCGAGGGGATGACAGTTCAATTCCTGGTGGGAGCCTATGCCCAGGTTTTGAGCTCAGATCTTGGTTGGAGGCAGGTAATCAATGTTTTGCTCTCATATCAGTGTTTCTCTCTCCCTCACCCTTTCTCTCTAAAAATCAAAATAGATTTTTTTAAAAACTCACAATGCATTATTGTTGTTTTACACGATGACTATTAACTTACATTTACTCATGTAGTTTCTTTGTGGGGAGAAGATCTTCCTTCTTCCCTTCATCTCCAGACTTATATCTGGATTCATTTTCCTTTTGTGTAAAGAAAACCCTTTAGAATTTTGTTCTGTGGGAGTCTGCTAATGACAAATTTTCTAAAATTTAGTGCTTGCCCAAAATGTCTTTATCTTCAATTCCTGAAGGGTATTTCAACAAGCTTAGAATTCTAGGTTGGTAATGATCTTTTATTCAGGACTTTAAAATATGATTCCATTGCTTTCTAGTTATATCTAGTTATTTCTGTCAGTTGTCAGTTTAATTATTACTTCTTTGAAGGCAATCTGTCATTTTTTTAAGCCTGGTTTTTTTTTTACCTTAATTTCAGTAATATTACCATAATGTGCCTAAATATAATCCTATATAATAAAAGCCTAATATGCTAAGTGTCTGGTCATCCATTCAAACAATCAAAGCATAATATTTTAATGATATCCTAAGGTCCCTCAACTGCCTGCTGTGATGTGCTCTGATCACCAGAGGGCAGACAGTTGACCAGTCAACCAGTCGCTATGATGTGCACTGACCATCATATGCTTGCTACTGGGGTCCAGCCAGTCAGGACTGGACAAGATGGATCAGACATGCTCTGGAGCCCTTCCTCGGTCTCTCCCCATCTGGCCAGCCCAATCATGTACTAGTGGGGTCCCTTGGTCTGGCCTGCACCCTTTTGACTCCCTTGGGGGATGTCCAAGAGCCATTTTCGGTTCAATCCCACAGTATAAAAAGCTAATATGCAGGTCGACTGAATGGCTGAATGTCCAGTTGCTATCACATGCACTGACCATCAGAGGACAGATGCTCAATGGGGGAGCTGCTCCCTGATGGTCAGTGCATTCCCACAGGGAGAGTGCCGCTCAGCCAGAAGCTGGGCTCATGGTTAGCAAGCGCAGTAGCGTCCCGCCTCCCAGGCAGCACTAAGGACGTCCGACTGCTGGCTTAGGCCTGGGGAGTGGGCCGAAGCCTTCAGTTGGACATCCACCAAGGGCTCCCAGACTGCAAGAGGGTGCAGGGTAGGTTGAGAGACTCCCCCCAACTCTCGCTTCTCGAGGGCATAAATTTCATGCACCGGACCTCTAATTTTATTTATATTTATCTTGTTTCAGATTTGTAGGTATTCTTTGGGACTTGATGAATTTCATTCCTTCTCCTCTCTTTATAGAACTTCAATTACACATCAGTTAGAGCTTTTCACTTCACCTTTCCTGTCTTTTGACCTCTATTCTGATTATCCTTTTTGTTTCTCCATGTTTTATTCTGGATATTTTCTTAAACCCAAAAGGCAGTTTACTAATTCTCCAACCGCTGAGTCAATTTGCTGTTAAACCCAACGACTGAGATCTTCCAATGTCATCATTAAATGTCCTGTTCTAGATTTCTATTTGGTTTTTGTTTTAGTTTCCACATTGGCCAAATTTCTCTATCTTGCCCTTTACCACCTTTACCAAAGTAAATATGTTTGCTTTGAATTCTACAGCTGATAATTCTAACATCTGGAGCTCTGTGAGTTTATTTCCAATGTGTTGTTTCTGTTGGCTTTCATTCATGTCTCCTGTCTGAATATTTTTTATTATGCCCTAAATATTATATTTGCAAAATTCCTTGTAGAGGTAATTTAAGGCCTTGCATAATGATGTTTCTACAGAGAGGATTTATGTTTTTTTCACTGGATGCCTAGAAATAGCGGTACTCTGGATCCACTTCCCATCCACCTTGCTCTGCACCCAGACTGCAACTCAAACTGAGGGAGTGAAGTACTAGAACTCTTCTCCATCTTGGTGGGCCCTGGACAACAATCCCTGTTGTGTTAATTTCATGGAGCATCAAAACTGTGCATGAGCCCTAACCAGTCTGACTCAGTGGATAGAGCATCACCCTGCAGACTGAAGGGTCCCAGGTTTGATTCTGGTCAAGGGCATGTACCTTGGTTGTGGGCACATCCCCAGTAGGAAGTGTACAGGGCGCAACTGATCAATGTTTCTCTCTCATTGATGTTTCTGACTCTCTATCCCTCTCCCTTTCTCCCTGTAAAAAACCAACAAAATATATTTTTAAAAAATATATTGCATGAGGTCCTGACTGGTAGCATAGTGGGTTAGAGCATCGTCCAAATACACTAAGATTGTGGGTTCAGTCCCCGGTCAGGGCACATACAACAATCAACCAATGAATGCATGATCACTTGACCCCCAGACTTTATCTCCAAGAAAAGAGAAAAGCAATCTCAAATCCAGGGTCACCTCTCTGATCTTTGCTTTATCTATATATCCTAGCCTTGGAATTCTTACGACTCTGTTCACTTTCTAGAATCTTTAAACCAATCTTGACTATTTGTTTGCTAGTTTGGGTTCAGCTCTTCAAGCTGGACTCAGCAAGAGGGACAGTCCAAATGACTCTGTCTACCATTATTAAAAGCAGAAGACAAATATAATTTCCTCCTTTCTTTTCAATCTTAAATAAACGGAATTAGGAAAACAAAAATGTTTTCTAATTCCTTCGATTTCCAAATGGTTTCTCAATTTGTAATTAACTAATCTAAAGCAACAAAATTCTCATTCGGCCAAAATAATGTATTTTGAAAATGTTGATTTGGGCACTAGTAAATGGTTATATCAGGCTATAACTTCCATATTCTTCAAAATCTTAAAACTATTTCATAGCCACAAAAATTATCATAGTTGATATAACTATAGATGTACACACCCTTGTAGTTTTTTCATTGAGATCATGATTTTTTTTAAATAGATTAAAGTGTTTTTTAAAATGGGTTAAAAGTATTTCAAAGCTTGCTATAACTTTTTTTAACTTTTCAAAATGATTATGTAAGTTTATTAGCCCAAGCACTATCTAAATAAAAATTGTCATTTTTCTCCCATGATAATTTTTCCATTTTTACTGGACTCAAATTTTAAACATTTAAAGAAATCCAATCTAAATGAAAAAATATATATTTTGACCAAAAAATACTGCTTTTTTGAACCTCTTTAATTAACATTTGAGACTGAGAAACTCTTTTTGAACCTTTTAAATCTATTCACCATTTAAAAACTTTTGTTAAGCACCAACTATATGTCAAACACATAAGTATATTGCTAGGTTCCTTTTAAGAATATGTCAGACTCTTGTTCATGTAGTTTGCTGAATTATATGTCATATTAAACATTAGTGTCTACAACATAATCAGTGAAAAGGATATTTCCCAGCTCTCCATGTAATGTGTCTTTCTAAGACATTCTTGAGCTCTGGCTGGTTTGGCTCAATGGATAGAGCATTGTCCTGCATATCCCAGGTCAAGGGCATATACCTTGGTTGCAGGCACATACCCAGAAGGAAGTGTGCAGGAGGCAGCTGATCGATGTTTCTCTCTCATGGATGTTTCTAACTCTATCCCTCTCCCTTTCTCTCTGTAAAAAAAATAATAAAATGTGTTGTTTTTTTAAAAAAAATCCTTGAAATTTCACTCAATATCTGCATTATTTTCATAAAAAAGGGATAATGCAATTGATAGTAAATGACATCAACATTCGTTTTTATTCACCCAGTAAAAATTATCACCTGGGGCCAGAATTTTTTAAAGCAGGTCTAAAACTAATTGGAACTTCAAATCTCTATAGCAGGAATGAAACTGGATGAGGATCATAGTATTAAAGTCAGAGATGCAACCCCTTTTTATGAATTAGAAAATTAAAATTGACTGAGAATAAAAGAAATGTTTAAGGTTCATAGGTTGATGCTCAACCGTTGAGCCACGCTGGCTACAGTTTTAAAGAAGAAACTAAGTACATCTCACACAAATCTCCCTTGTATTGGAACAACAACAACGCTTCCCCTCACCCCCAAAAAAATGTTTCAAAGGGAGAGAATAGTGGAAATAATTTATCTCCCCTTGTTCTTCATTTACAGCAAACACTGACAGCCAGAGGCCAAGCTCAGGAAGGTCATCACCCATGTTCCAGGCCTCAGTTCCTATCAATACTGCTGGCACATCTTATTTGAGTGCTATTAAAGGAAAGTGGCCATACACCTGGTTATGAGCAAAAAAACTCCCCGATTTTCAAAACATTCACTTCCACTAAGAGTCAAGTAACATAAGGTTCACACATATATCCAAAAACCATGATAATGTTGCCAACAAAAAATAAAATCAAGCCTGGCTATTGTAGCTCAGTGGTTGAGTGTCGACCTATGAACCAGGAGGTTACGGGTCAATTTTCGGGGACCCACCAATAGGGAGCGTGCAGGAGGCAGCCGATCAGTGATTCTCTCCTGATTGATGTTTCTATGTCTCTTTCCCTCTTACTTCCTCTCTGCTATCCATAAAATTAAAAAAATAAAATCAAGTACAACTGGTAGGTCCCCAGCTCAAAAAGAAAAGAAACATAATTGTGGTTCTGCCATAAGAATAGCCCTCCAAAAATAAGAACAAGATCCTGGCTTTGCTTAACACTCAGCATTCTAGGCAAAAGCAACCTTCCCAGTGTGGTTCAGTGGGTAGGGCGTCGTCCAGAACACAGAAAGATTGCCAGTCATCAATGTTTCTCTCCCTCTCCCTTCCTCAATCCAGAAAAAAAAAAATCTTTAAAACACACACACACACACACACACACACACACACAACACAACACAAAACAAAACAAAAAAACAGCAATGGAAGTTTCCAGATAGGCTAAATATATTTTTGTCTAAAAAAACAAAAGAAAATTTTTTTTAACTATTATGTTGAAACATATTTGAGAGAAAGGGGAAACTGTATTTTATCCTAAACAGATTTCAAATATCTGTACAAAATAATAAAGTAACAAATTTTTGTTACCAAATGACTACCTCGTGATTATTTCACATTTTTAGTTGGAGCTGTATATCACATAAAGTATGCAGCTTGGAACTAAGCCATTGTAACTTTATAGGAATGGGATGAAATCTTCAAAGAGACTCACATTACTTAAAATCTGCTTGCAAGTGATCTTTTAAAAGAAAAAGGAAAACAAATTCTTGTCTATGAACAAAATCTCCAAACTCAATTTTTCCCTAAGAATGCTCTTTGAAACAGGCTATCAAGAGGACAACTCCTTTCCATTGTTCCATGACATTTAAAACTTCTGTTCACAAGTTTCTTACTAAACAAGGTTTTCTTAGTATTTGGCTTGGGTCCTATTTTTTAACCTTTATAAATAGGAAATAATTGATAGGAATCTTGACTAAAGAAACTGAACTAAAAGAAACTGTGACTAAAAGAAACTGAAAGCGTACTTTACAATATGGTTTTGGTAATAGTAAAGCATAAATTTAATTTTTACACTAGGGTAACATACACTTAGTGATGTGTTGTGTTGGGGTCTCATCTGCTTTAGTTAAATGTCAAGCTTTAATCATTATCTTTTTTTTCTCCCCATCACCCATTAAATCTAGAATAACTTTCACTTTTTTGTATACGCAAAAGCAAAACTAGAAAAGCTATGTTCTTTTGCTGCCACCCAGTGGTTCAAATTAGTAAGTGCAATAGTGACAAGTCTAACATGGAAGAGTCAAAAGCATACCTTTAAGAAAAACCACTTAAATTCAATTAAAAGTGACAAATTTTAAGGGAATAGACTATAAAGGTTTACTTTGTTTTGGTAAATACTACAAAAGGTGCCCATTCCCCAACCCCACCACAAAACATAATTCAAGAAAGAATGGGAACATCACACTTCACTTTTCATAGTGTCAGAGGCTGGCTAGGGATCAGCACATAGTAGGCACTCAATAAACAGTTCAACTAACTATATCTTCAAACTGTTTCATTAAAATGTCTATTATAGCCAAAACCAGTTTGGTTCAGTGGATAGAGCATCAGCCTGCAGACTGAAGATCAAGGGCACATACCTTGGTAGCGGGCACACACCTTGGTAGCGGGCACATCCCCAGTGGGAGGTGTGCAGGAGGCAGCTGATTGATGTTTCTCTCTCATCCATGTTCCTAACTCTCTGTCCCTCTCCCTTAATCTCTGTAAAAAATCAATAAAATATATTTTAAAAACATAAAAATAAAATAAAATGTCTATTATAACCAAGAGAAACAATACAATGTATTTGCTGTTGAATATATAAATGGATCAATCATAGGCTAAAAGAACATATTTTAAATATTAGTGAGCTATCACCAGATCAGGAGAGTTTCTTCTCTTTATTTCCAATAAAGAGCGTGTTTTACATGGCCAGGAGGAAGAGTAATCAATAAGTTAAATCAAGCAACTTGAGGAAAGAATTTTTGAGGAATATACCTAGGTGTATCAACAGCAGGCTTCTTAAATAGTTTTAAGATGTCCGAGTTGCAGGGTAACTTGTCAAACCTGATCTGAATGGCCAGGATGACTTGCCCACGGCCAACACCAGCAATAGAGCAGCCCCTCGAAATGGGCTATGGCTCCAGATCGTGCTTCAATGTCGGTGTCCACTGTTACCACTGACACCACATAAACCAAAACTGAACCCAGCTACAGGATGTGCGAATTCAGTTCAGGTTGGCCAATGGCAAACAACATCCGGGCTGCCCCATCCTCCCCTTCTGCAAAGCCTCCTCCATCTCTGGGTGGGAGAGAGGCCGAGGGCGAAGCCGACGATGAAGGAGCGGTCTCCACAACGGACTCGCATCATCCCAGCCTCCCTGTGTCATCCCCAGGAGGCCTAACTTCCGGGTAAGATGAAAACAATAAGTGCCATTCCCAGTCAGGGCACATACAGAAGGCAACTGATTTCCAATGATATGCTCATGTAGATCACAACAGAGGTTACACAAGGCCTGGATTAGTCCCAGTTAGGACGTGGTGTCAGCTGCCTTAAATGCACACACCCTCACACACAGACAATGCCTGACATCAATACACACACCCAAAAGCAATCGCCATGCAGAGAGGGAGGGATTACTGAAGAATCTTTTTATTTAAAAGTAAATGATATTTTAAATAGAATAATTGAGGCTCGAAAATACTAGTACAAGGGAAAAGAAGAGTAACATTAAGCCTGGATTCCAGCTATAAAAATGACAATCCAGTGGGACTATTAAGATATTCCTTATTCCATTTTAATCACTTTATCTTGAGAAAAGGCAAAAACATTTAAAACAATTGGGAAGGAGAGCATTAAAACAATGTCTTAATACATTCAATTGTGCTTCCCAACTCACATATGCACAAACATTTATTTATCTTTGACAAAAATATGTATTTGTGAAAAAAAAAAGATTCCAATACTTGGCCCTCTAGAAATTTGAATGTATTGAAGATGTCTTCCAATATGCATGGAAATTTAAGGAATGTGAAGATGCATTTTAAATTGAAGCCCATGTCTTATTCTGAATCAAGTATCCTAGTTGCTGGTTTCTCAGGTGCAGTTCCTAGTTCCACACCAATTTTATCACTAAGAAACTTTTTCTATATCTCCTTGGGTCACTTCAATCATTTTTGCTTTAAACTTCTATGAAAAATATATGGCAGAACTTCAAATATAAGCTTTTAAAATAAGTTATATTACCACCAAATGTTGGCAAGAACGTAAAACAAGAACTCTCATTTGTTGTTGGTGAAGATAAAAACTGGTACAGCTGCTTTGGAAAACAGTTTGGTGGTTTCTTACAAGACTAAGTCTTCTCTATCCAGCAATCATACCCCTTGGTATTTATCCAAATGAACTGAAAACTTATGCCCACACAAAAACCTGCACACAGATGTGTATAGCAGATGTATCCATAACTGCCCAAACTTGGAAGTAACTAAGATGCCCTTCAGTAGGTGAATGGATAAACTGTGGTACAACCAGAAATGGAAGATTACTCAGCACTAAAAAGAAATGAGCTAGCAAAGCTGTGAAAAAGTCATGAAGGAACCTTAAATGCATATTGCTAAGTGAACAAACGCCAATCTGAAAAGGCTATATGCATGTTCTGGAAAAGGCAAAACTGGAGACCAGGAGTTGGAGGCAGGAGTGATGAACAGGCATAACAAAGAGGATTTGGGGGGTTAGTGAAACTATTCTGTATGATACTATAATGATGGTGAAATTAGTCCAAACACATAGAGTGTACAATACCAAGAGTAAATCCTACGTCAATTATACTTCAACTTTAAAAAAAAAAGTGTAAACTATGGACTCCGGGCGATAATCATGTGTCAATGGAGGTCCATCAATTGTGCATGTTACTCTGGAGAGTGATGTTGATAGTGGCAGAGATTATGTGTGTGAGAGGGGAGTGCAAGCGGGGGGCGGAGGTAGGGGGAGAAGGCAAGGGGACTGTACAAGAACTCTGAACTTTCTACTGGGAATCTAAAACTGCTCTTTGTATATTAATTTATTTAAAATTACATGTAAGGGGCCCACCTGGAGTAGCTCAGTTGGTTGAATGTCATCCTGTGCACCATAAGGTTGCTGGTTCCATTCCCAATCAGGACACATACAGAAGGCAACTGATTTCCAATGATATGCATTTAGGCAACAGGGTGCAGCTGAGTAACTTCAAATAACAACTTGCGTTAAAATAAAAACTTTAGTGTCCAGAATTAAGAAAATACCATTAGTTTAGTCTTTACTAGTGTTCCCTACAAAGTAAAAAGCTGTTAGCTAAAAATCTAGGAATTTCAACACCTTAAACCCTAATTTTAATTGTTCTCAGGACAAGTTCTAAAGATTTTACATTTTGCTACACTTCTGAAGTCCATAATTTCTGATACTGAACAATCAATTTCCATTATAGTCTAGTCAGATAGCAATTAGAAAACTGATCTTGAAAAAATATATAAGCATTTTTGCTATGAACGAGCCTCTTTTTGTGAAAAGTAGGTACAATAAAATCCCTCCTCCAATTCAGTTTTAAGACATTCAAGCAAAGATCACACACACTATCACTTACATATAACCCTATTGCAATGTCTAACCCTATCTTAAATAACATTAGGAAGTTATTGATGTAAAGAGAGATTTGTTGTTCCACTTATTTATGCATTCACTGCTTGCTTCTTGTATGTGCCCTGACCCGAGATGGAATCTGAAACCTTGGTGTCAGGATGATGCTCTAGCCAACTGATGAGCTGCCCAGACAGAGCTAAAAAGCATGGAAAGCAGATTAGAAAGAGAGCCACTTCCAAATAAGAATTCTTATTTTCTGGCGGTCTCTGGAATGTAACTTATCTAAAATTACAATGAAAAAGTAAACGAGGCCCAAATTTAGGAAAATGATTAAATGCTTAAAGACATTTTTACATAATAGTTTTTTAGACAATGACATATTTGCTACTACACTTAGCATTTTTATGTTATTTCCCCATCACTGAAGTATTTTATTACCTAGCATTTCAAAAACTAAATAACTGTCATTCACTGGGTTATCTGGGTGTCATACTGTTTCTTTGAACATTTTTTTTTTACTATATTTTGATTTTTTATGGAAAGGGAGATAAAGTGTTAAAAACATTGATGAGAGAGAAACATCCCTCAGCTGCCTCCTGTACACACCCTACTGGGGATGTGCCCGAAACCAAGGTACATGCCCTTGACCGGAATCGAACCTAGGACCTTTCAGTCTGCAGGCCGACAATCTATCCACTGAGCCAAAGTGGTTAGGGCTGAAGAAATTTCTTGTTTTTTACTAAAGAAATTACATGCATGACAAAACAAAAAACTGGTGATCCCACTTAACCACTGCTCATGTGAGGGATTATCACTTTTACATCATTTTTGTTTTTAATTCTGATGGTTACTTCAACACACACTGACATTGATATTTCACTGACTTCTCACCCTAAAAATGAGAGTTTAATTTATACTAATCCCCTTTCCAGCTTTTGATGGAAGATTTAAAAAGAATAATAAAGATATTACCTTTACAACTTAAATTTATGACCATATCTATCCAATGTTGTGTGTTGTCTGCATTTTTCGCCCTCTGATGATGCCCCCTGCTCTTTACATTGTCAAGGTTAATTTTGTTTACATTCTCATATTCAGTGTAATCCACTGGTGGATTCTAACAGCCAACAAATAAGCTGAGAAGAGAAAATTACATTTAGAAGAGAAAATTACATTGGGCCTAAATCATTAAGAGTGAGAAACTCACTTCTGAGTTCTGATACATAACTTTAAAAGAAGGAAACTGGCCCAGCTGCTGTGGCTCAATGGTTCAGCATCCACCTGTGAACCAGGTCATAGTTCGATTTCCAGTCAGGTCACATGCCAAGGTTGCAGGCTCAATCCCGTGTTGGGCATGCAGGAGGCAGACAGCCAATCAATGATTCTCTCTCATCATTGGTATTTCTCTCTCTTTTTTCCTCTCTGAAATCAATAAAAACATTTTTAAAAATAAATAAAACTAAATAGCACATTATAAAGAATTTGGAAAAAAATAAGGTATTTTTTAAATCTATCCAGATGAATTCAATATATTTTTTTAAGTTGGTATGGCCTCATCCAAGAACATAAATTACATACAACTGATGTCAAATACTTTATGTATTTATTTCCATTATTTGAACTTAACCGCTGCATTTTATTAGGAAAAGACCACATAGCACATAATCTAGGCTTGAGGAAAAGCTACTCTTCATGGAAACTAGACAGGGTTTTCTTTCTTCCAAGGAAATTAGTTTCTTCAAACCCAGAAAACGAAGCTTAAAAGCTGGCACCCTCCCTTGTCACTGACAATGTCTGCTAGAGGTCCGAATGTTTTGCCTTAAAAAGAATAGACCCTTGACATCTCAAGGTCTAAGTCTTGAGATCTTTGCCCAAATTCAAAACTACTCCTGGATAAGTTGACAAAGTTTCTGGTTTTCTTTAGAATTCCATTTTTATCTTGTGTCATAAAGTTTCTTATACATACTTTCATACCCAAGTTGTTATTCTTTTTAGCTCCTCTCATTTAATGGCCATTGTATCAGCCAAAACGAAGTACCACAAACTGGGTGGCTTACACAATGGAAAGGTATTCTCACAGTTCTGGAGAACGGAAGTCTGTAACATCACAGTGTTAGCAGGGTTGGTTCCTCCTTGAAGGCTGTTTCATGCCTTTCCCCTAGCTTAATCTTCAGCATCCGTTGGCTTAAAGAAGCATCACTAATCTGTCTTCACCTTCATATAATGTCCTCCCTCTGTGCTTGTCTATGTTCAAATGCCCTTTTTATAAGGGACACCGATCATATTGGATTAGGGCCCACCCTAAAGATCTTACCTTCACTAACTACATCTGCCAAGAACCTACTTCTAAATAGGGTTACTTTATAAGACATTGAGTGTTAGGACTTCAATATATGTATTTTTGGAGAGGGAAACAATTCAACCCATAGCAGCCATTTTTCATATGATAAAGCTTGATATTTTCCAATAACTGCATATTGTTTGAATAACTGCTGATTTGCCATGCCTCCTGGAATACAGGAGGAGCTTGATAAACACTTTTTGAATGAATGAGTGAATAAATGAGACTGCAAATGAGAAAAAAAAGAAACAACTGTGGGTGCTCAGAATTGAGCTCAGCTAATGAGTTAGCTGAGTTATGCCGTCTGGCATGGAATTTAGCAGGAATTAACATGTGCCATAGCAAAACTGCAAAACACTATATGCCCCATGAATCTCTAAGGTCCATGTGATAACTCATAAATGTGATAACTCACAAATGTCAACTCAGAAACTATTATACAGGTATATTCTTTTAATAATAATTTATTTCTTAAGGGAAAAATAATACAGTATCAGAAATAGGGTATCATATGAATTCAGTTTAAGAAATGCATTACTGCGAGAGCAAAGATCACTAAATGAGACAATATTAGCCAGATACATTACAATATGATCCACACTATAGCACTACATCAGAGATGATTCCTTGTTATAGTATACTATAGCAAATTGTGTACTATAACAAACCTCTATTCTTTTAACCCAACATTTTTCAATATAGCCTCAATGGATGATACCTACATAACAAGGAACTGAAGGTATTCTTCTCCATTTCTCCTAAACATCTCATTCAGATCTTATCACCATGAATTTTCTGGGTGCTTGGCTTTAAAATACTGTATTACTATCAACTTTAAATTCAAGCCCTGGGTAGGTCTACATTCATTTCAGCAGAAGCATCTTGAAATGTTGAATTATCATCTCCAATTTCCTTCAGTCATTTATTGTAGCTGCCAAACTGAAATGGTATGCCTTAAAGGCAACACTAAACTGAAAGCAAGTAATAAAGAGTCTCTTAAATGTTTCATTTATAAAAGCTTATTTTTCCCACCATCAAATTTTGTATACTGTCTGAAATATATCACTTTACAAAATAGACAACTCGCATGCCGTTATTCTGCCGTGGTACATTTGCTCAATTCAAGCATGGGGGAGGTGGGTGGCGGGAACTGGCATTTTTTCAACTCTTTGTGAACAGAGGAGTAATACAGTCAGGATAGTTTGGGTTTGGGCCTTTGTGAGGAGGAACTAAAATTAAGACTCAATTGGTAATAGATATCACTATAACTGTCTCCTTTTCTGGATAGCTGTACTATCTTCCAGGTTATATTAAAAATTATGCAATAAAATAATCACTTTAAAAAGGCACATGGAGTGGCGGGTCTATGTCAGCTCACTCTTGTAAGAGAACAAATCTGCAAACTGAGCACATTCTAAGCATTTCCTTGAACTACTTCTTACAAGCAATGTATAGCAAATTAATGAAGAACAAGTCTACAAAATTCTACAATAAAACCTGTACACCTTTCCCCATAATTGTGAGACAACTGTGAAATATTAATATAAAATAAACAAAATATGGTTTGTATTTCTAAAACTAAAGACTTTTAGATGAGGATATAAGGGAAAGGAAATGTTTTTATTAGAAAAGCACACCACATTTATATAAATGAGACTGCAAGTGAGAAAAAAAACAACAACTGTGGATGCTACCAAGCCCACTTGGTCCAAGAGCCACTGAATTTATCTGAGCAAGTTTAGTAAGTGTGCTAAGGAGGGAAAAAATGAGATGACAGTGCTTTTTTCCTTCCCTTTACACATCAAACTTAACTATTACATAAGGATCAGAATTACCGTTCAAATCTTATAGATTTGAAAAGCCAAAATTTGGTAATTTTTGCACTCAGTTTAACTGTATCATAACTGAGTGATTCCTAAAACATCATGTATTCCAATGACCTACTTAAGAAAACAGTATCTGGTCCGGCCAGCAAGGCTCAGTGGTTGAGCATAAACCCACGCACCAGGAGGTAACAGTTCGATTCCTGGTCAGGATACATGTCCGAGTTGTGGGCTCAGTCCAGTGTGGGGTGTGCAGGAGGCAACCAATCAATGATTCTCTCTCATCATTGATGTTCCTATATCTCTCCCCCTCTCCCTTCCTCTCTGAAATCAATAAAAAATATATTTCTTAAAAAAGGAAACAGTATCTGTCTTCAATGCATGGTTCAGTTTTGAAGCATTTCCTGGCTACATTTGTAGCTAATTTTCAGAGCCTTATTTAGAAATAATGCCAACCCATTCCTAACAGCTAAGTAGAACAATTTTTTAATCTATAGGGTATTTTAAAAACCAATCTATTTGCCATAACCTCCTAATTCCAGGAATGTAAACCATAATTCAAGCTTCGATTTTCCTCTTAACATATTCTACTTTACTAAAATGAATTTTCATCCTGCAACTATGAACAAGAAAATTGTACTTAAAATAATATTAAAAGACAAAATCTCATTATTTAGTATTAGATTAATTGTCTATAATTCTAGCCTTAAAAATACCTATAGCTATAACCTCCCCAACTTATTAATTCCCAAAGAGATTAATAAAAGGTATAATTAACATCTAAACTTAGAGCAGACAGCCATTTGGAACAAACTGTGTTAACAATAACGGTACCAGAGTCAAAGAGATCAACCCCTCACCCTTTATGGTTCTGACTAAGGTTAATGAGCACAATTTGTCATTATCTTCCAGTAACTGAAAATCTGAATTGAACAAAAAGACTACTTTTTTAAAACACTTTATAAAAATAGAATAAAGGCTGAAATCATCTTATTTAGAACCCAGCAGTGTTTGGCAATGGAAATATCATTACTATTGATATTTGAATATGAATAAACAAATAAGCAACCCAATGCACTACTACCATTCAGCTCCTTTTTATATGCCAAGTATTTAAAATTATATAAAATAAAGTGAGATACACTCATACTGTTTTCTTTAATCCTAACCTGAGGATGTTTTTGCTGGTTTTAGAGAGAGAGGGAAGGAGAGGGAGAGGAATATTGATGTAAAAGAAAAAACCATGGATCAGTTACTTCCCATACACACTCTCATAAGCATCCTGACCAAGCACCAATACCTAGGTATGTGCCCTGACCTGAAATTGAACCCCGTGACCTTTTGTGTATGAAACAATGCTCCAACCAACTGAGCCACACTGGGCAAAGCTCAAACAGTTTTTTATTTCTACTAGTAAACACTGAAAAATTATTCACCTAAGAATCTCCAATTTAACAGAATATAAAGTTGGACATTTACAAACCTATAATTTGGCTAATGATTTTCTACAATTGTGTATTTTTCTCTTTATGAAATTAGAAACATACAGAAATGCAAGTTATACGTTTCTTTGCAATAAATAAGGCATGTATACTGCACTTTTTAATAACATAAATCTTTCATAAAGAAGTTTAAAAATAAGCCAAAAATGTGAATGAAAGAGAAAAAAATGAAAAATCTATAAATGTTCTCCCACTTCAAAAATTGTCTGACATCTGAGCCAGAAGACTCTCTGTATCTATCAGAGACTTCCTCTTCATGTCACAGAAAGAGTTCAATATGCTTACAAAATCCATTAGTTTTTAAGACCATTTCCAATATCTGCTACCATAAATCAAGAAATCCATTTATTCAAGGTTACTTATGGAAAATTAATCACACAGAAAATTTTAACAACTTCTTTTTCAAAAATTAAAGTACTTTACTGTATCTGGCATTCCTACACATGATGTGGACTCAAAGACTGAAAATATTAAGAGAATATAATTAAAATTCATAGGCTTAGCCATTAAAATAATTTTAATATTAGAATTATCTGTAACAAATATTTCAATGAAATAAATCAGAATATAATCATTTTAGCTTTCTCCTCTGCTTAAGTGGAAGTCAACATAGAAAGCTGTTTCAAAATGCTTGTATGTAGTTGACATGGCCTCAAAATCATGTAATCAAACATGAAAAGTAGACAGATAGAACTGTGGGCCCTATACATCAGGAACAAAACTCATGAATCTCTCTATTCTTAATGATTTCCAAAACCTATTTACCCACTTTCAAGGGCAAGTTTACTCAAAAGAGAAGAATAAACAGATCAACTACACAACACTTACAGCCTTTATTGATAGGATGTAGCCATTATGCCTAATTCAGCCATCAATTACAACTTCATTTCCCATCCACAATTAATGAGAATATATTTTACTTCAAATGGGACATATAGGCAGAATGCCAAAAGTTGAAGTATAACCTTAAAGTCTTAAATTCACACTTCAAATATCAAAAAAGCAATTCCCAAAATCATGAAAACATGATGAAATAACTACACATAAAAAAATAAAAAATAAAACACATTTAAGTCATTTCACTTTTTGTTGTATATAGTGAAAACAGATGTATTTATAACTTCAGACTTCGGAAAGCATACTTCATAAAGTCATTATTCATTTAAAATAGACAAATGTTTACAGAGAACATTTAACTTAAATTTCATAGTTGCTTATAAAACAGCACTTGAAAGGTTGACCTATATAAGGAAACAAGAGTCCTGTCAAGATAGATGGTAAACTATAAATATAAAATATACCACAATGTTAAAAACCTCACAGTACGCTATAGGAAAATCAATAAAGATAACTTCATCTTTCTGGGGGGAAATGTATTTAACATTACAAAATGTATTTAACATTACATTCAAATGTAAATTTTATATATGAATTCAATAAGGAATACATTAAAATCTTGCATTGCCACATAATCACCATCTATTTTGTGATAAACAATAAAAATGATGTACTTTTTGAACATGTGTACATCAAAACCAGAAGGTTATTTTTTACTTTTTCCTTTACTGGCAACTTTGGATGCATTCTTAGGTTTTGGTTCCCAGAGGGCATTTTTCACAAATCTTGAAGCTGCACCTTTGTCCAGCTTGGCAGCCTTCTTCTTGTCAGTTATTTCCTTGACTCTGTTCATGTATACTCTGATTCTTTCCTTAAAGATAAAAAGAGAGAGGACAACAGATTTACTAAGCTGTTCACTACCAGTCGGTTTTCCACTATACCTCAGTTACATTCAATAGACAAATGCTTATCGCCTATGAGGTGGAGCTAGCAAGTGCATGTGAACAGGATAAACATGCCCATGCTCTCCTGGAGTTCACAGTCTAGGGAAACATAGGCATTAAAAGTGTTTCAAAAGAGGAAAAACTATACTGACATCACTCCAGAGATACACACTGAAGTGTTTATATGCAGTTATACATTCTTAGATTTAGCATTAACCTAAATCCACAGATTAGCTCTTATTTACCTGAAGTCTATAATCTAAAATAGAGAACTCATATACTTGCAACACACAAACTAAACTCTCCTAAAATTTTTCTAAGCAGAAAATGGGTAAGGCAGGATTGATTTTTTTTAATGTTACCTTGGAGTTTCACAATTAAAATAAGCAGAATGAAAATACAAGATCTTTTATTCAATTTCATAGTTTTGATTGATAAGCACATATTTTCTAATGACATATATAGTTCTAATCATACTTAACAAGGTGAGAAACACAATACGTTGCCATACCATTAAAATATTCTGAGATCATTAATCAGAATGAAGCTCTATTCTATATTTCAAATGGAGAAACGAAGGTACAAGAGTCATAAAATAGCAGAGGTAATGATTAATCACTGCTTAAAAGCATGTTTCATGAAAATAATCAAAATAGTGACATAAGTTGGAGTTTTGTTTTTCTGACACAGAAAAATGCAGAACCATGGAATTTTTTTAAAAAGACTGACAGCTCGCCGAAACCGGTTTGGCTCAGGGGATAGGACGTTGACCTGAGGATGAAAGGTCCCAGGTTCGATTCTGGTCAAGGGCATGTATCCTGGTTGCGGGCACATCCCCAGTGGGGGGGGTGTGCAGGAGGCGGCTGATCGATGTTTCTCTCTCATCGATGTTTCTAACTCTCTATCTCCCTTCCTTCCTCTCTATAAAAAACCAATAAAATATATTTTTAAGAAAAAGTCTGACAACTCTGCTCAAAACCCTCTCATGGCCCCTATTTCTCTCAGAATAAAAGCCAAAGTCTAGCCTGGTGCTATTTTTAATTTCTTCCCATAATACATATTATATATCCTCTAACATACCATGTATTAATATATATTTAATATTTGCTTTTTTGTATTATTATATTGTTTGTCTCTCTCCACTCCATAGGCTGACATCTGCCACAGGATAAGGATATTCATGAGCTTTATTCACTGAGGAATCACCTCACTCGAAAATAACACCTGGCTCCTCGCAGGCACTCAAATATTTGTTGAATGAATAAATTCACCAGTTTCAATGCCTTTCCCATTCATGATATAACTCGAACACACTAACTCTATGATCAATTAGTGATGTCTGTCACAAGGCCACAGAAGGAGAAAAGGTTATATATTTTTCATCTGTCAGCCCTTGTCCAGAATATGAATATACTCCTCCAAAAAGTGGGTTCTGAGAAAGAAGAGAGATAATTTTATATTTTTCCAATGACAGAACCAAGTATTAAAATACTCCAAATAACTTTGTGTTAAAAGAAAAAGAGAAATTTTATAAAGGTGTAGTCCATATTAGAGGGTTAAAAACAGATGGTAAAATGCATACTTATTTAAAATATATATATTTTATTGATTTTTTACAGAGAGGAAGGGAAAGGGATAGTTAGAAACATCGATGAGAGAGAAACATCCATCAGCTGCCTCGTACACACTCCCTACTGGGTATGTGCCCTTTAGTCCGCAGGCTGACACTCTAGCCACTAGTCAAATCGATTAGGATCATACTTCTTTTTAAAGCCAATAACACTGCTCAGATCAAGATCTGTGTATCATATTGCTTTATATTTTGCTTTTTTAAGTATTTTTTCACAATTTCTGTATTTAAAAATAAATTTATTTTCCCTCAAGAACTTTAAAAGAAGAAAATATCTTAGTCCACACATTAACAAAATGAAGACAACAGATCTGGTTTATTCATTTTTTTAAAGTAAATGACCATGTACTGTACTGTTATATATGCTTTACTAAGTTGTATATAACATATATATCAACTATCATAAGACTTAAGGACAATCATAGAGTGTCAAGTGTATTCACATTTATATTTACTTTATATTTTATAAACACAAAGAATAAATTAATATTCTTATTCATAAAATGAAGTCAAGAAGGTAACCATAGTTTGATTTCTGATTTTTCTCTTTTAAATTGAATGATTTAATTTTTGAAGTCAGCAAAACCTCTAAGATACCAGACCTTATATACAGTACTTATACATCTAAATGGAATACAAAGACAAACCTAGAAGATTTATTACAGGTTGTAAATATGTCACTAATGCAGAATTACTGGACAGTACACATACAACTGGTGCCAAAAAAGCTTTTAGCTTTGTTGCTGAACTGGATTCTTTACTGCTGAGAAAATGAATTAATGGAAGAATTGAAAAGGTGGGGGAGAAACTTTCCCGTCTTTGCTAGTAAATCAACTAGAATATACTTTTAAGAATTGTGTAAGAGTTAAAAAAAAGGGGGGGGGGGCAGTTGTAGAGATGAACAAGATTTCAAGAATTTATAGGCAAAATAATATGAAGTTATAAATAATTACTAAAATCATAACATATTTTTCTCATCCAGAGATATATAAAATATATATGGAGCACCAATTCTCTAACAAAGGTAAAAAAAAGGAAAAACTAAAGACAAGTTGAAAATCTGGACTAACTTTCATAATTTCAACTCTGAATAATTTTATTCTCTGCAATTAGTATGATAAAAGTACTATGACTTTAACTTCGGGAATACTACAACAAACAGCCATCTAAAGTAAAATGAAATCCTCTGCAATCTTACCAATTCCTGCTTTACTGGGTGTTCCTTAGGATTAACTCCCTGAGTTGCCAAATAAACTGCAAGAGAAAGATTTCATGAAATAAAATGGTGTATATATTAAGAGCATAAATTAAAGAAACAAAGAAATGTCACACAAATGACTAAATCTTAAATTATTCAACCTCTATGTCATAATAAATATATGTGTGGCTCACAAGCATATGGCATTTTTATTTAAAAGAAATAAATACTGTATCTGACTATTAAAATTGTAATAAAATATAATTATATATAAAGTACTAGCATTTAAAAAATAAATCACCTTTGACTCAATAAATAATTTGTCTTGTAATTAACTCCAAAGTAATATACATACCCCAAAACATTGAATTTAATGTGTAAGCAGAAACTAAATCCACTTTTGCTTGTTCAAGTGGGTCCAACTATTAGAAAGAGAGAAAATAAATTCAAATTTTGAGAACCATCACATATTTTAAATTTTTATCTAGCACAATGTTTCAAAGAAATGTTCTTTTCACGTCTTATAATCCAATAACCAAATGATCTGGAAATAATTTGCAAAAAGAAAAAGATTTGTTAACCAGTGATTTTTGCCCCAAAATTTTCAATTCAGAGTATCATCTTTAGTTAGACAAGGAATGTGTGTAATCCAAGAAAAATTCTTTTGAATTATTTTAATTTCAGGAGTTACGATCTGGGCTTTGTATGTCAAAAGTAATTTATCAATATAAACATAGTACACGATGCATTTATGTATAAGAAGCAGGCTAAAATGCTTAGGCAATACCAAAGACAGAAGAAACATAATGAGATTTGTTTTAGACTGTCAAAGTCAATTTACTCTTTTTGTCCTATAGGGTTTCCAGAAACCCTGATAACATCATTGTAATACTTAAAAGGTCAAAGATGGAGTCTATGGAAAAGAATGCTGTAAGTGTTCCTTTTGGTTTCCAAAACCAAGTCAAAATAAAAATATAGTTAAGAGGTATTTCCTAAGGTTGGAGTTTTGTTTTTATCCCCTAAAACCATCCAAACACTTATAAAATTGAAATAAAGGAGGAAAGGAACATGCATATATCATTAATCTATTTCTTAGCACAACACTGTTTTCTGAATTACATTTTTAAAGTACCTTCTGCAACAACTCATTTCTAGAAACAGACATCATGGTCTTCAGCATGTCATCTACAGCACCAATGGAATTCTCAAATGCTGATAAATACTCATGGATTTCTGCTGGATAGTCTTCATTAATTTCTTCTTCTGCCATTATGACCTACTGAGAAAAAAAAGTAAATTCTTAGAATTCACAGTAGAGACAGAGATTATTCTTTAGGTTAAAAAAAAAAATCAATAGGTAATACCATGTACTTCAAAAGTGCTAAGAGTTAAAAACCTGAAGATAATTAAACAAATCTTAGAATATAATTCTAAAGCAGTGGTTGGCAAACTGCCGCTCTGTTTACTAATGAGTTTGCCAACCACTGACCCAGACTCTCGATTCCAATAAATACAGGCTGTTGTTCCTTGTGATTAAGCCCCTAGAGCAACTACAAACTTCCCCTCTTCTTAAGTTGCTTGGGAAAGGGGATGGAGTGGAGAGCAGGGGACAGACCCACCCAAGTTCACTAATGCTACACACATCAAATTCTGAATGCTTTTTAAGAACTAAAGACATGACTACCAAACACAGAATATCAATTATCAAAATCCTACATTTAAAAAACTTCCTGTTGAAGTTAAAGACCAAGCAAAGCAATGAAAGTGTGATAAGTATATCCCCTAACGCTTGCTGAAAAAAATAAGCTTTTTTTCCAAAAATACATAAGAGAATTGCTAAGTCTGAAATATCTTAAGATTATTTTCACTAAAACCATTTTCAAGCCTATATATGAATATATTCCTTAAGCTTCTTTAAAATATTAAGAAGAAACTCAAAAAGCCCATAAATCATGTAAAGCAGAAAAGAGGAAACTTGAGAGAAATAAACTATATGGTTTTCATTTAGGCTAGAGCATACCTTGACAGCCCATTCTTTTAAAATTCACATTTATATCACAATACTTAATATCTATGTGAGAAAATGAAAAATCCCACATCAATGTATTTCATATGGTATCTAAGGCCAAATATATCATTCATTACATAGCTAAAGAGAACAGCAAGAATGTGGTAAAATAGCACAGAGCATAGAAGAATTGAAGTAAAAAGACTTGGGCTTTCCATCTTGCTTGATCACTAACTCTGTCACCTTAGATAAATTACTGAATCTCTCTAGGCTTCAAATATCTCATCCATAAAGTGGTCTAATGATCTGTAAAGGACTCTTATAGTTCTAAATGTTATGACAATGTCATTTAAGTTTAAAAAGTATATTTGAACATTTAGCCATAATATATCAACATTTCTACTCAACAAGTATACTAGTATATGCTACTGAGATATCTGCATTCATTAAAAAAAAAAAAGTGAAGTCCACCTGGTTAATACTTATGCTGTAAATTTATTATCTAACTACTATGCAACCAGCAATTTAACAAAGAACTGCACTAGCCAGTTTTGCTCAATGGGCAGAGCATTGGACAACAGACCAAAATCTCCGGAGTTCGATTCCAGTCAAGGACAAGTATCTTTGTTGCAGGCTCTTCCCCACCCTGGGTCCAGGTTTGGGCAGGAGGCAACCAATCGATTTGTTTCTCTCACATCGCTGTTTCTCTCTGTCTTTACCTGTCTCTTCCACTCTCCCTAAAATTCAATGAAAAAAAATATCCTCAGGTGAGGATTAAAAAAATAAAATATATAAAATAAAAATAAACTAATAACTATGGTAAAGGAAAAACACTGGGGAAAAACTTGTGACTTCTTATTTCAAAAGGCTAACTGAAAACACATACTTGCCTCTCACTCCTCCAAAAAATCACTCCAAAATGAAGAAATATAAATATAAGTCGAGAGGAACCAAGATGGCGGCATAGGTAAATAACTACACTGCTGCCTCGCACAACAATTTCAAAACTACAACTAAAAGACAGAACAGACATCATCCAGAACCACAGGAAAGCTGGCTGAGTGGAAATTCTACAACTAGAAGGAAAGAGAAGGGCTCACAGAGACCCAGAGGAACCGCAAAAAAGCTGAGATACGGAGACGTCGCGTGGAGAGAGTGGGTGCTAGAGAACCTGGCTGGCTTTCTCTGGCAGGAGACTCTCAACAGCATTGAACCCCTTATCCTACGACACTAAACCCCAGGTCCAGCCAAAACTCATACGGGGGGAGTTTGGACTGTGAAAAGGGAGAAGTGCACGGAAATTTGGGGGAGTCCCAAAAGGGCAGAAGTCGGGCGGCACGCATAGCACTGTGCACAGAAGACCGACTGCTGATTGTGCCGCTGGCTTTCACAAGAGGGCGGGAGACAAAGCATCCCAACTGCGTCACTTCTAACTCCACTAAACCCTAGATTCGGGCCAAGTCCTGGGGACCCAGATTCATATGGTCCCGGAGCACAAGGGAGCCGGAAAGGCAGCAGTCTAGAGGCACTGCGAGAGAGTGCCCACATGCCCACACAGGGACTGCTCCAGCGATTACCCAGTCACGTGAGACTCAGGGGCCATGGAGGGTGGGGCCTACTGGAAGGCAAGGCGGTCTGTTAAGCCCTGAGACTCCACCCATCCCAAAGTCAACAGAGAGGCTTTTGCAGTTTTGCAAGTCTAGTATCATAAGGCTGAATCCAACACAGAAGTTCTCCCGGCATAGTGAAAATGCCGAGACAAGGGAAGGAATCACAAACAAAAGAAATGGAGGAAAACAAACGACTGGATATATCAACCATGCTTATAAGGTTTTTCAAGAATATCCTAGAAAAGTTTGATAAAGTTAGCGAGACCCAAGAGGAGATGAAAAAGAACCAACTAGAGATGAAAAAGGACCAAATAGAAATTAAACATACACTGAAATAAAAAATATTATACAGAGACCTAACAGCAGACTAGAGGAAGGCAAGAATCAAGTCAAAAATTTGAAATATAAAGAATCAGAAAACACTCAACTGGAAAAGCAAGAAGAGAAAAGAATTAAAAAATGTGAAGATAATGTAAGGAGCCTCTGGGACAGCTTCAAGCATACCAACATCAGAATTGTGGGGGTGCCAGAAGAAGAGAGAGAGCAAGATACTGAAAACCTATTTAAAGAAATAATGACTGAAAACTTCCCACATCTGGTAATAAAAATAGACTTACAAGTCCAGGAAGCACACAGAACCCCATATAAAAGGAATCCAAAGAGGACTACACCAAGACACATCATAACTAAAATACCAAGAGCAAAAGACAAAGAGAGAATATTAAAAGCAGCAAGAGAAAAACAGTTCATTACCTACAAGGGAGCACCCATACGACTGTCAGCTGACTTCTCAACAGATACGATGCAGGCCAGACGGGAGTGGCAAGAAATTTTCAATGTGAGGAGAATGTGATCCAAGATGGCGGCATAGGTAAACACTTATACTGCTGCCTCGCACAACAATTTCAAAACTACAACTAAAAGACAGAACGGACATCATCCAGAACCACAGGAAAGCTGGCTGAGTGGAAGTTCTACAGCTAGAGGGAAGGAGAGGGGCTCACAGAGATCCAGAGGAGCTGCAAAAAGCTGAGGTACGGAGACGAGCTCGAGGAGAGAGCGGGTGCAGGAGAACCTGGCTGGCTTTCTCTGGCGGGAGGGAAACGGAGACTCCCAACGGCATTGAACCCCTTATCTTACGACACTAAACCCCAGATCCAGCCAAAACTCATACTTGGGAGTTTGGACTGTGAAAAGGGAGAGGTGCACGGAAATTTAGGGGAGTCGCAGAAGATCAAGTCTGGTCGCGCATGCGCACGGTGCTGCGCGGAGGACAGATTGCTGATTGTGCCGCTGGCTTTCGCGAGTGGGCGGGAGACAGACCCTCCCAACTGTGCCACTTCTGAGTCCACTGGGCCCCTGTTTCGGGCGAAACCCTGAGCTCCTAGACTCATGTGGTCCTGGTGCGCAGGGGAGCTGGAAAGGCAGTGGTTAGAGGCACTGGGGGTGTGCGCGTGCACAAGGACCGCTCCAGCCATTACCCAGTCACGTGAGACTCAGGGGCCGTGGAGGGCGGGGCCGACTGGAAGGCAAGGCGGTCCCTTAAGCCCTGAGACTCCACCCTCCCAAGCTCAATAGAAGCTTCTTCGGTTTTGCGTCTGGTTCATAAGGCTGAATCCAACACAGAAGTTTCCCCGGCATAGTGAAAATGCTGAGACAAGGGAAGGGATCACAAACAAAAGAAATGGAGGAAAAAAAACGACTGGATATAGAGTTCAAAACCACACTTATAAGGTTTTTCAAGAATATGCTAGAAAAGATGGATAAATTTAGCGAGAGCCAAGAGATGAAAAAGGACCAACTAGAGATGCAAAACAGCCAACTAAAGATGATAAAGGACCAAATAGAAATTAAACATACACTGACTGAAATAAAAAATATTATACAGAGTCCTAACAGCAGACTAGAGAAAGGCAAGAATCAAGTAAAAAATTTGAAATATAAAGAAGCAGACAACATTCAACTGGAAAAGCAAGAAGAGAAAAGAATCCAAAAATGTGAACATAATGTAAGGAGACTCTGGGACAGTTTCAAGCCTACCAACATCAGAATTGTGGGGGTGCCAGAAGAAGAGAGAGAGCAAGATACTGAAAACCTATTTAAAGAAATAATGACTGAAAACTTCCCACATCTGGTAAAAGAAATTGACTTACAAGTCCAGGAAGCACACAGAACCCCATATAAAAGGAATCCAAAGAGGACCACACCAAGACACATCATAATTAAAATACCAAGAGCAAAAGACAAAGAGAGAATATTAAAAGCAGCAAGAGAAAAACAGTTCATTACCTACAAGGGAGCATCCATACGACTGTCAGCTGATTTCTCAACAGAAACGATGCAGGCCAGACAGGAGTGGCTAGAAATATTCAATGTGATGAATAGCAAGAACCTACAACCAAGAATAATCTATCCAGCAAAGCTAACATTCAGAATTGAAGGGCAGATAAAGAGCTTCACAGATAAGAAAAAGCTAAAGGAGATCATCAACTCCAAACCAGTATTATATGAAATGCTGAAAGGTGCTCTTTTAGAAGAGGAAGAAGAAAAAGGTAAAAGATAAAAAATTATGAACAACAAATACATATCTATCAACAAGTGAATCTAAAAACTAAGTGAATTAAAAATTTGATCAACAGAATAAACTGGTGAATATAATAGAATCAGGAGCACAGAAAGGGAGTGGACTGATAATTCTCAGGGGGAAAGGGGTGAGGGGTGTACAGGGAGAGACTGGACAAAAATCATACACCTATGGATGAGGTCTACGGGAGGGAGGTAAGGGTAGAGGGAGGGTTGGGAGCCAGGTGGAAGGGAGCTATGGAGGAGAAAAAAGAAAAACAAATGTAATAATTTGAATAATAAAGATTTAATTTAAAATAAATAAATAAATAAATAAATATCCACAGTAATGCCACATGCCCATCAACAAATCCAACAGTATAAACTGTTGAAGCTAAAGAGCAAATGGGATCAGACTGAAGGGGAAACAGAAAAAAGGAGCTACAATCCTTTAGAAACCAAATGAGAGAATTTAAAAATAACCTCAAGGCAAAGGGTAGTAAGAGCTGGGCCACAAGGGCTGAAAACAGCTACCCCAATCTGTAGTACTGTTCAAGTATGGCTCTAGTATCTGCTGTCCAAATAAAGATATAAGTACAAGGGATACACTGCAAATATAGGAAGGACTCAGTATTTATTCTCTTCATGTAAAATCTTAAACCAATAAATTTGAAAATGTGAATAAAAAGAATGAGATAGGGGAAAAAATTAATTACCAAAACTAACCTAAAAGAAGTATATAAACAAACAGATCATGAACCTTAAAGGAAAAATTTACAGGAAGTCAAAGATCTGCCCTCCAAAAAGGATACAACTACAACATATCACAAGTAAGTTCTTCTAAACCTTCAAGAAATAATTCTTCTAGTATTTCTCTGATTAGAATGTAGAAAAAGATGGAAAACTTACACAGCTTTTTCATAATATCCACAAAAATAAATTCCACATGAATCAAAAGGTAAATGAATAAACACATACAGTGGTACCTCGAGATACGAGTTTAATTTGTTCCCGTAACCTTGAGGCGTGGGAAACTATGAGATGCTCGAGTTGAGGTAAACTGGTGGGTCGTGTGCAGCCGGCCGATCCGCGCGATTACTCCTATCTCAAATGTTGCTCGTATTTCAAAGCAAAAATCGCTCACTCGAGGGCTCGTATCTCAAAAATCTCGTATGTTAGGGCACTCGTATCTCGAGGTACCACTGTATAAGATTATATAAAATATTTATGTACTCCAAATGAAACCCAAATGCTATAAAGGAAAAGGATGATGCGTTTACTAGCAACTACATAAAAATTAAAAAGAAAAAAAATCTTTATGGTAAAAGTACAGCATAAGCAATATTAAAAGAAACAACCTGGGAGAAAATACCTGTCAAAATATAACCAAGAATTAATTAAATTACAATGAGTTCCTACAAAGCACTAAAACAAATTAAAATAATGAAGATATCTTATCACCTAGCAGATTGGTATATCGAAGGTCAATGTTAGCAAGGGTATATATGGAAAGTAAAATATAAATTGGCACAGATTTTTTAAATGCACACACTCATTTTTAAGAACACTTTTTTTATTGATTTCAGATAAAGGAAAGGAGAGAGAGAAAAACATGTTGCTTCACCTATCAATGCATTCATTGGCTGACTCCTGTGTGTGTCCTGACTGGGATCCAACCCACAACTTTGGCACACAGAATTTTGATTCAGGAAATCCTCTTCAGAATCTAGCCTACAGACATCCTTGTATACATGCATACAAATTTAGCAAAATAGACTCTTCACACTCTTCTCCGAATTTCCCCACTTTCTCTTTTTTCCCGCTGCTGGATTATTAATCAAAAATCTTAAAACATTTTATTTCTCCATCTCATACAAGAAACAAAACATCTTGACTTCATATCCCACTCCAGCTAAGGCTCCATTTTCTATTTCCTTTTAGGGCTTCTTAAAAGAGCTGCTTATATTAACAGTCTAATTCCTCTCCTTCTATGCTTTCTTAAATCTACTACAAACAAGCCCTCTACTTCTCACTCAAAATTGCTCATCAAGATCACCCACAGAGCCACATTGTTAAGTTCAATAGTCAAGTCAAGGGCATCACATTTTTCTTGGTTTCCCCCTACTTCACTGGCTGCTTTCTTGGTGTCCTTTGCAGTATCCTGCTCATATCCTCAGCCTCTTACCCTTGAAGTGTCCCAAGGCCTGTCCTTGATTAAATTGCATTAATAAGCTGATGATTCCCAGGTTTGTATCTCCAGCCCTAACCATTCTATTGAATTCTAAATCCATATTTCCAACTTCTTACTCAATATCTCTGGTTGGATATTAATATTCTTACGTACCCAAAACCAAATTCCTAATCTTGCCTACTATAATCTTCCCTGCCTCATTTCATGGTAACTCCACCTTTTCAACTGTTCAGCCCTAAATTTTAGAAGTCCTGGACTCTTTCCTCTCTCACCCTACTTTTAAAGCACATTCAGAATCTAACTTCATCCTCCCACCTCTACTGCTACCAACCTGGTCCAACCCAGTCTAAGCCATCATTATGCCTTGTCTAGAATGCTGCAATAACTTCTTAAATGGTTTCCTTATTTGCAGTCCGGTAGTTTATTATCAAGAAAAAGCAATGGTCAATTTCAAATCTGAGTGGCCATTCCAAATCTATGATATACCTCTGCTTGAGGCTTACCACTGTTATGCCCAGAGTTCGGGGTCCCCAATAATCCACCACTAAGGAGCCTTTTCCAATGCAAAAGCAAAGAATCTTTATTCAAACCCAGGTTTGGCTCTCAACCTCTTTCTGGTGCAGCTGTGAGGCGAGAGAGCGAGCTGGGCAGGAACAATGAGTTTTATGGGGTAGGATAATTGGGAGGGCTTAGGAAAGTGACAAGGGTTACAGAGATTGGTCACTTGAATTAGGGTCTTTCTGTGGTTCAGCCTTATTAGGACCCTCGCTGTGTTCCTGGAGCTTCATTGGTCCATTTGGGTGGTGGTGGGGAAGCTAGGACATTGCTGGCACACCTGTGGCCCCTCCCAGAAAAGGGAGGGAGTTTAGGTAAGGGTCCCAGCCCTATAGGACAAGATGGAGGGGAGTTCATTTCCTTTCACCACCTCACTCACAGTAAAAGACAAAGTCCATAAAAGGCCCTAAAAAGCTCAACACAATCTGCCCTCTCTACAGCTTTCTGTGACCTTAGCTCCTCCCACTCTAGCCAGGACAGCATCACTGTTCTTCCCCATCACAGCAGGCCTGGCCCTACCTTAGGGCCTTTGTACTTCTCCCCACCTTCCTAGAGGGTCTGGTTCCTCCTCTCCTCCCCTACCAATAGCTTCAGAGCTTATTACTTTACCTGCCAGATCTTTACTAAAATGTCACCTACTGGTAAGCCTTTCTTGAACTCCCTCTTTAAAATGAATGCCCTGCCCACTATACCCCACCCCTTGGGCCCTATACTCCCTATCTCCTCTACCTTACAGTCCTCAATTAACATCTGACATATTTAATTCATGTAGTGTCTGTCCATCTCAAAGAATGGTAATTACGTGAGAACAGAATTTGGGCGGGGGGAGGGAGGAGTTGTTCACTAGCACAGCCTGACAGTCAATAAACATGTGTTCAATAAATAACCTATAACAAAATCCTGGAAATAATCTAACTATTCATCCATACAGAAACAGCTAACTAAATTGCAGCACATGCATTCAAGAGAATATTTTAATTAAGCAAGTTCATTTGGATAAAGCCCAGGAGAACAACATGAAGCACAAGGTTGAAACTTTTTCTGATGTCTATATGAATATCACAGACAAGGATGTTAATTCTGAATTCCCATTGCTTCAGTTGTAAACAAAAATGACTAAAAAAAATATTGTTCACAGTAAAAAAAAAGAAAGAAGTAAATCTCTATGTAGTAACACATAATGAGAAGTAGTGAAAAAATGTCATAGAACACGCTATATAACACATAATGTATGTGCCATTGGTTTTTCAAAACCTGTTTCTGTAGTTATGTAGGAAAAGATTTGAAGGAGACATAAAAAAAAAGGCATTCTCTCAAAAAGCATGTTAAGTTTGTAATAAAAATAATCATTATGTTTAAATAAAGGCATATTCTAATAAAGTATTTTGGCTCTTAACAAATACTGCCAAGTATATATTTTTAAAAACCTTTATTTCAATGTATATTTTTCATCCAATTTTTCTATTACAAAATATTTTCCCTCTCTAGAATCATAATGGAGATTTTCCTGTAATTATTCCCTGTTCATAAGCTCCAATAAACATGTAATTATTTATTATTACAATAGGTTAGGGTGAACATTGAAAACAAGGCAGGAAGAATAATTACCCTCATTAAATCTGAACTGAACCACTTACCTTTTACCTAACAACAACAAAAAAAAAGGCAACAGTCTTAAAAAAAAAAAAAGTTATTTTACTATTAGAATTTTCCCCAAATTCAAATGATATCTTCTAACATCCTACATAATTCTATATGATAATAAAGAGGTAATATGCAAATTGACCATCACTCCAACACACAAGATGACTGCCCCCATATGGTCAAAGATGGCTGCCCCCATGTGGACACAAGATGGCCAGCAGGGGAGGGCAGTTGGGGGCAACCAGGCCTGAAAGGGAGGACAGTTGGGGCAATCAGGCCTGCAGGGGAGGACTATTAGAGGTGACCAGGCCAGCAGAGGAGGACAGTTGGGGCCAACCAGTCCTGCAGGGGAGGGCAGTTGGGGGTGATTGGGCCTGCAGGAGAGGAAAGTTAGATGTGACTAGGCGAGCAGAGGTCAGTTGGGGATAACCAGGCCTGCAAAGAAGGGCAGTTGGGGGCGACCAGGCCTCCAGGGGAGGGCAGTTAGGGGCAATCAGGCTAGCAAGGGAGTGGTTAGAGAGGGTGATCAGGCTGGCAGGCAGAAGCAGTTAGGAGCAATCAGGCAGGCAAGCGGTTGGGAGCCAACAGTCCTGGATTGTGCAAGGGATGTCCCAGATTGGAGGGTCCAGGCTGGGCTGAGGGACACACACACACACACACCCATGCACAAATTTTGTGTACCAGGCCTCTAGTCTTATATAGGTCATTCCTGAGTACTAGAATGCTGTCTCTCCTTCCCTTCTGTCACTGGTTATGGAAGTCATAGCACCAACAGGAGAAAAGGATGGGTGCACAGCATCACACACAGAACTGAAGTCATCCACCTCCCTTTCCCTTGACTCTCTACTTCAGGGAGGTCGTCTGTCCAGCCTGCCATATGCTCAGCTCCTCATCTCTCTCTCAAAGGTCCCAGTCTGAGGAATTCATTATATGGTAACCCTAAGTAGACCCTCCAATTCTTTTCACCCCATTTTATTAGAGAACAGGAGTCAGGAGAGTTGCTGATATGAGGTAGGGTTCAACAAGAGCAGCTGAACCAATAGGCAATACACTAGTATATGAAGAGACCTATTACAAAATATGTTTTATGTAATTGTGGGGGCTGGCTAAGTAAGTCAAAATCTGCAGGACAGGCCTTCAAGGAACTTTCAGCTATAAGCTGGAGCTGCTGTCCACTGGTGGAATTTCTCTTCTGTCAGGAAGTCTCAGCTCAGCTTCAATGCAGTTTAATTATCTAGAACAATTTTCCCTAATGTAAAGTCAACTGATTGTGGATTTTAATCACATCTACAAATACCTAGGATTGGTGTTTTACTGAATATCTGGGGACAGCTGCCCAGCCATGCTAACATAGTAAGAAGACCACCACACACCTATAAACCACCAGAACTACAGCAAAGAAAGGTATACTCCTGGCATCTCAAGATGCTGTTCTGACAGCATTTCCCCACGGCACCTTTGTTATTCTTGATTATCAGGCTCCCGAGTAATAAAACTAGATTTCAAATTCTGGCTAAGAAATGTAAAAGAAATGACAACTTTTTTTTTCCAAAACACCATTTTGTAACCCCTAATGAAATGATAGATTCAGACAATGATCACCAACAAATAAAAGGATGATGAGGAAGTCTGCAACAGAGGGGTGAAACTAACACTACCAAAACACCTAGATCTAGCCTCACTTTACTAAAAGTTTGACAAACACATATTATGAACCTCCTGATGTGACTATAATCTACACAGCAACATATATGTTTCATTTCCAACTCCCCAAGAGTTGAATCTGAATTTAATTGAGCCTTTAGAGCTAACCTCAATTTATAGGAAATATGGAGGACAGAAAAATAAGTTACCAACAGAAAGCAAAAAGACAAATTTGAAGTGAGAAATGCACTGTAGAATAATTGACCTGGTTTCTGTAATAAGTAAATGGCATGAAGAAAAAAAAAAAAGAAAGAAAGAAAAGGGAAGAGTGGTAGATAAAGAAGAGATAAAAGAAACTTGGGAGATACAACAACCAAATGGAATGTATAAAAATTATTTGGATCTTGATTCAAATAAACCAAGTGCAAAAAGTTATTTTTGAGAGAAAGAAATATGAATATAGATTAGGCATTAGATGACACCAAGAAATTACTGATAATTTTGTCATCTATGAAAATAGCATTATAGTTTTTCAGAAAAATGTCCCTGGGTTGCCCAGCCAGTGGTGCTCAGTGGTTGAGCATTGACCTATGAACCAGGAGGTCACAGTTCGATTCCCATTCGGGGTACATGCCCAGGTTGTGGGCTTGATCCCCAGTATGGGGCATGTAGGAAGCAGACAATCTATGATTCTCTCTCATCATTGATGTTTCTTTATTTCTCTCCCTCTCCATTCCTCTCTGAAATCAATAATATACATAAATGTCCCTGGGTAAAATAGCATAACATTTTGAATTTGCTTAAAAAATAATTAAAAAGAAAAGCTAGTCTTCATGGACTAATTACAAAGAATAACAAACATCATATCTATAGTGAAATTAGATAGCTAACTCACAAATTAACTTTTAGAATACAATTAGTTCAGAAATTGGGGGAAACCTAAATCTGAAGTATACTTTAGAACAGCAGTCACCAACCAGTGGTCCATGAGGTCTAAAAGATTAGCGACCGCTGCTCTAGAATACTAAGCAGCTCTGCTACATCTCATCTCAATTCCAAATAGAACTGAAGGTGAGGAGAAGGTGGGTTACTACCAGATCTGTAAAAGTTGCTAAATAAAACTCATTAAAACAAGACAGAGCCTGTGGCTCCAATGAGGTTTGTATTGCCAACATTCCCAACAAAAGCTGACATTTCAAGGTGTCTATAATTATTTTAAGAATGTCACAAATTTTCTCCTAAAAAAAATCATGTCTTAGATCTCTACCTAGTTCTTATAAAAATGTATGCATTAGAAAATAAATAGACCAACAAAGTTTTGTCAAATAAAAAAGTAGGGGAAAATATTTGCAGCATGGAGATAAAAGGAGTCTCTACAAATCAATTTAACAAACACATATACACACACACACACATAAATACATATACCCCTACAACCCAAAAGAAAAATGAACAAAGGAAACCTGCAATTCACAAATAAAGGAATCCAGATGACTAATAAGCACGAAGTTATTCAATCTTACTCCTAATTAAAGAAGCATAAATCAACAAAACAAGATGCTATTTTTCATGTCAAACAAGCAAAAATTAAAAAGATTGATAGTACCGAGTATGGGCAGAGGTGAAGAGAAACAGCTACTTGTTCACTATTAATTGGAGTGTAAACTGAGTGTTTCTGTGAGGCAATTTGGCACTATGCTTCAAAATTATATATATACAAATTCTTTGACCCCCACCCCCACAATTTTACTTCTCAAAATACATATTTCCACACAAGATAATGTTCAAGGTCATCCACTGCAACACTTTTTAAAAGACTTTAAAGCAGGGGAAAACCTATGTGCCCATTAACAAGAACTAGTTGAATAAATTATGATATATTCATTCAATAGAAACTCTGCAGATTAAAAGAGAGAGAAACCAAGATGGCATCACAAAGACTCGGAGGAGCTGCAAAAAAAGTTGACGCACGGAGACAATCGCGTGGAGAGGACGGGCAGCAGAGTGACTGGCTGGCTTCCTCCAGTGGGAAGGAGACGGAAAATCTCTATTGCACGGAACCCCAGTTCCAGACAAGACTCATACGGAGGGAGTCTGGACTGTTGGGAAAAGGGAGAAGTGCATGGAAACTTAGGGGAGCTGCGCGAAAGGCAGAGATGTAAAGGCGCACATGTGCGTGAGTGCACAGAGAGAGGACTGACTTCTGATTGTGCCACTGGCTTTCTCTAGCAGAAGGAAAAGGGAATCTCCCAACTGCACTGACCTCCACTTCCGATTGCACTGAACCCCAGTTTTAGGAAAGACCCTGGGGACCCAGACTCATACGGGTTCCTGGAGCGCACAGAAACTTGGCGGAGCCTCAAAAAGCAGAGGTCTGGAGGCACATGCACAAGCGCACACAGAGAGGGCTGCAGAGATTACCGAGGGACACTGAGACGCAGGGGCCTCATAGGGAAGGGCTGACAGGAAGCCAATGCTGGCTGCTCAGCCCTGAAACTCCGCCCCAACCAAGCTGAGCACAGAGGCTTTTGCAATTTTGCAAGTCTTGTCTCAAGAGGCTGTCTCCAGCACAGAAGTTCTCCCAGTGTAGACACAGCTGATCCTCACAGCCAATTGGCCTGGAGGTCAATTCCCTCCAGTGATACCAACAACAATCAAGACTTAACTCCACAAAGGTGTGCACCAAGAGTGTCCACCTCAGGTAACTGGGGAGGCTGAGCTACTGGGCCATATAGGACAACTAGCACACAAAGCTATTCTACCAACTCAGGGAAGCAGCAAAAATGCAGAGACAAAGGAACGGATCACAAACAAAAGAAATGGAAGAAAACAAACTGGAAGTTCAAAACCACGGCTATAAGGTTTTACAAGAATTTCCTAGAAAAGGTTGACAAATGTAACAAGACCCCCGAGGATAAGAAAAAGGACCAACTAGAAATTAAACATACACTGACTGAAATAAAAAATATTATACACAGACCTAACAGCAGACTAGAGGAATACAAGAATCAAGTCAAAGATTTGAGATACAAAGAAGCAGAAAACACTCAACTGGAAAAGCAAAAAAGCAAAAAAAATCCAAAAATGTGAACACAGTGTAAGGAGCCTCTGGGACAATTTCAAGCATACCAACATCAGAATTATAGGAGTGCCAGAAGAAGAGAGAGAGCAAGATGCTGAAAACCTATTTGAAGAAATAATGACTGAAAACTTCCCATACCTAGTGAAAGAAATATACTTACAAATCCAGGAAGCACACAAAACCTCAAACAAAAGAAATCCAAAGAGGACCACACCAAGACACATCATAATTCAAATGCCAAGAGCAAAGGACAAAGAGAGAACATTAAAAGCAGCAAAAGAAAAAGTTAATTACCTACAAGGGAGCATCCATAGGATTGTCAGCTGATTTCTCAACAAAACTATGCAGGTCAGAAGGTGGTGGCAAGAAATATTCAAAGTGATGAATACTAAGAAGCTATAACAAAGATGACTCTACCAGCAAAGCTATCATTCAGAATTGAAGGTCAGATAAAGAGCTTCACAGATAAGAAAAAACTAAAGGAGTTCATCAACACTAAACCAGTATTATATGAAATGCTGAAAGGCACTCTTTAAGAAGAGGAAGAAGGTGAAGATAAAAATTATGAACAACAAATACATATCTATCAACAAGTAAATCTAAAAATCAAATGACACCCTCTAGCAATGGGCAAGGAGACACCTGATTGGTGGTGTTGCTCTTCTATCAATCAGGGGCAAAGCAGACATACAGCCCTTAGTTCATCCTAGCTTAATGCCTGTCTTAATGGCCAGAGCTTGTTCATGCCTGAGGCACATTAAAAAATAAAAATAAAAAAATAATAATAATAAATAAAAATCAAGTGAATTAAAAATCTGATGAACAGAATAAAGTAGTGAATATAATAGGATCAGGAGCATAGAAAGGAAAAGGACTGACAATTCTCAGAGGAAAAGAGGTGAGGGGGTGGGCAAAGAGACTGGACAAAAATCATACACCTATGGATGAGGACAATGGGGGGCAGGTAAGGGCAGAGGGTGGATGGGAACCGGGTGGAGGGGAGCTATGGGGGGGAAAAAGAAGAACAATTGTAATAATCTGAACAATAAAGATTTATTAAATTAAGAAAAAATATTTTAAAAAAAGAAAACTGCAGCATTGAAAAGTATGAAGTAGAGCTCAGAGTCCTGAGAGATATTAACGTGAACAAAAATTGAATAAGATATATATCTTTAAGAAAAAAATATATAGGAGTGTGGAAGCATACTTGAATATGCATGTAAGTTTTCTCAATGCTCCAACTCCTAGGGACCCTATGGATGGGTGATGTCCACAATGTCCTGTCCTCAATTGCCCTTCTCAGTTCCTATCAACTCATGCCTATGGCTTCTTTTATGGAGTCAATCCATCTCATGTTTGATCTTCCTCTTTTCCTGCTACCTCCTATTTTTCCAACATTATTGTCTTTTCCAAAGAATCTTGCCTTCTCAAGATGTGTTCAAAGTAGGAGAGTTTCAATTTTGTCATTTTTTGGCTCCAGCCATGTTTCAGGCTTAATTTGCTACAGGACCGGCTTATCTTTCTAATGATCCAAGATGTATGTAGAACTCTCTTCCAATACCGTATTTCAAATGAATCAATTTTTTGCTATCAACCTTCTTCACAGATAGAAAATAACAGGGGTAAATCAAGGAACTGTCAGGAACTGAAAGGACCCAGGTGAGGTCAGGCAACTGATATGACTCAGTTAAGGCTAAATAGTATTAATTGTGAATTTCTTTAGCATATTCAACAGGCCTAGACGAAGAATGGTTGCCCAGAATGAGGAATTGGATAGTAAGCTAAGGAAGTATAAAAGAAACTTTAAAACAGCTGAATGGGAGGTAATGATCTTGAAGGGAGAAAAGTGAGACTTTTTTCCTCTGCTTGCAATATCCCCTCTCCAATCTTCTGGGCTTAGTAAAACCTGTTAATCCTTTAAAACCCAATCAAATGCATGCTCCTCTATAAAGGTTTTTATATCTCCCAAAAGAAAAGTAGTCTCCCCTAACCGGCATGGCTCAGTGGGTAAGCATCAACCTATGAACCAACGGTTCGATTCTGGTCAGAGCATATGCCCAGGTTGCGGGTGCGATCCTCATTGTGGGGCATGCAGGAGGCAACTGATCACTGATGTTCCTCTCTCTCTCTCCCTCTTCCTTCTGCTCTGAAATCAGTAAAAGTAGTCTCCTCTTCCTCTTTGCTCCCAAGGTTCTCCAGACTCAGTTATCATATATATCCATAAACAATACTCTTTATGTTTCTTGATAAATTCAGATCCTTATTTCACAGCTAAACTTGACAAATACTTCACCCTGCACAATGGACTCTCAAAATGCTCCCTGTCCCTCATTAGCTGTTCATTATGTCTCATTTGCTATTTCATATCAAACCTATGGAGTCTAAAATGCCTAAGAACTCAGGTCTTCTACTACTTCTCTTTTCATACATTCATGCCTTTGGTGATTGTATCCAGTTTCACAATTTTAAATACTAATAACTCCCAATGGACTCCAGACGGGACTTAACTACCTACTTAGCATCTCCACTGGGATGACTAACAAACATCCAAACTTAATATGCCATAACTGAATTCCTAATCTTTCCCCCCACAAACCTGATGCTCTCATAGTTTTCTACTTCCCAATTAATGGCAATTCTACCCTTCTAGCTGCTCAAGCCCAAACTCCTGACAATCATCTTACTCTTACAACCCATATTCAAACTATAAGCAAATCTGTTAGTTTTACCTACAAACACATCCAAAATTGAACTACCATTCACCAGTCACTTCTTTCCACCTGTGAAGCCATTATCATCTCATCTGAATTATAAGACCTTCTTATTTAGTCTGGCTTTCACCTATCCTACTCTCTAGCAATCTGTTAAGACAGCCAGAGTGATCCTGGTAAAAAACCTGAATCAGATTATATCATCCTGCTCAGAACTTTCCAATGGTTATTTACCCACTAGCCTATTCCTTCAAGACAGGATCCATGTGGCATTGATATTTGTATCTCCACATGACTAAGATGTCTTGCCACGCCTTAGGTATTTAGTAATTATTTGTTAACTGACTAAAACCAATGAAAGTAAACTAGAATCAAATTTTGGAGAATCTTAATATCATATTTGAATTTGGACTTATAAATATTATCAAGTTACCACATGGATCAAAAAGAAAAAAATATAATGTACATTCTGGGTCTGCTTCCATCCCTATGCCAAGCTGAGTTACACATAATTATGAACTATGTGAGACCAAAACCATTATTTAAATTTTTTTGTAACTAGAGAGATTTCTGCAGATATTGCACCAGAATTCTATCACTGTAATAATTTTGTTGCACTGCATTATCTTAGAAAATAATAGTGCAATGTACATACAACAAACCCAATAAATACTGCTATCTTTGGCAGTCAGTCCATGTTAATGTTCACTGTAATTCTCCTGGCAAGATTTTACCGCAAAAAAAAAATAGGCCTCGTCTTTTTTAAATATGTTAAACTCTAAAAAATTTATCATAAAGCCTGACAACAGAGTAAGAAATAAATTTTAAAGAGGTAGCTGGAGATTGAGATGAATAATCACATCAGATTACAATGAAGTCACTTATATTAATTCTAATGTTTAATTGAAGTGTGTTCAAGATTATAAAGAAGCAAAATTGCCTTCTAAAACCATGAAATCTGCTTATTACGTTTTTTTCATCTCTAAAGTAATCATGCCCTGGCCGTGCGGCTCAGTTGGTGGAGCGTCCTCCAGTGCAGGCTGCCTGTTTGATCCCCGGGTTGCAGGCTCCATCCCTGGTTCGGGTGCAAGTGGGAAGCAACCAATCCATGTTTCCCTCACATTCAGGTTTCTCTTTCTCTTTCTCTCTCTCTCCCTTCCCCCTCTCTCTTCCTCTTTGAAATCAATAAAGATATGTTTTTAAAAAGCCCTGTAAAAGATCATGAGAAACCATCACTTCTCAACTGTAATACAACACCGCTATTTAAAATCAGCTATCTTTTTTTCTGATAATTGTTTTATTTTGAAAAAACCATTTTCCACGCTGTCGTTATTTTATCTTTCAACAAAACAATGAGATCGACCATTTCACACAATCACAAACGGCTCTCTGAATTTCAATAGGGGTTATCTAATCATTTTGCAGATCCAGCCTCCACATACGGTCAAGTCTTGGTTCAATCTACTATCAGGCGGCCCCCGCAGGTTACGCTGTGGGTAGCAAACATCTCATGGGGGGGGGATACATCTTCATCAAGCCAAACTGAACATCAGCCAACAAACGGGACGACGTTAAAGGTCTTTTCGGACAGCGAACAAAAGTTTGAATTACTCTGAACGTTCCCGGGCCATGAAGTACAACGATTTTCTTGGGAGTATCCGCTACGATTTCAACTGGAGGGCGAAATGAGCCCATCCTCTCAGGACAGCGACTCCCCTACAGCTCTCCCTTTTGCCTTCTTTCCTGAGAGGAGGATTGAAGGCGGCCGAAAATCAACTGTGAAATCATATGTTCTTAAATGCTCCGCCTTAAGAAGCGTATAAAAAGCGAAAGCCTGGACCGCAAGAGACGCGAGGGAGCCAGGTAAGGCCCGAACCTGCAAGCAGCCCCCGGACTAGCGAGCGACGCAGGGGTCCCGCCACAACACTGTCCCCCACGCTCAGGAGCGCGAGCTCGCCTTCGCGGGGGGCTGCGAGGCCCGGCCTCGCTCCTCGCAGCCAGCGGGAGGGTGAAATCCAGGACAAGAGAGGAGGGCTCAAGGAGAGCACGAGAAAAGCGCAAACCCCAGCTTTCAGTAATACCTCACGGGCCTTCCCCTCCGTCTTCCGGAAAGCAGTCGGGCGGTGGTGACGTCACGCGACGCCGGCTCTGCCTGCGGCGCCAGCGTCGCTCCGCGATGACCTCACGCGGCTTGCCCCGCCTCCCCGTTCCTTTCCTCGGGCTCGCAGGGGAGGCGTGCCGCGGTGCTGCTGGCCCACGTTGTGGAAGGAATTTGGGGTGAGGTTGCTGGGCACCTTTTTCTAGATTCGGCCAAGAACTCCAATAGAAGTTGAGCGTACTGACCTAGAAGAAATGTTCGTTACCAAAGCTTTGTTCATTTTTTTTTTGCTTTTCACTGAAACTCCATCCAAGGTCCGGATTCTTCCTACAACACTCCCATTGATCCCACAAAACGAGTCTCGAAAAAGCAGCTTCGGAAATTATCCATGGTGAAGAAAAAGTTATTTTTTCCAATACATTGCTAGGCGGTTCCTTTGTAAAATACAGGGAAAAAATGAGCCAGTTCCCTTTCCCACCGGATCGGAGTATCTGTCTTGGGGGTCATTACAAAATGTGTATATGGCCCGACTTGGCTCAGTGGATGGAGCGTCAGCCTGTGGACTGAAGGGTTCCAAGTTCCACTGGATAAAGGACACATGCCTGGGTTATTGACTCAATCCTCAATAGGGGACTTGCAGGAGGCAGTTTATCAATGATTCTCTCTCATCATTGATGTTTCTCTCTCTTCTCTGAAATCAATAAGAACGTATTTTAAAAAATGTACATATGAATGACTTGAAAGATGGGGGAAAGAAGCAAAATACAAGCCCATATTTTTAATTACTAGCTTCATAAAATTTCATTTCAGTAAACACAATTATAACAACCAAGGAAAAAGGTAATTACAAAATCTGCACGTATTGTTCATTGAAAGTGTAGTATAAACTGCTAAGCCTTCTTTTTACAATCCTCTTTATTCCCCAATCATAATTGATCAGGACACTTTGAACAAACACCCCATATTTCAATAACTAAAGTTTTTAAAATTGCAAATGAATTTCCTCCTGGTTCATTATTATAATCTAGCTGAAATAAAGAGGGTAATGTATTTGAACTGTTCCTCTGTTTCGTTTTTATATTTATAATAGAGAAAATAGTCTCACAGAGATAAATTGATGCGAATGAAAGAAGAGTTTGGGGATTTTTTTTTTCAATTACAGTTGAAATACAATATTTGGAAGAAGGGTATCAAGTAATTTCAGCAAGCTAAGAATATTCATTTTTAACTTTTATCTAAAATGAAACAAATATATTTTCACAATTCATTGTCAATCCTTCATCAGTTGCCAATTTCAACAATTGTCCTTTAAAGTTACCTTTAAAATTAAATTGTCTTTTGAAGAAAGCATGAATTCAAGATTCCATACATTGCTAGTGTCACAATCAAACTAATTTTATTTTTAAAATATATTTTACTGATTTTTTATATAGAGGAAGGGAGAGGGATAGAGACTCAGAAACATCAATGAGAGAGAAACATCGATTAGCTGCCTCCTGCACACCCCAACTGGGGATGTGCCCGAAACTAAGGTACATGCCCTTCACTGGAATCGAACCTAGGACCCTTCAGTCCGCAGGCTGACGCTCTATCCACTGAGCCAAACCAGTTAGGGCAGTGGTGGGCAAACGGCAGCTTGTGAGCCACATGCGGCTCTTTGGCCCCTGGAGTGTTCTAACGCCACTTGTGGCTGGAGAGCCTCGGTTTGCTGACCACTGAGAGCAATCAAACTAATTTTAAAATATTACAAGGTGCATGACTAGAACAGTTCACATGGGACTCACTATGAACTCTGAAGGCAAAAATCGTATCTTACACTGGTACCTGTATGGTCGGTGCAGACCCTCTTCCAATTGCAGACTTCTGACTTCTTGTATTCTCACTTGGAGAAGGTGGCAGGCAGCTCTCTCAGGGCTCCTTTATAAGGGCACAAATCTGATCATGAGCGCTCCACCCTCAGGACTTAATCCCCTCCCAAAGCTCCAGCTCCTAATTCCATTAGTTGGAACAATAGGATTTCAACGTATGAATTTGGGGGATGGTGGGAGTCACAAGCATTCAGACCACAGCACTCATCTTCACTTCACTGTGCTTTATTGTCCTAAATGATTTACTTTAAAAAAAAGGGGGGGGGCTCTAGCCACTTCGGCTCAGTGAATATAGCATTAGTCTTCGGACCAAAGTGTCCCGGTCAAGGACACATACCTTGGTTGCAGGCTCTTCCCAGGCCTGGACCCTGGTCACAGCTCCTGCAGAAGGCAACCAATCGATATGTTTCTCTCACATCGGTATTTCTCTCCATATTTTCCTCTCTCTTCCACTCTCTCTAAAAATCAACGAAAAAATATCCTTGGATGAGGATTAACAAAAAAACTTGGGCATGGGGAATAAGCAGGGGAAACCTGCAGGTCAACACAAATGTCTTCAATATATTGGGAACTTGGGGTGCCCTTGATAGAAGCTCAAGCCTCAGTAGCCCTTATTAAGCAAATTAATTTATAGAATCATAAATTACTATAAATATTTGAAGAGGTGCTGAGTTGTGCCCTTTCCCAGAGAAAGGCTGGGACCAAACAAGCCAAGAAACTTTGAAGTTGAAAAAATTATCCAGCCCTAACTGGTTTGGCTCAGTGGGTAGAGCATTGGCCTGCAGACTGAAGGGTCCCAGGTTCGATTCCAGTCAAGGGCATGTACCTTGGTTGCAGACACATCCCCAATAGGGGTGTGTAGGAGGCAGCTGATCAATGTTTCTCTCCCATCAATGTTTCTAACTCTCTATCCTTCTACCTTCCTCTCGGTATAAAATCAATATAATATTTTTAAAAAGAAAAGAAAAAAATAAATTATCCAGATAAACTCAAAAATCTGTTTATGCTAAAGTAAATTAAAATGTAGAAATAATTATCCTGGTAACAAACAATGTTTGTTCTTATGGACAATGGGTTCTTGGCTCTCTAATATCTTTCAATACCTGATACTTTACTATAATCCTGTGTCGTTGTTGATTGGTGAGTTGATCATTAGATTAGTCCTTTTAACTATTACACAAAGAAAAGAGTAAGGAGTGTGTAAACTGGTTAGTATAAAGAAAGAAACCTGCCATCATTTTCCTCACCTTGGAAATGTTTGAGTAGAGGCATTTGAAGTAATTTGTACTATTTCAGACTTGCTCTAAGTCATGATTTTTGCTAATTAAAAAATAAATAGCTATCCATGAAGAGGGCCTCGTTCTCTATTAGATCTTCTATAAAATCCCTGTCGGTGAAGTAAAATGTTTGCATCTGGATACCAGAGATAATGGTTTTGAAAATTCTAATTACCAAAAACTGGCTCAATCTTATCAACAAAATAATTAACTCTCCACATTCAGACACAAAGTATTTAATGCGAAAGACAGATAGGGTGTTGTGTAACATTATTTGCTTGTTTTGCTTTGTTTTACAGAATGAGTGATGGACATTTCTCATTTTCACTAGCAAGCATCTTGCTTCTTTAATTCCAAATGGGGGTAGAATCTCTGTTTTGGGTTTTGTTTTTTTTAATTGATTTCACAGAGGAAGGGAGAGGAAAGAGAAAGAGAAACATCAATGATGAGAGAGAATCATTGATCGGCTGCCTCCTAAATGCTCCCACTAGGGATCAAACCCTCAACCTGGGCATGTGTCCTGACCGGGAATCAGACCATGACCTCCTGATTCATAGATCAACACTCAACCACTGAGCCACACTGGCCGGGCCAGAATATCTGCTTGTCTATTTTATGTCATTAGCATTTTTCCCTTTCATATCAAGTAATAACTTCATAACTATTTTCACTACATTCCACTAAGTGCCTGTTAGTCCCCAGAGAAAAAAAATCTTGACAAGGTCAAATGGCACTGACTCTACTACAATAGCCGCTTCCCTCCCTGCACTCCCCTCCTGCCTCAGGCTGACACCTTGATTGCTTCCTTCTCACTCTCATTTTCCTCAGTGTCCTTGGCCATCGCTGCAACCATATCATACAACTGAGAGCAGGTGGCATAAAAGTATAATGTGCAGATAAACACAGGAGGGAATTCGATCTGCTCTCAGATCTGGCACTTCATTTGTAAACTCCTCACCTAGATTTGGGGTTCTTAAGGACAGTGACCTCTTTCTGCTTCTATTTTTTCAGTATCTGATACATTACTATAATCCCATCTGGTTGTTGACCGGTTAGTTGACCATTAGATTTTGATCCTTTTAGCTATTATACAAAGAAAAAACTAAGAAGCATATAAACTGGTTAGTATAAAAAAAGAAACCTGGCATCATTTTCCTCACCTTGAACAAAAACAGAGTGGGAATGTTATACTAATAAAGTTGTCAGCAGGAAGAAGTACATCCACATTATGAAGGAAAAAAATATGTTTTGTTCAATAAGTACATATAAATGTAATGTGCATGATTTTTTCTAAAGAACTTTAAAAAAATATCTAGTTTTATAATGTAATGACATTTAGATGAATTTTTATTCTATTTCCCAAATATTCTCTGAGAGTTTTCTATTACGTTGAAATTAAGAAATATAAAGGCCCTAGCCAGTTTGGCTCAGTGGATAGAGCGTCAGCCTGTGGACTGAAGGTCCTGGGTTTGATTCCAGTCAAGGGCAATGCCCGGGTTGCAGGCTCATTCCCCAGTGGGGGGCGTGCAGGATATTACAGTTTCAGAGGTCTCAAAAATAGACTTGGTAATGGCAACTGCAGCTGCAGCCATACTATTTCAGATAAAGCAAGTTTTCTGACTAGGTAGTATTTACCTTAAGCCCTAATGTAAACCACTCAATGAATGAACAGTATAGTTGAGCATTGAGTACCTATGTTTGCCTTTTCTCTGATTAAATGTTTGCCTCAAACTGAATCAATTCAATTATGCTAACATTGTAGAACTTGGCCTAGATCAAGATAATGTAATAACCAGAAAACATAGTCAAAGATTCCCAAGACTATGGCTGAAAGAAAAGTGAACTAGTTGTCATGACCAGTCATAAGGCCACATCCCATATCTCTACATTAATTTTTAAACAGTTGGTACAGGTTGAATTATGCCCTTCTACCCCACACCCCCACAGGATGTTGAAGTCCTAACCCCCAATGCCTGTGAATGTGACCTTATCTGATAATAAGATTTTTTAAAAGGTGATCAAACTAAGATGAGGTCATTAGGTTGGACTGGTGTCCTTATAAAATGGGGGGAAATGGACACAGAGACAGCCAGGGACAAGGCAGAAATCAGAGTGATGGACCTGAAGCCAAGGAACATTGAAGACTGCCAGAAAGTCACCAGAGGGCAGGGGACAGGATGGACCAGATTCACCCCCACAGCCTCAGAAGGAGCCAACCCCGCCAACATCTGGTTCTTGGACATCTGGCCCCAGCAATTGAGACAGATTTCTGTTGTTTGAGCCACCCAGTTTGTGGTACGTTGCTAGCACAGCCCTGGGAAATGAACACAATAATTTTGCTTCATAGGCTACACAGGTGGCCCAAACAGGAAGTTTAGGCTTCAACCCAGTGTATGCCCACACACAGAAATGTATCAAAAGCTGAGACCATATTAGGAGCACCTAACGAGGAGAGTACTTTAGGTCACAAGATATTTTTTCTTAAATTAACTTTATCGAGGTATAATTTAAATATAGTGAAATATATTCTTTGTAATGGCGCAATTCAATCAGTTCTGGCAAATGTGAGACCATTCCAATCAAGCTATAAAGCATTTCTTGGAAAGTTCACTCAGGTCCCTTTCCAGTTAATCTCCCTACTGGTGTCCCTAGGCAACCACTACTCTTCTATCACTTGTAGATTGATAGTGGAGAGTCAAAAGTTATATGTGGAGCCCTAGTCAGTGGCTGAGTTGATTGGAGCATCATTCCAGAAGATTCTGAGTTCGATTCCTGGTCAGGACACAAACCTAGGTTGCAGGTCAATCCCTGGTCAGGGTGTGTACAGGAAGTAACTGATCGATAATTCTCTCTCATCTCTCTCTCTCTCTCCTCCTCCTCCTCCTCCTCCTCTTCCTCCTCTCTCTCTTTCTCTTCCTCTTCCTCGCCCTCTCCCTCCATCTCTCTCTAAAATCCATAAAAACATATCCTCAGTTGAGGAAAAAATATTAAACATAGATTTTCTACTATGGGGGACACAGCATTTCTAACCCGCTGTGTCATTAAGGGACAACTTTATTCTAGGATTCTGTTAAAAGTATTGTATGATACTCTCTTAAGAGTAGTGATTAGCATGAACCACAGTAAGAAACACATTACTTTATGATCCATACTTTATGTATAATTAAGACTAGAGTTTGATGAAAGGATACTTACTATTTGTAAGGAACTCTGATTTACTCACTTGCTCCTTTATTTATTCAGTCTATATTTATACGATTGTATAAAATGGTGGATTAACATCTGTTTAGAGGACAGGAATATAGAAAACAAGAACTAACACCCAATTTATCTTTTTTGATCTTTCTGAAAATCTCACTAAAATTCTTCAGGGGTTATAGTTTCTTTCCTGCCATGGAACAGTAGGCAGACCACAAACCTAATATTCACGTAGACAGTTTATTATAGAAGAACCTTTAAGCATTTTCATCACCATTTTGTGAATAGGAAATATAATTTAGATCTTATAATGTGTCCTTAGTCAAAATGCATTATCCTAAAGCAGTGGTTCTCAACTTGTGGGTCGCGACCCCTTTGGGGTTGAACAACCCTTTCACAGGGGTTGCCTAAGACTATCGGGAAATGCAGATATTTACATCACAATGCATAACAGTAGCAAAATTCATGATTGGGGGTCACCACCACATGAGGAACTGTATGCAAGGGTCGCGGCCTTAGAAAGGTTGAGAACCACTGTCCTAAAGGAACTTCTGCCCTAAGTCTTTCCACTCAGTACTCTGCTTTGCCCTCTCCTGGTGCAGTCCAGGGCACATCCAAGTAGCTCAGAGTCACAAATCCTAGACAATCATATGCAACCTTTGCTCAAGCAGTAAGTGGGCAGATATACATGAACTTCATTCATCTCTGGACTGAGAAGAAAAGGGGAAATTAATAAGGAAAAAAGAGAAGAAACATTTGGATATATCTAGATTTGGTAATTCAATTGGTAATTCAAATTAAATTAGAATTATTCTTCACCCACCCATCTACCACTTAGTTCCTTTTTCTTTTCTTTCTTCTCTTTTTGTTCTTTTTTAAAAAGAAATAAACAAAAAATAACTCATCAAAATAGCAATGACTAAGAGGTTGGGAAGAAGGAGCCCAAGTTTGATGTTGCCTTGTTTCTAACAGGATTAAAAAATCCTAAACCTGAACCCTATAATTTAACACAACTTGTCACTACCCTCTGATTAAAGCATTTTTAAAAATAACAGATAGAAAGCTGAGATCTGCATTGAGATAAAGATGGTTAGCATAGATCAAAAAGAATTGTATGTATGTCAGATTAAGTGGCAGGATGTGGGGAAGTGGTGGTTCCCATATCCAGTTACTTTATGCACAAGTGCATTTGCTGAATAAATGTAGGTCCTCTAACGGGCTAGCCTTGCATAGACGGAAACCGGGAAATTAATGGAGGGCGATCTATAATAGCTAGAGTGTTTGTTCTGATATGGATCCAAGACCACATTTCTCCTAATTAGTAATATTGCTATAATTTTTTATAACTGTCTATCTTGCCCTGCCTAGGATAGTAAATTATTTTTGAATCTTTCATCTGACATTTCTGAAGGGGTCAGCATTATGCTGTAAGTACTTTGTATTCCACAAGCATAAAAACCCTAGTAATTAGATATAGACAGACAATTTCCCAAACCCTATTAGAAAAATAAAAATATTTAACATAACTCCCTAAAAAATTCCATTGAAGGCATTTGGGCATAATGTCAATATCAACAAAGTGGGACTAGTTTACCTGTTAAGTGGAAAAGTCACACCGTGGTTCTTTTTCTGGAAGTATGAGTTACAATAGAAGAGTGCTGTAAAGACCACAGTTAAAGCCACATCTTTCTTTGGGAAGTCATTCATATATTACCCTTCATAATGACGATGTTATTGGCTATAAATCAGAGAAGTTAAAAATCCATGTTAGGGAAATTCTATGCAGTTAATACGGGGGTCACTTCCTTAACATAGTCACAAAAATCTAAAAGTCTAGAGCTGGAAAAGACCTTCTCATTTGCCTTTACTAAGTTTAATTACCCCCAGTTTAGTAATAATCACATGAAATCACTTTTTAGCTAAAAAGATTCTATACTTCATACTCCAACAGGCCAGGACTAAGGTGAGGGGCTGGAGGCACTTGCTTCCGGCACAAAATTTAGAGGGGAGGCAGAGTGGAGATATCCCAAACCTTAGTCATCAAGATAAATAATATTTTAACTTCCTCTACCCAAACCCCATCTCTGTTGATGCTGTCTTTACTTAAAATTTTGATTAGTTGTTCATAAGGGATTTTTTTGCATTGATTTTGATTTTTTAAAATATCACTTATCTGGAATTCTAAAGTTCAGGGCACTCTTAAATTTTGCACCCTGAGTCAAGTGCTTTCCTCACCTCACACTAGCCCTGGACTTGTAAGCCCATTTAGATATTTATATAACTCCAGATCCAGAAATTTATTACTTGCACCTAACCTGATGTTTCTCAGCCTTGGCACTACTGACATTTTGGATGCCAGATAACTTTTTGTCGTGGGGGTTTGTCCCCTGTAGGATGTTTAGCCCCCTCCCTTTCCACCTCGCACTGTCACTGCCAAATCACCTCTGGTTGGGAGCCATTGCTCTAACCAAACATTTCTTATGCTGCAAACCACCCCATTCCTTCCGCCGTGTCCTCAACAGAGATAGAAAGCAGCTTGTCATCATTTTCTAAGTAACAACCTCATGAGATTCTTTGCTTTGTAGTGTGTGTGTGTGTGTGTGTGTATGTGTGTGTGTGTGTGTGTGTTTACTTCATAATCTGATTAGAGTGATGATAATCAGGTTAGCATGTCTAGACTTACCAAGGTCAAACCCCTGGCTTCTGTAAGGTTTATTGCTATCTATTATCTGACATCTTAGTAGACCACTTGGCCATCTGATTCAGGAGCTTCTTCCAGAAGTTTAGAGATGCCTTGTAATCATAAACCTTTGGTCAAACTGTAAACTTGATTCCCTCATTGCATTAGGCCACAGAGATTAGTTACCTCACTGAAAAAATTTCATTCTCTTCAAAGTGAATTTCATCTTGGAATTAATCGATAACCTTTACATAAGCTATCATATCTTTTTCCATCTCAAAGCCAAGGCTCTAATGAGTCAGATTATATTACATAATTCAGCAATTCAACTGTCTCTGTGATCTTAGTTTTTTAAATACTACAATTTTGGGAAGCCGTTTTGCCTATAATGAGCAGGCAAGATTTAGTAAACGCCAAATTCATTACAAAAATGTTAAAGCCCAGAGCTAGACTTGGAGATCAAATTCCACCTGGAAGGTGAACATCCATGTCTGGATAGTAGTTTTGCAACATGTTTAAAAGTCTCATAATCATCCATGCAAACAGCAACATAAATCATAAATAGGTAGTCACATAGATGAGCTCGAAGGCGTCCCCAGTGATACACAATCTGCCACCTGTACTCTTCACTGTGTTGAACTTTGATAAAATTCTGGGTATATATATATATATATATATGTGTGTGTTTTCTCTTCTAGGTAGGAATGATGTATGTGAGGGTCAATCTTTATTCAATATTATAGCAGTTGGATGTTGTTAGCTGAAAGCACCAGAAACTAACTCTGGCTGATTAAGCAGAAAAAACGTGTTTGTTGTTGAATAGTTCAGCTTTCTTGTGACCAGGCTAGGAAAGAGACCTTAGAAGGAAAGCTGGGCAGCAGCCTAAAGCATACCACCTAACCCCTCTAGTGAGGGAAGCACCACCACTGCTCCTACCACTGAACAATGGGTGCTGCAGGTTGCCCAGCAAACACAGGCACTGATCTTGGGGTGATGCTGCTCCTGTTGCCATCACCTTGGTTCCTCTGGATTCCTCACTGGCTCTGCCTCTTTATGTCACCAGGTCCCAAGCCAAAGTCTCTAGGAGGTACATCTGTTTAGCAAGCCTGAGCCACATGCCTACTCCTTAGTTGCAAGGGAGGCTGTGACAATGTCTGGATTTTCCAGCTTCTAAAGTGGGAGATAGGCAGCTAAGAAAATGACAGCTGCCCATGACAGGTGTGATTAAGGGAGGTAATTACTAATAACAGATTAAGTCTTGGGCTTTGGAGGCAGACTATCTGAACTTGAATTTATATCGATCACTGTCTATATAACCTTGGTCAAATTACTTAAATCCTTAATGGTTTCTATTTCCTCACCTCTAAAATAGAGGCAGTACCATTTCCTGCCTTGTGATGATTAAATAAAAATATTCCTGTAAAATTGCTTAGCACACACATGGTAAATAATAAATATCTCTATACATCTATATATATGTGTATGTGTGTATACACCAAATATTTTTAAATTAGTATGTGTGTATGCCAACATGCAAACTTGATAGCAGAGATAGTTTCTCTACCCCCCTTCACTCCCTCCTGCCAAATATTGAGAGAGCACTTGCATATCTCAGACTGTTTATTTAGTTTAATGAAGGACAAGGCAACTCAGTTTAACTTTGGTCTCCCTGGTTAAAGCATACGTGATCTAGCAGAACAATAGCAATGAAGAATAATTGAAGTTCTGCATATGCTAAAGTAGCATAAAAATGAAAGTTCAGAGAAGGACTGGATTAATTTTGTCTGGGGAGTTAGAAAAATCATAATAGAAGGACCTTGATGGGGGACATGAAGAATAGATAGTAAGAAATTTCCAGAGTAGCAAGAGAGGGACTTGTCTCAGGCACAACAACGCTCTCAGCACAGCAGTGTGAGTGCAGGTGTGCATGGGAACCAGGAAGAGTTCGGAAGGACAAGAGCAAGGGGTTGCCCTGCCGGTGTGGCTCAGTGGTTGAGCATCGACCTATGAACCTGGAGGTCACGGTTCAATTCCAGAATCCGGGCACATGTCCAGGTTGTGGGCTTCATCCCAGTCTGGGGCTGTGCAGGAGGCAGCCAATCAGTGATTCTCTCTTGTCACTGATATTTCTATCTCTATCCCTCTCCCTTCCTCTCTAAAATCAATAAAAAATAATTTTTTTAAACAGAGCAAGGGGTTGATGGGAAGGTGGGAAAGATGAACTGGAAAAGATGGAGGGGGGCGCTAACTGGTTTGACTCAGTGGAAAGAGCGTCAGCCTGCGGACTGAAAGGTCCCAGTTTCAATTCTGGTCAAGGGCATGTACCTTGGTTGCGGGCATATCCCCAGTAGGAGGTGTGCATGAGGCAGCTGATTGATGTTTCTCTCCTATTGATGTTTCTGACTCTCTGTCCCTCTCCCTTCCTCTCTGTAAAAAAAATAAATAAATAAATAAAATATATTAAAAAAATGAACTGGGGCCAGATTGTCAAACTCTTTGGGGCACACCACAGTGGTATCTTTTCATCTCTGAACACACATGCCAGTTAGACTGCTAAGAACTGATCAATAGCCCTAGCAATGTGTCACATCACCGGTATCAAAGTCTGAGGTCATTTGTTTCTGGTGAGAGTTGTAATTTATGATGAAAAGTTAAATCCCAGGGATTAAGGATGACTTAAGCAAAATAGTGGAGCAGGCACTGCTTGTCTCAGTCCTCCCTTTAGCTGGCTCTCCCTTTCCCCTGAGCCTCTTTCCCGACCCCCAGACCCCCAGCACCCCCGGGGAGGGGGGCCTCTGCCTGTGAATCGCCCCAATGCAATGCTCCCAGAGGCTTGTGGTCCTAGTAGTGCTCCCAGCTCCACATCCTGCCATGCTTCGTCCTCCTCCACTCAGCAGAGCCCCAATTTCTGTGTAATTGCCAAGATCGAGAAGGGGCTAAACAGAGAGTGCTGTCCCAGCCCGAGGCCCTTCTTGGTAACCCAGTGACCTAACAGTAGCGTGGGGCTCCCCAGGCACGCTATGAACTGCGACCTCGATTTCTGCGATTTCTGTTAGCTCCTAGACCTCCATCCTTCCCAACCTCTCCACCCAGCCCCCCCCCCCCCCTACACACACACACAGTTAGAACACGAGCCCTAATAAAGCAGGAGAACCCTCGTAGATCCCAAAAGGCGTGAAACAGGATGGCTCCGGCCAGTCTGAGATGGCGAGATGGGAGGTTGCCCTCGGGAAACGGGCGGCTTTGGGCCTGAACCTGCTCTTTCCTTCTGGATGTAGAGTCGGGCCTCCTGTCCGCCAGGCCATGCACGACCTCCGGACTCTGAGCGCCGTGCTCCAGCAGCCCCCTGCCCGGGGGGGAGAGGTGGGCTCCTGGCTGTGGAGGGCTTTCAGCCGTGCGGAGAGCTGCGTGGGTTTCTCTGAGGCTTTGTTTCAGCCGCCAGGAGCCGGACCGCAGCTCTGCAGAAGCTCAGAGGAGGCCCGGGAATGGGGAGGAGACCCAGGGAGCCTGCGCCCTGAGCCCGGGTGAGAGCCAGGGGGCCGGACGGGCCCGCGGAAGAGCGGCTGCGGGGGGGGCTTTAGTAATCTGCGCCGGCCAGAGCCCAAGGACGGGTACAAGGAGCAATTACAGCGGAGACAGCCATGCCTTCAGGGCCACGGGTCCCTCCCCGCCCCGCTACACGCTTTCCCCTGCGGGGCAAGCAGGGCGCGGAGCCAGCGGTCACGGTGAACGAGGGCTCAGCTCCTCTCAAGTCCGGCAGCGCGAAGCGTGGCCCCGGGGAGAGAGGGGAGGGGGGAGGCTCGTGGCGAGGCCCGTGGAAGGAAAAGGGCAGGCTCGAGCGACACCATTTCTAACCCGAACCTCCCGAAACGCGGCCTGGACAGCTGCCCCGGGCGCGTTTCTGAGCGGCCGGCGACCCTCCGCGTCCAATCGCCGTCTCTGCTGCTGCGTATCCGGGGCGACGGCTCCCCAGGGCCAGGCAGCCCCCCAGCACGGACGTCCCCGCGTGACCCGCCCTGACAGGCGGCCCGCGCTGCCCCCGCGGCTGCCGGCCCAGGGGAAGGGGCGCTCTCCCTCCAACCCCCACCCAGGACGCTGTGCACGCCAACTGGAATCACGCCCTCAGGCGGACAGTCCGGAGGCTGAGGCTGAGAACCGACTGAATTGATAAACCAGCCTGGACTGGTTTACACTCTCGGGCCCTGGCCCGATGGCTCAGTGGATAGCGCGCCCACGTGCGGACTGAAGAGTCCCGGGTGTGATACCTGCCAAGGGCAACCCGCTCGGTTTGTGGCCTCCATTCCCAGGGTGGGGCGTGCAGGAAGCAGCCGATCAGCGATTCTCTCTCATCATTGATGTTTCTATCCCTCTCCTTCTCCCATCCTCTCTGAAATCAATAAAAAAATATATTTTAAAAAAATATTACACTCTCTGCTTCCGTCCAGTAAAATGCATGGCCAAGTAGAATGCCCCTACTTTTTTTTTTTTTTTTTTACCAGTAAAAACTAACGGACAAAACCCCATCTGTGAGGGAGACCTTTTGGATGACCTCTCCTCTGTCACCCTCCTGGGGCACCGCTAAGCCATCCCCAGAGATGGCCTGGCGTTCTGGGCCCTGGTGACAATAGTGCCTGGGGGCTGGGGAACTGTGGGAGAGAGTGTCATCTGCACGGAGACTGGGGAGGGGGTGGGGGGGAGAGGGACAACTCACTGGTCTCCTCCTCTGCCCACCTCAGGCACTCTGACTGCCTGAGGCTTCAACAGGAAGAGGCTGGTGTGGGAGGGATAAACTCTGAACAGCACCCCAGGACCACCGGTCACAAACACAGATGTCCACTGGAGCCAGGCAGCAGCTGTCAGGGAGAGAAACGGGCCAGGTGTAAGGCAATACAGGGTTGGGGGTCTAAAAACCAGGGGGAAAAGATGTCTACAACACTACTTATTTGTTTGTTAAATAAAGGAAGCTTTCTTTTTAAAATACAGACAATAGTCTTAAACAAAAACAAAATTCGTTCCTCTCAGCAAAGCAATATGTTTTCTTATATTAGGCATGAGGTCTATTGTTCCGTTTCCTTTGACTGTCAAGAGGCTCAAAGCTATATTTTGTGTTTCCCTTTGATTTTTTTGACACAGCTATCTTTCTCCCTTCCCATCCTCTCCTCTCCCAACAGACACACACACACTCACACACACACACACACACACACACACACAAGCACATGCACACTTGCCTGGTAGTCTGTATATTTGTGACATAGGTAACATACTAGTAGATATAATACTGGTTAATATTTCAGAGTTTGTAATTTATTATTATTAAAATATTAATATGTGTGCCCTGGACAGTGTGGATCAGTTGGTTGGAGCATCATCCCATACACCCAGGAGTTGCAGATCATGGTGGGGGCACATGCCAGGATTGTGGTTTGACCCCTAGTTGAGGTGCATGCAGGAGGCAACAATCAATGTTTCTTTTTTAAAAAATATTTTTTATTCATTTCAGGGAGGAAAGGAGAGGGAGAGAGAGATAGGAACATCAATGATGAGAGAGGACCATTGATCAGCTGCCTCCTGCACGCCCCACTCCAGTCTGAAACCTAGGTGTGTGCCCTTGACCGGAATTGAACCCAGGACCCTTCAGTCTGCAGGCAGACACTCTATCCACTGAGCCAAAGTGATTAGGGCTCAATGTTTTCTCTTACATCGTTGTTTCTCTCTTTCCCTCCTTTTCTCTTCTACTCTCTAAAAAAACAAAACCACACAAATAAATCATAAATATATTAATATATGCAAGGTCTTGTTTTATTTCCTTCTCTTTTATGACTTTTCACATAAAACTCTCTACTGCAATGCTTAAACTCAATGGAAAGGACAGTTAGATTAATTCTAAATTCTGGCTGTATCAGAGAACTCCAAGGTATCCTAATTTAAAAAACAACTTGTTATCCTCATTTTAAGGGCTTTATATCTTTTTTTTTTATTTATGATCTTGTTTTTATTTTACATCTTTTAAAAAAAATTCACTATCATCTCTGTCTGCAAGCCAAGATTATGAATAAAGATAATATACTTTAGGAAGGTGCCATAGATCCAAAATTAATCTCTACCAAAGTTAATTTCTGCATAAATTAAGCTGAATGGGTATATCAACACCATAAATCATGTGCAATAGGTATAAATAAAACATGAGCCTGGGTTTCCTCATTTATAACTTCATATCTAAGACATGTCAGTGTAGAAAAGGCAAAGTTGTTTTTGCTCTTTTCTCATTTTTTTAGGGCTGTTGTGCTAGCTGTCTCTAAGATGATAGGAAATATTGTAAAATCAAAAGATTTCAGCTCTGTGGCTAAAACAGCTAAAAGTCATAAGTCTACAGAAAAATTCCTTCTGTGTACTTATGCAAAAGATGATAACCCTCCTCTTGAAACTCCAAACCAGTAGAATTGCCCTTGGAGTTTTGAGAGTGGGGTGGGAGAAGAACCAACAGCTCAAGGTGGGGGTGGAGGGTTAGGAAGGTTGTTCTGCTGTATGAGGACATAGCCAGTTGTCAGCTTTGAGTTATTCTATGGTTAAAATTCAGTTCTTGGAGAGCCAAGACCGGTTTGGCTCAGTGGGTAGAGCGTCGGCCTGGGGACTGAGGGGTCCCAGGTTCGATTCTAGTCAAGGGCATGTACATTGGTTGCGGGCACATCCCCAGTGGGGAGCGTGCAGGAGGCTGCTGATTGATGTCTCTCTCTCATCGATGTTTTTGGTTTTCTATCCCTTTCCCTTCCTCTCTGTAAAAAATCAATAAAAATATATATTTAAAAAAAAATAAAATTCAGTTCTTGGAGAAATCTATGAAGTTGGATGACAATAGGATGATAGGATGACCTAGGTGAGAACATCCTGTAGTGGGCACTCTGGTGCGCTCCTTCCCCTTTACTGGCCAGTGCACACCCCCCTCCACTCTATAAAGTCCTGCCAGCCTTGCCTGGGAAATTGTACCCTGCCCCACCCTCCCACCAAGGCCAGGCTGGCCCATAGCCAATGACAGCACAAGAGACCAGTCTCCTCCTCTCAATTCTGTCCTGAGGTTTATACTCCAGAACCACATTGTCCCATATGGAAGTCATTAGCCATATGTAGCTATCTAAATTTAAAATCACTTTGTCAGCTTGCTGTATTTCAAATGCTCAATGGCCAGAGGTAGCTAGTGGTAACTGCATTGGACAATGCCAACTATACAGAACATGCCCAGCCCTGCGGTAACATCTATTGGACAGCACTGCTCCAGGGCCCATCCGATGGATGAGGCCAAGGTTTTACCTCATGCAATGTCCTTGCTCACTATCTCCTCCTCCCTCTCCTGCTTCCCTGCCTCTCTCACTTTTATTTTATTTTTTTTCTAAATCCTTACATGAAGATATTTTTTCCATTGATTTTCAGAAAGAGTGAAATCAATCGGTTGCCTCCCACATGGGCCCCAACTGGGGCAAGGATCAAACCTGCAACCCAAGTGCATGCCCTTCAAAAACCCGAATGCCTTTGGTGCCAGGCTGGTGCTCTAAGCACTGAGACGTGCTGACCAGGGCTCCCTGACTCTTTTATTTGTTTGTTTGCTTGCTTGCTTGTTTCTGAAGAGCACCCCCTCCGTAAACTTCCCACACCTGAACTCCTGTCTCAGACTCTGCTTCTGGGAGCTTTAATCCACACCCTTTCCTCAAACATTTCCCTATGCATTTCTTCCATCTGGCTGTTCCTTAGTTATATCCTTTTATAATAAACCGGTAATCTAGTGCGTAAAGGGGTCTCCTGAGTTCTGTGAGCCACTCTAGCAAATGAACTGAAATAGGGACAGGGTTGTGGGAACCTCTGATCTGTAGCCCATAGGTCAGAAGTACAGGTAATAACCTTGTGACTGTATCTGAAGTGGGGCCGTGGGTGGAGGGGGCAGTTTTGTAGGAGTAAGCCATTCACCTTTTAGGAACTAAAGCTATCTTGGATATATAGCGTTTTAGAATTTAATTGAATTGTTTGGAAACTCACCTGGTGTCCAGAGCATTGCTTGGAAATCCCCTTTTCACGTTAGAATTGGTGCCAAAACCCCTTTAGGAACTAACATTACTTAAAAGCAAGTTTATCTTATAATTGCAGACTTTGCAGATTTCCTATTGAACCACTGGGTTAAAAATGTATATTAAAAATGTAGACTCCCGAGCTGAACTCCAGACTTTCTGGAAGGATAGAAATTTGCAACAGTAGCTCAGAAGGGTTGCCCAGGTACTGTCCAGCTGTCCGCTGAGACAGATTCCGAAAAACTACCGCACTCCAGCACCTTTGATGGGCCTTCCAGCAGAATGGGCCAAGAGCACAGCCCTGAAGTCAGACTTGCTGGCTGAATCTTGGCCCTCCCACTTTATAGCTGGGGGAGCACTAGCTACCTACTTAACCCTCAGCTCTGTGTCCTCACCTATAAAATAGGGCTCATGGTTACACCTAACTTGTAAGGTTGGAAAGATGTGTGATGGTTAATTCTATGTGTCAACTTGACTGTGCCACAGGATGCCCAGATAGTTGATAAAGCATCACTTCCAGGAATATCTGGGAGGTTGTTTCCGGGAGAGATTAGCATTTCTACAGGTAGAGAGGATAATGAAGATTACCCTCACCTGTGCAGTGGGCATCATCTAGTCTGCTGAGGGCCAGACTAGGACAAAGAGATAGGAAGGGAAAATTTGACCTCCACTTGAGCTGGGACTGCCTCTTCTCCTGGTATGGTTGCTGCTGATCTTGGTTGGATCTTCAGACTCTGCCTGGAAGTTACATCATTGGCTCTTCTGGTTCTTAGGACTTTGGGTTGGAACTGGAACTACGCCATGGGCTTTCCTTGGCCTCCAGCATGCTGACTGCAGACTGTGGGACTTCTCAGCCTCCATCATCATGTGAATCTATCCCTCATGAGTCATCTCTTTCTGTCTATCTCTATATATTGGTTCTGTTACTCTCTTTCCCTAACTAATTCAGATTCAACATATCTTTTTTAAGAGGACACAGATCCACTGATTACGTAATACAGTCAAGGGCACATGCCCGGGTTGTTGGCTCAATCCCCAGTGGAGGGCATTCAGGAGGCGGCCAATTAATGATTCTCTCTCATCATTGATGTTTCTATTTCTCTCTCCCTTCCTCTCTGAAATCCATAAAAATATATTTAATAAATAAATAAAATGAAATAAGAGATCTATCTGATGAAAAAAATGTAGCATCTTATTCTTATGGAATAAGAAAACAGCAGAATCAATCATTTCAAACTGCTGTTAAATCAATGTATTTCCTGTTGGTTTGTCAATATGGCCTTTTTCAATTAGACAATTTTATTATAGTGATAAATACCAACAGCACACTTTAGAGACTGCTGCTCTGAGTTATGGTTGGTTTTGCCTAACAATCCATACTTGCTATTGAGTAAATGTGCATGCCGTGGCTGTCCAAAGATGAACAGGCCTGTCCCTGTCCCTGGTGGGGAGTGATCACCTTTCCCCACAGGACCCCTCCTAACCCTTGTAGTGGCCATCACCTCTCTCACCAGGTCCTCACCTACCCCATGTCAGGACCCCCACCCTGCTGATGACAGGTGTCACAGGCAGTGCCAACGAAAGAGTTCTGACCTCAAACCAAATCCCACTTTTCTTGGCAAATAGGGACAGCAAGTAAAATTCCTTTTTAATCTGCATGAGGTTCTATAGATTGTCAAATGGTAATCAACTGGGGCCAAAGTTCAGTTACCTCAAGGGAACCCAGAGATGTCTGAATAATGTGTCATTGATACCTGCAGCATTAGGACTGCTTCAGAACACAGGGACATCTTGGCTGCTCATCAGCATAATGGGGCTGATATATCCAGAGTTGGAATAATTGCATAAGAAGATGGTGCCCTCCTAGCTAGTTTGGCTCAGTGGATAGTGTCAGCCTACAGACTGAAGGGTCTCAGATTCCCTTCTAGTCAAGGGCACATGTCAGGGTTTCAGGATTGATCCCCAGTGGGGGTCATGCAGGAGGCAGCCAATCAATGATTCTCTCTCATCATTGATGTTTCTATCTCTCTCTCCCTCGCTCTTCCTCTCTGACATTAACAAAATTATACATTTTTTTAAAAGGAAGGTGTATGGTAATTCCTCTGGCACTCAGCAGATAATTCAGAAACCTTAGTGGCTCTGAATCTATTGAGTACATTCACAGGACGAGCCTCGTGCCCCAAGGAAGGTTGGGCCTAACGATTCATAGTTGCTGTCTTTATTTTCCAGCTCCCCCTCCCCAGTCCTTCCATTTTATTATTGCTGTTCCTCTTTTTGTGATGGAAGTCCCTGCTTTTTGGCCCGTGAATGACTGATAGGCAAGGGTTTTGCTTCCCCTCTGAACTGGCGGTGGGCCACCTCTCTGAGCTTGCTAGTCTTCCATATTTGATGGTCAAGATGGTGTCACAGGCATTGAAGATCATGACAAGCCATAAGAGGGCAGACAACTTGGCTTCTTTCCTTGTTTTAAGGCCATCAAAGCATGAGTAGGCAGGATCTGAATTGGCCCTGTGGGTCCTACTCTCCTCACACACACTGTGGCCTGCCCTGGTGCGCTCCCCAGGGGTCAGAGGACAATTCAGGCCTAAAGAGGTGGGGTAGGGTGACCAACTCATCCCAGTCTACCTGGGTTTCTTCTGGTTCTCACGTTAAAAGTCCAGCGGCCCCCAGGACAGGTGATCCCTCCAGTAGGGGCAGCACTGGCACATAGATTTCAATGGCTTTTCTTGGAGGCCTTTGCCTGCCATGTGCCGAGCAGGTACTTGGCAGCTGCTGGGTGCCTTCCATCTTGACTTCAGGGATGGCTCTTTTCTGGGGACCAGCCCCAGCTTCCCCTGAGTGCGCCTGCCTCCAGCCTCGGGGGCCTGGTGAGTAACAGCCCAGCCAAGGGAACAGCCTCTCCCAGGTGGTGCCTCCCCTGGCCAGCAGGCAGCTAGACATGAGCCACACTGAGCAGGTCCCCCTTCCCGGGCTCTCCCAGGCTGGCTGTCAGCACTGTGAGGAGAGGAACCCCAGCACAGAACTGCAGCCCTGTCTCCAGGCCGTGGCCAGTGCGTCTCTGTGGGCTGAGGCCTGCAGCTGCGGCCATTGTACTCTTCTGCCAGCTACCTATTCTTTGGTGGTATATACCCTTGTGGCTAACATCAGACATCTCCTTAGCACCCACATATGGCACCACTGGGGCATGCCCAGCTCCTCCTCTCCCCCTCAATCCCTGGGAGTTGCCATCTTTGTGTCTATGTCCTCTTTAGGCCTCTTCCCACACCTGCCCCAGTGTCTGTTTCCCGTATTCTTGCTCTAGATATCTTCTTACTAGTCTGGCCTGGCTAGTTTCCTCTCAATAGCCCTTTAGGTTTGAGGGGGGCGGGGTGGCTGCTTCGGTTTCTAGAAGGTCTATGCATGTCTTATCCCATTTGGTAACAATCTGGAGCTAGACCCAGAGCCCATGAGGAGCAGGCCTGGGACTGAGCCTCCTGAGAGCGGCTGCTGTTCTGGCCTCCGTCTGCTGGCGCCCTGCTCCTCGTGACAACACCAGCCTGTGCTGTGGGAGCCACTCCAATCGCCTCCATGAAGCTTGGAATTTGTGGGCATATCCATAGACCTGAAAAAGAGAAGCCTCATTCTCCTGGCCATCACAATTAGCTCAGGGATGGGGAGGTCATGGGTCCAGCCAGGTGGGGCCTGCTGAGGGAACATGCTCATTGGGGTATCTCACCCGGGATGGTGTACACCGGCACTGTGGCCCCAACACAGAGGGAGAGCTGCCTGCAGATGCAGCCAACCAGAGGAGAGAGGGTGCAGCCTGGCAGCAGAGTGAGCTTTGCCTCTTGCTTCAGCCACTCCGGGAATTCACTGTCACACACTTCCCTTTTTAATTCATTAACCATTGTGAGTTAAGTTCTTGTGTTTTGAACCCAAAAAGGCTCAGTGTCCTTCTGTTCTCCTGAGCCATCTCTCTCCCGACCTGCACACACATCCCGTCATCAGCATCCTCACTCCAGGCAACCTCCCCCGATCTGTCTGATGCCCTTCAAGCCCAGGTCAAGACCTCTCTCACTCTGTCATACACCTGTCATTTATCTGCTGGCTCACCTGGCTAGCATGAGGCAGCAGCCTGCCTGCCTGCCATGGCCCTGTCTTTCCCAGGCCCCTCCTTCTGAGCCAGGCACATGTGCTGAGCACCATGCTGAAGGGTCCTGATTTATGCTGCCAAGGTCAGAGGCCCATTCTTGTGGTTCCCAGCTGGCATGTATTGGTCACGGCTGGTTCTGGCTTTCCCCCACTTTCTACTCACCTTCCTTCCCAGCTGTCTTCCCTGTGGACTCCAAGCTCCAGCATCGGACCTGTGGACGGCGGCCTTACAGAGCTGCTTCACCAGCTCCCACGATTTTCTAAAATTAAATCCCTATGATAAATCCATAGTGACCCGGCTTCTCTGATTGATACCCCATGCACATCCTCCCAATAGAGTCTTCTTTAGTATGTTATCTAGAGTCTATTTCTGATGCTCGCAGCTCCCAAATCCCCAACCATACACAGTGCATAATACATAAGAAAACATCTTCAAGTTACAAAGCACAATGTACGTGAATGTTCCTATTGTTTTTATTAATATAGATAGCCCAGGGAAGACAAAAAAACTCAGGGGTCAAATAGACAAATTCAAGTCTGAGTCCTGCCAGATAATGCTTGTATGGTGTTTTGGATCAAGTTACCTACTCTTTTTGAGCTTATTTCCTCCTCTGTAAAAAGAATCGGGGGGAAAGGCAGTCAGGCTAGGGACCCATGCGTACAAGCTATCACTGGCTTCAACAAGAAACAAGCTCATTTGCCAGTTGTGGAGAGGTATTCCAGGTGAATGGCCGCAGGCAGGTCTGGTGGCACCCAAGTCATCGAGCACCAGGCTCCTCACCTCCTGGGTTCTGCCATCCCTGCAGCACAAGCTCATCCTCACAGTCCATGGTGGCCACACCGAGCTGAGAGGGAGGCTGGCAAATGTTATCTTTACTGTGTGCTGCAATGGGGCTCCGAGGAAGGAGGGTGGCCATGGGGGAGCATAGTGGGAGACAATAATGGGGCTGTGGAGAGGATGCAACGGGAAGCAGTGCCAGCCCCTGCCAGGCCACCACCCAGGGTCTCTCCATCCCTCCCATTTCAGTGCTTCCATGCTCTCTCCTGATTTCATCAGAATCCCTTCCAAATCAATAGAATTTATGACCTTAAAGTAGTGAAACTGATTGGGAAAATGCATCCAACAGCTGCCACCTATATATTAAAAAAATATAGGTTTAAGAGTCTGAGTACTAGAGATGGACAAACCATGTTTCTACTCCTGTCAGCGGTGATGGGGCTTCTGGCACTCAGCTTAGCCTCTCGGAGGTTGCTCAATTGCAAAGGTCTATACCAACAGTACTGACCTCAGAGTTTCATGGTGAAGATCAAAGAATATAAAGCAGCAGAGACACCATAGTGCCTAGCACAGAGTGCTCAGGAAATATTAGCTGCTATTATCAGGATTATCTTATGTACATTCTCTCAGTCAAGCCTCTCCAGAGATGTGCCAACGGCTTTTCCTCTGGTCTCACTCCACTACTCTCTTCAATCACCTGCAGAGTAGAACGAGTGAGGCCTCTGATGTCTCTCCTGTCCACCGAGCTTTGCTAATGGGTTTGGGAAATCTGCAGTCCCCTTGGCGCTTAGTGATTAAGTAGACTCTTCTCAGGTTCCTGGGTCTGCCTTCTTCAGGTTCTGTGATCTCCCAGTTCAGGGACTCTGGGTGGGTGGTAACAATTTCCCCTGGCTCAGTGTGAGGCCAGGCCAGCAAGCAAAGGGTTCCAAACCTGTTCCAGAGCCCTCTGAGTGTGAATGTTATCTCTCACCAGATAAGGGGCTGTACTCAGCCCAGATCAAACACTTGTTTATCTGCAGGGTGCTGAAAGCCAAACCGCTGCTTCTGTTCGTCCCTAGTCCTTTATTTGCTTACTCTTATCGCCTCTGACCTATGGTGTTGTTTGCGCACCGGATCTGTTTCTGGCTTAGACTGAGAGTGCCCTGCTCCTCGGGGCGAGGGGGGGTGAGAGGGAGGAAGTAGAATGGAGTGTGGACTCCTTAGGTGGCACAGGGAGGAGTGCCGGACTAGGGAGTCAGGAGATGTCGCATCTGAGTATGTCTCACCTGAGTCTCTCTCTAAGGGATTCTGGGCTTATTAGACTACAAGGACTCTCTCAGAGCTGACATTCCAAACTGCTACAAAAGATGCAGTGTGACCATTCTTAAGCGTAAGAAAAGTTGAAGATTAAAATGAGCAGAAAGTGTGCGTGCCTTCAGCCTCCTGGGTGAGAATGAGTTGTGAGTCTCTGACCACACTGTTTATTTTGTGTTGCTTATTTTAGCTGTGTGGGTCACTGAGCCAAAAGGTTAGATGGGAGACCAGCTCAGTGACTTGCTCGTGCAGAAAGAGCTTGAAAAAACAGTGACATTATTCCATGCAAATTCAGAGCAAGGAAGGTGGTGGGGGAGGGGATTCTATAATATTTGCAGGAAGTTAGGTGGTGGGTATATAGAAGTCCTTACTTTGAAAAATACTACTTCATATTATAACCAGAAGTTATAGAATGAATTGGTGGTGGGAGGTGGAGGCATATATACTATTTTAGTGTACAAGATAATTCCTCACTTTATAAAAAGTCCAATGTTTCCTCCTGGAAGTCAGCTCTCATGGTGCACTAAAAATAAGGTTGAATCTAGAATACAGCTATTCATACAACTTTTGAAATGTTATCGCATACATAATGTTACTTTTCATAAACGCTCCTATTCCTATTTGGGGAAGAACCTTCCCTAAGATAATTTCTTTCTGGAGGCCCAATTTGATGTGTGTACTTACAGTAAACTCAACAGGAAAGGTTTTGCCAGCTACATTTGAAAGACAAATCATTTTCTTCTGTGATGAAAGGTTTGCAATGCCCACATTTCCCCACAAGAGGTCAGGGCATCACAGGGTCTTTACCGAGGAGAGTGCCTCCTTCCAGGGGAAGACAATTCATTGAAACTGGTCAGGCAGATCCCACCATAGTGTCTCAGCATAATTGAAAACTCCAAGTATTTGCCAGGCCCTTGTCTGGGCCTATGCAGGAAGCACCCAAATTCATGTGTCTCTCTCACATTGATATTTCTCTTTCTTTTCTCCCCCTTTCACTCTCTAAAAATCACTGGGGAAAAATCCTCATGTGAGGATTAAAAACAAACAAAAACCAACCAAACAAAAAGCAGGGATAGATACTTTTAAAGTTCAACTTAATTTTACTTTCATAATTATGACCATAGTATTGTTCTATCCAAGATTTTAGAATTTTTTTTTAATTTTCTGAATTTAATATTTTCAAACAAGTGACTTTCCAAGAACCCCTGAAATTACACGAATTTCATGTTACAAATGTTTTAGGTACTCTGTCTCTTGAATGCAGAAGGGAGGGTAGGCTTAATGAAAGTATGATACAATTAATACCTTTGAGCTTAGCCAAAAATATGAATAGTGAAAAAACAAAGTGAATAAGAAGTACTTTTAAGTATTTATAAAGCAGAAGTGATGGTGTTTATTTTATTACTACTAAATTCCAAGAATCAGATCTACCATAGATTTCAAAAACAAAAATTTATTCATAAAATATATTAAAAAATTTGACAAAAAGGTTATAAAACCCCCAAAACTTGAACATCTCAACATCACTTACCATAGTCAACAATGGAAAGTCTCACTAATTTAATTCCATTTCTAGGTACAAAAGAGGTCTCTGTAAATCACAGTATTTCATTTTATGAGTTACATTGCTAAACATTACCCAAATCTATTTTGACCGCACACTATGGTTATTTTGTGAAGTAATGTTTATACTGAAACTCAGTGACTGTGCAAACTCTCAGAGTATTTATGAAGGTTAATTCACAGTAAACCAAAGGTAAACCGTCCTAAACCAAACTAAGTGATCACTACCATGACCGTGTGAACACTGAAATGCAACATAAGTGTTGATTATAAAATATGGAATTTGGGGACTCATATAAATATGGTGAAATATAGACAAGTACCAACTTTTATCAGAAATGGAGGGAGAGGAACAGAGCTGGCTCTGGAGAACATGGTGGTGGTGCCCCCTGTGCAGCAGCAAACTGCTGGGCATTCCACACACATCAAGAGAGGCAAGCCTGAGGTTTGCATGTGGGCCTTTTTCATAAGTCAAGTCCAGCCTTGTCCAAGGAGAGTCAGAGGATGCAGAGCACATTCTTAATTCTCTGAGTGTTCCGCTGGAAGGTTTCAAAGTCCAAAATCTTCAGATCAAATTTTATGGAGTTTTGTAATAATCAGTACTCTCACCATTTGATCAAATGAACTACAGATGCAGAGGCCCCTTTTATCCGGACTCCAGTCCAAACTGGAAATGGGCTGGGTAGATAACGTAACATTCTGCAAAAGGCTGACAGAACCCGCAACTCCCATCTCTACTCCCTCGGAATCTTTCTTTGACCGCTGAACAGGATATTCACTGAAAGCAAGAATAAAGAAGAGATACAGCATGTGTAAAGCAAAAGCTGCAACTACCATCTGCAGAACTTGTCCAAACACTTCCAGGATGGATGGCAGACACTTGATCCACCCATCCTCTGAGCTCCATGTCAGATCCCAGGATCTCTGTTTACCACTCTATGAGCAGGCACTGCTGGGAGATTTTAGACCTAAACATCATTGTCTCAAAACACAAAAATAGCCATTCTGAACCATGTGATTTTCTTTCAGCTGAAAATACAAATTTATAAATAAGAGTTGAAGGCACACAAGTTATAAATACTATTTGGGCTAAATTTGAGAGAGGGGAAAAGAAACATCCCTCCTGGCATGAAGATGTGTTCCTGGTGAAATACTGGGGTATTGATCCTCCTTAAAAGGCCGTTTAAAGCCTGTGAGGTATCAACTATGATACTACTTGTATTTTATAAATGCTAAGAAAGGCCAGGAGTTTCAGGATATAAAGCAACAGAGAAGCAGAGCAGAAATACAAGAAGTGATAGGTAGGTAACCTACTGTTCTTTCTTCTTCCTTCTCAGATCCTACAATTCCTTTTGATAAATAGTCAACAGATTGTTTTTCGTATCTCTTGGCAAAGGCTGCAGCAATATAGTATTTAATAAATAACAAAGACTTTTCAAACCCTCCAGACTACTGAAGTTTTGAGATTTTCAAAATATGCAACAATAACAAGCAAATCAGCATGTTGGGGGCCATTCATTCATAAAACAATTTCTAAATAACTAGATGAGTTACCTTGGAAATTCTTGGTTAGGTGCTTAAGAAATAGAGTTTAATAGAATTACTACCAAGGGAGACTGGCAAAAACCAGACCTTCTTTGCTGGTATTATACCAGCAAAGCTCCAAACCAATTTGAAGTTTAGATATCTGTTATGGTAAAGGTTCCAGTTTATTTTGAGATAAGCTACAAATTTCTAACTGCATATCGACCCAACTTCACTAATATTAATTAAATCCACAAGTCTCAAAAATTCCCGCTACAAACATAGTTGCATATCATAAGGAAAACAACTCCACGTGTGGATTGCAAAGAAAACTTGGACTCAGTGCTTCAAGTTAGCAGCCTAAAGAGTTTGGTACTCAGGTAGAATAGTAAGGTGCCACTGCATGGCTCAGAGGGATTTGCAGAGTCTATCCCAGAGGAAAGACGGGTTGGAACAATCAGGGAGGAACAATGGACAAAGATGCTGAGAAAAGGAAAATTACCAAATAACCTATCTACCTAGCATTCTCCAGATCTCTCAATACTTTCCCTCTGCTTTTTATTCACAGAAACTATATAGTTTTAATTTAAAGCATTCACTCCTGATTTTTGGTCAGCTATATTCCTAAATGCTTTTGTAGCCCTGTTTTTTAGAACCCCTTCTAACTTCTAAAAGGAGCTAATAAACAGAAAAGTATTTTATGGTGTGGCCAGCGTAGCTCAGAGGTTGAGCATTGATCCAATGAACCAAGATGTCCCCAGTTTGATTCCCAATAGGGGCACATGCCCCATCTGTGGGCTCAATCCCCACCAAAGGTCATGCGGGAGGTGTCCGATTGATGTTTCTCTCTCTCTCTCATCGATGTTTCTAATCTCTCTATCCTCCCTTCCCCTCTCTCTAAAATCAATAAAAACATATTTTAAAAAATATTTTGTAAATATGAAAGTCCCACAAGCATGAAAGATGGTATTTTTCTTTTTTTTCAAACATTATCTTTCATTTATGGATTGTGTTTATTTCTTTTTTTTCCCCCTTTGGGCGATGTTTACAGAAAGAGAGAACCATTAATACAGTTTTTATCAGGTATTTTAAATGAGCAGCTACTAGTAACTGCCACCTTCAGGCCCTTGGGATTCAGAGCACAGTGCATGGTAAGCTATCCCTGTCACTCACCCTGCCTATGATATGCAGAAAGCAAACTCAATGACAAGGCTTTTCCTAGAGACCAATCAGGGCCCTTGGGCTCTATTCTGCTTCTATCACAAGGATGTTATCTGAACTTGGGCAACTGAATTATTAGGATCTAAAACTAACAATCCAAACCTTTTCCTATCTTCTAAAGGTAGTGTTCTAATTACCTGATTATAATATTTCACAAAAGCCTTTGGTTCTTTTTAAGTTCTCCTTAAAAAAAAACAAAAAACAAAACACAGCAAAAATCCATGATTTCAAATCTACGAAAAAAATTGTTCCTGGCCCCTGACCGCACTACAATATATGGAAGACAACTAAATAACAAACATATTTAATGAGTCAAAAGATTACTACTTAGTATGTGTAAAAGAAGTAAATTTTTTTAAATGCTTAGAAAATAATACTTATGTAATACAATAAAATTTAAAATCATAGCAAAATGAACTGTCAGAGGAGAAAAATAAGGGGGAAAAGTTCAATTTATTCCTACTTCACGCCCACAAGTGACCCAAAAACGAGCCGGGTGCACAGCAGAGACTTACTACTTCCAGAGGTGAAGGCCGCCGGCACCTCCCGCTGTCAGAAACAACTCTCGGTTCTGGGGCAGGTGTCGGACCTGCCACACGGTAGATTTATGAGCCTAAACAGGAGAGGCACATAACCTGGTTATAAGTTTGTATAACAAAGACTGTCCTGGAAGAGAAACCCTGCAAATAAAGAAAAATTTCTTTATCTTTTCAACAACTGCTATAAAAGTAAGATTTAGAAGAACCCATCAGAAATCAGGAAAAAACATAAATTTTTCTTTATTGCTTTATGAAACAAAGTTGTACTAGATTTTTCTTTTTAAATGGGTTATCAGATTAAAAGTCTAAGTTTATAGTTCCATATAAACTATGCAAATAGATTTCATACATTTATGTCTCTAGCTTACTCTGAAGAGCAAAAGAAATGTAAAATACAAACACATATTTCTTCCTAAGAGAGAAATAAAGATAGATTGAACTTTTAAAAAATAAACTTTATTGCCCTAGCCAGTTGCTCAGTGGATAGAGTGTCAGTCTTCGGACTGAAGGGTCCTAGGTTCAATTCCGGCCAAAGGCACATGCCCAGGTTGTGGGCTCAATCCCCAGTAGGGGCATGCAAGAGGAACTTTTACCATTTGCAATAGCATGGATGAAACTGGAGAACATTATGCTAAGCGAAATAAACCAGTTAGAGAAGGTAAGTATCACATGATCTCACTCATATAAACTGATGAACAAAAACAGATTCAGAGACAAGGTAGCACTGAACAGACCATCCAATCTCAGAGAGAAGGCAGGGAAGGGGAAGGAGGTTAGAGATCAACCAAAGGACTTATATGCATGCATATTAGCATAACCAATGGACAGACACTGGGGTAGTGGGGCCTTGCCCTCGAGGTTGGGATCGATTAGGAAAAAAGGAGACATGTAAAACTTAAAAGAAAAAAACTGCCAAAAAAAACCCCACATCTCAAAATATACACTTTAGGTATGTGAGTCTTCAAGTGATTAGGTTCAAGCTTTTAATTTGTTTTGTAGTTTAAAAAAAATTAAGCTGGAAGATGATAAAATCCCCTAACCAAGAGGAGATATGACCTCTTAAAATACAACAGTCATTTATTTATCAGACTAACCAATTACTAGATTAATTAAATGTAAGAAAAAATTTTGAAGATAACACTATAATTTATAGCTAATAAGAAACATGTTGCAGTTGTATATAAACAACTTAGTAAAGTGCTTTATGTTGATACTTAGTATACTCTGAAACAACAAAGTCAAAACAATATTACAAAATATATTTATCTTGTTAAGAATTTAGTTCATCTGGCAGTGGCAGTAATTTACATGCAATAATAATTGCTGTAATAATAAGGCAAAATAGGAACATTTGGGAAGTACTACTGAATCCATGGTTGAGTGAGAAAAGAGTGAATTTTTATTTCCTGAACAACTTATATATTTTAATCTCATAGAAACTACAAATCTGTAACCGACATTTATTTTTATAATGAAGCTCAGACTTACATTTCTCACTCATCTCTTGCAAATGAGAGGATGATGTTTCAGCATGAATTTTATGCAATCCCCTTACTTCTGACACCATTTTAACAAGTATTTTCCCTTTGCCCTGTTTTCCTCATCTATTTTTCTAACATTGTAATACCACATTTCCTTCTAAGCTTCGTCAAATACTATTCAAACAAGGCAAATTATGTATATATATAAGTGTGAATAAAAGAATAAATACATTTTTGAGTACCTACTATGTGTTAACCACAGTGATTAACACTTTAAATAATTTTATTTAATGTAACAAACTGGAATATAAAATGAAATTAAATGACTATATATGTTGATATATTTTGAAAAGTATATAATTATTATTATACTAAGGTGCATATTGGTATACACCTAAGAGTATATAATTAGGTATAAATACAAATATTATATATTTATTAGGAAATGCAAGGCTAGGTTTTGTTTATCACATACTTGTCATCAGCTACTTTTCCTATGATTGCTCCTTAACTACAAAATAAGATTCCTAGCCAACTGAGGCCTTTATTATAATCAAGAAGTCTAAAACTGATAAGCTTTCTGAAAGTTCTCTTTGCCAAGAAAACCTTGTCAAGATCCCACAAGAATATATTAAAAATAGCTCCCTTCCCATAAAGACCTGGAAGGCACCTTGGTGACTAAGTCTATTTATTAGTCTAAAACAGCGGTTCTCAACCTGTGGATCGCGAACAGCTGGCAGGGTCTCCTAAGGCCATCAGAAAACACAGATATTTACATTAAGATTCATAACAGTAGCAAATTACAGTTATGAAGTAGCGACAAAAATAATTTTATGGTTGGGGATCACCACAACATAAAGAACTGTATTAAAGGGTTGCAGCATTAGGAAGGTTGAGAATCACTGGTCTAAAACAAGCTAAGAACATTCCTCTTCATAGAAAGGCATTCCCTTCAGATTTACCTTTTCTGAAACAGAAGCAAAACCTTTGGTTGGATGCTGTGTTCTCATGTCAAAAACATGAAACTTCCCTTCCAGAGACGTAGCTACTAACTTATTCATACTTATATCTTTTCTGTCAAACTCCAGGCTACATACCTGAAAATAGAGAATATTTATTATTGATGATCTAATGAATATTATTCAGTAGGTTCTTTTAAGCAAGTAAAACAACTTTAAAATTATTAGCTCATGTGAAAGCATTTAAACGGAATCAATACATTAAAAACTTTTAAACCATAAACAAAATTCTTGGTTAATAAGATCAAACTATGTTGAGTTCCCCAATTATTGTGCACAGTTAAGTCAAGGCTGACTTTAGGAAACAGGAAGGAGCCACATTCCTCATGAGAGGCATACAAATAAGGAACCTAAAATCTGAAAGGTTATTACTATTTTCAGGCTTCCATTAGCAGAAAAAAAGCCTATTATGTGCTCATTTTGATATGACAATGTACAGTGCACAGGTGTCCACAGTCCGCCACAGGAGCTGGCGACTCACCAGCACTGCCATACCACATCTGTGTGTGTGTTCACTTTCCAAGAGAGAGTCCACGATTTTCATCAGATTCCCACAGGGCTCAGAGCCCCAAAAGGTTAAGAACCACTGGTAAAGTGGTTGTAATAAGATGAGTTATTAGAATCACCTTCCTTTTGTAGTAGTCCAGAGGTAGGTGAAAACATGCTCAGAGAAATGAAAAATAATCCAAATGGCTCTAGTTGGTTTGGCTCAGTGGATGGAACATCGGTCTGCGGACTGAAGGGTCCTAGGTTCAATTCTGGTCAAGTGCTCATACCCTGGCTGCAGGTTCCCTGGCCCTGGTCGGGGTGCATGCAGGAGGCAATCAATCAATGTGTCTCTCTCACATCAATATTTCTCCCTGTCTCTCCCTTTCCCTATAACTCTCTCTAAAAATCAATGAAAAAAATATCCTCAGGTTAGGATTAACATTAATTAATTAATTAACTAAATATAAAAGAATCCAAATGTACATTACCCCATTCTTAATGTTTGTCTCCCACCGCAATGACATACTTCTAAGATCAAACAGTTTGATATCTCCGTTGTCATAGCCAGCACAAACAACACGTTCCTCTTGATTATAAGCATTACCTACAGATCAAGACACAACATTCCAGATCTTTATAAATGTTAAAGGCTGGTAAAATAATTTTATGAACCAATGCATATAATTTGTACTAAGTCAAATTTTACAATATCACATTGGGTAGAATCTTATGTTACGATTCTTACAGGACATCAGATTATTAAATTTACTATTTGATATAGTTATTTTAAAGTTCATTTTATACTGATGGGATATGCGAGAATATCATTGGCTTCTAAGACTATTTAAACAGCTCTGGCTGTGGGCCTGAGCCATCTTTAAAGCAATTTCTACCACTACAGTATTTTCTCTACCACTATAGTATTTCCACCACTATTTGGACACTTTTCAACATATTCCTTATACTTGAAATTTCCTTCCAATTTCAGGGGTTCAAATGCTATATGTTCTTTTGGGGAAAAATGCCACCTCACCCTGATCATCTTTCCCTTGGGATTCCTTCCACATTTGTCCATGTCTCTTATGACCTTTAATCACTCCTACCTTGTACTATAATTTTTAAATATATTTTTATTGATTTCAGAGAGAAAGATAGAGGAGAGAGTGAGAGAGAAACATCAATGAGAGAATCATTGATCAGCTGCCTCCTGCACACCCCCTACTGGGGATCAAGCCCACAACCCAAGCATGTGCCCTTGACCAGAATGAAATCTGGGACTCTTCAGTCCACAGACCAACACTCTATCCACTTAGCCAAACCAGTTAGGGCTGTACTATAATTAATGTAGACATCATGTCTTCTTTACTAAACTATAAGCATCTTGATGCAGGTAACACATCTGTTTAACCTTTATATGCCCACCACTTTGTGTCTCCTTTGGCATTCATAAAAATTTGTCAAATCAATGGATTTTCTTTTTAAACTTAAGCACCTTTTTAAAATTGTACTTATGTTTCTTAGGTCAATGAAGAAAGGCTTTAATGAACCCAAAGGTAATTACTTTTTAATTATTATACCAAGTTTTAGATGATGATTCCAAATACTAACCCTGAAGTTTCTCAATTATAATTGCTTACAAAATACACACACATAGTAATTCCCACACAATAATTTATTTATTTTTTTATAATGGAAGTCTAAAACTTTCCTCTAATTAAATAACAGTGCAATATTGAAATAACATAAAAAGTTAACAAATCACATATATTGTTAAATCCTACTTTTAATGTCTGTATCTACATAGGATTATATTAAGAAAAGAGGGAAAGGAAATAAGAGATTTAAAACTAAATATGGCCTATACCTCTTATTAGCAAGAATTATTTTAATTTTGGTGCTCAGCAAGAGATACAAGGGTAAACATCAATTAGTCCTACAAAACCAGCATTCAAGTCAAATATATTAATAGAGAAACACAGTTGTCAAATTTATAAGAAATAATTTCGTAAGGTGTAACTACTTTCTAGAAAATAAGCATACTCTTATAGAGAGTATAATGTAAGATCTGTAAGGTTATCATTTGCCCTTGAGGCTCTACTTAGCTCCATTTCTGGCATTTGGTTCTAACTGGTTCAATATTATCTAGTTAAACACAAGTACATAGTAACCGCAAATTATTTTTGAGCACTTAATAATCTAAACACAATTCTAAGCACTATACATATATTAACTTTTTGAATCCTCATAACAACACTATTAAGTAAATTCTATTATTACTTCCATTTATAAATGAAGTTACCAAGAAACAGAGATGCTTAATAACTTGCCAATAAGCCACACAGCCAGTAAGTAGAGCATGAGACTTCAAATCCAGGCCTCAAAGGATGACATTAACCTTGTCTTATTTGCCTCAATAAACTGCCAGAATAATCCACAAACAGACTATGAACAGACCACCAGGAATTCCTTGAAGGTTTTACCATTGGATATTTCAAATCCAAGAGTTCTTCAATAACTCACCAAACGCCACAGTCCAACAGTCTCTCTTGTTTTCTCCTTGTACAGGTTCCATATTAGCAACAGGATCGTCTTTCTGCCTTGGGTCCCACACTTTCACAGTTCCTGCCATACATAAAAGTGCACTGGCAAAATTCAACAGCAAATAATGACATTTCTTTTCTGCATTCTCTTCCTATGGCTTCCTGTATACATGGTAATATTATAAATGTTATAACACCTGAAAAAATATTCACATTTTCTAACTTCTAAGTGGGTAAGTTGTACTTAATATCAGAGATATAACCCATATGTCTGACTTACTAGTAAATTTCCAAATAGATATACAGAAAAGCCAACAACTATTCCTGTTATCAACATGGTATGACTGACAAGGAAAAACACATGTTATGCAATTCAAATCACACTTTATTTTCTTTGCTTAAGCCTAAAACTAATGTATTACTTAGAATAATACCAGTGCCATTTAAATTATTTTCTTACTACCCATATAACTATTGGCATTATTCTTTATACGGAAGAATAAACTAATTTTTACATCTATGATTTCTTATATTGGGTTTTAGAATACTATTTCACATAATTAAGTTTAATTTCCCTGTGGCAATAGAGAACAGGGAAGTATTAAATAAAATTAACAAGGCGGGAGTGGGCTGAAAATGGTCAATGGGGGGAAAAGGGAGACATATGTAATACTTCCAATAATAAAGACTAATTTTTAAAAATTAACAAATAATTCTAAATTTAATTTCAACTTCCTCATTTCAATGCAAATCACAGGACTGCTAAGTAAATGATGTTATTGCTTCTGAGAAATACAAATGCATGTAATAAAATGGCTAAAAGGCAAGTACCTGAGAGAAAATAGGAAAAGCATAAAAAGAAAATCCTTAAAAGGGATAATAAATGTAGAAAAGGGGGCACTATTCCCCTCTATTTATCTCCAAGAATAAAATAAAATTGGTTATTAAGAAGACGAGTTAAGGAGAAAAAAATTCCTGCAAATACTGTCACTCCACTAGCTTCATACAAATTAATAAAATTTACATTAAGTTTGTAACAGTTACATGAACAAAGAACATAAACAAACAATTCACACAGCAAAATTAACTGGTAAATAAATACTGTATAGAAAGAAATTAACACAAGTTGTAATGGTGTACTAATTTTATTTAAAAAATTAGGAAAATCAATACTGGTAGGGTAGACTGGAAATCTATTTTTTCCATGGTAACTGATAAGGTAAAAAGATACTTTGGAAAATTTGACAGTAAATTTTAAAAGCCACAACACACATTTATTCCAAAAAAGTTATATACATAATGATACTTATTTATTATTTTTAAATCACTCTCCCAAAATGAAAAAAGAAAAAAAAAGAAAAGATTTGAGGCAAACAAAAAATTGATTGCTTATTAACAGGGACATGGTTAGAATATTATGAAACCTCCATAGGATGGAATGTGATGTAGTCATTAAAATGAAAGTATGAAAACAGCAACATTTACATATGACAAAACATTAAGTGGAAAAAGTAAGATATAAAACTATACACTCATTGTTGTATGTAAGACTGGAAAGAAAAGCACACCTAATAGTTATGCTGGTGTGGTGAACTGAATGCTGTTTTTCCTTCTATATTCAGTATTGTTTCTAGGGATGGAAAGAATATTTGATCTTGAAAACAGAGCCGCTCAGAAAATCCCCCCCCCACCCCGCTTTTTTTAAGTCTTGTCCATTTTTAGTTACTGCAAGGCAGAAAAGCACTTGGTGTCCTTGGAGCTTTCTACAATGCTCAACGGAAGGATCACAGAATTTTAGTGTTCAACGTGACAATTTTCACAAGTACTGATTCTGCTTTTTAAAAAAGGAAAAGCTGCCACCCACATTATATTGTCAGCTGCCTCAAAAACGGATAAAGAAATCTCAAATCCTTCAAGGTTCATATGAAACTATGGTTGTTAGTAGTTGAATTTGCTCAAGCTAAAATAGTTAAAGTGCTTTTCCTCTATCTCAAAATACTCAAGAATGAAACAATTTAGGGATATGCAATCAAACCTGCCTATTAAAAAATAAGACTGTTAGATTTAGTGGATAAGGGTTACTGTGGATTTCCACACAGAGAGGATATACAGTTATATAGAGATTTATCTAAAAAAAAGTAAAATACTGTACATAAGATACTTTGACTTACCATCTCGGCTGCCAGTCACAATTTCTGGTGCTCCTTCCCCAATTCCTAGTCCACCTACACCATCTATAGTATTTATAATTTCTTTATGGCCCTTTACAGAATACACTGGGTACTCTGGAGCTTCCAAATTCCTAAACAACAGAAGACAGCTTCTTACTTATACCACAAGTCCCAAACATTTAGTTCACTATTAAAATGTAAGAATGCATTCCATATTTAGATTTTTGTTTTTAAAAATAAGGATTTGACTATGAATTTATAAAACACTTCCAATTTCTTCCATCCACTTTAGCATCTTTTAAGCCCTCAATGAGAATGGTCATAATTCAACTTGGAATTAAAACCTATATCCACTTTACTTAGTGTTCTTCATAGATGAATTACCAGGTCTGCTTATTAATAAGTGCGGATTCACAGGCTCCTCCCCAGACATCATTAATAAGGATCTCTGGGATGGGTCCCAAACCTGTGGACTCTTTGCTGACTGAAGTCTGATAGTTACTGCTTTAAATATACAGTAAAAGGATTTAGAATGTTTCCAAAGTTGGCCTTCGTAGTTTCATCTTGAGATCTTCTGAGGTTTATTTTATTATATGAATCGTATGTACTAGGTAGATATTTTCCACTTTGTCATGTATTATTTTCTCACTGAGTTTGGATTTTTCATCTAATTATGTATTTTCAGTTTATCATCATGCTGGTTACAAATATGAGAGTCAAACTGGCTGAAGTTTGTCTAATTCTAGGTTATTTAAGAGAAAGAAATGCAGGAAAGTAACTACTATTATGTGTGCTTGAGTCTACATGAGATGGTTGGATAATTAATGGCTCAAGTAGGTTATAGCAATATCCCTTTTCTCGCTTGCTCCTCTTCTTTTGCTTTTCTATTGAAGCTTCTATCCACATTTCTCTTTATCACGTCAGGTTTCAATAACTTACACTTAAACAAAATAACATAGCTTTTCATGATGTAATCCCAACTCAGGAGCCAAAATGTGTAAAATTTCACTTAGCAAATTTGAGATAGTTCAACCTAGTTTAGACATGATGCTTACCTTTATATAGCATTTCTGTGAAAGAGCAGGAAACTAAACAGGATTGAGGTTCTTCTTAAAAGACTATTTTTACAGATTTTTAAAAAAAACATTACTTCTTTAATATAAACAAAAGACTTATCAATGAAAATAAGTCAGTAGTACCTGTTCTACTCTATTAGGAAGAAAGTCAATAATTACATTTGTTCTATATTTTTGTGCTGAAATATATTTATTTTTAAAAATAACATTAAGACTAGTCTCTCTCCCACTTTCTTTGAAAGTGTATGATATAGCATGTGAAGACTAACGCATTGTAATAAATGTTAACTTAATTAGTAAGCAGTTAAAGCAAGGGTAAATTAAAATAGCTTCATTATGTTTTATATGAGGAGCCTAAGACAGATAAATAGGTCAAAGTAATGTAATTACAAAGTAGAAGATTCTAAGTGAGAAATCAAAAAAGTCACATTAGAAAACAGGCAGGAAAGACGATTTCTCTCTAGAACCTTAGTGTGTACTTTAGATGATTAAGAGATATTCCTAGCCCTGACCAATTTGGCTCAATGGATAGAGCATCTGCCTGCAGACTGAAAGGTCCCGGGTTCAATTCTGGTCAAAGGCATATACCTTGGTTGTGGCCACATCCCCAGTGGGATGTGTGCAGGAGGCAGCTGATGGATGTTTCCCTCTAATCGATGTTTTTAACTTTCTATCCCTCTCCCTTCCTCTCTCTCTCTAAAAAAAAAATCAATAAAATATATAAAAAAAAGATATATTCCTAAAAAGTAATTAGAGAAATTTGAATTCACTCAATTCTAATTTAAATATAAGAAAATAACTCTAACAAAAGGAGATACATATACTACTATGTGTAATACTTTAAACAATAAAAATAAAATTTTAAAAAAAGGAAAAAAGAAAGAAAATAACTCATGGTAAAATATGAAAATTAAAAGCATTTGGCACAATTATGATTTTGCTCATTCAAAACAGGTTTATCTTGATTTGCTCAACAGATGTGTTCCTAAAAAGTTGTACTTAGATGTTAGCTAACACATTAAAAGAACTTCAAATGAATTGGGAGCTCTACATTTAAAAAATTAAAACAAACAAAAGCTCAGGGTATCATTCAAATGTACTGCTGAAATGCACACAATATCTAATTTCCCCCATGTTATACATGTGTATTTTTATAGACTGCATCCTTCAAGGTGGAGGGGAATAAGCCTTTATTTATAAATACAAGTTATTAAATAGTAGCATCAAACAGCATATGTAGAAATACTGATAACATTATTTTAAATACCTAAACCCTAAAGATAAATTAGAATTCTCTTTTACAGGAAGAGTAATAAGACTATCAAAGAAACTGCTATCTCAGGTCTTAGTACTAATTAAGTAATCTTACCATATATGAAGGTTTCCAGCAAAATCTCCAGTGGCTAAATATCTCTGCTGTAAGGATGCTGCACCAAATGTTCCACATTTAATGGGTTTGGCTTTTTCAATCTTGATAAAAGGGAGGGAGAGAAGATATATTATTTATGTCAGCTATTTATAATCACGAAATTTACAGCCTTATTAAAGGGTTTACATGAGGTGGTAATATAAAAAGCAATTAAAACTTATAATAAAAATGATCATGCTTTCCTTTAGTCATCCTTTATAATAAAAGGCTAATATGCAAACCAACCAAACAGCAGAACAACTGGTCGCTATGAAATTCACTGCCACCAGGGAGCAGATGTACAATGCAGGAGCTTCCCACTGGTGGTCAGTGTACTCCCATAGGGAGAGCGCCACTCAGCCAGGCTCATGGCTGGTGAGCACAGTGGTGGTGGTGGAAGCCTCTCCTGCTTCCTCGGCAGTGCTAATGATGTCTGACTGCTGTGAACATTCCCGGAGGGCTCCTGGATTGCAAGAGGGCCCAGGCCTGGCTGAAAGACCCCCCCTTTAACTCTCCCCACGAGTACACAAATTTCATGCACTGGGCCTCTAGTTCTTCTATAGTTTAAAAGTATATAACTATCAAAAAGAATGAGTTTTAATTTTGCCTTTCCTTTCATTTCGTTAATGAGATGTTCAAATGCTGATAACTCTACCATCTCCATTGGTTTGCAAATACGAACATCTCAGCATTTAATGTAGTATTTTTTTTTTAAGATCCTCTGTAGAAATGAGAATGTAATGAAGATATTGCTCTTTCCAGATGGCTACAGGAATAAAAATTGTTATGAGTATTTATAGTTTTCCCTGCAGAACCCTCTAAACTGAGAATGTTTATGTCTTGTTCTCTGTGGGACCTTTTCAATCATAGAGATTTGTATACCTGTGTGTACCAAAGGCACCACTATTAATATGGATTAGCCATTCTTTTCATTTTCCTTTTATTTAAAAGGCTACTGCTCTGAGTATTATATATCATCACATTAGCAAAATAACTATACACCAATGCACTACTTAAGGCATGCAGCTTATGGAAGTCATGTGAAGAAGAACATATCACAGAAAGGATCCTTGAAATACTACCTCCCCCACCCCAATAGAAAAAGATATCTAAGTCTAGAGCTTTATAGATTTGCCCAACTTGAGCATTCAACATTTACTAGTAATGAGTCCCTACTATATAGAACTCAATGAACTAGGCAGAAGAAGACATAAAGATGAGTAAGACTGACTATTTCCTCAAGGACTTTATAGCCCAAATATAGTAGTCCCCTGTTATGAATGGGGGATATATGTTCCAGTACCCCCAGTAAATGCTAGAAACAGAAGGTAGTACTGAACCCTATATACACTGTTTTTCCCTATACATACCTATGATTAAGTTTAATTTATAAAACAGGCATAGTAAGAGATTAACAATAACTAAATAATAAAATAGATCAATTATAACAATCCTATCTAATAAAAGAGTAATATGCAAATTGCTATTACTCTGCTACACTCACCAGTCAATCAGAAGGAGTATGCAAATTAACCCAACCAAGATGGCTATGACGACAGAGAGAGCAGGAGGGAGGCTTTGGTTGTCCCTGGCCACGGAGGAAGCCAAGCTTTCTGCACACCCTGGTGGGTGCTTAAGGCAACGAAGTTTCAATGGCTGTGTGAGCAGAAGGCTTGGCTCCGTTCCAGGCTACAAAGTTTCAATTGTAGAAGATAAATAAATCCCAGACACCAGGGCCTCTGCTTGGGTCGCTAGGGGTGCCTGGCCAGCCTGCAAACTACGACAGGCCCCTTGCCCAGGCCACCTCATGCCCCAAGGGAACACCCACCCTAATCCAGAACACCCTTCAGGACCACCTATTCACCAGGCCTCTATCCTAGCTAATAAAAGAGTAATATGCAGATTGACTATCACTCCAACACACAAGATGACTATCCCCATGTGGTCAAAAGATCCTGACCCCATGTGGACACAAGATGGCCAGCAGGGGAGGGCAGCTGGCAGGGGCCAGGCCTGCAAGGGAGGGCAGTTGTGGGTGATCAGGCCAGCAGGGGAGAGCAGTTGGGAGGGACCAAGCCTGCAAGGGAGGGCAGTTGGGGGTGATCAAGCCTGCAAGGAAGGGCAATTAGGAGTGACCAGGCCAGCAGAGGAGGGAAGCTGGGGGTGACTGGGCCTGCAGGAAAGGGCAGTTGGGGGGGACCTAGAACTGCAGGGGAGGGCAGTTAGGGGTGACCAGGCCTGCAGAGGAGGGCAGTTAGGAGTAACCAGGCCCACAGGGGAGGGCAGTTAGGGGCAAACAGGCTGGCAGGGGAGTGGTTAGGGGTGATCAGACTGGCAGGCAGAAGCCATTAGGGGCAATCAGGAAGGCAGGCGGGTGAGCAGTTGGGAGAGGGATGTCCGACTGCCCGTTTAGGCCGGATTCAGGTAGGGCAGTCGGACATCCCTCAAGGGAGAGGGTGCAAACTGGGCTGATGGATACCACCCCCCCATGAATGAATTTCATGCACTGGGCCTCTAGTATACTATAATAAGAGTTATGTGATTGGCTCTGGGCATTAATAAAAATAAGGGTTATTTTTACACAAATGCTGTGGCACTGAAACCATCTAGCTGGAGGAAGTCGATGGGAGAAAAAAAAAGGAACATATATAATACATTCAACAATAAAGATTAAAAAAAACACCAGTCATCTACAAAACATGGTTGGTTGTAAAGGACTATACTTATGAGAAGCACAGGACCATAGAATGTTAACTGTTTTTCTTTGTAATGCATAGGCTGTCTAAGATAACATCAGTTATTCACTGTATTAGATTGGTACTATTTCAGTTATTTTTCCAATTTTATGAAGAAGAGTATCTTACAAAGGGACAATACCGAGAATCAAAATGCTTGTCAATAAACAAAGGAGTGAGTTTTCAAATCACACGTGTCCTCCCCACCTGCTCCTTCCTTCAAATAAAAGTACCTGAAATAATCCTATATAATAAAAGCCTAATAGCCTGTGTCCAGATGGCAGTTCAACCAACCAAAGCCTAATGTGCTAATGATATACTAAGTCTACTGAACTGCTTGCTATGATGTGCACTGACCACCAGGGGGAAGATGCTCCAACTGGTAGTTTAGTTGCTTCTGGGGTCCGGCCGATTGGGACTTAGCGAGACGGGCTGGAGCCCTTCCACAGTCCCTCCCTGGCTGGCCAACTTCCTGCTTCCTTCCCTGGCCCTGATTGCACACAGGTGGGGTCCCTCACCTGGTCTGCGCCCTCTTGCAACTTGGGACCCCTCAGGGGATGTCAGAGATCTGGTTTTGGCCTGTGTGCACCAGGCATCTAGTCTATATATATAAAAGACCAATATGCAAAGTGTCTCCTTGGGATTTCGACTGCTTGCTATGAAGTGCAGACCACCAGGAGGCAATGCAGACAATGGTGGGCAACCAGTGGTGGTGGTAAGAGGTGCTGAGGGAGTGAGGGAAGGAAGAGCTGGGGAGGTGGGGAACCTTATTGGCCCTGATTGCCAGCCAGACCTAGGAACCCTACCCATGCATGAATTTCATGCACCAGGCCTCTAATTAGTATATATTAACTTCAGCTATATGGCAGTGAAAATAACCATCCATGATGGTCGTGTTTGACCCAGATGTTGGTTCTTTTTGCTACATTAAGTTAACATGATTAAAGAAGCCCATGATAGATAATTCTAGTGAGAGCTAATTTTGTTCTGTCTGTGGGTGGTCTAGTACAGCTTGTCAGTATTTCCTCCTCCACATCCTAGCACTATTTAATTAACACTAAAAGATTTAGCCAACCAAATGCTAACAAGCAGTGAATTCAGTGCCACAGGGGCTAAAAAGCAGAGCTGTATTAGCTCATTACTAAATTTTAAAGTGTAAACATCCCCAACTATATTGCCATTTTTCAGGGCTACCCCCAGTTCTTTGTGCCAAGTAGAAAAAAAGTGCCTTTTACAGGCTTATGAAGTCTCAGGGATAAGGCCTGATGAAAGAGGTAGATTTCAGCTCTTATACTCTTGGCCAAACATCCATGGGTGCAAAAAACTTCTCAACTGTATATGGAGGCCTTGCTGTCATTCCCATCTATCTTTAGTAATAAAATAAGGAAGGCACCAAAAATGCATAGGCTTTGACTTGAGATGGTCCTTCAATAATAGAATCAAGTCTGTATCCTAATATTATAATAAAATAATTCATTTAGCCTCATTGAAGTCAACCCTGGTACTCATTAGAATCATTTGGTGGAAGCTGAAAAAATACTGATGTCCAGACCTCACCCTAGTTTAAAAGCAAGAGTGCAGTGCATCAGAATTTCTAAGGGTGGGACCAAGCCACGAATACCTTAAAACACACACACACAAACAGCAACAATTGCACACTAAGAGTTGAGAAACTTGTACTTAACCTATATTCTTTCACATTGCATCATTCTTAAATGTTTTCCCATTTGTTTTATTCTCTTTAGACAGCAGGCTCTTTAGGAAAAAACTCATCAATCAAATAGTTCTGGTCCTTCTTCAGGATTATTTTAATGAATATTAGAAAAAGTGTTTACTCCTAGGGTTGGGATCATAGGTGATATTAATTTTCCTCTTTTCCTACCTATAGAGTACCCTCCCACCCACCCACCCCCAAATGTATAGACACTTTAACAGCTGATTCTATTACATTTTGAAAATGAAATGTATTTTAATAAACACTGCCTTTATAATTATTCAAAGTGTGTATACATTTTTGAGGTCACCCTGTATATTTCTAAAATGTTCTATCATTAACACATTACTTTTGCTAAAAAGCAAATTTATTTGAAAAACTCATTAGAATCCTCTAGAAACTCTAGAAAAGACCAAAGAACACTATTTCACTTTTGGAACAAGTGTATTCCCGCAATGTATATAAATCATAGTCTTATAAAAAAGTCACAAATCTGGAGATGCTCTCTGGTTGAGCTTTGATTGGTATTTGTCCCTAATACTTCACTTTTAAATTTCTTTCTGCTATTCAAATGTTCCCTATTTGTTTAAATACCTGACCCCAATCGTATAATCAATAAACCAATATTTAAATTACCCAATTTACACTAAGTATATGATTATCTAACCACTAAGCTATACACCTGAAACCGATACAAAATAAAATTTAAAGGGAAAAAATAAGTTACCTTTATAGACATACATTTACTCATTCTTTTAACAAGTAATTTATTGAATTATTGCTCCTTACATACCATGTTAAAGAAAGACACTGCCCTGGCCAGCGTGGCTCAGTTGGCTGGGTGTCCTCTCTTGCACTGGTTTGATTCCAGATCAGGGCACACACCAGGGTTTCAGACTCAATCCCCAGTGGGAGGCATGCAGGAGGCAACCCAGTGATGTTCAGCTCTCACACTGAAGTTTCTTTCAGTCTCTCCTCTGGCCCTCTCCCACTCTCTAAAATGTCAAAAAAAAAAAAGTTTTTGAAAAAAGACACCATCCTTACTCTCCAGGAGCTTACAATCTAGAGATAAATGGAACAGAATGATATATTTCAGGCACAGATAGTAAATGCAATGTAAGAAAGGTTACTTTGTGTGGGGATCAGGAAGGGCCTTCAGAAATCAAATAATCTGAGAGAAACCAAGATGGTGGCATAGGTAAACACCTAAACTGTTGCCTCGCACAACAATTTCAAAACTACAACTAAAAGACAAAACGGACAAAACCAGTGCAAGAGAGGACACCCAGCCAATTGAACTCCTCAGAACCAGAGGAAGGCTGGCTGAGTGGAAATTTTACAACTAGAAGGAAAGAGAAAAGCACACTGAGACTCAGAGGAGCTGAAGGAGGCAGAGATACTGAGATATGTGCAGAGAGGGCAAGCAAATGAGTGCACGGCTGGCTTTCTCAAGCAGGAGGGAGACAAAAACTCCCAAATGCTCTGAACTTCAGTTCTGAGTGAGACTCGGGGGAGCCAGACTCATTCGGGGAGAAACTGGACTGTCTGGCAGTGGGCGAAACTTGAGGGCAGCTTTCTCTCAGAGGTTTTTGCAGCTATTACCAAAAGACAGACACTGAGACACAGGGGCCTATTAGGGCAAGACTGATGGGAAACCAATGCTGTCTACTTTGCCCTGAGACTCCGCCCTATCCAAGCTGAGCACAGAGGTTTTTGCAAGTCTTTTCTCATAAGGGTGTCTCCAGCACAAGTTCTCCCTGCGTAGACACAGCTGATCCTCAGAGCCAATTGGCCTGGAGGTCAATTCCTCCCAGTGATACCAACAACAATCAAGACTTAACTACAACAAGACTGTGCACACAGCCCACAAAGGGGTGCACCAAGAGTGTCCACCTCAGGTAACTGGGGAGGCTGAACCACTGTGCCCTATAGAACACCTAGCATACAAAGCTACTCTACCAACTCAGGGAAGCAGCCAAAATGTGGAGACAAAGAAACAGTTCAGAAATGAAAGAAATGGAGGAAAGCAAATGACTGGATATAGAGTTCAGAACCACAGTTGTAGCGTTTTTCAAGAATTTCCTAGAAAAGGCCAATAAGTTTAGCGAGACCCAAGAGGAGATGAAAAAGGACCATCTAGAAATTAAATATACACTGACTGAAATAAAAAATGTTATACAGAGACCTGACAGCAGACTAGAGGAACACAAGAATCAAATCAAAGATTTGAAATACAAAGAAGCAAAAACACCCAATCAGAAAAGCAAAAAGAAAAAAGAATCCAAAAATATGAAGATAGTGTAAGGAGCCTCTGGGACAACTTCAAACTTACCAACATCAGAATTACGGGGGTGCCAGAAGAAGAAAGAGAGCAAGATACTGAAAACCTATTTGAAAACATAATGACTGAAAATTTCCCCCACCCAGTGAAAAAAGTAGACTTACAAGTCCAGGAAGCACACAAAACCCCAAACAAAAGGAATCCAGAGGACCACACCAAGACACATCATAATTAAAATACCAAGAGCAAAAGACAAAGAGAATATTAAAAGCAGCAAGAGAAAAACAGTTAATTACCTACAAGGGAGCACCCATATGATTGTCAGCTGATTTCTCAACAGAAACGATGCAGGCCAGAAGGGAGGGGCAAGAAATATTCAAAGTGATGAATAGCAAGAACCTACAACCAAGATTACTCTACCCAGCAAAGCTATCATTCAAAGTTGAAGGGCAGATAAAGAGCTTCACAGATAAAAAAAAAAAAAAAGCTAAAGTAGTTCATCAACACCAAACAGTATTATATGAAATGCTGAAAAATATTCTTTAAGAAAAGGAAGAAGAAAAAGGTAAAGATAAAAATTATGAACAACAAATACCTATCTATCAACAAGTGAATCTAAAAATCAAGTGAATTAAAAAATCTGATGAACAGAATAAACTGGTGAATATAATAGAATCAGGGGCATAGAAAGGGAGTGGACTGACAATTCTTGGGGGAAAGGTATATGAGGGAAGAGACTGGACAAAAATCGTACACCTATGGATGAGGACACTTCGTGGGGAGGGAGTAAAGGCAGAGGGAGGGTTGGGAAACGGGTGGAGGGGAGCTATGGGGGGAAAAAGAGGAACAATTGTAACAATCTGAACAATAAAGATTAAATTTAAAAAAAATCACATAATCTGAATAGGACCTTAGAACAGTAACAGGTAACTGGGGGCAAGTGGTGGAAACAGAGAAAAGAACAAGCCATATTTACTGAGTCTCTGACTAGAGAAGACAAACTGAACAAGAAAACTGACACAGAAATGTAAACTGGGATGGGGCCCAATCTACCTTCCAACCTAAGCTTCCTATGGAAACTCTATTCTTCCTTTACTTACCAGTTTAACCACTGACTCCTCCAAGCAGACTCTCTCTTATAGCTTTTGATCCCCGGAGTTGTCAACCTTCCCTGTCCTCTATTACAACCCTACCCATCTGAGTAATGATCATTTTCCCCCCCGATAACCCGTATCAAGGCACTTTTAAAAACTGTAAACAGATATAAAACAATGTTAGTTAACGTGATTCTTAAATTCTTTCACTGTTGAGCTTTTCAAAACTTGCAAACGCGATCGTGCCACACCCTGCTGAGAGCCCTTCAATGACGTCGGTATTCTCAGGGAGAGAAAGGCGCACCTTTTAAATGATGTATGGGAGTTGCAATGTTTGGTCCCTGCCTACCGCTCCTGTTTCTTTAGAGACTCTCTCCATCGCTGAGCTTCCGCATAGGCCGCTCGCCGTGGGAACCTCGTCCTTTACCCTTAGTTTGGCCTTGTTAGTTTTCCACTACTGATTTCAGCGATGAAGACAAGGGGCTGTTTTTACTCTCAGAGAACCGTGTTCTTTTGTGTTTGAGAATTCATCTTGGTTTGTACTGATGCGCTGTCGGTTTGATTATTTAACCGATTCTCTCTCCCACAGGAGAACTCCGTGATATTGGGCACACCGTCATTCACACGCCTGGGAATACCGGGCAGTCAGCTGATACTTGTGGAAAGAATAAATGTTAAGTTAGGGGATCTCCTGCAGTTAGTTACGCGGCGGGCACACCGGTGCCAGCTTTGGCTCTGTTTGCATGAAAAAAGCATTTTACTAACAAGGTCCCCTACTCACAGATCCTCCGCTAACTGCGCCCCGCGCCGAGGGGCCTCGCCTTCAGACCCAGACTCGTCCCGTCCCTCCCAGACCTCGCGCTGGACCGCAGGGGCCGCTGAAAGAGGGGCCGGGAGGGCGCGGATGGACGCGCCCGCGGAGGAGAAAGAACGCTGAGCTCGGGCAAAGCTCGTGCGTCGGCGGTATCGCTCCATCTGCGGTCAACTCCCCTCCGCCCACGCGTCTCGAGGGGTGCTTTTGTGGGGCACACTGGACGGAGGCGTCGGCGTAATGCAGACCCCCCACTCCGAAGCCCCCCAACGGTACTCCCGGTTCCTGGACTAGGGCAAGTCTCGCCCGGCACCCACCTCCCGGAGCAGCTTGAGGTCCCCGTGCTGGATCTCGTACAGCTGAATGACGCCGGTGCCCCGGGCGAAGTTGCCCATGGTCACAAACTTGGCGCTGCAGGGCACCCACTTACAGTCAAACACCGTGTAGTTGAGGCCCTTCTGGATGTGGGCGATGATCTGAGGCTTCTCGAAGGCCGACATGGTCCAGCCGACTTCTCAGCCAACGGGTGCTTTCCGCCCCTGCCAAATCCCTATCCTGGAAACCAGACCCCAAACAGTTAGGACGGTTGGTCCCTTCCGCTCGCCGTACACGCCCCCTGACGCCCTCGTTGGACTTAGTGGTCTCAGATAATCCCAGATGCGTTACTGAAATCCCACGAGCTTTTTCTTCACCGGTGGCACAAACTGAGGTGTCGCCTTTACCTACTTCCTTTAGCTGCTACACGGAATCTAGGTGATAAGATGCTTTGGCGTAGAGTGGCCGAGTCAGAGGGCGACCATAAGAATACGGCATATTTTAGGACAGCCCCCTTTCCTCCCTAGCAAACTCACACAAAAATCCTCTTCAGGTCCCCGGCGTGGGGACCTCTGAGAAAAGGGGGCGGAGCCCTGCGGCTGGTGGGCGAGCACGTGGTGCACCTGCGCAGTGCAGCGGCGCACGTGTTGCACCCGGAAACGCCTGCGGAGACTGGAGATTTCTGGGAATGGCCGCCGAAATGGAGGCACAGAGCGCGGTGGCCGAGGACGGTTTCACCCAGGTTACCCGCAAGGGTGGCCGGAGAGCGAAGAAAAGGCAGGCGGAGGAGCTGTCCGCCGCGGGGAAGGGCGGGGACGCGAGCCGCATGGACACCGAGGAGGCCCGGCCGGCGAAGAGGCCCGTGTTCCCGCCCCTCTCCGGGGACGGGTTCCTGGTACTGGCGGTACCCGGGACGGGAGTTGGGTAGGGACCAGAGTGAGGCCAAGGCGGTGGTGATGGTGAAGCTGTACGGGCTCTTCTGAAGCTGCAAAAGTGACTCCGCTGACGTTCAGTTCGTTAAGAGAAAGGGAGCTTTTCATCAGTTGTCATGTTACAGCTCCACCCCTCCTTCCTTCAGACATCTGAATTGTGTGTTCTTTTATTGCAGAATGGGAAAGAAGAAACAAGGAAAATTCCGGTCCCAGCTAACAGATACACACCATTAAAAGAGAATTGGATGAAGATATTTACTCCTGTTGTAGAACATTTGGGACTTCAAATACGCTTTAACTTGAAATCGAGAAATGTAGAAATCAGGGTATGGAGAATGCCAACCATTTCCAGATATACAGGGATGAACATGCGTGAATAGACTACTCAGTGGGACTTATTTTGTTATTTTCTCCCAGTTTTCCAATTTAGTGAGTTTGCATTTAACACATATATTAGTTGAGTTCATAAGTTGAGCCTGAGATCGTATCAAGATAGTAGTTAAGCTGTGCATATTTTTTGTGATGTTCTGTGTTGAATTGAGAAAAAGCCAACTAAAGAGGTTGTCATAAACAGAAATTTGTAAATAATGAGCTGAAGTACTTGCTGCACTATTTTATTGGTATTTGGGGAAAATGTATTTAGGATTAAGTATAAATTATATATATATGTATGTATGTGTGTGTGTGTGTGTGTATAAAACACACACATATGTGTTATATACACATATATATGGTACTTACACACGTGTATATTTTTTTCCCTATGGTGTCAGCCCAGTGGTTCAACAATCAAAATTAATTGACTTTGAGCTTCTTTTTCTGAGTGCCAATTTTATATCAGAATCAAGGACCAAAGTTAATTATAATCTCTCTTTTTGAGGATTGTTATACTGTCAACAGGACTGATATAGACTCATCTCCACTGAGGGACTGGAATAATAGAATAAAGCTGAGAGGCACTCTAAATAGTTGGTGAAGTTTAAAATAGAGAACTACAGTAGATTTCCTTGCCACTTTCATTCAGGTTTTCATGGCTTCATGCCATAACTTCTTATTTCCTTATAAGTTTCCCTTGCTTCACTGTTTTACATCTTCTTTCACCACTCCATCCTCTATGCCAGAGCCAGATTAATTTCCCAGAACTGCTTTTATTATGATGATCTGGTATCTTCAGTGTTTCTGAAACACAAGAGTTAAGTTTCTGACTGAACTTGCCTTTCAAGTAGGAGTCCCCATCCAAGTTTGTCCCACCATCTTTCTGAACATTTTTATATCCATACATATGGGTGGTTTTCCTCTATGACAAAGATCCTCTCCTTCCTACCCCCTTTGTCTTCCTGTCTCAGTTCCCTTCATCCTTTAGCGCAGTGGTTCTCAACCTGTGGGTCGTGAACAGCTATCAGGGTCTCCTAAGACCATCAGAAAACACAGATATTTACATTAAGATTCATAACAGTAGCAAATTACAGTTATGAAGTAGCAACAAAAATAATTTTATGGTTGGGGATCACCACAACATAAAGAACTGTATTAAAGGGTTGCGGCATTAGGAAGGTTGAGAACCACTGCTTTAGCATGTAGCCCAAGTCCTTTCTCCTTTATGATCAGTCTATTTTTCAGTCATGCCTTTAGTGCCTAAACCTTCATTGTGTTGAGCTTGTCGTATGGATTGCAGCACCCTCAGTTTGGGTTCCCCTAACAGTTGTTGATGCAGTTATATTCAGACACATAGTGGTGCTTAGCACATACTACATCATTTTGGTCTTTAGTACAGCCCTGTTAGGTAGATGACATATCCCCATTTTATGGATATGGGGAAACTGAGGGTCAAAGGAGTATCTTGGCCAAAGTCATCAAAATTCACTAATGGGGACCTCTTGGGATCTACCCTGGCTCCCTTATTTTACAATGAGAGAGCTTAAGACCTAGAGTATTTATGGGACTTATTCAAGGTCATGTTTAGGATTGGGATAGGATCTATTTTTAAAACCAGACTCATACAAGGTCTAGTTTTATACAACCCTGTATGGTTTCAAATTTGTCTAGTATATGGTCTCCTCAGTTAGATTGTGAGCTTACATGGGAGAGTAGAAATAACAGTTTTGGAATCAGACCTATGTTCAAATCTTTTTCACCTTTTAGTACTTTAGTTGCCTCGAACATAAGTCTTTATATCACTTAATACTTAAGGTTGTCATGAAGCTTAGAGCTGTAATACAGAAAGCACATTTATGATGCATGTCATTTACAGTGGTAGGCCTTTTATGAATAGCTGTTTCTATGATTATTGACTGAACTCTTTGAGGGCAGGATCCCTCCTTAAACCACTCTCAGTAGCTCATACTGGAGTTGTTGCTGTGGGAAACATTAGTATATACATGATTAAAGTTGGGAGATTAGATCACAACTTGCTGGGAAGACTATATTGAAAGATAACTGGCTTGGACCTTGATGCATTGAGGGGCTGGTCTGAGGACGTTCTTCAATGTGCATGCATTCCAGCTGTGCCAGAGAAATCTTGCTGTTAAACCCAAGTCAGATTTGGATGGAGTACAGTCATTTGACAGCATTTTGTTGGAACTGTGTACCTCTGGAGTTGGGAAAGTTTCATTTTGCAAGTTAAAACAGTACTTACCTCAGCAAAAACTGGGTCATGGAGAATACACTGGGAGAAGGGTGGTGGTGAAGGAAATGACAATAAAGGGAAAGGTCATTCCTAGTATTCTGTTAGAATATTATCTTTTTTATCACCACTTATAATGTGTGCCTCTTTTAAAACAGACTTGTAAAGAAACCAAGGATGTTAGTGCTCTGACAAAAGCCGCCGATTTTGTGAAAGCCTTTATTCTTGGGTTTCAAGTAGAGGTGAGTGATTTCATGACATCTGAAATAGGGGCTTGAAAAATACTCAATGAATGTTTCAATGAATTGGGACTTTTTCTTTAAAATATATTTTATTGATTTTTTACAGAGAGGAAGGGAGAGAGATAGAAAGTCAGAAACATCGATGAGAGAGAGACATCGATCAGCCGCCTCCTGCACACCCCACTGTGGAGATGTGCCCGCAAGCAAGGTACATGTCCCCAAGGAATCGAACCTGGGACCTTTCAGTCCACAAGCTGATGCTCTGTCCACTGAGCCAAACCGGTCTCGGCAGGGACTTTTTTTTTTAATACGAATTTTCTAGTTCCACAATTTGTGAATTTTAGCTTAACACTTGTTCTCAGTGATTTAAATGGAAGGGCCTCACAGTATTCATTTTTATATTGTAGGATGCACTTGCTCTCATTAGGTTGGATGACCTCTTCTTAGAATCTTTTGAAATTACAGATGGTGAGTGTATGGTGGTCTTTTGTAATGAAATACTGTCCTTTTGTATTTTTAGCACCTTTTTTAAAAAGTGCATATTTTATGTCTGTTAGGAGGGAAATTGCATTAAAGATTACCCATTATGTAGAAGTGGGTGGCATACTGAAATGGTTCGCCTCTTGAGGTCTTGCTTTTCTCATTTAGTGAAGCCTCTAAAGGGAGACCACCTGTCAAGGGCAATAGGGAGAATCGCTGGCAAAGGAGGAAAAACCAAATTCACCATAGAGAATGTGACACGGACGCGGATAGTTCTAGCTGATGTGTAAGTATGTGATCTTGAGAAAATTGTTGTAATTTACATTTGATCTTTCACTTCGTCATAAAGATAAAATGACCTCTCAGAAGGTCATAAAAGTTGTTTTTTATGCATAGGGTTGCCACTAAATCTTTGTCAGCATATGGTTCTGGATGAATAGTTACCTACTTTAAAAGCAGATTAAGTTAGGAGAATCTTAGAAATTATAGCGTTTTTCTTTTTCTCAATTAGCATGAAAGTAATGTTTTGACCAGTATTAAAAGGAATTACAGGACAGGTGAAAATGTAAATAGTTTCTCAGGGGAATCTATTAAGTCAGTAGGGGAGAGCAAGGAGTGGATGTTTTAAATGCTATGTGAGACTTTTCTTTAAAATATGTATATAAAGGTCTTTCCTAAAAGGAAGGTGAGTAGTGCACACTGGTCAGAAACGAGAGAACAGTAATATGGGAACATAAATAAGATGAGACCGGCTTAACATAAGTTTGCAGGAAGTCAGACTGGGATTAGCACTTCATGAGGTTGAAGGTACTCTTTTGCCAGGTTGGGATTATTAGCAGATAGCTCAGAGATTATATAATGCACAAAATTGGGAGACAAAGCAGTTGTTTGCCACTGAATCCAAAAATAATTTTATTTGAAATTGTCTCATCTTTGCTCTGAGCGGCTCGACTATTTCTGTACTTAAAGAATAGCTATATTCATACATTGGTGGCCCTATTTACCTGAGGACAGGTGTATTATAAGTTTGATCTTTTAAAAATTGAATCTAGAGTTGGGAGTAGGGAGCCAGGGGAAAATTTTTTTTTTGAACTAGAAATTTCAAAAATTGTGAAATAAATACCATATATTAAAATATAGCGCTAAAAACCTATTAATTTAGAAATCTAAAAATGAACTGGTTTGCTAATCAGATTATGGATAGTATATCTTGTATTTATAAGTGTTAAGAAATGTACTCATTGAAATAATTTAACAGCTTTATTGTGGTAAGATTTACTTACAATAACATTCACCTGTTTTAAGTATACAGTTCAGTGAGTTTGGGCAGAGGTACTAGTCCTGTCATCCCACTTCACTCACACAGTTCCATCACCCCAAAAGTTCGTGTACCTTTGCAGCACCATAGCCAGGCACTTACTGATCTACTTTGTGTCACTGTGGTTTTGCCTTTTCTAGAAATTCAGTCTGTAATCTTTGGTATGTGGCTTCGTTTAGTTAGCATGTTGTTTTGAGTCTCTCCATTTTGTTGGATGTATCAGTAATCTCTTTTTATTGCCAAGTACCAGTCAAATGTATGGATATATTGCATTTTGTTTATCCACCCACAGATGATGGACATTGGGACTTGGAATTGGATGCTATTATGAATAATGTTACTATTTAATTGCTTTTTAGATTGTGTGTGTGTGTGTGTGTGTGTTTGAGAAAATTGTTGTAATTTACATTTGAATTACTACTAAAAATTAAATGTACTATCTGGTAGTTTTTGCTACTAATAGGCTAATTGGAAATCCACAAGTTGAACAATTTATATTAATTATGATTTTGCATAAAGTGGACTGTTATGTACCTCTAAGTGTTAATTTTGGATAAGTTGCTAATCTGGTAAAATACAATATAATGTGAGCAAGATATAAAACTAAAAACTACTTGCTCCATAATGCAGATGTCAGATAGGAAGTCATGTTGCCTGTATGCCCAGAGACCTCCTTTCCAACTACTGCCCCATTACTTGTTTTAGTAGGAAAACTGATGCTTTATATATTCTTGCTGTCTCTGTGTTCTCATCTTTCATGCTTTATTTTAAAGAATTTTATTTTTGTCAGTCAGAAATACACATATTTTACAAAGCCAAAAATTTCTACTACCTACCTCCATTTCCTCCTCTTTAGAGGAGTAAATTTCAACTCTTAGCGAATTTTTAAAAATTATTTATCTCCGTATTTCCAAATATCGTATTTATATGCCAGCTTCTTGATTTTTTTTTTCAGATTCATTGTTGACTATCTGCTATAAATGATAAGGATTTAGCTTTCTTTCACCCCTCCCCTTCACCCCACACACTCAGCCTTTCTCATGATCCAGTTTACTATTCTTCCCCATCATGTCTGTGCATTATGGGTTTTGTTAGACCAATATTCAGTATTACCTGCTGCCAGGTTTTAGAGCCCGTTATGGAAGACAGTGTGCAAATGTTTGCTTGACATTGCCCACTTATAACATGATAGTTCTTCAGCTGAGCCTGGTACCCATGTTTTCTACCTTCTCCAATAAACAAACTCCCCTTTCCCCAATAATTTTGTCAGAATTACAGAGGGGTGGTTGCCTGTTTGCACAGAATGGGAAAGAAAACCTGGCGATCATCCTAAATAGACCTTAACTGTTTTTCTTGTGTGTAGCTTCACTCTTACCCTAATTTCAGAAATACCTGAGCCTATGGCAGGGAGAGAGTTCTACTTGATGTTCTCACTGCCGATTTTGGATGGTTTACTGACACTTTGGAAGATGAATTGAAAAGGCAGAATGCTCTCTTTAGATCTTTAAGTCATTCAGCAAGGAACTCCCATTAAAATGGTCTGGGTGAAGACTCAAGAAATTTAGATAATCTTAGAAAGCTATATAGTTGAAATCCAAAAATGTTTTAATTAAATACGGTATTCCTTGCATTTCTGGGTAATCAATAATCCCGGTTCTGCCAGTGTGTAATCTTGGCCAGGTTTCTTGTAAACCTTTTCATCATCTGTAAAATGATGAGAGCATCTACCTAATGATTCTCCTGTGAGGATTAAAGAAGAACAAGTATATGAAGCTCTAACACACAAAAAGTACTTACTAGTTCTTGGATGGTGGTCATTATTTACCCAAAATCTAATGTCTTAGTTTTGTTTTTATGCTTAGTTTATGTACTTTCTAATATTTTTTATATCGGGACATAATTCACATGCCATAAATTCTCCCTTTCAAATTGGGTTCTTAGTATATTTGCATAGTTGTGCAGCCATCATCACAGTCTTTACTTAGAAATTTGTATCTATGATTTTTCAGTTTCTGGATTATAAGACTTAATTAAGGTTTTGTTGCTAACTTGTCTCACTTCTTGCAGGAAAGTTCACATCCTTGGCTCTTTCCAAAACATCAAGATGGCAAGAACTGCCATTTGCAACCTCATCCTGGGTAATAGTTTATTTCTTTGTATTTTCTCTGAAAAGAAAAGATCTAGAATAAACCAGATTTGCACATCAGTTTAGAGAAATGTTCAAGGTATCAAATTAGAGACTCTTGGGGACAGGCAAATGAGAACCTGAGAGAAGAAAGTAGGAATCTTTGCTTGGATTCCCTGTCTACTAGAGAGAAAGGATTTATTGGCTTATATTGCTTAAATTTTCACTGCCTTTCCCTGATGAATGACATGCACAGAAAAGCCATTCCAGAGCATCAGGCAATGACACCATATGTTAGGTTCAACAAAAAAGGGAGCTGCTGATCAGCATCAATCAACTTAATCCACTTGGTCCCATTTCCCACAGGACAGTAGAATCAGTAACTCGGTCAGGAGTTACAGGGACTGTAGAAATTCACTCAGAAAACACTGGATATTCTACCTTGGTGCTTAGGTATGACTTAGTAGCTTCCTTCCTAAATATTTTGGCTCTTAGGATTTAAAATGGATTTTTTGGAGAATTTTTGGGTATGGTTTCCTTTTTAGGCCTTTTGTTCCAGATAAATCCAATGGAAAATGTTCCTTTTCTTTTAGAGTTTTATAGACCATTTCCAATGTAACTTCTATATATGTGAGTATAATTCTACAGATAAATAAGCTTGTTTTGTTTCCTCTACAGGAAATCCTCCATCAAAGGTTTATGGCAATATTCGAGCTGTGGCTAGCAGAGCAGCAGATCGATTCTGATTGTGAATCAGAGACTTTTTCTTGTCTTTGGACTATAGAGAAGAGCTTATAAGTGGTCCCATGAAACAATGTGAAGAATTTTGGGTCACTTTAAACCTTAGTCTCTGTTCTTCAGTTCTTAGCCAGAAGCATAAACCCTAAAGGAAAAATTCAATAGTATTCATTCAACAGCTTTGAGGATAACTTAAGTATCAAAATTTCATGCCATTATTATACTTAAATAATTTATTTTGTTTTAAATTACATGCGTAATTTCTTGTTCTCTTATTTGGAGGGAATATTCTTATTTTTCTATTTGAATTTATGTTTTTAAATTACAGATTTACAAACACTTCTTCCCTATGAGTTGTAATTAAAGAACTATTCCCAGAAAACCTCTCTAAATCATGTCTCTCAATAGTGGTGATATGACTGTTTTAGAATCAGATCATAAGCAGCAGTTTGGCTATGTGTGTGAACCAAAGGCTAATCTTTCTACGTGTTTTGCCACTTGTAAAATTAAAAATTTATATCACAATACAAGGTTGACATGTTATTTTTCACTTAAGTATATAAGTTGGGTTTATTTCTTCTAAAGTAAAATATGGTAAAATAATGTTTTTATTCCTAAGAAAATATGTTCTACAAATATAATAGTTAACTAGTGTCTGCCTAATTAAATATTGATTCAGCTTACGCATTTATTTTTATTTTTTTAAATATATTTTATTGATTTTTCACAGAGAGGAAGGGAGAGGGATAGAAAGTCAGAAACATCGATAAGAGAGAAACATCGATCAGCCACCTCCTGCACACCCCACACTGGAGATGTGCCCGCAAGCAAGGTACATGCCCCCGACCGGAATCGAACCTGGACCCTTCAGTCCGCAGGCCGACGCTCTATCCACTGAGCCAAACCGGTCTCGGCAAGCTTACGCATTTTTTAAATGAACTCTAAAGTTCATGTAAGAACAAGAAAAGTATTCAGCTTCTGTTTCATTTATATCAGTTACATGTCACTGTTACAATGTAGTCTGTACATTGAATAGGATTGGACATACTTACATATTTTAGTGGGAATCCATTGAGGAACTGCTGGAAAATTTTCCCCAAATTTTTATCCTTTGGCAACACAGCAGCATGAAGAGTATGTAAGATGGTAGCAAATCTCTTCATTCATAAACTTGGGACACTGAACTTTGATTTAGCACCTTGAGTTCTGGGTACCTCCGAGGGAGCAGTACTACTTGGGGTTTGAAAGGGAGACAAATGTAGAGGAAACTCAATTCTTGTAATGGGAATAACGAAGAAGGAATTAAAGAGATACATGTGATTATCACAGTGATAGTTGATCCTATCACTAAACCTTAGCCATGGTATCTATGTTTCTATGCCATTTGTCATGCTATACCCTCATCCTACTTAGTATCTAGCACAATTTCTGACTAAATATTTTCATTTTAGCTGGAGATGAATTCGAGTAGTCTTTTCTTAGTGGCTGGTAAGGGAAGAGGCCTAGGTGTTTCCTCCTAGTCATTCCAGAAGATTTGGGTTTCAATACTCATGCTACCTAGAATTAGAATGATAGAGAAGAAAGCTCATGTTCATCAAGAATCTGGGAAAGAGACCTAACTTTTCTGATCTCAGCCATGTTAAGATTGGGCCAGCATGCTTAATGTTAGGTTATTGAAAAGTATACAGTGACAATATACATAGCCATCCTAGAACTTGTAAAATGCTCCTGTGGAAATGTTAATTGCTTATCTGGTCAAATACACAAATCTCTAGGAGTTTTGAGAACAAGGAATTGCTCATTTGATCTGGTTAGCTGATAGATTTATAATGTCCAGGGAAAGTGAAAGGTTTAAGTGGCAAATGTTATGTAATGCAATGAGATTTTTGAGTTTGTGGGAATTTTTGAAGACTAAGGATTAATATTTTAAGACACACGAGTTGAACAATATTTCAGTCCTGGAAACTATCCAGAAAGATTGAGATGTTTTTTCACGATCTTGTGCACTTTTAAATTGTGGTACCATTTTTAAGTATACATTGTGCAATCATTACCATTATCTATCTCCAGAAGTTTACCTTCCCTAACAAACTACCCATGAAACACTAATTCCCCAATTCCTCCTCCTCCCTTGGCAACACTCTTCTACTTTCTCTGAAAACTCTGGGAACTCATATAAGTAAAATCACACAGTATTTGTTCTTTTGTAACTGCTTATCCTAATATATAAAAAGCCCTGGGTTGTAAAGACCAGTAACAATCAACCTGTGGCTGACCAACTGGAAGTCAGTGCTGGCCCTGCCCCAAAGCAAGTGGTAAGGGGCAATCAGGCAGGCAAGCAGAGGAGTTATGGGTGATCAGGTAGGAAGGTAAGTGGTTAGGGGAGATCAGGTAGGCAGACTGCCCCTCCCTGAACTGGCCCTGCCCCCAAGCAAGCAGTTAGGGGCAATTAGGCAGAGTGGTTAGGGGTGATCAGGTAGGCAGCTTCTTGTAGGGCTGGCCCTACCCCCCAGCAAAGAAAGGGAGGCACAGGCCAGCCAAGCCATTGCACCCTTGTTGCTTGCAGAGGGAGGCCACTGGTGGCAAAGGAGGAGGGACAGCGCTGCAGATAGCAAGCAGTGGCATTGGTGGAGGTGGGGCCAGCTGCCTGCAGCCCAGGGAAGGAAAGCCCTTATCTCAGGCCATGCCTAAGGATATTACCTGAGGGGTCCCAGATTGTGAGAGGGTGTAGGCCGGGCTTGAGGGACTGCCCCCCCCCCCCCCCCCCCAGTACACAAATTGTCATGCACCAGGCTTCTAGTCCTATATAATAAAGAGCTAATATGCTAATTAGACTTATCAGATCAACTGTCTGGACGATTTGGGGCTGCAAGGGCCAAGCCCTGTGCACAAATTTCATGCATCAGGCCTCTAGTTTTATATGTCTTCAAGGTGCTTCCTGTTGTAGCATGTATCAATTTTCTTCCTTTTAAATATTCCATTGTATGTATACCATCTGTCAGGTACATTTGGATTGCTTGTACCTTTTGGCTATTGTAAATGATGCTGCTTTGAACATATTTGTAGGTATACAAATAAATACCAGTGCTGGAGGCTAAAGAACAGTAGTTAGCAAACCCTTGCTGTGGAAAGACTGGGGCACACCCGTTAAGAGTACCTGCTTTTAACTTTGGGGTGTATACCTAAAAATGATAAAGCACATTTGTTTTTACCTCTGGGTTACATGTGATTTTTTTTTTTTTAAATCCAAAAGAATGAAAAGACTAATGGCTGTGAAAGTCCACTAAAGACCAGTGCGAATATACTCGGGTTCCAAATATTTTATTTTTTTATTCATACAGTATGAAGTTTTCTAAAGATCCCACAACATGGTGTTTCATGCAGAAGAAAAACTAAACATTCAACATAAACCACCCTCCCCCCACCCACACACACTAAAAAAAAAAAGAAAAAAAAAAACCCTCATTTCCCCAGTAAGGAAATAATGTTTGCACTATTTTTCTGTAACGCCAGCCAAGATATGCACAAGCAAGAGAAATAGAAAGCATTTGCTAAAATATTTGTAACAAATACTTATGTACAAAAAATTCACAAAAGACTAGTTCCCCCTTGAAGCAGAGCACATGGCAGTTGACACTGGAACAGATCAAACCACTGGCTGGGATTATAAACCACGTACTGATCCAGAGGAAGAAAGTTACATGTAGTGGAGATTTTCAGTTTGAACATTAACATTTCCAAAGTTTGGCAACATTATCTTTTAAAATTATGCAAATTATGTAAACAAGAGGTACATTTTAAATCGA